>JAHSPW020000006.1:19552500-20205000 GCA_019985065.2 Arctostaphylos glauca
TTGACTCAGAAACTCTCCAAATACAAAAAATCATCTTCATTCCCTCAAAATTTCTGATTAATAAAAGCAGATGGCTTCCAAACAAGCAACACCAAAAGCTACACAATTCAAAATTGCATGAGGAGAGCACTAGCTAATAAAAAAATATTCAAAGGATAAAATGTAAACTAGCTAAACCCAATTCCAACAGCAACAAAGCTTCACCAGAAGCTGCAAAACAGCAATAAGGTTGCACCAGATTCTGCTATGACAAGAAAAATACTTTGGACCACCAAAAAAAAAATTACAAAGTTGTAGTACCAAAAATAGACATAGGAATTCAAACATCTAAAACATAAAGTAAGTCACAAGAAATTGGACAAGGAGAGACATAATAGCGCCGAGTAGAAACCAAACAAGATTAAGGTCACATCGAGACCACCCAAGCGCATTTTGATGTGTACAAGTGTTAGATTGATTCCCTTGGACAGTGGATAACAAAGGAGCACACTCTTCTTCAACCGGAATTGGCATCGGAGGTACCAAATTCATGTTCCAAGTACTATTTGCCTCATCCCATGAGCCAAATTTTTGGTACAACGCACGAAAATACCCACAAACTTGCTTGTTGCAAGCAACCCAAATTGTTGTAAATACCTAGAATACGTCCCACAAACACTACGTAATACCATTGTTTTCTTGCCATTCATGTTACGCAAGCATGCCATAAGTAAAAAAATAATAACATTAAGCACTTACATAACATAATTTCATATATAGTGCATTCCAAAATTAGGCACATGATTTAATGCCAAATTAGGGCTACCATGTTAAAATAAAGCTATATCCCCAACTTCCCCACCATTCCTAACCAAAAAGCAAAATGAGGCACCATTAGAGTGCCAAATAGGAGGGATACAATACCATGATATAGTTTTATGTTTCTAACAAACCATTCTAGTTACTTGTTTGAAACAAACTTGGTTTATCATCAAATGAACCCTCCTAAGAGTAAGTACACCCACTCCACCTTCTCCTCATCGGGAAGGCTGAAGAACAAGTCAACGCGTTGTGGCTTGTCCACAATCATAGACGCAACCCTCAACCTTTGGCTGATTTCGAGTGTCAATGCTTTTAGGGCATCATTCACTTGCTTTTTTGTATTGGACAAGTCATGAGCATGCCCTATTCTTTGAGCAATTTCAGTCACCTAGTGTTGGTGTTGTCAAAGAAGGTCTCAAATGTTTCAGCCATATTCATAAGCCCCTTTGATATTTCTGCACTTGCTCTTCCTCTTTTCTTTCCCATAGTATTAGAGACAGAAGGTGCAACTGATTGGGAAGTATTATGAGACACATAAAACTCCACATCAGGACCCACAAAAAACTCCATGCAGGACCCACAGAAAACTCCACGCAGGACCCACAGAGAAGTCCATTACAGGGGAATAGTCCCCATTTTCACCATTAGCTTCCCTCTCCATAGCTGCTATAGACTCTCCAGGTCCCTCAGCAAGGTTTCCATTTGCCCTATCCTTGCCAAAAAGAGTGCACCAGTCATCGTAGTTTGAGAAAGGCTTGTTTATCATTCCCTTGGCCTCAGGGAACCTCTACACAAGATTTAGTATTCAATATAGAACAAAGATATGTCATTTTACTAAATAAGTTACATTAAAATAAAATTAATTAATAAGTTACCCTGAGGTAATTGTTCCACACATCATCACTGTCTACAAGTACTATTTTCGCATTGTCATTCCACCCAAAGCCACTTGTCCTCAACATATCTTGCAATAGGTTATACTGTTTCTTCCACATCTTAACCTTTGAATCAGTGTGAGGATTTACTCTTAGGTTAGTGCTAGGAAAGCTAAGTATGATTTTTTTTTCTCACACTCTTTGAAGAAACTGCCCTTAAACATTCCACAATCAAGCTTCCACTTAGCGTCCTCGTTCACCAAATCTTTCATGGTATCCATAAGGAAGTCTTCCTCACACTTATCCCATAACCTCCTGGGTACCTTTCCAACACTTTTCCTACTCATACCTATATGGTTAACAGATATATAAATGAGTAAGCATTGATTTCCTTGGAAGCATATTAAAAAAACTCCATAACCACAATTCAACAAAGCAGCCTTTGTAATGTCAAAGCGAAAAATAAAAAACAATTGCGAGTTACATGATTTAGAACAATAACTAAAATACAAATTCTCACACATGAGCCCAATCGGCTTGCCACTCATTAAACATTTGAGTGGCTAGTGCGGTCCTCCATTCACTCCATTGGTCGGTGGGTTCCACGACATCAATAAACTCCTCTCCATTCCCATTTTCATGGGTCTCTTCTTGGATATTATCTACTTGTGCAAATGGATCATCAGGCATTTCACGTGTTATGTGATTGTGGAGAAGGCAACATGCAGTGATTATGCGATATTGGGTCTGAATAGGAAAGTATGAATGAGATCTCAAAATTGCCCATCTGGCTTTAAGAATGCCAAAGGTTCGCACAACCACATTATGAGCTGAAGCATGCTTCATGTTGAAGAACTCTTAGGGTGTATTAGGGTTATACCCTCCTTGTTTCCATGTGGACAAGTGATAACGTTGACCTCTATAGGGTGCTAGAAAACCCTCCCCGTTAGTGTACCCTATGAGATAGTAATGACCTGTGGACACAAAAATATATGTACTTGTAATAAAGGATCACTTTTGCGATTTCATAATGTTTAAAATGTGATAATCATACCAGTAGGCACTTTCAGCCCATGTTGTCTATTGATAGCATCTCTACGTATTCTCGAATCTGATGCAGAACCTTCCCACCTCGAAAATACATAAATAAATTGCGTATCTGGGGAACAAACTTCCAAAATATTGGTGGCTATTTTCCCTTCCTTGTCATATACCTTGGTTTATCTGTAGTTGCAGCACGAACGTTTATATATGTCCCATCTAGTGCTCCAAGGCAATTCTATAAAACATGTCAAAAAGATGATACATAAATCAATTGTTGTGGCATTGTTAATGTTGTTGCTGACTATAATGATTTAGGCCATTATCTAAAACCACCTCCACCTATCATCTGTTGAATGGGCTAGAATTGGCTCTGGTTGCTTAAGAAGAAAGCCTTCAAGGGGTAGCACCACCTTAAGTACTTCATGGAAGTACTTTTTTTTTTGCTAAGTAAATGTACTATTAATCAAAGAAGAGTACAATGAGTAAAAGGGATTCAAGGGATAAACCCTTGAATCCAAAATAGGCGAGATACCTATTAGAAAATCAGGGCTAAATCCCTACTAACAGAAACAAAATTGTACAATCAGCCCTTTAAATTCCTAACTCCTTCTAAATTCCTAACCATGTCTTGTATTGTGTACACTTTAACCCTTAATTTAATTTTCGCCCAACTTGCTGCCCGAACTTTTGCCAATTCCAGACTTTCTTCCCATTCCGTCCTCTGATTTTGGAAAATCAGTTGGTTCCGAGTTAACCAAATTGTCCAGAGAAGTACTTGCTAACGGTTTGACCACTTCTCATGAAATGAAACTTGATGTTACGATTTTTTTTTGTGATGTGCCAAAATCCACAAAAACATTGCTAACTTCTCCTCCAACACAACGTACCTCGAATCGGATAACCCTACACCTCTAGTTATTGTGCATATAAGCATGAGTGTCCCTTTATTCAATCGAAGTTGATCAATAGTATCTTGGTCGTTACCTCTAACCAATCTATTCAAATGGTCAAGTTGGGTTCGAAATGGGTGTGGAGACCTAACGATACCCAATTTGGGTTGGTCGTTTTCCATGGTAGCATGCATCAGGATCATAAACAGAGGACATACATAGTTTATGGATGCAACAAGATGTTGCAGTGATACAAATGCATGCGTTAGTTCCATCTTCTCATCTTCGTCCATCTATGATTTTATATGTAAACAAAAATAACATATTTAGCTGACCAAACATATGGTAAAAAAATCATCGCAGTAGAGAATAAGTGTTAAAAAAATATGAAGTAAAAATAAACATCACAATGGCGAACAAGTAACATCACATTTTCAGTAAAAAAAAAATATGAAGTAAAAATACTTCTCCTTTGTCCCTTTTTGTTTGATTTTGATATTCTTAAGGGAACATGTGGGCACTACAGTAAGATATCTGGGTAATGCATAGTTGTGGTGGGTTTGACTAGTATCAATAAGATGTTTATCATTGTTACTCCAAAAGTCAAATAACTTCTATTTTCCAAACAAAAAAGTAGGCAGTGCTTTACATACAAACATATATATGTTGGCTCGCCTCTTCTTCGTAGGACATCTATTTTTTTATTTTTTGATCAGCAAAAGGCAATATATTGAAATAAAATAAGCTTACACCCACACAGTATAGCAAAGACCGTTGTTGGCAAGAGACCAACTAGGACCGGAAAAAGCCAAAAATACATAAGGTAATCAGTTCAACAAGTTGTGCAAGGATGAGACAATTTGTTCTTCCCTAATCACGACCTTCAACAATCTATTGCTCAGATCTAAGAGGTAATTCGTTCAACAAGCTGGTCTACATAGACATTTACATACACACATATATATGTGTTCCTGTTCATGGTGAATCACACATGTAAGAAAACCCAAACTCGAGGAGGAGCGAAAAAAAGTAACCGTCGGAGATCGATTGGCTCGCCTCTTCTTCTCTTCTTCTTCAATAGCTGTGCAAGAATGAGAGAACAGTTGTGGAAGGATGAGAAGACTGTCGGCTAGGGTTTATTCGAGAGTATTTGGGGGTAGTTTTGCCATTACTTTAATTAATTAGGGACATATTGGTCTTCTTACATGGGGTGCCTCAGGGTTGGATTACAATACCCCCTAGTAGTGGGTATTATGAATCCCTTCATTTTCTCGGATTAGAATACCAACGGACTAGTACTCCAGATCTTATTTGGTTTACCAAACAAAGTATTGGAGGCCCCTTGAGATTGGTAGTCCAATCCTAAGTGTATAGAGGCTTATCAAACAGGCCCTCTGTATTTAAAGAACAAGGGAGAGTGTGTACCTTTCTAGTGATAATAGATAACCTATTCATAGGATACGAGACTGAGAAATTAGAGGAATTGGTTTCCTAATGGGGGGATACATTTTTTCCTAGATTGTCTCATTGATTGGTGCCACTAATCATCTCTTTGATGGGTGCTACTAGTTATACTCATCAATGTTAATGTCGCCTCGACCGTCATACCATACTAATTATAGTCAATATTCTTCTTCTTCTTCTTCTTCTTCTTCTCTCTCTCTCTCTCTCTCTCTCTCTCTCTGGGAGGGGGGGGGGGGTGAAATGGTGTCTATTTTTGCCGTTTGTTCTATCTGCTTGTGTTTATTTAGGTTTTCTAGATTAACGTCAGAGGTGATTACAAAGTTGTGGAGAAGAAGCCAAATTGATTGTGTCATGATCCATCCCAATGTGGAACGAATTAATGACCGGCCAACAAGCTAAACCCACTAAGATCTATAATGTAAACAGTTAATGCCACTAATCATCTCTTTGATGGGTGCTACTAGTTATACTCATCAATGTTAATGTCGCCTCGGCCGTCATACCATACTAATTATAGTCAATATTCTTCTTCTTCTTCTTCTCTCTCTCTCTCTCTCTGGGAGGGGGGGTGAAATGGTGTCTATTTTTGCCGTTTGTTCTATCTGCTTGTGTTTATTTAGGTTTTCTAGATTAACGTCAGAGGTGATTACAAAGTTGTGGAGAAGAAGCCAAATTGATTGTGTCATGATCCATCCCAATGTGGAACGAATTAATGACCGGCCAACAAGCTAAACCCACTAAGATCTATAATGTAAATAGTTAAAGATCTTCAATCTGTCATGCAAGAATCTATACCAAAACTAATTAGAGTAAGCGAAACCTTATATCTATAAACATCAGAAACACCAGAGAAGTGTAAGTGTAGTCCTATAGATACAACAACATATATAAACAACATCCTAAAAAATATCAGCCTAACACATGGCTGACTGAGTGCCAACAAACAAACAAGGTCAAACATATGGTCTACGTTATATAACAGTCAAAACGTCCTCAACCGCCCTACTGTCCGCCGCTTGTTGCCTCGAAACTTTGAGTGTTGTTTAACAACATTATTAGCACAACGCTAATGTGAATTCAAATATGAAGTTTTATGGGGTTGCCATGTTAATCATATGCACAATGTATACAACATAATTATTTTGTTAAACGGAATTTACGACATAATCCAATAGATCAAAGCTTAAGACATTATTCAAGTTTATCTTATTTATGTTCAATTTAAACAGTTTGTCAATAATTCATAGGTGGGAGCTACCTCCTTATACATCATTGCATACGTGGAATGACATCACCCGTAAACCACATTGGTCATGGTCAAACAACCTGGTTTCACACATCTTGCTATATTCTAATCCCGTAGTGGTCGGGACACCATTTTGAATGACTTAACAATATATTAATCGATGTTTTCTCAATTAATGCATGGTTCATAACATGAACAATTCAACATGATCTATCATGGGTTTTTTATGCTTAAAACGACATACAACATTGGAATTTTTTATGCTTTTGAGCTTTTAAAATCATACACATAAATAAATCATATTTAAACTCCCTTTTTTGGTAAGCCTTGTGGTCTAATTATTGCAATTCAATCTCTATTATTCACCATTCCCTACAATACGTCAAAAGTGTCTCTTTTAGTTCCCGAGTTCAACACATAAGAGAAAGCATACCTAAGTCTATTGGTTTCGTTAGATGTAATTACGAATGTCCGGCTATTCAAATTCATAAATTGTCCGAGGCCTTCTAAAATATGGCCTAGGTTTTGAACTTAGGTTCTCGTTCAATAATCAATCTAATTTGTTTAACAAACCTTAAGTCTTACATTCTCTACTCGAGGTATCCGCGTATGATCAACCTCCTCAATCCTCGAGCGGCTCGAGATATCCCAAATACATCCTAAGTTAAATACTAGAGTTTATCATGTTGATACAAAGTGTAAGAGCCCTAAACCATCACATCATAATTCAACCAGAGGCCTGCCTGCCTGCCCTGCCTAAGGTTGACAATCAGGCTAGTCATCTAATCAGACGTTCGGATGTTGCAGAATTCAGAACAGCTTCCGTATCTCCCATGGCAGCCCATTATTCTTCCCATATTCTTTGAATATACTGGTTAAAACCCTAAGATTAACCTAATATACACATAGAAATCAATAAACAATTATCAAACCTTGGTAGAATTCAAGTGATATACCTAGAACGTGAATTTAAAAGTTGCGAAGCTTATTCAATCTTTTCCTCCTCCTCCCTCTCTCTCTCTCTCTCTCTCTCTCTCTATCTCTCTATCCCTCTCACGTGGGGACTGCTAGAAATGAAGAGGGGAGGAGCTTGCCTAAGGTTTGATTTTGTTTAGATGTTGGAAGCATGAGGTATAAAAACAACCTCTTTGGTGTCACCTGCTGATGAAAAATCCCACGACTAACCAAAATTGTTGTTTTGTTTTCGGTCGGCGAAGTGGTCAGCAAACTTTTTCTACTCGGTCAGTTAATTTTAAAACATAAGGCCCTGCTTGGATGGGGGGAAAGCCCCCCTCCAAAAATTATCACCCCTTCTTAGGGGTGGGGTCCCCCTCTTTGGCATGGTTTGGAAACTAAAAATGTGCCCCTCCAAAAATTATCCCCCCCTCTTCTCCCCTATTACCCCCCCTCTTCTCCCCTATTACCCCCTCTTATATTTCACCCCCTCCAAAATTATATTTTTCTCTTTTTTATTGTTAACTAAATTTTTCTCTTTTTCTCTTTTTTATTGTTAACTAAATTTACGCGAGCTAAATTATATATTTTTTCTTTTTAACTAAATTTTTTATTGTTGATTTATATTTTGTTGTTATTTTTTTTTCTTTTTTTTTGTTAATTGGTAAAACAAAGTTAAAAAAACCCTTAAATTATTCAAAAATAGTCATTTGAGAGGCTGATTGGATAAGGGATTATAGGTCTCATTTGGGCTATAGTTTTTTATTTATTTGTTATTTTTGTCTTTATATTATTTATTTATTTTTTTGCTATAGTTTATTAGTCCCCATTTGGATTATAGGCCCCTATTTGGATTATTTTTTGCTATAGTTTATTAGTCCGTCTTGATGAAAAGGAATCTATATGAGTATAAAATTATGTTCAAAAGTTAAAAAAAAGTCACTAAAGACGACGAATAAGTACAAAAAATTCAATTTTTTGATTTATTTTTGTCTTTTCTGAATTTTTTTCAAATTTAGCCGATGATTGATAACTTTTTTCTGAAAGCTCTTGTCGAGATGAATCAACAAATCAACAAAAATTGATGAAAAACATAAAATTACAAAAAAATTTCAAATAAAGACGAAAAAATGGGGATAAGTTATTGAGGGGGATAAGATAAGAGGGGTATTATTTTTAAAGGGTTGGCCACATTGATGTGATATTTATAGAGGGGGTAATAAAAAGTAGATAGTTTGGATGAAGTATTAAAAAAACGGGATAAAATAGTAATTAATTTTGAATGGAACATAAAATAGGGGGATAAGGTTATTTTGTATTTGTAATGAGGAAGAAGGGGTATTATCCAAGAATAATACCCCCTCCCCTCTTTTTCCCTCCCCTCCAGGATAATTTTTGGGCACCTCCCACCCTACCCAAAAATTATCCCCCTTTATCCCTCTCCGGGAGATTATTTTTGGAGGGGTGAAAAATTATCCCCCTGCATTTTTTGCTCCCAAACCATGCTAAACATGTCACGTCGATCCTTTTACCCCCTCCAAAAATTATCCCCCTTCTTTTTTTCCCCATCCAAACGAGCAACAGTTTTTTTCCTTATTCACCCCTCTTATCCCCCTTTATCCCTATTTAAACCCCCATCCAAACCATCTATTTTTTTATCCTCCCTCTATAAACATCACATTAAAGTGGGCCCTCCCTCTAAAACTAATACCCCCTCTTATCTTATACCCCCTCTAAAAATTATCCCCCTGAAAATATAACCCCATCCAATCGGGCCCTAATTTTGTGTGTGTGTGTGTGAGAGAGAGAGAGAGAGAGAGAGAGAGGAGAGAGAGATGAGAGGAGAGAGAGAGGAGAGAGAGAGATGAGTACTAGATCTTATCTAAAGGATAGATTTTTCAAGTGCTCTCTTCTTTTTTGGCAAACCAGTTGATATTTATTTGGATGAAAAAAAATAGTTTCCCATTGATGGAGCCAAACTAGTGATGCTCAAATCTGGACAATTGATCCGAGAGCTTCGCGAGGGTACCTGCAAAAAAGTTTAAGGACCGAGGCTGCTGCCAATCATGAATTTTTTGACAATCAAATTAGTCGGTATGTATGGACACTCTATATTTAAAAAATGAGGAAGAGTGTGTACTTTCTGGTGATAAATCAAATATTTTTCGTTTGTTATTCTTAATTTCTTAATTCCAGATTTGGGGGGGGGGGGGGGGGGGGGGGGGGGGGTGTGGATACTTTTTGTAAGTAAAAGAAAATGGCTAAATTTTAAATAATAGAAACACCAAATTGTGGTCCCCCTAATCTCAATGGGTGTCCAAGTGGTAGACGGATGAGCTGTATACTCAGATATTTTACGGTAAAAAATTGACAACTTAATAGTTGGAGCCATCGGGAGGTTTGTTAGGTCATTTTTACTCCAATTTTGCTATTTGCAAGGAGTAGTGCAAGGAATGGTGCAAGGAAACATGTGGGGAGGTGGGGCCACTAGAGAGAGAGAAAGAGAAAAGAAGGGGGGAAAAATTTTCAAAAGTATAAAAAACCAGTGGTCCCCACATGTTTCATGCACCATTCCTTGCACTATTCCTTGCAAATAGCAAAATTGTTTTTACCCAGGACCCTGCGGACTAGTTGGTAATTTAGGTGAGAACTCTTTTAAATTTTATCCCAACTTGATCAATAATCACTTGATAGCTCGGCTATAAAAAAAAATTCATGGTTCCCCTACAGAGATAGAATAGATGAAGAGAAATTTTAGGTATGTACATTTTTTACTAGGAGTGTAAATGTGGTTAATTACTACATATGTAGGTATATGTATTTTGCACATAAGATATGAATATTTATGTGCACTCGGCACATAATTTTGACCTAATAATAATTTTCATTGTGAATAAGATTTATCCTCCGTCTTCCACCAAAATTGAGACTACAAATTCCATGGCTCTTGTTGGTGGCAGATGAACCACAGGTCCGGTTCGGCGGCCCATGTATAATAAGCCCGCAAATATTACGATTTTTCGCATGACGGCCTCACTCAATGTTACACTGCCCGTGCCCGAGTCAACTCAGTTCAACGGGGACAGTTCCTTCTCAAATGAAAGGTACGTCTCACAATCACATCTTCTTTGGCGTTCTCTCCACTTACGGTTAGGGTTTTCCCGTATCAATCCCTCCCAAAATCCTAACTTCTATGCAACTCCCAAACAATCCATGGCAGTATCATCAATCTCTCGTTTTCTCTCATCCTCAATACGCTCCAGAAAGCCCAATTTTTCACTAACAACCGCCCTAGCGTTCACAACTTCTTCCTCATCGAATAACTACTGGACCCATTTGCAGAAATGTGGTTCAAACATAGAAAAAAACCTAAACACAGTTAAGGATAAGCTGGACACCACGAGTGTCCATGAGGTCTTGGATAAGTGTGCCCTTAATCAACCTCTTCTGGGTCTTAGGTTCTTTATTTGGGCTGCCCATCACCCAATTATAGACACAGCGCATTTATTGTATAGCAAAGCTGTCAGCTGTTTGATGTTAGTAGAAAACCTAAAATAGTTACTGATGTTATTGAAACTTATAGGGCTGAAGGTTGTTTGGTTAGTGCTAAAACATTCAAGGTAGTTTTGAATTTGTGTAGAAAGGCTAATCTTGCTGATGAGGGCTTGTGGGTACTGAGGAAGATGAAGGAATTTAATTGTCAGCCGGATACAACGGCTTACAATGTTGTTATATGGCTGTTTTGTGAAAAGGGGTAACATGGATGTGGCTACAGAGTTGATAGAAGAAATGGATTTGGTTGATATGTATCCTGATATGGTTACTTATGTCGCAATGATTAAGGGGTACTGCAATGCGCGTAGGCTTGAAGATGCTTGTGCACTGTTGAAGGTTATGAGGGGACATGGGTGTTTGCCCAATGCAGTGGCGTGTTCTGCGCTTCTTGATGGTGTTTGTAGGTTTGGGACTTTGCAAAGGGCATTGGAGTTGTTGCAGGAGATGGAGAAAGAGGGTGGGGATTGTAGTCCAAATATCATAACATATACCTCTGTTATTCAAGGGTTTTGTGAGAAGGGTCTGACAATGGAAGCACTGTGCATTTTGGATCGAATGGAGTCTAGTGGTTGTTTTCCAAATAGGGTAACAATCAGTACTTTAATCAAGAGGCTTTGCACAGAAGGACATGTAGAGGAGGCTTACAAACTCATCGATAGAGTTGTTGCTGGAGGCAGTGTTTCATACGGAGAATGCTATAGTTCTCTTGTGGTGTTTTTAGTAAGAAGTGAAAATTTTGAAGAGGCAGAGAAGCTTTTCAGGAGGATGATAGCTATTGCAGTGAAACCTGATGGTTTGGCATCTAGCACTATGATAAAAAGGTTTTGTATGGAAGGACGGGTGCTGGATGGATTTTGCTTATACACTGAAATTGAGAAGATGGATGTTTTTCTTCAATTGATACGGATATTTATTCTATTCTTTTGGCTGGCCTCTGTAAAGAAGGTTTTTTTGGTGGAAGCTGCTAAACTTGCAAGATTAATGATTGAGAGAAGAATACAACTGAAAGCTCCTTATGTGGACAATATAGTTGAATACCTGAAGAATTCTGATGAAAAGGAGCTTGTTTCCCATCTCACTAGTAAAGGGTAGTGATTTTGAGTAAAGAACGTGTTTTGCCTATTAAGCATACTGCTTTGATAATTTAAAATAGGTTCATGAGATTGGGTCGGATGGATTAGTGGTGGTAATGAAACAACCTTGAGCAGCAGATTGGGTGTCAAATGGCTTTTAATGCAGAGGAAACAAGCTCGAGGTTGATTTCGGTCAAATTGCACACACTTTTCATCTCAAAGAATGTTGGTTTCGATTGGTTCATATTATGTTTGAGCTTCCTTCGGCTTAATCCCATATGAAAGGCCAAGCTAACTGATCATTAATGATTTGTTTAATGACTGGAAATGTGTTATCGGCTGCTTACGGTACTGCATTGCAGTGGATATCATTGGAGGGTGGTAGATACAACAAAGATAAAAAAAAAAGAAGTTGAAATTGTTTATCAACAAGCTTGTACTCCGCATATGAAATTTGCTTCCTACAAAGGGCTTTTTCCTCAGGGAACACACCAAACTGGATTCATTGCGGCTCTGCAGCCTGTTGTCCATGTCGAGGTAACTGACTCCGCTCTGTGGTACTATCACTTACTTTGAGCTATTGTTGGTTTGGTATCTAACTGCCAAAGAAGTTCCACCCTGCACTGCTTATTTCTACTTAATTTTCGGAGTTTACTTGACATGTAAGAATCAGAGAGCTTTGGAAGTAACTTTTGTTTGTAGTCGTTTTCGGACTGCTCCAAAACCAAAGAATAAGAAAAGATGAAAGATGTAATCAATGAAATATGGAGAAAAAAAATCAATAGTTCCTCTTATGATATGGGCATAACTTGATGTATTTCCTGTTTTTCTTCTGTATTTCCATAATTTTCAAATAATTGAGGTTATGTAATATTTATAAATTAACAAGTAAATATATAAATCTAAATTTATATATATATCTACTGAGTTTGCGTACAAATTTGATAAGGTCTCATTCTTTTATATCAACGAAGATTGTCAAGTTAAGAAACAACTTGACACCTCAAACTTCTTATGAAACCAGAAATTGGTAATTGCCCGATTTGTTTATCATTCACTGTTTCACAATAGTCGGGAAGTAATATTCTCTACCCCTATTGGATTTAAGTCGTTTGATCTTAGTTCCACTTCGACTTTCTACTTCAATTTTATATGCTTTGAATTTATCAAGAACTCATCTTTTGAATGCAACAAGTAGACATAGCAAAAATTTGAATAATCATCTATAAATGTGACAAAATATTTCTTGCCTCCTCTAGTAGGGGTGTTATGAAAATCTCATATATCACTATGTATTAGTTAAAGTGATAATGAAGTTCGTTCAATTTTAGGAAATGACATTCTAGTTATTTTAGTTTGCATGTAAATTTTACCTTTATCAACAATGTCAATTTCATACTTCAGAATTAAATTAGACTTAACCCTACCATCCATTTTTCTTGTGCTAATGTATCCTAAATGAGTATGTTATAATAAAAGAGACTCAAGCATATAAGCAAAAATTAACTTTATTGATATTTAGTTTGAACATGTCCTTATACATATAGTCATTTTCAACAAAGTATCAGTCTTAGATAGAACAAATTTGTTCGACTCAAACACTAACTTGAAACCATACTTTTACAACAAGCTTCCCGATATAAGATTGCTATACATCAGTAAGCATCAAAATTTTGCCAAAAGTGAATTTCAAATTCACATTGGCTTTACCTTTTGCAGGCGTGGTTAACGATTTCTCATGTAGAGAACAATTTCATCTTCAATTGAGTCATAGTCTGTAAATAACTTTTTGTCATTGCACATATGTCTCGTCGTGCTTGAGTCAATCCACTAGTCACTAGCATCTTCTAGGATATTCACCTCGGAGATGACAGCCACAAAATTATCGATATTTGGCTTTGATGCTCCAAGTTTGTCACCTGTCTTTTCAGGGCTCGACAATCCTTTTTTATATGTCTAGGTTTGCTGCAATGCCAACAATCTGCAACATTAGGATCTTGCTTTTTCCCTTTTTCAGGACCATTTTTACCATGATATTTGCGCTTTTGATTTTTCTTGTTGGGACCAGAACCTTCCTCCACTACATGAACTTTGGAACTATCATCCTTACTCTCTTGACGTCTAGTCTTTTCCCTCCATCCGAAGGTGTTGGGCCAATTGTTCAAAAGTAAGTTCATTGATTTTTTATTTGAGTTTCTTTTTG
Source organism: Arctostaphylos glauca (assembly GCA_019985065.2). NCBI lineage: Eukaryota > Viridiplantae > Streptophyta > Magnoliopsida > Ericales > Ericaceae > Arctostaphylos > Arctostaphylos glauca. The sequence goes on from JAHSPW020000006.1 coordinate 19,566,606, forward strand.
TAGTCTTTTTATGATGAAGAAAGTTTGTTAATTACAGAAGATACAACAACGAATCATTCATGTTCATATTCTTAACCTTAAATTTATTAAGAATATTTTGTATCTCGTGCAATTGATTAATCATGAGCTTGTTATCAACTATACGAAAATTCATAAATTGACTAATAAGGAATTTCTTACTTGTAGCGTATTCAGTCAAATACTTAATGTGTAGTGCATCTCAAAGTGTCTTCTCCGTCTCAAAATTTCGATAGACATCGAACAGATCATCCGACAACGCATTTAGGATGTGACCTTGACAAATGTAGTCATCATTCTCCCATTTGATTCTCTCACGAGTTTGTTCTACTGTTTCATCTCTTTACTCTTTGTGAATCGGTGTGGTAAAAACATAGACCACTTTTAGTATGGTAAGAAGAAGTGCAATTTCTTCTCTCAACGCTTGAAATTATTGTAATCAAATCGCTCTAACTTGACAAAGTCTAGTGTCATTTTTTGTAGAGACATCGCCATTTCTCTATACTGTCATTAGATTGTTGTCGAAAATTTGTCTTTGGAATGCGAATGTTGGTGGTAGTCTTCTACAAATGTAGAAAAATAAAACTTTGAAGCGCATTACGACGTCACTTTTCTAAAACAGTATTTGCTCCCACCAAATAGTATGCACCGGGTTACATTAAATCTGACTTTAAGATACAATTAAGTCAAACTTGAGTTCTTTCCAACTATGTTTGCACAAACGGAGTCGGACATAATATCTACATACTAAAAAAATTAAAAGAACCAGAGAGACCACCAAGTATTGTTTTTGCAGAATAACAATACTTGGAATAAATGCTACATTTCGGGGAGAAAAATGGATGGAATGTTTGATGTCCCAAATGATTGAACCATTGGTCTTTATATAGGCCAAATCGCACATTCTGGATTGAAGTTGCGCTCGCTCGATTCTTGACCGTTGGATTTAATCCAAATGGTCCAAATTCGCTGAACCACCGAACCGATGTGATGTTTCACACACCCAAACGGATACGATCTTAGCCATTGGATCGCACCCAGATGCGAGGAGCAAATCGCACCTATTCGGGATCAACGGTCATGCCCATTTGGTCTGCCACGTCACATATCAGACGGATGCCACGCAACATCCACACTAGCGCTACGTAACCGAACTGTAGCAAATAGAAAATGATGCCTATTAGGCGCTGACCTACGAAGTGCAAAGTGTGTAATCAAAACACCTCATTGTAGCCACACAACCCACTGTCACACTAATGCATGAGCGCGTGTGGGTGTGCGAATGGGTTTGAAGCACCATAACATAGCCCTTTAGAGGCTTATTACTTTGAACATTTTACTTGTGTTCCCATTTATAAGCTAACCATCTTTCTCTCAAGTTTTCAACATGGAACTAAACCCAACATCAAGTGTAAGCATTCTAGGCACAAGGAAAGTTTTACAAAAAATACTTAAAATATAAATTCATTTATTTTGAAAATTCCTAACATAGATGACGACAATTTCTTTACATGTCTCTCGTTTGCTCTCTCCAAACCATATTGCGCGGGTAATCTGTTGTTCTATGATCGTTATTCTTGCTTCTCTATTCACGACTAAGAAGTACACATAAATCTCTGTGCCTCGTGTATCTACGTTCGACACTTCTAGGACGTGAACACATGCCTGCATGTTTGGGACACGTCAAAATAGGTCTCTGATTATCAAATGTTTCATTTTTGAGTCAGACACGCACAAAACACGTTCAAGCATGAGCATGACACATTTTGGGTCAGAATGCAATTTCTAAAACCTTAAATGAGGTTAAAAATTATAATATTTTAAATCTTAATAAAATTATAACTAATACTTAGTAATTTGAGGGTAAAAAGTATGATATCTAGAAAAAAAATTAGAGTTGCTTACTAGTACATCAGTCAGTTCTTAAACCTAGCAAAACTCAGGTATCGATGGGGGAGAGAGAGATTGGAAAGACAACCAAGGGGCTATAGTTTCTCCATGTATTTCCCTCTCCGCTATGTTCTTCTTTTTTTGTTAATGTTTCCTTCTTCTTTCTCCGTTTCTATGTTTTCCCTCTTCTTCTCAATCCTATTTCCCTTGTATTCATTTGTATTCTCAATTTTTTTGAATAATTTTTCTTGTAGTTATTATTATTATTTTTATAATTTGACAAAAAAGTAATATGGCTACATATTATCTTAACCCCAAGGAATCCACGCCTGAGAGAAATTAGAATCGACACTAATTCTAAAAAAATAAGAAAATCCTTATTTATTCCATTGGGGTACTTAATGTTCAGTCCTATCTCTAAGACTAATTTAGTGTTTCATCCTATACACTTTTTCAAATTATTTTTTCATCCTAAAATTCAAAAAATACCCGGAATGCCCTTAAAATGGATTGAGCAAGAAATAAAATTTGGTAGATTTCGCCATGAATTTACCATAATCGAATGCATATCCATAAACAAAATCCAACGACAATCTAGCTATAATTAGACTACTCGTTACTTTATTTAAACCCCTAATTGTAGCCATATTTATGATTACCAATCAGAATATAGGATCCAAATTAAAAAAGGATAAGAGGGTAATCTAACACTCGAAAATAAGGACAAACTTGTCGAATCATAAAAAATTGGGATGAAAACATAAGTTAAAAAAGTGTATGGAATGAAAAACTACACTGTAAAGGTAAATAGGACCCTGATTTAATTTACCCTAAAATTAAGGAGTTTTTATGTGTTTAAAATATGGCTGCCTGTAGTATTAAAATTCTCTCCTGTGTTTAGAAATGTCTTAAATTATGCAAGTATTAAATGAGGTTGTTTTTATGTGTTTAAAGTATGACTGCCTTATAGTATTAAAATTAAGGGTTTTTTTTTTTATGGACCATCACTAAAAATTACGAATAGAGTAACAGTTAATAAAACAATGTCGCTAAAGATTTCTTTCTAGTAATGCTTCAAAACAGTTGTTATTTATACCGTTGGAATAAAAATCATTTGGAGATCTCCATTTTTCTATAGTGTTGGCATGTCGACGAGCCAAAAACCATATCATTCCCTAGAAACATGCAAAGCAACGTCAAAGATATGCACGACTTGGCATGTCGATATGCAATAAATTATATTGTTCCCAAGGCAACATCACTGTGATACTTGTGAAGAGAAAAGAGAGCTGTGTGACCCTTTTTATAATTACTTGGTTGCTCATGTTCATTAGAAACCTAATTTAAAGAAAAGAAGATAAGGGGCCATTAGAATATGATTAGTGTGTTTTTTGAGGTGTTGGTTATTTCCATTTCTCGCTTTCTCTGATAAGGTTTGTATCCCATCGTGTATATGTGGAGATTAAAGGAGAGCCGCGCTCAACATCTACCTTGCTGCAATTCCACTAAACATTAACTTCCTTCAAATAGCTAGTCTAAAACAAAATTATGGTTGTTACCATTATGCTCTATTAACAGTAATGAATGAATGTGGAAAGATCCAACTCCATGCTTTTTTGTTGCTCAACAAATGAAGCTTGATGATACTTATTTGTAAATGTGGAAACAAGATGAACCCGGGATAACATTACGAGGTTTATCATAGAATTTGACCGTCTTTGTTACAAAATCCAAACAAAAACACTTCCTAACTTCAAATTAACCGTGATTTTTGCATAAATTGCTACGACATTAGTTCCTACCTTATCTTTCTTGCATTTTCGTCTACTAAAGTTGTGAGAGATTGGACAAAACTCAACCTAGCTCCCAAGACAATGGTGAGGAAGCGCTTATTACTTTTGGTGATCTCAGACCACTCTGCAACGAGACCTCAAGGTGCCAGCTGCATCGCAACACAAGTCCTCCCACCACGCCCATCAAGAGATGGTTTCTTCAGGTACAAAATTTCATTTTGGAAGCATTCTAGTGAATTCACTTCCACAATTTCTATATCCAACTGATGTTTTGACTGGATTTTTCACTTCCTTGGCATTGGCACCAAAGTATTTTGCATGTCTGAGGTTATCATAAAACGCGGATAACTTCTCAAACAAAGCATTTCTGGAGCAATAAGTCTTGACACTGATAAGTGTTGCAACCATGAAAATGAAGATGAAGATTTTTGAGACTGCAAAAATATAACAGTAAAAGAGTTAGTGTAGAGAAAGGTGACTCATTTTACTCTGTTATTAGTATAATAAAATGGTGTACATAGACTGGTTACGAGGAGTTATGCAGATAAACAAGATTCTAACTTTATTTATTCCTAGCTCCACATGAATTCATTTGTTAAATAACCCAACCATATGCTTCTAATTCAAATGGTAGATACAAATACTGTGAAAAGAAGTGCTAAATTATAGGCACTTTGATTCCAATACTCCACCTGCACCTCTTGTACAAAAAAAGGATCATCATTGAGCAACTAATTCTTGCTTTATGCGTAGCATCAAGTATATTTTGGTCACATTAGTCGACAATTATCCACAGATTTACAAGGATATTCACAAGTGAAAAGAGGATGATGAAAACTTACCGTTTCCACGTGCTCCACTGAAACAAGTTACAAAATCTTCGTGCCCACTCACGTCCCAAGTAATTCCTAGTCCAAAACTATCATCTGAAAGATAAGGACTGTAGGAAAATGGAATTGCGGCGGTCTTCAAAGGGTTACAAGATTCTGGAACTGCCTGAAACGACTCAACAACATAAACATGGTACTTGGATCCACTCATACATGGAACTTGCAAGAAGGGGGGCAAAAGCAGAGCAGAACAATTGAGGTACGTGTAGTTCTTCACAAGGTAGTAATACTGGAACGGCGTTGTAGAGAGATTAAGGTTTAGGAAGACTTCATGGACACAGTTTTGGGGATCAAGAAGACTTAGTCTTTTGGAATCGTAAGAGATGGATTTGACCACCAAATCCCCATATGATGGAAAGTGGATTGTGGTTTTGTTTTGCTTGCAAAGTAGTTTGAAACCAGGGTGGCTGCAATTCTGGGGCTGAAGCCCTTGGATTGAGAAAGGAAACAGAATATCAGGGTCATTTGGGAAACACTTAACTGGCGAACACTTTGTATTCACAGCTTCAGAATTTAGGAAGATTGTGGAGAAGATGAGGAAGCAGATGATGACATCCATTTGATATCAATACCAAATTACCAAAACTTGGTAAGAGATTCTAAGACCAGCAATGGATCAAGTTGACAAAGGCAAATGAGATACAACAGCCCTGATCCCTACAGTTTTCATCGAAAAAAGTCAACTCAATAAGCTTTTGATAAATATTTACTGATTATGAAAACAACTAACTACCATCTCTTGAAATGAGAGAGAGAGAGAGAGAGAGAGAGAGAGAGAGAGAGAGATTGTAATGAAGCCAGCGTGTATGACCAGGAAGGAATCAAGCTGACCAAGGCAAAAGAGAACTGAAGTAATAGTTATTTAAGTCTTTGGTCTTTCCTTTTGGTACAAGAGGTGCAGGTTGTACAAAGGGATTTTCCTAGGAATTTTCCGTTTGAATTGTACAAAGGGAGTGTTCTAAGACATCACAATCTCAATGTCATGAAAATTGTTTAGTTGGGCTAAAGTATTAGTAGTTAACAAGTGGTTGATTGGGACCCCATTCAACAATTCTTTTTTTATAACTCATAATGTTTGAGCCAACTCACGCAGACTCGACAAATCTCTAAGAGACAAATCTCACCGTCCACTAGTGAGAGGCCCAACTTACGCAGACTTCGAGTAATTTCTAGGGTACTAATCCCCCCCGTTCACTAGCGAGGGGCTCACTTAAAGTCAAGACAAAATATTGTATGGAAACCCTATAAAAATTGATAAAACTTGAGAGGTTTCGCACCTTTTGGATTAATATTAGAAGTTATATTGCACTCATAATGTTGATATTAATAATACCACAGTCCTCCCATGTTTTTTCTAGATTTTCTTATGGGATGGTTAAATATCAATAGTGGCACATGATATGATGCTAAAATTGAGGCAGACAAAGGAGTTGAGAGTGATTAGAAACTAGAGTTGCCTTTTGAGTTCTTTGATTTGTGGTTCCTTTTCAATTACCCTTTCTACTGGCAAACACTTGATGTCTTTTTCCTTTATTCACAAGAAGATTACTTAGCAGCCAAGGTATATGATATACAAGGGAGAGAAGAATCTAGATTGCATATGATACACACTTCCATACCCAACTTACGTTAATAAAGAAGCCATCTGAGTTGAATGGTGGAGTCTCAACCAATTGGCAACAAGAAAATCATGGTGCCAATGTTGCCAATAATAAATAACTAGACCTCCTCTACTTTAGCCAGCAGAGAGACTTTTATAGGGTCATGTTGAAATAACAGTTTGGGCGCAAATGGCAAGATTGTCATAATGTGACTTATTTGTCACGGATTTGAGTCAGTGCAAAACTTTTCGACTGCAGAATTATTTGGTTAGGGAAATGAGAAGAAATATACAATTTAGACATCAATTGAAACACGTAATGAGAATAACAAGCCTTATGCAAAAGTTCAGCCTTTTACTTTTTGGGTAGCAACCTGCCGTTTCTTTTTCCCATTTTACTCTTCATTTTTGTTCTACTATCAATATGTTTGTCAAAACAGTCTTGTAGCATTCCACAAATAATATAAGTACCAAAAGGTGACATTTCAGCATTTTCTTCGGATTGCACGCTACCTTCTAATGATATACAAAGCGGAACACAGTAGAGCTGAAATCTTGTAATGCTAAAACACGAAAAAGGCACATATAATGGGAACAATGTGGCAAACAACCAAATCTTGGATCATTACTGTGCCAAAAGAAAAAGCTTGTGGGGCAAAACAATGAGATGCGTGTTCAATCACACTGTAGAGATGATACATACAAACAACAGAAACCCACGACAGAAAATCAAGGGATCTGTGTAAAAAAAAAACAACAAAAACATCAGAGGAGATCTTTTGCTAGCCTCACTGGTTTTTCCTTCACAAATGCCACATCACCGTTCGGTATAGTCAGGAGATGGTGATCGGGCTCCTCCTCCTCCTCACTCTCTGCCTCTGCAGATGATACACCGGAATCTGACCCATCATCTGTTTGACACAAGTAATTTGGGGGAAAAGAGAGATGGAAGTAAGAACTGAGAACCACAATTTGTTTTCCCCTTCTCATGTTGGGCTTCATGCAGACAACCATCAATTTCAACATTCCACAGACGGACAACTTTCATGTACATATAGACTTTTTTTTTTAGTAAACCTCTTTTAGTAAAACATAAACTACATACACAAAGTCCAAATTCCACATCACCGAAATTTCAGAGTACACAACAATGCAAGCATGAGGAATCTTTAGCACAGGATAGATACATCGTTGACCATTTAAATCAATGGAAACCAGTGCAGTCAAGACGTCTATGTTCTCAGTCCAAAAAGAAAATGTTTCTCCACTGACCATCCCAATCACCATTTAGAAAAGAAGAAAAAGACTCCAACATGCCTATTCATAAACCAAACTTTGAACAGGAATGGTAGATATGAGCATGATTTCTTAAGCAGACTTAATTAAGGACTTAGGTGATCAACGGGTTGCTTTCACAAAACAACCAATGAGCATGGAAAAGGAGGCAGCCAAGGTTGTCATATATAAAATAAAAATCATACTAAAGAAACATTACCTGACAGAATTTTTAATGAGAATGAGATAGCATATCTGAGTCCTACTACTACAACAACAACGATCAAGGTTATGCGTACCCAACTACTAAGAAGTGTAATATACATGAATCTTATTTGGTCAATATACTCAACAAGTTGGCATGTTTCACTGTTCCAACACAAGTTAATTCAAGCTCCTCTCATCTCCTAGAATTAGCCTTGCCCTCTGGTTGGATTTATCCTGAAAAGTGATCCATGTACCTAAAAGGCTGGACAAAGTTTTCAACAGCTGTCAACTGCCAAACTTTTGACAGTTAAAAAATGCAACACTTCTAGGTTAATAAATTATTTCCTTCTCTGCAATTGTTCTTGTTCACTATGTATACATTCGGTAGGATTCGATGCATCAGATCTCTTTCTTTCACAGCCAGTGTCAACAATTCTCTTATATTGGAGAAACATAGATAAATGTGAAAAAACAGGTAAATTATTGCTTTTCTAGGGAATAAACAATCAAAATTTTCCAAAGAAACATGTTTGCACGGAACAAACACTAACCAGAATACGATGGATGGTCAGGCAAATGTCTGACTGCTGTAGCCTGGATACTCGCTGGTAGTAGACAGTGGCAGAAAGAACCTGAAACTTCAAAAAGGTATCAATTTAGATGCAGACAAAAGTCAATTAGACTGGAGCTATGCAAGCCCCAGATTCACATCCAAGAAATGCATGCAGCTAAATTTCCAGGACTGTCCAAAACTCCAAGAACCTCTAAGAACTTATATCGACAAAAGAATTACATCACATTTGATCTATGTCAAATACTTCTCAAAGGCACCTCATATTTTATAAGCTTTCTTTCGTACGAGATTCAACAAATGAACGTACCCATAATTCCATACCCAGTGCACTGACAAGAAACTTACAAGTCTCGAAAGCAATGTTGCAAAATCAAACAGTTTATTTCACCATGCAAACTGGGGCAGAAGCAAAGGCATTTGTCCCTTACCTAATCGTGCGAGCCTATTCACCCATCCTGGAATAGGCTTCCCAGTGAGTTGCAAACAGACTTCATCAGTGAAATGGTTGCAATTCTTGCCAATCAAATGGTAACTGTCCCCATGATATCTCCCAGAAAGATGCTCCATGAATGACCGAAATTCTGAACAAGACATGTCTGTGCTACCCAAGAAAACAGACCGTCTGAAGATAAAACCCGGACAACTTCTTGGTTCCACCTCAAATACCCCACTGGTCGGATACTCATGTGCCCCAAATGCGTACTCCAAGCCATGTACTGCCACTCAATGCAGCATAATCGTGTAATGCAAATAGAGGACACAAGGCATTAAATAACAGAACAATGAACAACCAAGAAGAATGAGATCATGACAAAATACTGGTACGCTTAACCAAATGAAATTCACCATTTGAGCACACCTTCAAATACGACAACTTCCGAAATACATGTAATTTATGTTAATAGTCACTTAGCTCACATGACAGCTCAAGTTAAGGTGCATCACAAATGCACATGGATTGCCCACAATTAGTGAGCTGACAACCAAAAAATCAAATCTTGATTCTCGGATGCTTCAAGCAACATGCAATTGGGTTCAGATTGGAATTTTGAGTCAATCGAAGAAAACCATCCCATGACAGATAAGCAACTAAATGTTTTCCCATAAGCGAGTTTGCGACTAATTGCAACAGCATCTGCTAACCATTTCAGCAAAGATGGAGGAAATAATACTGCTGTAGGAATTGGGGGTTGTGGGTGGAAATTTATGAGGGTGTTATGACTGTAGTTAGGAGCAGCTAGTGTTACAATATTGGGTAAGGCCACCAAGCTACCTGCATTTGTCAGGTCCGATCAGTTAGCAGTCCTTTCCCAAAGACAAGAATGTTAAAGAGACTTGATATATGAATCCAAAATCACCTAATCTGCAGACTCCAATATGCTGAATTATGTGCACACTCTAGGAAGGTCCAATGTGAGCCAGTGTAGCAGTTAAGTTGACGCATTATTTATAAGAAGGGAGACCCCTATATGCAGAAATTTTCCCATTTCGTTGCCTTGATCGTTACAGTCACATCTGTTCTTAAGAAAATCTTTGTTGATGGATTTACCGCTAGAAAGCGATGCATCTGATGCAGGCTATATCGTATTGGGGACATCAAAATCGGAGCAGAACTGTCTTTAGAAATACGTCTCTTACAGGAATTACCATATATGCATGCAGGCAAACATACAAAAAATGTGCTCTGTGGAGGTGACATCAAGTGGTTCAATGATTAACGGTGTAGTCATTATGGCTGGAAATGCCAAAGAAAAAGCCTGAAATGCAGGTTGAGTCTAACTCATTCACTCCTCCTCGCAACTCAAACTGGCAGATCTGCATTGGATAGACCACCTTCTAAGGCTAATAAAAGCACTTACAGAACAACTACTGTAAGAGCCTTTTGATTATATGGAAGGATAATATATTCAATCAAAATAACCTCCCAGCAGTGACGACTAGCAGGGGGAGCTGGTAGTGGTAGGTCTTAGCACCAGGCACCAGCTAATGAAATGCTTTATCAGATGCTCAACCAACCAGGGCTGTTGTGTCTACATGTGCCAACTCCAATTACAAAGCTAAAACTTCTTGTGCCTAAGCTCCTGAACCACCCATTGTGCGCTCCAGCTCCACCAATAAGAGAAACAGAAGGATGTCCAGATATAATTCCTTCATATAGTCAGTAACGACCCGTGGTCCTCCCTCATCTGGCTTGAGTCTCAGTCTCTCTTCCGTCTGGAAATAAGCAGCAGAGAAAGCTTAGTCACAAGAGGCAAATGACCAGGCATATGGCTAAAGCCGACCTTTGTCTCCCTATTAGCCACTGGTAGAAATTATGGCAGGAGTTAGAATTTCTCAAGTGCCAATTTCAACTTAGGAGTACTCTTCATCTCACCTTCATCTCATTCCCTAGAGTGAGCCTGCTAACTATACAATGCAACCGCGCGTGTAGAAAACATGGATATGGTGACAAAGACTGGAGAACTTCCAGGTTACATCACAATAGCAGCTAGAGCAAGATCAACAGAGTACCAGTATATGAAGTTACTTCCAGAGGAAAAGCCTGTAGCTACTGAAGAAGAGAACAAGGCTTCGCAGGTGTTTGTAGCTTTGCACTTCTTCTACATCAACATGTTTGCCAAAAGGATTCACATATAGAGACCACAGATGACAATGAAGACTAAAACATAAACATTGCCATGTGACTGAGATGGATCCAACCATATTGGGCCTCATAAAAGGTTGGAGCACTGTCCACAAACTTACCCCCTCCCCACCCCCACACACACACACAATCCCAATTATGCTTATTCATCATAGTAGCCCCACAGCGAATATTTCCCACAAAGTATCACTCAAAGCCCTTCTTCTCTGACTTTGAAACAAAAAATCTTCTCTATCTAAAGTCCTCTCTCTCATGCCAACAAAACCCCACTTTGCCACTTCCTATACTCTCTGAAGTTTGGAGAGAAAATACTGGAATTTCTTTCCTGTTAAACAGAAGTTAGATTTTCTATTTAGTTTAAGCGAAAAGGGGTGGGGTTTTGATGTTGGATTCATATTTGAGAGTGAGAGAATCTTCAAAAAAATTGGGGCTGCAGGAAAATTTGATTGACCCCCAACATCGTGAATCCTGCGTCCGCTACTGTTGGGCATGCCCGTTTGCATCAAATCCTTTATATGGTTGAAGTTAAATATTGTTGATGACACTCATCGACTCGACACAGATACCATTTTCAGTTTCTTCCATGTACTTTAAACGCCACCATCATCTGCAAACATCACTCAAAAACTGGCAAGGAAATGAGCAATATACAGTTGAAAAGAAAATGTGACGGCTCTGTATGTGTAAAGCAACAACGTTTCAAAACCAAGATCCCAGTAAAGTTGATCAATGGAAGCACCTCTTCCAAAAAAAGGGTGAAATGAAATTAGCTCACAAACATGGGGAGAGAGAGAGAGAGAGAGCTGATAAAATAGGATAAAATGAAACAAAGAAAGTAGGCATAGGAACCAAGACAACGGATGCTTGAGGGATGTCAGTGAGTATATAAATATGTAAATAGCTGCAAGGAATAAGTAAAATCTAATGGCATAGCACACGATGTGAGTTCAAGTTGTATTTGGCCATATGATAATGAAGTATAACCAACATCTCCTTCAGCCCCAATCCTATTTAGTATTTACATTGATATCGAGAGAGAGGCCCACAAAATGGAGACACAGATGGGGAATGATCCTAGATTTGCTACAAAATACTGAGGAACTATAGCTTGGACAAACGCATAATCACACTCCATCCTCATACCTACATCCATTTAGCATAGGTTGTACGAAGTCAAATACACTGTCCTTTACCTCTCCAACAAGAATAGACACATATCAAGAAACAATATGTGCACACAAGAACACATACTTCTTGCCAAAGTTACAGTCCAGCTCATCAATACAACAAAATGCAGACTTTATATGGTTGATTCAACCATGGCAGCAAAAGAAGTCGATACCCAATTTGACCCGCCACACATCCTTTACAATGGATAATAATTGGGGAACCATTTACGCAAGCACAAACATAAAGATATCCTCAGCAGCTACAATGTACAAAAACTCAGAGATTACTAGTTTTGCCATGTAATAGATATTAGAACTGTGAACTAGGATAGTATTTATCTTATAGCCTATAGGATAGTATTTCATTTATTTATCTTGTTTATCCTTTTGGTGTATTTGTCTTCGTATGTATGTTGTTTATCTTTTATTTTCTGTGTTCTACATAATCCAGCTGTTGTATCCATTATTAAAATAACAATGAGAATAGAATAAGCATCTTCTCTGATTTCATGGAATGAGAAACACTGTTGATCGCATCTCCCTCTCTATTAGAACACATCGTTCTCCCTATTGTTGTTTTTCTTGCAGCAAAAAGGAACACCTCTCTCTCTCCCAGCAACAACACATCTCAGTCGTCCTTCCCCTCACAGCAACAGAGAATCCTTCTCTCTCCAGACAACCAACGACACAACGAATCTAACAAATCTATACTACTACTAACCTCCAGCGACCTCCGACGACCCTCGCCAAACTTTCAAGAAGCTTCGATAACCTTTGTTTGACCAGATCTCAGTTGGTCTTCAATGTTTTGGTTGTTTTCTATCATACTGGACCTATTCCGACATCATCTATCTTTAGCAAGCCTTGTCGGACCCTTCTTGCACTCCGGTGACCCTCGCCGGACTTCTATGCATTTTCGGTGACTTGTTACGTGTACTTTCATTATGTCAGAGGATAAAACACAAGGTATCAGTATCCATTTGACGAGTAACAATTATTTTTATTGGTCAAATGTCATTAAAAAAATTTGTTGCTGATAAGGGATTTTGAGAAAATGTAGATGGGTCAATATTGCAGCCTTCTGATCCCAAAATAGAAGGGCATGCCACTGCCCTTGCAAAATGGGATATGAGGAATGCTCAAATCCTTACTTGATTTCACAACTCTATAGAACTAAGTATTGGTATAAACTTTTCTAAATATGATACAGCAAATAAAGCATTGGACTACTTGGGGACTATGTACCATGAATCAAATTTTGCTAAGTACTATGAACTTGAGATGTCTATCTAGAGTTCCCACTCAAAATGATAAGTCGATTCAGAAATTCTATAATGAGATGACTAATTGCTGGGATCAGTTAGCTCTTATGGAACCTGCAGATCTCCAATTACTTGATAGCTATGTGCACCACCGTGAAAAGCAACGTCTTGCACAATTCCTTATGGCTTTTTGAGATCACTTTGAGAATTTTCATGGAGCTATTTCGCATCGATCTCCCTTACCCTCACTTGATGAGGCGATTTGTGAACTCATTGTCAAGGAAACTAGGTTCAAAGTTTCTTATGTCGCATCTCCCGCTAAGGCTGTCTTTGCTACTCCAATAGCTCCATCTATTTAGCATTTGGCTCCTATCTTACCTACTCTAGCGCCACATCTAATTCAAGTTATTGGAAAGTCAAAATCGCGAGTTGCCATTCATGAATATAGCTTTTGTCATCAAAATGGACACTAGAAGAATGTATGCCCTAAACTTGCACAACCTAAGGAGTAAGGGGCGTAATTATTCTCATTCAACTCGGCTACCACAACAACCCCATCGTCCTCCAAACAGTTCTTATAGTTTCTACCCCTGAAAGTGATCCATCATGTCTTTCATTTGAGCAGTATCAACAATTTCAAGCTTTCATAGTTGCAACCAAAAAAAGTTCTGCACAAGCTTCTACTATGAACTACTACGTTTGCATGGTTCTAACACCATAACACCACAAGCATTTTACCCACCACATGGATTTTTCATTCCAGTTCTTCACATCATATGACCCCCAATTTCTCTCTCCTTGGTAATTGCATTTCCCCTACTTCCCCCATCAGTATTGCCACCGCAAATGAATTTCCTAAGCATGTTGTTTCTATTAGTTCTATTCTTCCTACCGCATCCCCTTTACTGTCTATCTCAAATGTCTTTTACTTGCCCAATTGTCTTTAAGCCTTATTTTGATAAGTGAATTGTATGATTCGAGTTTCCAACACGACGTTCTCTTTTTCTGGTTGCATTGTACAAGATCGAGTATCCAATAAGCAGATTGAGACTAGCCACAGAGTTGGTGACCTCTTCAATCTGGAGAGCTTGAACATTCCTATAGCATCTACTTCTGCTGCCATATCGTCTTTCTCTTTGAATGAGAAACCCTCTCCTTTTTATCTTTGACATTCTAGATTAGGTCATTTGTCTAGTTAGTGTCTGAAACTTTTATTTTGGTTTTTTAGGCAAAATTTCTATTAGTGACATTTCAGAGTACAGTAGTTGCAAGTTTTCTAAAATGTTTGTTTTGCATTTTAATAAGAGTAATTTTGCTTTTACTTCTATTTTTCATGTTGTTTATACTGATTTGTCGATTCCTTCCCCAACTGTAACCAACAGAGGTCATATGTGTTATGCATTTTTTGCCAATGATTACAATCAACATAAATGGATTTATATACTAACACACAAATTTGATTTTTTTTAAGTTTACTGTAATTTTCACACCACGGTGCAAAACTAGCTTTCTACTTCAGTCAAATCATTCAATCTGATTTGGGTGAGGAATACTTTCTTTCCGAGTTTACAACTTTTTAGCGACTCATGAGACTATTTACCAATCCTGTTGTTCTAATACTTCCGCCCAAAATGGTCGCGCTGAAAGAAAGCACCATCATCTCTCGGACAATGCAGCGGATCTTCTGAACCGAATGCCTTAGGTACTTGTCCATAAGAATGGTGAGAATCCCAATTATCTTCTCAAGTGGGACCGCAATAAGCTTAGTCATTGTGCTATCTGTGTTTTATTAGGATATGACATCAACCAAAAAGGTCATCATTGCTATGACCTATGTGACCAAGAAGCTGTATTTGTCTAGACGTGTTACTTTTCTCAAGTGTTTTCTATATTTCTCTATTCCAACCAAACAAGCACCTGCTGCTAAGGAAAACTTAGTTCTTATTGATCCATTCCCTCCTGATGTGTCTTTTGAGAAGTACAACACCACTCTCGAAGTATCTAATTTTCGTGCTGCCTTTTCTGCTACCTCTACTTCTTAGTTCCGTCCTTTTCTTTAGTCTACTCTCGTCGTCGTGCAGCTTTTCTAGTTCTTGCCCCAGCTAGGGGTCCTACTGCCCCTCACTCTGCCTCTTTGGACCTTGCTCTGTCTTGACCACCAGTATTCTCCTTGTGATCGTCGACCCTAGGTAAGACTTGGCTTTACTAATACTTGTTTCTCTTCTTCCTGCTGTTACTTTCTCTCTCGTATCTATACTTATTTTGAACCCAAGTCATATAAAGAAGCTTGTAGTGATCCTAATTGGGTGCTTGCCACGAATGATGAGCTTACTGCTCTTGCTAAAACTCAAACTTAGAATTTTGTACCTCTGTCAACTGGTAAAAATCTCATTGGCTGCAAATGGGTCAACAAAATCAAAACTCTTTCTATTGGTTCTTTGGAACGATATAAAGCTCGCTCAGTGGCAAAGGAATTTTTTCAAGAACATGGGATTGATTACGAGCATACTTTTGCTTTTTTTGCTAATATGACCATCGCTCGCACTTTGACATTTGTAGTTTTCGTGTACCAATGGCCTCTCTTTCAGTTGGTTGTTATGTAGCGCCCACCTATCGGGCTTTCTCATCCTTCTGGACTTATTTGTTGTCTTTCTCGTACTCTCTATGGTCTCAAACAGTCTCCTCGTGCGTGCTCTCTATGGTCTTTGCCAAGTTCTCTACCTCCGATGGTGTTCCCCTAGATGATCCTACTGAGTATCACAAATTGATTAGTTGCCTGGTGTATCTTACAGTGACTTGCTCTAATATTGCTTATGTGGTCCATATTGTCAACCAATTTGTGTCACTGGGCTGCATTGGTACATATCTTGCGGTATATTCGTTCTACTATCTATCAATGCTTGCTACTCTCTTCTACTTTGAGTTTGACTCTTCGGGCCTACACTAACGCAAACAGATGACATCAATAATTGAAAATCCACCTCTAGTTTTGTGCCCTTCTGTGTGATTCTCTCATCTCCTCAAAAGCAAGAAGCAATGACAAAAATTCACCTCTAGTTTTTGTGTCTTTCATGGTGATTCTCTCATTTTCTGAAAAGCAAAAAACAATCTGTCATTGCTCGCTCTACTATTGAGGCTGAATATCGCGCTATGTGTTAGGCTACTGTTGAAATTGTTTGGCTCCGTTGACTTTTGTCTGATATGGGTGTTTCCCTTGATTCTCTTGCACCTCTTTATTGTGATAACAAAAGTACAATTCAGATTGTCCACAATTCGATTTTTCATCAGTGGCCGAAGCATATTGAGATTGATTTGTCACTTCATTCGTCAATTACATCCAATCCGGCACCATTGATCTACCTTTTGCTCCCTCCTCGTTTCAGTTGACTGAATTATTTACTAAGACTCACACGGCTACTTGATTTCACTTTCTTCTTGGCAACCTCACGATGCTCTTTGGACTCACATCCTACAGTTGAGGGAAGTGTGAAATAGGATAGTATTTATCCTATAGGATAATATTTATTTTTTATTTATCTTGTTTATCCTTTTGGGTATATTTATCTTTGTATTTCTCTATTGGTTAGGATATTATTTATCTTTTATTTCCTGGGTTCTATATAATCCAGTTGTTGTATCCATTAGAATAACAATGAGAATATAATAAGCATCTTCTCTGATTTCAAGAACAACTGTGCAAATCTCTTCCATTCACCATTCGGGCAACTTTTTACTTTTCTCTACAGCCATCAATATATCTCCCATTTGGAAAAACACTCAAGAGAACAGTTGCCTAAGAAGCAAATAATTCCCTTATGAGGAATGACAGCAATAGTAGGAGCTGTAAACGTGGCACAATAAAGGTGGGTTAGGTATCCTATGCATGATATTAATCATTGAAAAAAATAATTTTTAGGAGTAGTACAACCTAAATGACATTTTTTGTCCATCCAAAAGTCCCTAGTCCTAGAATTTGTTTACTTACATTTGATTCCTTTCCCTGTCCTTTGCGGTAAGGCAAATGATCCCGGGAAAGTTTGATTTTGGATCTCTATATACATTGTTTGGAAGGAAGTGTACCATGCTTAAGCAATTGCTCCAATATTTGTGTCGCAAGACGCTCCTACCTTATAGTGTCACTATTACCACCCTAAGACTATACAAACCAAACAAAGCCTTAAGTCCCAAAAATTGGGATTCACTTGAATCTTTTTCCTCCAATGAGATCTATCAAGAGCAACACTGTGACTATAAAGAAGTGAAACTTACGTCATAACAACCATATTGCCATCTTCCATTATATGGAAACTGAATAAAGCAAGAACCCCTCCATACAAAAACATTCCTCAAAATCTTAATATGCCTCTCAAATTGAAAATCCAGAAGTACAAATGGCACTTCAAGATCAATAATGAGAGATACACCGGACCTCACAATTCTACAAATCAGATGCATTTTTAGCATAAACACATGCTATTAGAAAGAAATGAAATGTACCTTCAATGCCGGAATGGAAGATTCCAAAGCCAAACCAGTAGAGGTAGTTGTTAATAGGGGTTAGATCATAAACATTGAGATAAAGAAGAAAACGATTGCTTCTTCCTCCCTCCTTGGACGAACTCGAGCTCCGCGGAAACAACCGCATTGTATGTATCAGTGTATCACCCCCCAGTCCCACCACCAAGCCAATTCTACACAACAGTACTCTGACTCCAAACTCAGCAATCGCTACAACGACAAATATAAACCGCTAAACCAAGAAAAATTCAATCAGTCTAGAGCATGAACTAGAGAGAAATATTCCATCAGTCTACATGGAGTAGAAAGAAATTGACATAGAGGACGAAACTCTAAGATAACTAGTTTCAGCAATAAGATATAATTCCTATGACACCCATTACAGAGCATCGAAAGCTGAATAACCTAGGGAATCAAATTGGGAAAGGAAACGAAAAAGAAATTGTTGTCCCGATATATATTCGACCGTATAACGAATTTACATAAATATGAACATAACGGTAGAGATCTTACAGAGATTAGAGTTCGAATCTATCGTGGTTTTGTTGAGGTAAGACGGGAGAGTGGGTCGTTTCGCCCTCAGAGAGAGAGAGATTTTTGAGGGGTATGAGCCCTTTACTTCTTCCTTAGACGGAAATGGGTAAAGTAAAAGAATAAGCGTGAAGGAGCGAGGCTAATTTTAAAAACTTAAATAAATGGAAGATGTTTTGGGGATGCTAAAAAAGAACCGTTACCGGACTGCAGACCGGGGATGGTAACAGGCTGGATTGGAAATAGATCGTGTTGTTCCTATCTCCGATCTCAAAATTTATATTCGAACTCTATCTCTGCTTCGATTCCCGAACGGGGAACGGATATCTCCGAACGGGAATTGAATATCCGAAAATAAATAAAAAAATTAATATTTCTAATTTTAAAAAAATTAAATCAGGAACTATTAGTATATGATTTTAAAAAATTTAGAACTATAAAAAAATAAAAACAAATCAAACAATATTAAATGCAAGAGTTTCAAACAATAGTTAACATAGTCATAAATAATGACCATCATAGCTAACCAACACAAAAAAATGCAAGAGTTTATAAACTAAAACATGGACTATGAGTAATCAAGAGAAATAAATGGCAAACTATATTCTAGATAATGACTACACATGTGAAAAATCAGCCTCACAAAATTACAACATGAACAAAGAAAATTATACCGTATTGCATCAAGAGTAATCAAGAACTATCATTTACATTACAAAAAAAATCGGTAAAAAAATACTACACAATATAATTTTGCCTCAATGTAGGACATACTTTTATCAACACAAAAGTAAAAAACTTAAAATCAACAAATCCTAAGTCCTTAATATATTTTTAAATAAGGGTTAGCGGAACGGGGCAGGGCAGAGTGGGGATGGAGGCAGGGAACGGGACAGGGATACACGGACCCGCATCCTACCCATTTTCCAAATTTTTTTAAAATGTATTCCCTGAATCCGATCCAATCTCCGAAAAAATCTCCAAATCTCCGATCCGTTCGAGACGTGGATCAAAGCGGAACGGATCAGATCAGACGAGATTGTCATCCCTACTGCAGACTGCAATGACAGCAATTTGTTTAAACCCCCCACAACGCCGGATGTCCGCCTTGCCTTTTTGAGATGGATATACGACAACTGTTTTATTTCGGGGACTGTGTTTTTTAATTTTATTTTAAAAAATAATAAGTTTTTTTTTACAATTAATTCTCCACTTTAACGAGAGAATGTTAAATAGTAAAAATTTAAGTTAAAAAGCTAAAAAAAAATAGCTCAAGGCTAAAAGGGTTCTAAATTGTATTTGTATATTTTTAATTTTTTAACATTTTTATAGTTTTAGATAAAATCTATGATAGAACGGTTTTGATCGTCTTCTCACCTAATCTACAAAAGAGCTTAACACCAGTGTGGTATCTCATCAATTCCCCTCTAATGCCTAAGTTGGCTTTAGAATGGAGGAAAAAGATGCAGAAGACAAAAAGACTATATGTTGAATTGGGTAAAATGTTCGTACCTTGTACAATAGAAAATCCTTTGGTTATATAAAGTTGGCTCTATATTTTAGCATATTGGCGATATTATAGGATGTGGTTAATCTTATCCTCCTAGAGAATAAGTCAACTAAATCTTCTTATGTTTATCTCTATTTTAGACGTGCATATCTACTGCGTAAGGATTAACTTAACTCAGCTCAGATAGAAGTATGTTTCGAGAATACTCCCCATATGTGCAGTGGAGTAGAAAGAGCTTCATTAGCTTCAATTTATCCTGTTTAGTCATACCGAGAACACGAGCTGACTGAGTAGAACGTTAAGTTGAGCAGAGTACATGGTCAGCTAAGCAGAGTATGTAGTCAGCTCAACTCGTCAATTATCCTAATCATCAGTTACTCCCCTATTTCTGAGCATATGCTTGTCTTGTGAAAAAAAAAATCAACAGTTATATAAAAGAGAATTGACAGTTCACTTTTGTCTCGTTTTGCATGTTGCATTTAATGTGGTGACAGGGCCTTTTGATGGGTGTTTACACGTGGCTTCCATCGCAACCTTGGTCGTGCAATCAAATGGACAACCCCCATTTGAAGACGGTTGAAAGGAGCCTTAAAATACTCCTTTTGGCTCTTCATTTTTCTTTTTCTTACTTTCGAAATCTTTTGAGGTGAACTCATTACCATTGCCATACTTCACAAGCTCTGAAGTCGAAATGGTTCAAGGTGCTGCAGTGGACTTCTAGGTACGTCTATACTTCTTCCCTGCTTGCTTTCAAGACTAGCTGAGCTTAGGGCCTTTGATTTAGATCCCCAGAGAGTAGGATTTGTTTGGTCCTTCCTTTTCCTCCAACTGTGTCGTTATCTTCACGTTCACTCGCATTATCCTTTGTTTGGGCAATTCGCTTATTCCCCAATCATTGAAAGGTATTATCGAGATATTTTTTACATCATCCACCCCACCATCCCTCATATTCAAGGGATGACTGCTCGTAAACAGTCGTCTAGGACCTCCGCCCCTGTGGGCTCAAACCTAGACCGAGAGTTAGATATTTGACCAAACATTAAACCCTAGTCAGGCCACTTTGTCTGCTGAGCACGCTTCTCCTTTGCCGACTGACATACTGCTGAGTGCCAGACCGATGGAGGTTCATAGGCTCGTTCCAAATATCACCGAAGAGGAGTTATTAATGGTGAGGGCTAGGTTCCAAGTTCTTGATTCCGTAGTCATGAGAGTTCCTAGTCTGTCTGAGAGAGGGAACACTCCCCTGTTGGGTGAGCTTTGTCTGTATACGGCTAATTTTGAGGTCGGGTTGAGGCTTCCTTTCGCTCCCTGCGTGAGGCAGATTCTATGGCATCTAGGCTTGTCCTTAGGATAGCTCTTGCCTGACTCATGGTGTATCTTGGTTGGCTGTGGTGTACTCTAGGCAGCAGCAACAGAAGAGAAGGCTCAACTAACCAAAGAAGCCTTTTTGTATACCCATCAAGTGAGTATGTCAACTCAATGGTGGTGGTTCTTCTCTAGAAGGGACGGGGGCAGTGTACTAGTCACCTTCCATAAACTAACAAGAATTGGAAAAATAATTTTTTTTTTATTTCTGGACAAGGATGGAAATTTTCCGCTTGGGAGGAGAGGACTGATTCTTCCAAAATATGTTATTTTTAGGGAGAGCCTCATCCTTCTCGTAAGCACTCCTTCAATTCTTTTTGTTTTGTAACTTTCTTGTACCGTTTATGACTGAATTTGTCTTCTTGAGCCAGAGTAGGGAGACAGAGACTAGAGATTACTAGAGAGACTGCCGAGTAGTTGAAATTGGTGGGGGATTACCTTGATCACAACTACAGGGTGTTGCTTGAGCCAGAGAGACTCTTGCCAAATACCGGTTCAGTCGAGAGTAATCAAGTGAGGCCCTTGTCTTGGACAGAGGTATCTTATCCAATTATTTCTCAATTCCTATGATCATCATCTCGCATTTTTGTATCTGGCAGGAGATACTCAAGCGATGGTGAAGATCAATAGGGAGAAGCTAGCAAACTTGTCTGAACGGGCCAAACCCCAAGGCAGTAACGACGCAGAAGAAAGCTGTGACACCCCAGCCAGGCCGTGGTGCCAGCTGTGAGGCTGGCGTCTATGAGATAGAGTCTCAGTGGGACGTTTGGATGGGTGGTCAAGGTTCCCACATCGCTTGGTGGATGTAAGTTCGGTGGTCTTTATAAGATTATGAACATTCCTTGTACAAGGCCTTTTAAAGTCGTGATGGCGCCAACACCAAATGGAACTTCATAGTTAAGCGTGCTCACCTTGGAGCAATCTTGGGATGGGTGACCTACTGGGAAGTTCATAGGGTATGGGCGACAAAAGCGGACAGTATTGTACAAGACGGGGGCGGGTCGTTACAAAAGCATTAGTTGATCCCAGCACGTTTGTGGACTCTAGGTGACTTCTCAAGGGGCTGACAATATCATCCCCCTACTAAGAATATTAGAAAAAACCAAGTGCAGAAATCGTCTTCCTTGCCGACTGCCTCAAGGGAGAGTGAACCAGTTGTGGAGACTTAGGGAGTGGTCATTTCAACTGAAGCTGACCAACCTTTGATTGAGGAGGAGGGTCGACCACTAACAAAGAAGAGAAAGGCAAGAGATGGGTTAACTTCCACAAGTGTTCAGACAGAAGCTAACCCATTTTCTGAGTCTTCTGTGGAACCATCTCTTTTGTCAGATACTTGGCTAGCCATTGATATGCTAGCGGATCTAGCCACCAAGAAGGACAAACGAATCATGAAGGCAATGCGTCCTACAAAGAAGCATTCGTGATTCCTCTACTATTCGGCACAGGTAAATGTTTTATCGTCATTCCTTCTTTCTTAACTCAACCTATTTTCTAAGCCTTTTTTTCTTATCTTTTTATAGTCGGCTCTATATGGTGAGGGATATGGTGAGGGATGCTCTGAATTTCCCAGAGGAGAAGGATGCTTTTGAGAAGAGGAAGAGGATGCATGAGTGAATGATGGAGGAGCAACTCTAGTTGGTCACATAATTGAAGAAGGAGAAGTAAAAGCTGAGGCAGGAAAATAGCGTGAAGGAGGTCCAGCTACAGAGCTTGAAAGAGTCAACTCAAATACATCAGCAGTGATCTTCTCAGTTGGTTGAGTCATTATCTGCAGAGTAAAAGTCATCTGCAGATCTGAGGAAGGCTCTGGCTGACTCCAACTCTGCTCTTAAATCTTAGTAGAGAGTTGTCAGTGACCTTACCTTTATGTGTGATAAGAAGAGTAAAATGTTGGTTAAGAAGGATGGAGAGATCAACTCTCTTCGTAAGCAGTAGAGCAGAGATTAATCTGCACAGCTTGAGCAAATAAAAGACTCCCCAGCCTTTATTAACATAATGACTAAATATTTTTTCAGTGGCTTCATGTCCTTGAAGAAGAGGAGTAGCACGGCTTATCCAAAGCTGGATCTGACTGCCTTCAACGAAAAGATGAAAGCATAACTCTGGACAATGAATTAGATGAGGTTGAGGATGAGGAGACTACCAGTTGAGAAGTCGACCTAACGGAGGGGCTGACTAAGAAGATGTAAACTGAGGATGTTCCTCAAGACCCCAGTGTTGAATGGCAAATGCCATATTGAAGAAAGGTGTGGATCTTGTAATTTTTGAGATTGCGAAAGAGGTTGTTTAAAGATTCCTCCATTCGAGAAGAAGGTTCGTAGACCTGACCCTCATAAATCCTATTGAAGTCGAGGGGTCTCCTACCATGCAAAAGCCCTCAGACCCGCAATCTTAATCTTTTGTGTTTTGAGTTAATTTCCTTGGCCTTTGAACAATTCCCACCTGGAGGTGGTTATGATCATATGCATATACATTTCAACTACTGAATGTGTTTTTGTAGTTTGTTTCTTTCTTGTATTCTGTGTATGTATTTCAGTAGGATAGATATTGAGCAGGAACAACTACTTAGATTCATGATCTTAGAGGACATGTGTTAAGCGGACGAGACTGCTCGGATTCATGGTCCCAAAGGATATGCGCTGAGTCCCGGAGGACACGCGTTTAGCAGGCGAGGTTGCTCGGATTCATGGTCCTGGAGGACTTGAGCTGAGCAGGCGAAATTGCTTTGATGTCTTTTTCACAATTTATGACAGTCGACGAGCAAAAATCGATATTTGTGCAATCTGAACACATTTATTCAAATAAATTGATGAATAGTCTCAAAACTTGTAAAAATAACTAAAATAAAAGACCTTAAGAGGCTAAAGAGAAAGTTACTAGAAGTATTTATTCATGTGTTTAGCGTTCCATGGTTGAGAAAGTATTTTCACACCCAAGGTGACTAATTGATAAGACCCTGCTTTGATGTGTTATGTGACTTCCCATTTAGTTCCCAAGTGTCCTATCTTCTTGCCTATAGAATCAACTTTTTTCAGCACTATGTCACCCCCTCTGAAGATCCTTTCTCTAACTTGGCTGTTATAATACTTGGCCATTTGTTGTTGATAGGTTGCAACCTTCATAGCTGCCCTTTCTCTCTTCTCTTCCAAGAAGTCTAAGCACTCTAATAGGCATTGTTGATTATCTAATTTCCTGTAGTAAATAGTCTTGTGACATAGCAGGCCTATTTCTATAGGTATCACGGCCTCAACCCCATAGGCCAATGAATAAAGAGTCTGCCTTGTAGATGTTCTTGTGCTAGTGCGATATGCCCAAAGCACACTAAGTAATTCTTCTTGCCAGCCTCCCTTTGCTGCCTCAGCTTCTTCTTCAAATTTCTCTTAATTGTATGATTGGTCACCTACAATTGGCCGTTTGCCTTTGGGTACCCCTTGGAGGCGTAGTGCACTTGGATTCCCCTCTATTCACAAAAATTCTGGAACTGATCATTGTGAAACTGTTTGCCCCATTAGTGACAATAAATCTGGGCAATCCAAACTTGCTGATAATATTTTTCCATACAAAATTAATGGCCTTCTAAGTGGTTATTATGGCCAGGCGTTTAGCCTTTGCCTACTTGGTAAAATAATCAACAGCTACAATAGCAAACTTATTCTAAAATTTCCCAATGGGGAGAGGACCAATCAAGTCCAAGCCCCATTGGGCAAACGGCCAAGGAGACAAAATTGGAGTCAACAGAGTAGGGGGTTGATGAAAGATATTGGCAAATCTCTAGCATTTTTCACACCATTGTACCATTTGCATCGCATCAGATTGCATTGAAGGCCAGTAATACCCAGTTTTGAGTAGTTTTTGTGCTAGTGATCTCCCCCCTGAATGATTTCTACAAGAACCCTCATAGATTTCCCTTAACACATACTCAGATTCTTCTCTAGTCAGCCAATGTAAAAGCGGGAGAGAATAACTTTCACGATAGTGTCCCACCTAAATACAAGTATTTGGCGAAGGGCGTGATAATCGCTCGAAGTAATAGCTGCAGGTAGGGCCATTGGAGTATGGTTGTCTTCCCAAACGAAAACTGGAGGAGGATCATTGTTGTCGTTTGAAGCCATGGAACGAGTATAAACCATAATCTGTTCAAATCACTAATAGAAAAAGAAATGTCGTTCCCATAGATGGCGTCAACTAATGGAACCATTTTGATCTTCTTCTCACCTGACCTGTAAAAGAGCTTAACACATGTGTAGTATCTCACCAACACTCCTCCAATGCCTAAGTTAGCTTTTGGATGGTGGAAAAAGATGTAGACGATAGAAAGACTATATGTTGAATTGGACAAAATGTTCGTACCTTGTATTATAGAAAATTTTTTGGTTATATAAAGTCGGTCCTATATTTTAGCGTCTTGACGAGATTATAGGAGGTGGTTAACATTATGTTCCTAGAGAATAGGTCAACTGAATCTTCTTATATTTATCTCTATCTTAGACGTGCATATCTGCTGTGCAAAGATTAACTTAACTCGGCTCAAATAGGAGTACGTTTGTAGAATACTCCCCATATGTGCAGTAGTATAAGGAGCTTCATCAGCTTCAATTTACCCTGTTTAGTCATACCGAGAAAATGAGCTGATCAAGTAGAACGTTAGGCTGAGCAGAGTACATGGTCAACTTAGCTCGTCAATTATCCTGCTCATCAGTCTATTTTACCACTTTGTGCAGGGCTGAACTAATGCCCACAAGATCACCCCACCTAGCCCCCCCCCAACCCACCCACCCAAAAAAAAAGCTCAAAATTAGGATCCCTTATTATTTTTGCTTTTTAAAAAAGACCTAAAAATTTTAGTCCAACTACTTTACTAACTAGGCCCAATAAAAAATAACCTAATTGATTAGTGTTTAGCCAATTATTGGATTTAAGAGAGAAACTTTAAAAAATAAAAACAAAGGTTCCATAGTGATTTTGTTTCATTTTATATCTTTTGAAAGCTAATTTTAGGTCTCGTTTGGTTTGGTTCACATTGCTTATTTGTTTAGTGTTTAATAGTTATAAATAAACGAAAAGCAAATCAACGAATTAATTAAAAAAATGATTTGGCTCCCATTTACTTATTACCTTTTTCTCATTCAAAAATAATAAGCAAATAAGTATCACAAAAAATTTTGAAGTAGCTAAATGTACTAAAGACCTTTGTTAATAATATTAACAGATAATTGTCGCAGATCATTAAAATATACCCAAAAAATGTATAAAAACTTACTTTTAATTTGAATAAGCTAAATGTAAAGTATCATTAACCTATTTTGTGTCGTAAAATTTTTATTGATAATGCTATTTTGAATATAATTGTATTGTTTATTCTTTGAAAAAATAAATATGCAAGGCCCAATTTTATAATTTTGCCTAGGGCCGCGAAAATCTCGGGGCCAGCCCTGACCTTGTCATTTAGGTTTCTTGTTGATGTTCTCCTTGATGTTTGAGCTTGAAAATAGAAGTTTTATATGATCCTCAGCTTGGGAACCCACTCTCCACATTAATGTCGCATGCCATCTCTTTCTCTGTCTTGGTGCGCGTGCACACACAAATACTCTGTATCTCTCTCTATATTTGTCTTTATACAAATGCCAACATATGTGCACACACACACACACACATATTTCTATATATATACAAACACACACTATATTACAAATCAGGATGGTGTGGTACTCTCAAAATATATTTTTATAACAACGGTTGAAATTATTTTCATCTAAAGATTGATGTTCACTGTAGAAAAATAGCCATACAACAACTTTAACTAGCATTTATTGACGCCACAAATTTCAAAAAAGTAATAGAAAAAGTTTATCGATGCTCAATATTTCTCTCTCCATATCTCTCTCTATATACACATACGTATGTGTTTGTATGTGTGTGTGTGTGTGTATTACAAATAAGAACGATGTGAGACACCTAAAAAATATTTTTATAACAACGATTGAGATCATTTTTATTTAACAGTTAAGGTTCACTACAAAAAATAGTTATACAACAATATTAATTAGCATTTATTGGTACTCATCATTTCTCTCTTCCTATATATATGGGGCCGGTTCTAGAAACATAAGATAACATACAATTTTAGACACAATATCTCAACCATTGATAAGAAAAGATTAAAAGTGCGATAATGCTAGGAAAAGGAAAAAAAAACCTCTAAATCACAATTTCCAAACGTGCAATAATTGCACTTCTTAATTTAGAAAATGAAACCCATTCAGATGGGAGTAGATTTTGTCTAATCATCAAAATGAAATGCACTTCTTAATTTAGGTAGTTACTGTTTGTGATAACTAAAACATTTTCTCCGAACTTTAAGTAGTTAACTGGTGTATTTAATTTGCCTTGATTTTTATCTACCCATTAATTTGCCCCTCATAAGTTACTGTGTTTAAGTTTTCCAAGAAAATATTATCTACCCATTAATTTGCTTTGATTTTTCAATGATTTGCTTTTAAAGTTCTTCCAGGTAGTATAAATGGAGAAAATGGAGATTAGCAGATGATTAATACCTTCGTTACTTGATTTGTTATTTCTCGATATTTTTCATTAATTTTTATTCAAGTAACATTATATCTCAATCCTTCAGTTCCTTCATTACTTTGATCTATATGGAAAAGTACTTAGGAAATAAATTGAATCCGTGAGAAATTCTTAGCAACTTACTTAGCCTTCCTACAGTACATTTTTTTAACAACTTTAAAGGCTTTCATGGCATACAAATTATTCGTCCAATCAATAGAGTAGTTATATTCTCTCATTTTTAGCAACTTATTGTTTCTTTTTAACATGGATTTGATTTTGTTGGTTTAATTTCGTTAGTAGTGCCGTAGGCACGGATAATGCGCTAGTTAACTACATAAATGCTTAACTAATTCACGATGAAATGTTTTAGTAAAAATAATTAACTAACAAGTTGGGAGGAAATGAATTAATGCTAAGATTGAAAAAGTTTGCTTAAAATTTTACTTTCTTAGTTTAGCAAGAACCCTTAGAGATTCCTTTAGATCAGTGGGAAAGGTTTGCTCAGAATTTTACTTCATTAATTTAGCAAGAACTCTTAGCCGAAAGTTTCTAAATTAGTTAAAACAAAATTTTGGACTATTATATTAAAATATATTGCCTAGTGGTCACTAATTTATGTAGTATAATTTTGAAAATTTTGTTTTAGATTTTTTTTTCACTTGTAGCATTAATTCATATCCTAACATTATCGCATTTTTAATCTCAGCCATCAATGGCCAAGATATTGTGTCTAAAATTGTATTTTTTCTTGTCACGTTCTCAATTTTAAACATAATAATATTATACATTTACTATTAATAAAGACTCACAATCTCACCAGAATTCTCAAAATGTGCATTGATGATAGAATAAATTAAAACAAATTTGAAATAGATTACAAAAGTGGTTGCCTCGACCAATGATCATTAACTCCAAAGCCAAAAAGGAGTTGAGTGGTTTACATCATTTGAACCGAAGTAAATAAAGTACGATTTATATTACATCCTTTCAAAAATGATATATAAAAGATGTTAAATAATTTCTCTCATGCAGCTTTCAAAAGTATACATGTCAATTCATACATGTCAAGCACCCCATGCTATCACTCCAAGGTCGTACCTGAAAAGAAAGAAGGGTTGAGCTCGACAGCCCAGTAGAAAAGTCTACACACGTATTACATGCATATGACATGATATGATAAGTCATACGAACATTTATATCAACACAAAGAGGAGAATGAATGGAAGCAGTATTACGTTGTGAGGGAGCATCAATAACTCTACTATGCATCATAGTTCTTTGATCCATTCAATTAAATCCCATGAATAACGTGTGTTACCAATCTGTTCTCATTATGTGTCAAAGTGTCATTCTTGACATTTTTCCGAATGAGACCAATACATATCAGCTTGGCATTCCTGAAAATTTTTCGTTCATAATCGTTCTTGGCACTCCCGAAGGCATTCCAGTTCATGGCCCTGTCTAGTATTCCCAAAGGAGTCTAGTACGATGTCACGTATGTCACGTGTCTCATAATGTCCATGTCGTATCGTAAAAATGTGCACACGAGTCATAAAATTTATCACTTTCACCCACCAAGTTTGATATCAATGTGTGTCACATGATTCACTTCCTTTGTTCTCATTAATGACATGAAATAATGTTTAACATGATCTAAAATAATAAATAAAAGCCAATATTTAATGTCCAAGAAAAAGTAAGTTTTAGAGTTCACGGAGTTCCAATTCAAGTAGGAATACACGTCAAAACAAGTGTCTAAGTATGACAAAACCATTAAGAAGCTTCAAGGTTAAAGGCACCGATGTGCCCAAAAATAAGGCATCGGTGCTTAGGTTGCACCAATAGAAATTTGAAGTTTTATAAGGAAGAGGCACCGGTGTAACCAAAATCAATGCACCGGTGTAAGTGTACAAAGTTTCAAAGGTTGTGACACAGAGAGGGAGAGGCACCGATGTAACAAAAATGGAGGCACCAGTATAACTATACAAGTTTTCAAAATCTGAGATACAGAGAGCAATTGGCACTGGTGCTACCAAAAATAAGGCACTGGTGCCTCGGACACAAACAAAGATATTTTCTAACAGATTTCAACTATGAACTTAGGACTTCTCAATTCAACTTCAAGGCATCAAATGACAACCAAATTAAGTTCTATATGCGTAATAAGTATGAGAAATTCCTACCTCAACTTCCAAATTCAAGAGTCAAAGCTCTAACTTCAAGTCTTAGCTTCCAAATGTTGTAAAATACCAAGAATTAACACCTCGTCCAAGCAAATGATTGCAAACCACCACCGGGAATCAATCAAGGGTGAGGGAAATACGTGAAATCTTGAAGGAATTGAAATTTGGAGCAAGTTTCGGATGGAGAATTTTGAAAGAGAGCTCAATGGTAGAGAGAAAAAGAAATGGGTTTGTGTTTAGACAAAAGATTTGTCTGATATAAACCAAATCATAACCCCAAATTACACTTACACCCATAAGTTTCATAACATGCTACCACAAGCCTCCAAAGTTATTACATTATATCACATTGACCCCAAATCATGTTATTACACCAATTTTCATATACTCCACATTTATTAATTTTATTAACCCGTATATTAATATAAAAGTTCAAAATTTTCTGGGTCTTTACATTTCTTGTGTCCTTAGAACTAGCCCCATATATATATATGGGTAAAATGCACTAACCTCCCTTGAAATTTCAGACAATTGCATGGACTTCCCCTAAGGCTTCCGAAAACACAATCACCACCCCTGCATTTGAAACTATTACGCCATTTCTCCCCTTAGGGGAGGTCAGTGCATTTTTTTAAAATTAATTAATTTCTATGAATATATATTTACTTTTCAATAGTACATACGCATTTTTTCTAAAAAATATTGTATAGTCCGGACCAATCTATATTACAGTACACAACGATATGAGACTCTCTAAACATATTTTCACAATGATTGAGATTATTTTGATCTAATGATTGAGGTTCATTATAAAAAAAATTACACAATCTAACATGATAATAGCTTGAACAATAACTAATGTAGATCCTAACATGGATTGAATGTTATTGTTAGTGCCATAGACACGAGTAATATGCTAGTATATTACAATACACAACAGTATGGGGCCCTCCAAATACATTTTTACAATAATGGTTGATATTATTTTACTCTAATGGCTGGAATTCACTATAAAAAAGTTACACAACAATCTTAACAAGCATTTATTGCCCCACGATTTTTAAAAAATTAACAAAAAATGTACATTAGTTCTCATCCCCACTCCCCCCCCCCCCCCCCAAAAAAAAACAAAAAAAACAAAAAAAATTCCAATTGAACTTTATTTTCCTAAGCTATTTAATTTATACTTACTTTTTAAGATATAGTACATATGCATTTTTCTCAAAATTTATTGCATGGTCCGAACTAATCTATAATTACAATACGCAATGGTGAGTGACTCTTCATACACATTTTCACAACAACGGAGCGAGAGTTGAATGTACATACCCCCCCCCCCCCCCCCCCCCCCCCCCCCCCCCCCCCCCCCATTTTTTTCCGTTTGTTTATGTTCGTTTTTTTATTATGGGAATATTTGTGCCCTAATTTTTGGAAATTTAGTTTAAGCCACGCTAATGTGAAACTCAAGAAGCAACCAGATCTTCCTTTACGCTTTTGAGCTAATGACACTTTCAAAATCCTTCAAGTCTGTTCAATTTTCTTGAGAAAATAACATTTAGGTCTTCTTTCTTCTTTTTTAATTTGTCTCTTATTGTGGTGTAATTTTGTAATTAGGTGGCTAATATGCATTACGGGTATGGGGTCATGACTCGGTGTAGAGACGTGCTAGGATTTGAGTTCAATTATTGTTCTGATCTTAACTCGATCCATTTTTTAAGAGGATGATCGATGCTGAAAAGTCAAATTTTATTGTCTTTAACGGTAGTGCTTTGCTCTTTCCTTTGATAATAATGTTTAGCAAGTGAATATGTTTAGCTGATTTACTAGATGTACAAATTTGTAATCATCGTTATGTTATTACTACAATATTGCTGAAGTTAATCCATCACTATGTTGATGTTTTGTGTCAGGATTGTACTCATTGTGTATATTATTTATTTGATTTTATGAGAGTTTATTTAATTAAGGGTATTTTGTGACCTTTAGAGTTAAAGATCTATTTTATAGTTGTGAGAGATTGTTGGGGGTTATGGTGTATTTAGCTTAATTTGTATTTAATCAGCATTCTATGATGTATTAGGGTTGCCTAATAATCTTTTGAGCAATTTGGGAGGAGAGGAACCTTTAAAGAAAGAGAAAGAGACAGAGACAGAGAGAGAGGACGACTGTACATCCATCTCCGTAAAGAGGGCATGATGAGAGACATCTAACTAGAATTGACGCGAAGATCAAAATCAGTGTTTGTGTATTTGCGTAGAAACGGAGAAATCGCAGAATCCTTGAATGAAGAATCCGAAATTTGAGGTAGGATCCTAGTCACATCTTAACTCAATGTGATATAATGTGTTTCGTGTCGCATTTGAGGTTAATAGATGTGTAATGTGTTGTTGTTCATGAATTTTGATGTTGGATCTTGTGATTTCATAAAAATTGCTTTATTTTGCGCACAAAACTATGTTTTTTTTTTCAAAAATCTACTGTTTCTCCCATAACAGGAGTGACTGGCCAAGATTGGGAGGTCTGGGCAGTCAGGATGTCTTCAAACCTAAAAAAGATTAGTGACTAGATATGACTAGTTAAGGTGAGGCTAAAACATTCCAATAGCCAAACCTGACCGGTCAGGGTGAGGGTGGTGACCGGTCCGGACAAATTTTCAAAATTAGACAGTGTGTAATCCTGACCAGTTAGGACTATCTCAAAACCAACCAGGGATATGTCCCGATCGATCAACCTGGCTAGAGACATTTTTTCACATAAATTCTTTTCTTCTAAATAACAATGACACTTCAAGGAAATATTTTTCTTACTTTTGGGCTACTGAGTGAATGTCTTGGGCATTTGTTGGAGAATGAATAAAAATGTGGCTTTAGTTTATGTGCATGTTTCGGTTAGACGAGTAAAGGTCCATGTGCATAGTCATGATACAATATGAACGATTGAGGGATAGCTTGTTGGTGCTCGTTCAAGAACTCAACTATGGGTTAAAGTCTCTCGGCGAAAGGCCGTAAATCTGGGTTTAGAGTGCTCCCATCAATGACAGTATAAGAACCAGACTTGGGGTTTAAGTCCTTCAGTTCAAGGCCGTAAACTGCTCTCGGCTTTATCCTAAGGGTGCGCTGGTTCGAGTCTAGGCATGATAGGTTGCATTAGTCATCATGGTCTGACAGGTTGCATGATCACATATGGATATTTATGCTTCATATAGTGGTTGACATGTTATACAATAAATTGCATTGAGCTTTGCTTTACCTAGCATTCTATACGAGTCTCAGGTTATTTTTTTGCGTTTAACTATTTTTATAGGTACTAAGATTGAGCCTTTAGGATAGGAGCTTAGAGTTTGCTGAGTCGTATAGGATTTATGTTTTTATCTTATTAGAATTTGTAATGACCCAAAAATTTTATTCGAAATAAAATACTCCAAGCAATTTTTCTGAGTATAATTAAGGTTTTACATTTCGTACATGCACGTATATACACATATTGGTTCGAGTTATTTTATATGTATATATATGTATATGTGTTGTGTATTACTTATTTATTTATTTTTTATATAGTTATAATAGTATATTATCCTACTATTATAATAGATAACTAATACATATATATATATGGGATAGGCTCCCCAACCCAAGCCATAACAACCCAATTTCCTACCAATTGTAATAGCCCTTGGATCATCTCAGATCCAAGGGTGTAGAATAAAGGCCACTCAACCTAATATGTATACTCTAAATAGCTCTCACCCACCTCACTGACCCACCCCTGCCTTCCCCACCCTGCCGTACCCCTCTCTCTCTCTCTACCCCCACCCCCCCTGCCGCTGCCGGCCGGCACTGCCGGCGCCGGATCTCCCCACCCCTGTCGTCCCTCCTCTCTGCCGTCCCTCTCTCTCTCACAACGTATACCCCTCTCTCTCTCTCACCCCGTGTAGTGCGTATACTCCTCCCCCCCCCTGCCGCCGCCGGCCACCACTGCTGTCGCCGGATCTCCCCACCCCATGCCGTCCCTCCTCTCTGCCGTCCCTCTCTCTCTCACCCCGTATACTCTCTCTCACCCTCCTGCGCTGACCTAGATACATTGACTTTGAAGAACAAAATGTTTAACCATACAATAACAAGTACCAACTGATGTAAAATTTAATTAACTTCTTCCCTATCAAATTAAGATCGAAAAGATGATAATATCAGCATCTTGAATGCATACAAGCAAAACTAGTTAAATAAATGTCCAAGACCTAAGCTGCCTTGTATATCACATAGATATGCCAAAATCCAAATCTTTTGGTATTCACACATTAGCAGGTGTCTAAGAAGTATCAATTACATGCTTATTTCTTAGGCCTAGAATCAAAGAAGTATTTCTTAGGCCTAGAATCAAAGAAGTTTTGGACACATCACAAAAAAAAATGCCAGACAAGTATCCAAATTAAGATAGACAACGGAAAAGGGTATTGGACCGTCCGAGTCATGATTGTTAGGTACCAGGATCATAAACCAAACCCAGCCTAGTCCCAATATCGGCTAGGTACTCTTCTTGCAACAGTTGTTTTGTGCATCACTGAATCAGTTCTATTTTACTTACACATGTACAAAATAAAACGAGCTCAGGAACAAATTTTGCATTCTGTACATTCAGTCAAACACCTATACATGAGAAGATGGATCTCTCTTCTTGGATGACTCGGATTTCTTTTTTTTGATTATTCTGATTCTTAAAGAAATCGAAGCCAAATGGCCACCCGGGTCCAAATGATGTCAAAAGAGAGAGAGAGGGGTATACGGGGTGAGAGAGAGAGGGACGGCAGAGAGGAGGGACGGTAGGGGTGGGGAGATCCGGCGCCGGCAGGGGGGGTGGGGGTAGAGAGAGAGGGGTACGGCAGGGGTGGGGAAGGCAGGGGTGGGTGAGAGAATAGGGTATACATATTAGGTTTGAGTGGCTTTATTCTCCACCCTTGGATCTGAGATGATCCAAGGGCTATTATAATTGGTAGGAAATTGGGTTGGCTTGGCTTGGGTTGAGGAGCCTATCCCTATATATATATATATATATATATATATATATATTAGATAATATTAACACACCCACACATATATGTACACAAGCATATATATAATATATCCACAACTATCTCTCTCTCCCCTTTTTCGTCGGCACCTCCCCCGCTTTTATCCCCGACTGACCTCCCATCACCCTTCCCATCCGGCATTAGCTTGTCACCTCCTTCGTACCATCTGAAGCTGTAAAAGTAAGAAGAAAGAGACAAGAAAGAGGAGGAAAGAATAAGGAGAATTGCCCCCGCCGGACCATTCGCAACCAAAACAACTCAAAACGTCACCGAAATTTCGAACCAATATAAGATTCCTATTCTAGAGTTTTTAATTTAATATTTTTACTTGTTTCGAGGCATTACAGAGCTCTGCGGAGCCTCGCCGAAGTGAAACAGAAAGCTTGAGGGAAATTGTTTTAAAAAAAGGAAGAATTACACTTACCTACCTTGAGTTTTGTACTTATAATAATTACATTTTGTAAATTACTTATTCTACCCCAATTGTTTTATTATGGTTTAAATATTTAATAAAATTATACTTAGATCCATGTCTTCACAAAAATTGCAGACTGGTCTCTATTTTATTTAATTACAGTTTTACCCTTAGAATGCTTAAATTTGCATAATTGCCCTAATTTATATAATTATAGTTTAAACCTAATTACTTTCTTTAAAATAAATTATAATTAAATCACTATACTTATAAATATTATTATTTTCTTTACCCTTAGACTAAGGTTCCACCATATAAACATATTTCTAAATCGCATCTCGCATTACATTTTATTTAAGTTACACACTCTTTAAAGTAAGTTACATTATTATCCTTGTATCAAAATTTCATAATTTCGGGTAAAAATTTATTAATTTATATGTCCATTTTAAATTAAGTATATTACTATCCTTATATTATATTTAAATAATTAAGATTGGGTAAATCTTATTAAAAAATTTAAGCTCACTTAATTTAAATTACTTTGTTACTCTTATATTGTAATTACAAAAATTAATTTAGAATAAACTTTTTAGACTTATAAAAAAACTTAAAATTATATTTACTTATTATATATCAAATCTTGTCGTTACGTGATTACCATTTCAATTGTTAGAAATAATTGCTGAGCATTAGATACAATGAATATAGTCTGATTATTTGGGCGATAATTAATTTTGATACTCAGTGTGTCGCATGAATACCGAAACGTTAAAACACATAAATAACGACATGCGATTAGTTATTGTGAATATATTCTTTGTGGAAATATTTATACATGTCTTGTAGTCGTGATGCGACTTGGGCCGAGCTTTGACTTTAACCAGATGTGTGATGGACCCAAGCTATGTATGTGAGGACCTATTTTATTTTGATGAATAGTGTGATGTGAGGGTTGGAGTGTAATGTTTAGAACCTTGGGAAACATAGTAGGAGAATATAGAAGTTTGGGTTAAAAGTGTAATTAACCAAAAGATTGGTATAAAAATCAGATTTTTATTAAAACTATCCGGTACTTTCTCCATTTCTCTTTCTCTCTCCCGATTAACATTTGCTGTAAGTTTTTCCCCTTCTTTAATTTGGCGATTTGGAATTCTTCCGACGAGAATTGGCCAAAACACAAAACATGAATGTTGTTCTACGCGTCGAGGGCTTCGAGTCAAGCCCGGAATTGAGGGTGCTTGTGCTCAACCATTTTTCTGGAAATTTCTTGGAAGTTCGATTTGGAGGTAGGATTTTGCTAAAATCTTGATTTTTAGATGTTTAATGCCCTTATATATCATCCTTACTTTGTTTTATGTTTATACGTACATGATATTGAGGTTTGGAGATTGTATAGTTGAGTTGTTGGGGCTGTTTTTCCAGAAACGTTGGGTAAGTTTTACCAAGAACACCAAGAACACAATGAACAAAAAGAAAATCTGGAAATGTAAGGCACGAATCTGTACTGTTTATGCGTTTTGAGACACGTCGAGGCCGAATTGGGAAAAGTGTATAACTACAAAGTTGTAGCTCTCGGAATTCCCTTAAAGTTTCATATATAAAACGCCTTAATCGGAGTTCGGAGTAGAAAGTTATGGCCGAAATACTAAAACTGTACAAATCGAGTAAAAACCTTCAAGACTAATTTCTGGCAGTCTTACTCCTGAGTTTGTCCAGAATGTTTGAAAAGTTAGATTGATTCCAAATTTTACAGTGGTGTAGTTTGAAGTCTTAGCTAAATTTGGAGACTTGAACTGACAAATTCTAACGGTTAGATCTTCGTACATCGCAAGTTTAGTAAACTGTGACAGATTCGCTACCTTATTTTATTTGGTGTTTTTATCCTAATTACAGTTTGTTTTAGACTTTATATGAAACATGAAAGTCATTCCTAGTAACGTGAAGTAAGATTCTGTTAAGTTTCATGAATTTTGGGTAGATGTTGGTATGTCTTTTTGTTAGACTTATGAATAGATGATAATCGGCAACATTATAATGAGAATGTTTAGTAATTAGTTACCCGTTGATTTTTATACATGTTAAATATGCATGAGACTTATATGTGATTAAGGTTTGTTACCTTGGAGAGAGTGTGTGAATATTGTTTTGACTATATTTGGGGACAAGGAGTTTATCTTGGCCATTTAGGTGACTTGAATAGAAATCAAGAATTTTTATTATCAAACCGGTACTTTTAATGGATGGTTAAATTGATTGTGCATGTGCTCGGGTCTAGAATTGGTGGTTCAATGGTCATATGGTTCTTTGGTTTGGTTTTACGTACTTTTTGGGTCAGAAACAAGTTTTGAGTCATTCTTGGAGGCGTGTGTCAATGTTTTGCTTGTCGGTGTGGTGGTGAATCTATTGGATTTCGGTTCGGATTATGAGTGTTGTCTTGGTATAGAAATATGTTAGTAGTCGTTGATTATGTAATGAGACAATTGTGAGGTGTGCGTCATAGTTGTGGACCGTGTCGTCGTAGTGATATGTGTTATAGTGGTGACGTATGAGAGGTCATGTGTGGAGATAGTGATGTGTATAGGCTTGTGTTAAGACGGTGACGTGTCTAGTCATGCGTCGTGATGGTGATGGTGTTGTGACAGATACAAGTTTGATTAGTTTCGATTACTCATTTGTATCGTATATGACTAGTGTTAATAGAGGTCTGCGTCCACTTTAGATATGTTTGGGAATTATGTTTAGTGAGTACATAAATTATATAAATTGGAACAAAAATATTTTGCTTACAATTATTAAATGTGTACTCCTTTTTATGAGTTGTGGTTTGATTGATTGAAAGATTATGAATCAAGAATATTTTTGAAATATGTTTGAGATTCGTGCTATGATAGTCTTGTAAGCCCTGCTCCTGGGCTAATGTGGGAGTGTAAGCCCTGCTCCTGGGCTAATGTCGGAGTGTAAGCCTTGCTCCTGGGCTAATGTGGGAGTGTTTGCCCTTACTCTGGGTTTATTATATATTACTCACAGATAGAGTTCGTGGGTGTATTTATTTGTGTTGACAAAGCTATGATATTTGTAGAACTTTGGTTGGTTGTTATAATGGTGTTTGACTTGGAGTCACTTTCATGTATTGATGATCTTAGGTGGCGATATGCATATTGCCTTAGTGGCGTAATGGAATTGGCCTTAGTGGCGCTTTTATGGGTATTGTCTTAGTGGCGTTATAGCTAATGTCTTAGTGACATTAAGTGATTGGCTTAGGGCCGAAATATATGCAAATTTGTAATAATAGATTATTGATGAGAATGGTGTATCGTGTCATATGTATTGGATGTGAGATGTGTCGTGTATTTGATGTGTCGGAAAGAAAAGTGTATTATGTGTTCTATGTAATTGTTAGCAGGATGAGTCATGTGTCATACGTGTTGGATAGGAAATATAACATGAAACTTGGTGTGAGTTGTGTAGGGTGCACGTGTCGTGTAAGTATGAGTATCAATATGAATAAATCTTTTGTGAACAATATACTTTTGTATCAAAGGAAAACCCATATATTTGGATATAATACAGGGTTTAAACTTCTTTAAATCAGTTGTTTAGCATGTTATCCTATACGAGCTTCGGCTTATGTTATGTTGTTAAACACATTTCAGGTTAAGTTGTGGAACCAATGGATCAGGAGCTCTAGATATGTGTTTAAATACTCATTTCAGTTGTAAGGAGTTGTATATCAGTTTTTATAAGGCGTTTGTGGCCTATCCACAGTTTATCATTTTTTTAAAATTGGAATTAATGTAATAACTTATTTACTCTAGTTTGTATTTGAGTTGTATGATTTTATTTATTGGGATCATATGTATGGTGTATGTTTATGCTCAATTCATACCTCGGGGAGTGGGGTGTGACAATGTATTACCTAAGGGGCTGATTGGATGATGCCTTATGGGGTGTTTTAGTTAAAACATGTCTTAGTTAAGACTGGGCCCACCCATAAGGTGTTGATTGGCAAAATTTTTGGATATGTGTTAATTAGCAATGAGGCTAATTAACACATCAATCATTGCCTTATTTGAAGGCACCCTCCCCCCCTAAGGCTAACTAATACACCCATCTTAGCTTAAAAATGACCAAAATATCCCTCCTTCACCCTTTTAGTATATGCTTATAAATATAATATAAGTATACATAAATATATTATAAGTATATATATAAATATATTATAAGTATACACGCGCACATACACTCTTATAAGTATACTTATATGTATATTCGAAATATATATACTATATGAATATATTTATATCTTAGAAATATATATAATATATATAAGTATAATTATATATTAGAAATATATATATATAATATAGTATATATTATACATATACATACATATACATATATATATATATATATAGTATATCCTTGTAATATATATATATATGTATAATATTATACACACACGCACACATTTATAATATATATAGGTAAGTATATTTATAATATATATAATATATAAGTATATTTATAAGTGTGTACTTATAAGTATATATATTATACATATTATATTAATATATATACTATATGTATATATATTTACATTTAGAAGTATATATACTATACGTATAACTTATATATATATACACACTACATGTATACGTAATTATATATATATATTTATAAGTATTTATAAAATTATATATATGTATAGTATATATACGTATACATAGTTTTTGAAGTAATACATTAAATCCATGATGAAGGGCTAAAATGTCTTTTGACAGTTTAATACATATTTTTATTGTTTAACACATCCAAATTAACTCTCCATCCAATCACTCTATTATTTAACACACCTTCTTTAAAAATCACATCAATGTGGCCCACCTCACTTTATTTAACACACTCGACTATTTAACACACCCCACTTATTTAACACACCAAAAATTAAAGCGGTATCCAATCGGGCCCTGAGCGCTGTATTTAGTTGTGTCATGCGTTTAGCCAAGTTACGCTTGAGCCGAAAGTATATCTAGTCCTATTGTGCCTTTTTATTCTAATAGCCTCCCTCCTAAATTTCAGACTTATATTCCTCGGCACAGTATCGAAC
Organism: Arctostaphylos glauca; assembly: GCA_019985065.2. Classification (NCBI taxonomy): domain Eukaryota; kingdom Viridiplantae; phylum Streptophyta; class Magnoliopsida; order Ericales; family Ericaceae; genus Arctostaphylos; species Arctostaphylos glauca. The sequence continues at coordinate 19,607,195 of JAHSPW020000006.1, forward strand.
GGATATAATAATAGAAAAAACATATTGATTGGGAACATGACGAACAGGAACAGGGCGGTTGGGGGCATGGTGGTTAGAAAGCACGGTTGGTCGGGCAGTCAGGATCGTTATCGTTCGGAAATACCATACTTGAAATATTAATTTAGAAATGTTGATTCAAATTATAATGACGAGGTCATTATTGGAACAATTGATGAAATTATATAATGTGGACATACTTTAGAATATAAGTATTGATTTAAGTTGAGGGCTTATGGAACATTCAGAGTTTCTATACACTGTGATAGTTATGATTCAATTACACTATTTCAGTTAAATCTTGTAGTCATTGTTTTTACACTTATTTTATTGCATAATGTCACTCAAACTTGATTACTTCTATATATTTATACATTGCATATCATATTAATGCTCTAAGATATTAAAAAAAGAAAAAACTTAAGGGCAGGGTAACTTATTGAGTACTAAAACTCATAGTGCAATTTTCTTCTACCTCTAGTATTTCATAACTAGGTACCGATGACGATGGAACAAGACCAAATTATACACCGTACGATGACGCTTACATCGCAGAAGACACAATGGAGCTATAGATCACTTAGACTAGTTTAGACTACTCTTGATGTAAACAATCTCTTTTGAAATGTATTTCTATTATCTCCTGTACTCAACTCTTATTTAAATGGAACGATGATATTTTTGTTACTTACTCTTTTAAATTAACGTGTTCAAAACGTTGCAATTCGGTATCAGAGCTTTAGGTTTCACTACCTTTCGACCTTGGGTAGACTTGGATAAATCACACTTTCTAGCGTTCTTAATCTAAGTAGTTAGATTTCATATACGTCCTTTCCTCAACGATACGATAATACATAATTCTAACTTATAATTACTCTACAAATGAACTACGAAAGCGGACTATAGTACTCAGACAATGACATCTCCGAAAGTGAACTCATGACAAGCTACCAGTGGGCGAGCCATAGTTAGTACCATATTCGGACGATAGTTACAATAGCAGCAACGACAATAGCAGTAGCGAGGATGAGGATCCTAAGGAGCCCCTATTTATAGGAGATGACAACTACATACCTCATTTTGAGGCACCAGAGATGGATTTTCTTGAAGACAAGTCGATACGGAGCACTAGCACCAGTGGCTGCAGAGCCATTACTAGACTAGGGAGTAGCAGCACAATGGCCCCAGTACGAGCCAATTGATAGTGACGAGGAAGATGTAGATGAAGACAGCTACCTCATAGCAATAGAGAATACGAAGAAGTTGAAGATGCCGACCTTGAGAGCGACGTGGAACAGCACCAACACATGAGCCGAAGATGCTACAAACGGAAGTAGAAGGCTGGAGACAATGGGGTTTGACCCCTAATACAGAGGCAGGCACCATGGTGTACGTGTAGATTTCACCATCAAAGAGGTGCATTTGGAAAGTACGATCTGAGCCGTAGTTTATGGGACCAGTGATGCTCATAGACCAAGATCTCCATGGCAACTACCTACTGAACCTGCCCGCCAAATTCGTGGAGAAATTGGAGAATGTAGCGCCACGCTCATGGGTGCAAATAGGTAGGCCGACTAATGAAAATAGGATTGTGGACCCCGGGAGAGACATGGACTTCACCAACCGGTTCGTCAACGTAGAATGGCCCTTTATGATAGAAGATCGGCAACTACGAAACCCTTGGGAGTGTAACTCTTGGAGCTACAAGACTTACTGGCAATGCTTCGACTATATCGAGACAATCCAAGAACTTGGAAAACCGCCTCCGCTGAGACTATCCTTGTCTTTTTCGATGATGGATTGACATAGTGTAGAGAGTGTTATTTTGTAAGTTTAACAAGAAAAATCATTGTAGACACTCCAAACACATAGATAATCATAACATACATTCACTTTGTAGTTTGCATGATTCGGCTAAGTTAGATACGATGACTTCAGTTTTAATGCAATGTTCTCTTTTATAAACTTTGTTCTTTAATTGATTCTTATTAGGGTATATGATTGTTTAATTGTAGAAATATGATTGAAACACGTAACGGAGCAAACACGAGCGGCACAACTGGACACAATTAACACTGTCAACCACCACTTCCAGCCCTATCTCCGTCAATTGCACAGCTCTGCCACCTCAGCAACAGTATCAACCACAATCACCTTCTCATTACTACGAGCAACCCAATCATAACATCTTACTTAATGAGTTCTGTAAGAGATGACCCTTGGTTTCAACCGGCGATGTCAGTTTAGGCGTCGCCGAGGCTTGGCTTAAACAGACGTAGATGCTTCTACACATTATGCAAGTCCCTAACAATGGATATCAGATGGCCCTCGCAACATATCAGCTCCAAGGAGAGGCAGATTACTGGTGGGACTTCATGAAGACAATGCACGATGATGAGACGATGGACTGGGAGACTTTTAAGGCTTTGTTCTTGACTAAGTATTTTCTAACATTGGTGAAACATGCCTTAGTTTTAGAGTTCATGAACCTCAAGCAATGCACAATAACCGTTACTCAACATGCCGCCCGTTACTCATGTTGTTGGGCATTGTGGGCACAGTTTAAATTTCTCGGCCCCCTTCCTCTCCCGGTTACTGGAACAAATTGGCTTGAGATGGACATAAGAAAGTGGGCTTTATAGCCTTTGTGGCGAATTAATCAGTGTTGGAAATCCAAAGTGTCTAGTGGTGATTCCAATTTCCAAGGAGTCAAAATGAAAGATAAAGAATCAAGAGTAAGTCTATATATACATCTTTTAACTTACACTCTCTCAGACTCTACCTATATTGCACATGGGGTTCTACCCACTTAACCCTCAAAAGAAATTCAAAAAAAAAAAATCAAAATCAAAATCTCATATATATGTAGGATAAGAGTGTGTAAGTTAAAAGGGTGTGTATGTAGACTTATTGAATTTATTGAATGGCATTTGGGTTTCTTAAAAGTCTATGGGTTTTGAAGGGGATGAGATCAAGGTTAGACAAAAGGGTTCCCACATTCATATGTACTGAAGGGGAATGGAACGAAAAAATGTACGGATAAGGTCTGGAAAAAATTATCCGGTACTAATCACAACACGTATGAACACATATACTCGAGTTCTAAACCAATCGTTCAACATTCTAATGAGAAGATAAAATAATAAAATAAATGCCAAAATAATTATGATATTTAAAATTAATATTAGTTTATTTTTTTAATAAGAAGAAGGAAAAAAATCGGGTTGTTATAGTTTGGGCCAACAATATGCTGATGGGTTCCAATATAATGGGCTAAATAGTCTACCCAATGGTTAATGGATTAGGTCAGGATCCATTACAAGGAGGCTTGAGTGGCTCGGCCTAACAAAAGAAATTCGACTACTGAAGAGAGAAGTTTGAACTTGGATCAAAGGTTTGATTTGGGCCTACAAGAGGCCGATGGGTTTGACTAGGTCAAATATGCATACATACTAAAATCATAATATACAATCCATGCTAATCCAATAATTTCATGCATACAATAAATTCTTATTTACTCATTAAATCAAATAAAATGCATAAGTGCAAATTTTCATTTATTTATAAAATCTAACTAAATGCATAACTGCAAATTGATAAAATTTTATTTTTATTAACTTAAAACTTACGGGTCGTCTGGTCCTTATATTTGGTGTTGTCTATATACAGATTTTGAAGATGAGCTGCATACCATCAAAGAAATTCCAGAGTACTCCAAACAATATCAATGTTCTGTCTTCATAAGTTCCTTCTCTCGTTGTATTTTCATTGTATTTCTATTTGAGTGAAAATCACAGAGTGAGAGCTTTGTTCATCAATTTGTGCAAAAAAATCTGTGAAGAAAATCATCATAGAAGAAGAAGAAGAAAATCATTCATCCTCTGTTACTATTTTAACTTACTTCTTGAATTCTGTTGAAACTTGGGTTTTAATATTGGGATAAAAATTAGGCTAATCGTCTAGCTCCTCAAGAAAGCTAGCTAGATAATTTTGTAGGACTTAGTCAGTAGTCGAAGCTGATCAAGTTTAATAGTGAAACAATAAATCCTTCGACAGTAGAATCAGTTGGATAGTGAACAAGTTTGGACGGAAGAATTGTGCATCTGATTGCACTTTGCTTTCTCTTACTTCTCTATTTTCTTTGTAAGTATTTTTGTTATTATTTTTTATTTGGCAGATAGACTGCATTTTATTTATTACTCAAATTTTAGAAATCAAATTATTTCTCTCTTCCTGGGTTAACTTTTGAATTACAGCTACAATAAGTCGTCAAAAATAGCTGAGTCATCGTTCACTTTGTTTCTTGATAAGCTATCATATTTTTCTTAGTGAGTAATCACGAGTGGGGTGAGTTTAACTTAAAATGAATTAGAATGAATGGAAAAAAATACATGTTGATGAAAAGATTTTAAAATAAAGAGTTTTGATGACGGAGTTTTTAAAAAGACGAGTTAGTTAAAATAGAAAGAAAGACCACCGCTATGTGATTCTTGCGCGATTCCCTGTGGGCTTTCTTGCGAATAACAATTCCCTTTTCCAAGCAAAGAAAGACGAGACTGCGCTATGTGATTCCTGCACGATTCCCTGCAAGCTTCCTTGTGAATAGCAATTCCCAAGGCCATACGTAATTCGTGCAATATTGAAAATCCAATCTCTCTTTAAACTAGATGCCGAAGGAATCCGAGTTTTTATTTTTTAATTATAAAAGTAAAAATATGAATCAAACTTTAAAAATTTAGAAAAGACAAAACAATTCTAATAATCTTTTTGTTTTAGATTATTTCTGCCTTTAGTAAATTTTTGTGATTATATTTGTTGTTTCACATTTCTCTCGTCAAACTGAATAAATAATTTAAAAAAAATTAATGCAAAACTACCAAAATTGCTAAAAATAAATAAAAAAAGACAAGAAAAATTCGAAGAGTTAATTTAGGATGCTCAGACACTTGTTCTAGTCGAACCATGCATGAAATCTAGATCAACATCATTGCTTCGGAGCATATTCTTCTCTAAATTTACATGTTACATCTAGAAATTAGTGTGAAATTAAAAGAGATTAAGCGAATAACAAGATTACAAAGGACATATCACAGGAAACTACAAAGGGGAAAAAAGGAAAAATAAAAAAATTAATAGCGGAATATAAATTTATTTTACTCTGGACTAAAAATAAACTAGGCTAAAAAATACATTGGACTACAAATGATAGGACATGCTAAAATTGTTTTAACTAAAATTTTACATGTAAAAAAAAAAAGAAATAAAGAAAAATTTCCCAGTAAAAGCAACACATGCTTCCGCCCTTGAAGCAAATGAAAAGAAATTAAAGAAAAATGGCAATGAAAAGACAGGGAAGCCTTGAGAAAGCTAAGATACAGATCCCCCCACCTTCTAAAAGATGATAGAGGAAATCGCAAATAAAAACTATGAGTAAATTGTGATAGCGTCTTCCAATTTACTAGAGTTTTGTAGCTTGATGAATCCATGTTGAGGAGGAGGCCAGCAAGAGAGATGGTGAAGATAATTCGACCAAAGGAGAGTGAGAATTGTCTAACAATAAATTGCTTAATTTTGTCTATTCCTTTGTATTTCTAACAAAAACGTATATATTTCCATTGGTCCTTTCTATTTTAGAAAAATTCTCGTGTTTTTGGAAGGAGAAAAAAAAACAATTGCATATTAACGAGACAAATTTCTAAATATGACTGTCATGAAAACATCTTAACTATTATCTATTATATATATATATAGAATTAAAACATGACAGAAACATATTTAGCTCTGAGAGCAAAACAAGTCAGCGAGTGATGGTGAAAGTCGTGGTGTCTAGCTAGGTTTCAATGTAGAAGTCAAATTTTTGTAGTACTGGTCCTTATCGCACTTTAAGGCTTTCTTTTAAGAGCCAATAGTTTTTAGCACCATCGTAGAAGATGTTATCAAGTCTTTGTGATGAGGTGTCCCTCTACGACTGACCCACCAGTATATGAAACTCCACACTTGTATGGTATTGTTGAAACTCCTTCGACCTAATATGAATAAGATAGCCCAGTCCAGATAGGGTGATGTACTTCTTTACAACTCCAAAATAATAGTCGAAGTCCCAACAATAGCAACACTACTACTATTTACTAACCACCATAGCAACACCTGACCACCCACTAATTATTCACTGATGAAGAAGTGCCCAATACCTCTACCACACACAGGAATAACGGTACCTGTAGTTAGAGTGAAAGGATTATCGAAAAAATCAAATCTATAAAAGAAATCGTAGTTTGGTTGGTTTGGAACATGAGTCATTTGGTTTCGATTTGACCGAACTAATTCTTTGATTGTTAGGTTCAATTTTGGGTGTTTCTATTTTTTGTTATAACAGACTAAATCGAATCAAATACAAATTTTTAGATTTTTTAATAAGTATTGATTTTTCCCCAAATATTAGAGTTTTGGGTTTTGTAATCTTGTTTCTTCTATTCGGGTAGTCCAAAACTAAACTCATTTTGATCAATCGCCACAAAACTAAGCCTATTTCTGTCAATCCAAATGCTCCGAATTTCAACGCCTAACCGATCCTAGGCGCATCGATATTAGTAATTCCTTCATAAAACTAGTTGGGATCGGTATGCAAAATTTTCACCTGGAACCATAATTCGTTCTTTCTTGCCTACTGTTGGATTGGAATTGAATGTGAGCGTGCCACAAATGGCTTGAAATTATTTTTTTTAGAAACATTAATTTGAAATTAGTTCAACAATCAACAACTACCACACGTTTGTGTCATTTGTTCTCTTATCTCAGTGAAGAAGATTTTTTTCGTGTATTGACACGTGATTTAATTAATCAACCTTACAAAACAATCATACCAGAATGTGAAGAGTAAAAAAGATGAAAGCTTTTTTGAATAATAAATTTAAGGATAAACTTACATTTCGATGATTCAAGTCATGATTCAAGTGCTTTGAACAAGTACAACTACTGCTATAATTGCTCCCGGTAGGTGGGTAAAAATATGAATATTGAAAAGATTATCACCTCGGCTATGGCAACACTCGATTCCCAAATCGATTTCGCCCATACCCGTAGTATTGCAAGGCACTATAATCTCGTGGTGCTTATCAATAGGTTGTACTGAAATCTCTTTGGTATGATCCAAACCATTTGGTTATGACATTCATTGAGTATATTGTTCATTAAAAAGATAAATTGATCGAATATGACTAATCACTTGATTCATTATGAAAAAACATAAACGATAACTTCATCATGTGACTATAAGTTTTTGATTAACTTGAATTCTAGTTTAACGGGTTAAATCATACCAATAAGACTATAGTATTCTATTGAGGAGCGCTATAGGGGTTTACTACACTGGGACACTAAGCCCTTAGTGCCACAAGTATTTATTCGAGACCAATACGCTTAATTTTGAGTTTCACATGCGGTTAGGGATGAATAGGAGTACTACATATAGATCTCCAAATACTTTGGCTACCTGACCACACATTAAATACCAAAAAATTGTACATTTTGCAAGATTCGAAATGATCAGGCAAATCCTTCAAACTTCATTATGTACACCTGTCAAATTCTTTTTGTCGTTGTAAATTTGAGTGATATTATGTATATATATATATACACAAACACACACTAAATCTTACCACAAAAGATGATTTTTTTAGAATAAATTTGAGTCATGAGGTTATGTTAAAAGCACGCTACTTGTTAGCTAAATTTTGATTTCCCCCACCCTCTGACTAACTAACCTTTCTTCTTTTTTCAATCACCCATCTTTCATACCCTATCTCTCCATTTATTATTTTTCAGCACTACTTACAGGATTATTCAAGTTGCCTATTTTATAAACATTAAAATGAAGATTTGTTTCTACAAAAACAAATATTTGAATGAGTTTTATATATATATATAATATATATATATATATATATATATATATATATATATATATATATTTTTTTTTTTCTTGATCAAATACACAAGTTTACTCATGTTTGCGGCACTACCAACAAAATTAAATACATGTTAGGATTCTAATTTAGTTATTATTCGAACTAATAACATGCATATTGTATTAATAGGATCAAAATTCAACAATCATCCAAACAAATATCATGTTTGAGATAGCCTTATATAGGCCATCGAGGACAGAATTAATGTAATTCCCGTTTGGAAAACAACCAAAGCATCAAAGTGAAATTGAAAAGTTAAGAGTGAATCATGTGGTTAATGGGTTAAATTCATGCTTCATGCCCAAGTTTCTCACCCAACAGTCTAAGGAACACCATAGGTCATGAAGGTTTCGAGAATTAGAATGGTGGAATGTAAAGGGTGAAATGGATGGATCCGGGGGAGCTGTAGTGCGCCTCTGCACTACAGCTGTGTAGGGCACCAAAACGACGGCGTTTTGGTGCCAAAAACTCAAAACTCAGGCACCCTCAAAAAGACATCATTTGGAAGAGTTTGTTTTAAAAAAAGAAAATCGGTTCTGCTGAAGCATCTCTCTCGGAAAAACGTCAAAGGGTGCCCTGGACTCCATTTCTTCACAACTCCCTACCATTGCTAATCTGAGAATTTGGACAAACCAAGAATATGAGTTTTTCTGATTTCAACAGCAATCTTCACAAAAGAAAATGAATTTCCTAAACCCACTTTCTCGACAATTTTTTACTCTTCTTCAAAATCCCAAATTTCTTCTCAAAACAAAAGGCAAACTAGCAAAGAATCAAGAAATCCTTTCAAAATTCGAACCCATCTATGGATATTTCTGGTGCCAGTAACGTTGAAATCTAAAGCCATGAAGATGGGTTTCAAGAGCGATTTCAAGTGTGGGCAAAAGTAATAAAAATGAGTTTATGGGTTACTGCATGTCCCTTCTGGTTAAGCAGCAAAAGTTATTTGAAGAGTGGGCAAAGAAAAAATATCCTAAGATCGGCATTGATTCTTGGTTTTGCGATAGAGAGAGACAGCACGCGCCGGGGGCAATGTGGCGGCTGGGGTGGGCGGCGTGTATTTTGTGAGAGAGAGAGAGAGGGTTTTGTGTTTGTGTTATGTGAGAGAGATGCTTCGGAAGTAGCAGTTTTCTTTTTTTAAACAAACTCCTCAAAACGGCGTCGTTTTGAGGGTGCCGAAGCTTTGAGTTTGGCACCAAAACAATATTCTTTTAGTGCCCCACACAGCTGTAGTGCAGAGGCGCACTACAGCTCCCCCGCATCCGAAATGGATGGGTTACATATTATTTGTGTGCAAAAACCCAAGAGTTGTAGTCTAATTAATTCCCCTAGGAAGAATAAACCATGAACATGGATTGTAAAAAAAAAAAGGACGTGAAAAGTTAGTAGAAAATGAAAGGTTTAAGGAAAATTAATACAATAGTTCTCATAACACACACTCACTCATGTGCTAAGGTTCCAGTCTACTCGTTTGAGATATCAACAGTAAATATAATATAAGCCAACACATAAATGATAATTAAAATAAAAATCTTCTTTTTATAAATTTAAACATTCTAAGTTTATGCGGTCAAATTAGGAACATTGCTATAAATGATTTCATTCCATTTTTAATTAAACAGAATAACAATAATAACAATAATTTATTAACTGTTTAAAAAAAAAATCAGGTTGTTACAGAGTTGATTCATCTTTGGGCCTAACCCAACTCAATCCTAGAGCATTTCGGTCGAGTGTGCATTTGGACTGATGGTCCAACCTTTTGTGTATCCGTTGGCCTACTACAATAGGCTCTTAACTCCTCTACTCGGCACATGTCTAATGAGAGGAATTGAAACCATTCTGGCTCGTGCGTTGTTAACTATGATCCACTTGGCATCTTCTTATTGGTTGTACCATCCCATATTTCAAGGAAATTGTTGGCGGCAAACGTGATTGCTCTCACAAACCGTCATTCCATAGATCATGCCACGCGTCACTCATCCAACAGTGAGGGCCGAACCGCTTTACTTTCCCACGTCAAATTTTTGAAAACTGTTCCAGAGTATAAATACATAGATCCTAAAGAGAAAGTCACGCGTTCATTCTCTCTCTAAGCTGAAGCTCTTCCCTCTTTGGATCCTAATCTCTTCAATCCAAATTTGTTGCGATCCAGTCTCATTCACTTATTTTAGGTACATAATCCATTCGTTATGTGTTCCATCTCGCGAGTCTTCTTTCTTTCCAATTATTTGAGTGCGTGGTACGTGATTTTATGGGTTCTTTTTGGATAAAATCTCAGACTGATGAACATAGGGCTGTCACATTGACCCCAATGAACAACTGAGGGTCGCACTGTATGGCCGTACCTTGTTAACTTAGCACCGTACATCCCATAATTAGTTTTCTTGTTTTTTAACAATACTCGTGAACCATTTGGTAGGATGTCTGAGCTCAATTGTTTTGAAACTGAACCAAACCCTCAATACAATTAGCACATGCATACATGTTGATTCATTACTATGTTCACGAATCACCGTGAAATTTTTTGAGAGCAAAATTATCAATGTTGACCACATTTTGTTAGTACTATGATGTCTCTATATTGGGAACTGTGATATGCAATTGTAAAGTCGATGGGCTAAAGTCATGCTATTTTTGTTGGAGTACTTGGTTTATGGTTGATATGCCTAATTATAGCCATTATGATGTTCGTATTGTGGGGAAATCCTAGAGTTAAACGTTAGGAACACTGATTCAAATGACATTCGAACAAGACAACAGAAGGTGTCACGTGTTTATTATAATTAGTTCACGATTAGTGACATCAAGGTTAAAGAAAACAAATGTTAAATGGTTTGGGTGGCCCCACTGTGTGTTGAGTCAGATGTTGGGGGTCAACCTGTTTAGGTATGTATTGAAAGGACCCAACAAGGAGGACTTGGAGACGCTTGAGGGTGACTTCGGAGACGTCTACGAAGGTAACTCTGAATTTCAGAGGGGTGATGGTCAGTATCTTGGATGTCCTTGAGCTGGAAGGGAAAGCAGTTAAGGATCATTGGTACCTAACCTGATACACCACATTCGTTGTATGGTCAAGGTTAGGTGAGGTAAGAGTCGAAATGAGTGGACAGTGTGGAAGATCATTTCCTTGCAGGACATTAGTATTCAAGTCGGGTGTATCACGTTGGAATACAGACATAGGGTATAAGGACAAGTCAATCCCCATTGAGGACCTTGCACTAGAATCGGTTGATAAGATTTGGATTCTCAAGAAAGAAAATTCTACAAACATAAATCTTATTACACTGTGATACTACAAAATAGTACAAACGGAACACTTGAAAAGTTTCAAACTTTAGACATTTGATCAAAACGAACTCCTAAGTTGCCTTCACTGTTGGACCACCCGCTTGAGATTGATAAAGAATTAAAACTTACAAATCAAATGAAGAATGAAATCCTAGAAATTTGCATGGGAAGCACACTTAACAAAAAGACTAGGGAAGATTCTTTTTTTTTTTGGTTATCTGAAAGACTATGGAAGAGGATGAGATGATTTAAGCCATTAGCTGACGTTCATGAATGCACCCAAAAATCTCTCAAAATCTTTCTTCCTCGACACACATCAAAGCACTAGCACTGGCATATCCAAAAATGTTATGAAAAGTGCACAAAAGTCTATGTAATGGCCAATGGGTATGATAGAGACCTTTCTTTTTTGGAAGGAAACTTTTTTAGCTTGGAACAGATAATAAACTTCTAATCATTATTACACTGTGATGCTACAAAATAATTATTCCTCCGTCTCATTTTGTTTGCATGTTTTCACTATTTCAGACCTTTCAAAAAATGATCTATATTTTTTAATTTATAACTTATTTTATATGATCTTGTTTGATAGATCTCGATTAATTCTATTAGACAATATTTTTATAATCATTTAAAATATTATTAATTACTCAATTTAGCTAATGTTTTAAAAGACACGCTTGTCGAAATTAGACAAACAAAATAGGACAGAGGGAGTACAATTATTGAATTAAATTTGCGAGAACACTCGTCTCTCACCAGCTTAATTGTAGTCACCATTTGAGAACTTTTTATCAAATTGCATACGCTACATAAAATCATCTCCTCTCTCTTCTTCTTTTTGCCTTTTTTTTTTTTTTTTTTTTTGTATTTACTCATATTAATAGTTTTCCTTTAGATCACTGCACTGCGCTATTTGCCTATTCATCAGCTTAAGGTGAAATCCTAAGTTTTCCTTATATGAGGTTGAGCCGTCAATACGCCAACAATGGCTGTGGAGATAACGGTGGGACGCTAAAGATACCATTCGCATTATGATCCCACACAGCAGACCAACTTGACGGCGTTAACGGACAACTCGGACTCACCACCGACTGCTCACAAAACAATAACCTCTCCTTCTTCGCTTGCTGTCGCTCCGTTCCTTCTTCAACCTCTCTGCACCTCTTCGCGGTGGCGGAAGTGTACAATTTTCCTGCTTCGAGCGGGAAATTCAAAATGGCTTTGCTCCCGCGCATCTTGAACGCAGCTCGATCGTAGGCCTTGGCGGCTTGGATGGCGGTATCGAATGTCCCCAGCCATATCCTAGACCCCCGCCGTTTCGGATCTCTGATCTCTGCCGCGAACTTCCCCCACGGCCGTTGACGAACGCCTCTGTAGTGCGGCATCTCCCCATTACTCTTCGATTTATGCAAACGGCCTGCAGGCTTGTTATTAGGCTCGCTGAAATCCAACCACTCGAATTTCCTCACCGGAGGCACGTCGATCTTCAGTGACGGCTTATTTTCACTGAAGCTCGACCTAGAACTCGATTGAGTCCTTATATTCTCCGGTTTTGGAGTCGCAAGGTCAGGCTTCCACTCAAAATTGCAGAATTTTTTCGGATTTTGCTTGAAATTAATCGGAATCGAGACTGAATCAGGAATTTCAGTGGCGTTTATTCCGTTCAATTTCATATATTGAGGCTCCGACTCAAATTGGGAGAAAAGGTTTTCATTTTGTTTGAAACTGAACGAATTTGCCACATAATTGCAGACTCCGGCATCCTTAACTCTGTTGAAGTTCAGGTGCTCAGATATGGTGACCATAGATTCGCAGCTAGACGTCTGTGAACAAGACGAATCAGATTGAGAGCTTGTGCTCTCGGTCAAAGTTGGAAAAACCCTAGTCGAGCAATCGTTTGGTGTGAATATCGAGGCGGTGCCGCTAAAGTATTTGACGTAGCTCTCGCCAGGAGAGGACTCGCCGAGAAGGTGTTCTCTAATGAGTTGGAGAGCTGATACTTCGTCTGGTGTAGCCATTGGGAAGCTCAACAAGAAGTTCTCCAAGTTCTTAGTAAAGAAGTCGAGATAGACCCAACGATCTATGATGGTGTTAAGAGAGAGAAAGAGAGAGAGATTTGGATTGAGGGAAATGATTGATTTGAGGGGAGAGTGGAAACTTATATATAGAGATGGCGCGCGCGAAAGAGAGACAAAAATGCCCACTATTTTTTATTCTATTTTTTTATATATAGTGAGGGCTTTGTTCTATTAATATGTGCAAAAGACATCTGCGAAGAAAATCATCATAGAAGAAGAAGAAAATCATTCATCCTCTCTTACTATTTTAACTTAGTTCTTGAATTCTGTTGACACTTGGGTTTTAATATTGGGATAAAAATTAGGTTGATCGTCGAGAAAGTTAGTTGGATAAATTTGTAAAATTTAGTCAGTAGTCGAAGTTGATCGAGTTTGATAGTGAAACAATAAATCCTTGGACAGTAGAATCTGTTGGGAAAAAAGTGATTCTCTTATTCATAAGTTCCCATATGCAAATTCACATGGCATAAAAGTGTTGGGAAGTCTCGTTTGACTTTTTCTATCAATGTAATTGTCAAAAAGGGCTGGATCGAACAAACCCATTGTGGTTACGGTCAAGCCCATCAATCCCGCCTCCCCCCTGCATAATTTAACTCTTGGTCAATACTATAGACTCAACTCAAATTCTGAAAATTTCTTCATCTTGAAAATTCAAAATAAGAGAGAGGTCAACGGGAATAAAAGGCCATATGTAATTCGTGCAATTTTGAAAATCCAATCTCTCTTTAACTAGATGCCCAAGGAATCCAAGTTATCATTTTTTAATTATAAAAAAAATAAAAATATGAATCAAACTTTAAAAATTTTAAAAAGACAAAACAATTCTAATAATCTTTTTGATTTAGATTATTTCTGCCTTTAGTAAATTTTTGTGATTATATTTGTTGTTTTACATTTTTCTCGTCAAATTGAATAAATAATTTTAAAAAATTAATGCAAAACTATCAAAATTGCAAAAAATAAATAAAAAGGTGACAAGAAAAATTCAAAGAGTTAATTTAGGCCGGACATCAATTTATTATTATACCGAAATTAAGCTACAATGTGGGAGCAAGTTGTTAATAGGATGCCTAGACACTTGTTCTAGTCGAAACATGAAATCTAGATCAACATCATTATTGCTTCGGAGCATATTCTTCTCTAAATTTACTTGTTGCATCTAGAAATTAGCATGAAATTGAAAGAGATTAACTGAATAACAAGATCACAAAGGACATATCACAGGAAACTACAAAGGGAAAAAAGAAAAATAAACAAATTAAGAGCGGAACAAAAAATTTAATTTACTTTAGACTAAAAATGAACCGGACTAAAAAATACATTGGACTACAAATAATAGAAGGGGCTAAAATTTTACATTTAAAAAAAAAAAGAAAAAAAGAAAAAATACCCAGTAGAAGCAACACATGCTTCCGCCCTTGAAGCAAATGAAAAGAAAGAAAAAAGGCAATGAAACGATAGGGAAGCCTTGAGAGAAAGCTAAGATACAGACCCCCCCCCCCCCCCCCCCCCCCCCCACCTTCTAAAAGATATCTTAACTATTAGAGGAAGTCGCAAAATATAAAAACTATGAGTAAATTGCGATAGCATCTTCCAATCTACTAGAGTTTGTTTGTAGCTTGATGAATTCATGTCGAGGAGGAGGCCAGCAAAAGAGATGGTGAACATAATTCGACCAACGGAGAGTGCATGAGAATTGTCTAACAATAAATTGCTTTTGTCTATTCCTTTGTATTTCTAACAGAAACGTATATATTTTCCTCTCTCAAAATTTGAATATTCCATTGGTCTTTTCTATTTTAGAAAAGTTCTTACTTGTGTTTCTGGAAGGAGAAAAAAAAAGTAATTGCATATTAACGAGACAAATTTCAAAATATAATTGTCATGAAAACATCTTAACTATTATCTGGTATAGAATTAAAACATGACAAAAATATATTTAGCTATGAGAGCAAAACAAGTTAGCGAGTGATGTTGCAAGTCGTGGCATCTAGGTTTCACGTAGAAGTCAAATGTTTGCAGTACTGGTCCTTATTGCACTTTAAGGCTTTTTTTTTAAGAACTAATAGTTTTTAGCACCACCATAGAAGATGCTATCAAGTCTTTGTGATGAGGTGTCCCTCTACGACTGACCCACCTATATATTCTACTTGTATAGTATTGTTGAAACTCCTTCCACCTAATATGAATAAGCTGGCCCAGTCCAGATAGGATGACGTACTTCTTATACAACTCCAAAATAATAGTCAAAGTCCCAACAATAACAACACTACGTACTAACCACCATAACAACACCTGACCACCGACTAATTATTCACTAATGAAGAAGTGCACAATACCTCTGCCACACATAGGAATAACAGTACTTGTAGTTAGAGTGAAAGGATTATCAAAAAAATCAAATCCATAAAAGAAATCCTAGTTTGGTCAGTTTGGAACATGAGTCAGTAGGTTTTGATTCGACCGAATTGATTCTTTTGATTGTTTGGTTCAATTCTTTGTGTTTCTATTTTTTTTTATAACTTAACAAATCAAATCGAATAAAAAGTTTAGATTTTTTAATTAGTAAGTATCGATTTTTCCCCAAATATTACGGTTTTGGGTTTTGTAATCTTGTTCCATCTATTCAGGTAGCCCAAAACTATATTCATTTTGATTAATTGCCACAAAACTGAACCTATTTCTGTCAACCCAAATGCTCTAAATTTTCGGGCCTAACCAATCCTAAGCGCATCGATATTAGTTCCTTCATAAAACCAGTTGGGATTGATATGCAAAATTTTTACCTAGAACCGCAATTCGGTCTTTCTTGCCTACTGTTGGATTGGAATTAAATGTGAGTGTGCCAAAAATGGCTTGAAATTATTTTTTTTAGAAACATTAATTTGAAATTAGTTCAACAATCAACAACTACTATACATTTGTGTCATCTGTTCTCTTATCTCAGTGAAGAAGATTTTTTTCATGTATTGACAAGTGATTTAATCAAACTTAAAAAACAATCATACCAAAATGTGAAGAGTCAAAAAGATGGAAGCTTTTTCAAATAATAAATATAAGGATGAACTTACATTTTGATGATTCGGGTCACGATTCAAGTGCTTTGAACAAGTAAACCAACCACAATAATGGCTGAAAACTATTGATAGAAGTTAAGTACAACAACTACTATAATTACTCCCTAATCTACAACAACATAATAGATAAATTAAGTAACCTAAGAAAATATATGCCTATGTGAGTTTTCGTGCAGGGCACACTTTTTCGATGATCTTCACTTTGTATAGGTGTAGGTGGGTGAAAATATGATTACTGAAAAGATTATCACCTCAGCTATGGGAACACTCGATTCTCTGTCTCACTCTTGATTTTTGTGATCTA
This sequence comes from Arctostaphylos glauca, assembly GCA_019985065.2. NCBI lineage: Eukaryota > Viridiplantae > Streptophyta > Magnoliopsida > Ericales > Ericaceae > Arctostaphylos > Arctostaphylos glauca. Next base: position 19,623,933 of record JAHSPW020000006.1, read on the forward strand.
CAAGACAATAAATCGTCAAAAAATTTACCACCGCTATGACGGAAAGACACTCCACTGATTAAATCAAAACTTGAATCACAAAAAACTCTCCAATCAATTTATTTAATAATGATTCACAATGTACCTTTCACCATGGCCATGGATCTTAATTTATAGACTTTATCATCAATCAATCTGTGTTCTACCCAGTTTCTAATTCCTCACTAAAAGCAAATTAGAAATACCTTCATATTAGCCACTAACGAGATAAATCTGATTTGGACTCTCCAGAAACTTGTCCTCGACCGTTAAAGCTTTATTCAACCTCAAATTCTTCATTCTAAGTTGAATTGACGTTGGACTTATCATCCTTATCTTATCAGAACCTTTCCCAAAATACTCGGCATTTTGTTTTATCTCAAACTCAATTCTGTTAACTGCTTTTCTCAGTTCGACCAACTTGTAACTGTCTCTCTCATGTCGCCTAATCACATATCGATCTAGACAATATGCTTGCGAGTAGAAGCATTCACATGCCGAGCTCAATCTTTTCTAATTTAATTAATAAAAAGATTTTTAATAAACTTTATTTAAGTACCTCTATCAATTCCCTATCGACTTTGTTCGCACTTTGTCGAGCTAATAGAGTAGGAAAAGCTATCCAATTCTATTGAACAGATATTTCTTCTAGGATAAACATTCCAAACCGTCACTTGGAATCCGTACTATTACATTTAATGCAATTTACATCCGTTGTAGCTTTTTTAGAAATTGACGTGCCTCACGCATGTGAATTTCAAATGTTTAACACCTTTTTTCCCAAAAGGTATCTCACTTTTTACCCTTTTCTTTTACTTTTACCATCTTATGCCACTATTCTCATTCATCTTTCAATTCTCATTCATTGTTCCTTGTTCTTTCATCCAAGAGAGGTCAACAGGAGTGGAAGCCAAACGACAGGGGCACCAGGGGGTTAAATGAGCACATTAATGGGGGTTTGTTGAAACCCAGGGACAAGAAGAAGATCTGTTTATGATATATATAGTTCAAGAAATCGTAGCTGTCTATCCCGCATTCTCCTGAGTTTCTCAGTCTCCTCGTCCATCAACTTCAAGGAATAGATTATCTTGTCTTAGCACGAGCTGTCTTACTAGTATGATCCGTCTTTATGGCATGGGTCGTTTGGTAACATGGCATGTCATATGAGGCATAGTCCAACTCAATCAGTTAGCACAGATCGGTTATTTAGTTGTTGTATATTAGTGTTTCAAAATCTAGAATATAGACACATAAAACAATTAGAAAGTAGGTAAATAACTTTTATCAATTAAAAGTCAATATTCTCTGCTATACAACCTCGATCTCAATAATAAAATAAAAAATCAATGTAAAATATACATTACTCAAAGTCAGAGGTTTATCTACACCCTGAATAGAAGATTAGCCGTGTTAAGGTTTTTATATTAAAAACCATGACTTTATATAATGAATTAATATTTATTTGAATTATTTATCAAACAATTATTTCTTTTCTTGAAGAGAATTTTTATGGATAATGTTTGCATTATATCTTATCATATTGTGCATTAGTGTCTCTTATTCCACATCGCAGATAATCTAGTGTGTAGAATTTGGCTTACACATCGAGAATCAGATTATCGGTTCTTTTAGAATATAAATCTTTGGTTCACAGTCTTAGGTGAAATTAGACATGCCACCATTAGGATTGTAACACAGTGTTTCAGTGAGTCTATCTTGACTGAAAAAAATGATATAGTTTCAACTTATTGTGTTAGTACACTTTGTATGTATTGAATATAATTACTTTGAGGTACATGTATTTATACTAACAATATAATACAATTCGCACTTCATGGTTATTATGTATGTTTTGCACTCTTAACACAAAAATAATTAATCGATGTATGTATTTAATTTTGTTGACTTTGATTCATTATAGAGCAAGGTTATTAATACCATACCGGTACCGCCGGTACCTTTTTTTTTTTAAAGTTGCGAAAAAAGTATTTTTTTGTTTGGCTCTCTCTATGGTTTATACATATATATTGATAGTTGTGATAAATCCGATACGGTACCCAATTTATGACCAATACTGGTACGTACCGTACTAATAGAAAAATCGATACTCAAACTAATCTGGTATTAAGAACCTTGTTATAGAGTGAGGCCTTGTGGGCAATAGTCTCGATGAGTTGGGTCACAATATTAAATGTATGATAATTGTTAATTATTAATGGAATCCACGTCCCTTTGTAGGATATTGATGATATCCTCTTGAAGAAGCTTATAAATTTCGATTATGTCAAACTCTACAGGTAAATATTAGTATCCAACATAACGAATAAATTAAGTGAAAGATCTCAAGAAATTTGATAGATGTTGATTAAAAATTACTAATAATTTATTTTAATAAACGGCTATCTGTAATCTTAACATGGTGAGATAATAAGCATTAAATAACATAGAACTTGAAATATAATTTTGAGATATGAAAAGAGAGTGCAATTATAATTCTGTAGCGGTATGAATTGTAATTTGTATAATTTGGAATTAATCCGGGTTGGATTAGAAATCCCAAATTATATAGGAAGTACAGACCATACTTCTCCTAGGGGTCCTTATCATTGCCTATATATACACCGGTATGCCTTCTACGTCAGACACAACTTAATACTGGAAATATTGCGAGAGGTTCTGTGAAGGCAAAGAAATCATGTTTTTGAGCCTACACTCAGTTCGTGATTAAGGTGCAATAGGATTACGGTAGAAGATCTTGAGGTCAATCGAGTAAGATCATTCCAGCCATGCTCAAAGTTTGATCAGGCTCAAACTATAAAGATAGTTGTGATCAAACCAGAGAGATCTCGAAGGTATGAGCCCTAGTTTCACCTAGTACGGTTTTATTTTATTTTTTTGTTGTATAATCTGTACGCGTTCATCAGTGGGTCTTGGGAATCGATCCCTAACAAGCCGATCATTAAGAATGTGTTGCCTTTAAATAGCTGATCGGAGGCTACGAACCTCATATTCTTCACCTTTGCAAATAATGGCGAGCAACGGTATGCCTTTGTTTATCCATGCACAACTTGATTTCCTCAAAGATGACTTTGACAAGCTTGCTAAGGAATTGCTAAATCGATTCAGGGAAGAAATCCTGGCAGTACTGAAAATGGAGATTCACCCCATTCTTGATGATCTCTCCAACACAAAGGATTATGTTAATCGCGAGTTAGACTTTGTAAAAGCTAGATTGGCTCACCTAGAATTGGAAAATCCTCCTCCTCCAATCACCCCCTTTGATGATGAAGTCGACGACGCTTAAGTTTATCATAGCTATCTTTTTTGTTCTTTTGTATGTATGCATTGTTTTGTTTTGTGCGTCCCCTATGGACACGAACCTCTTGTAGAAATAATGGTTATCTTTTCATAAGAAATAGCTCTCCAGTGGAAAACTTCTGAGATTTTATCCTTTTTTTTCGAAGATTTGATGAGCTGCTGTTGAAACTCGACTAACTACCACAACTCTGTATGTGAGGGAGAAGGGAGTTTCACCAGTTGGTTGCCGCAGAGTTGTTCGGTTGGGCCAAAGCACACTTGGTAGTTCCTTGACCCATCTTCCTTATGGCCTTTTCAAACCGCTTCTCAAAGACACTCAGTATGGTCTTGTTGGAAGCCTCTCCTTGCTTGTTGCTCTGTGGCTAGGCTGGCATTGAGTAATACCTCTAATGTTGTAGTTATCGCATAGGTCTCGACATACCTAGAAATCAAATTGAGTACCACTGTCTGCCATCACAACTCTAAGAATCCCGTACTGGGTGATGATATATTCCAAAATAATGCATCTTATGTTGACATTCCTTATTCGAGTTAGTGGTTTGGCCTTGATCCAATTGGTAAAGTAATCTATGCCTATTACCAAGAACTTGAGACCCCTAGGGCAGGGGGGAGTGATCCAACAATGTTCAATCCCCATTGGGAGAACAAGTAAGGGTTGGTGACAATGCTGAATTTTTTCAACAGCTTATGTGTTAGCGGTCTAAACTTTAACATTTTGTGCAGTTTCTCATGTAACTAGCGGCATCTTCGCGCATCATAGGCCACAACTAACCATGAGTTACAGATCGGTGTGCAACGCGTGCCCCCTGCGTGAGCTCTACATTCTTCCTTGTGCAATCACGGGCACATTTTAAATCCTTGACTTCTTTCTTCGACTTGTAAAGGTAGTACTTGAGATCACTTACATCAATGTCCCCCCCCCGTAGTCTTTCTCTACTGTTCAGATCTCTGTTGGAATCCTCGGCCATTCTGGTATAGGAACTCGCATGGGTTTGAGATTCTCTCCCTTCCTCCATGGGGTCCCGTGCCTCTTCCCCTGTCGCTTCTCGCCATGTCTCTCATGGTACTTCATGTGTCAAATTCGATGGTGGATCACGATTCAAGTCATGTGGTTGATCACAACTTAGGCCTCACGGTGGATCATGAATCAGCTTACGTGGTGGATCACGAGTTAGGTCCCATTTTCCATCACGAGGGGGATCGTGTAGTAGACTCTTTGTCTTTACTGGGGCCAGGGGCGAAGAGTTTAACTTTTCCTTGCCCTCCCGTCCCTTTTGTATTCTGGTTATTTGGTGTTGCTACCTTGAGATTTTATGTTTCTCCCAAACGACACCAATCGTAGGTAGATGAAAATTCGAATACTAGAAAGATTATCCCCTCAACTATGGCAGCACTCGATTCTCCCGTTCTCACTCTTAATTTTTGTGATCTGCAAGACAATAAACTTTCAAAGAACCCATCGCTGTTGTGGAGGAAAGGCACTCTGATGAATAAATTAGAACTTGAATCACAAGGAACTCTTTAACCTGTGTACGTCATAGAGATTCATTACGTACCTTTCCCCATGGTCATGGATCTTAATTTTATAGACTTTACCATCAATCAATCTACATTTATCCAATTTCTAATTTGTCACTAGAAACGAATCCGAAGTGCCTTCTGATTGGCCACTAATGAGATAAATCTGATCTAGACTCTCAAGAGACTTATCATTTACCGTTGGAGCTTCATTCAACGTCAAATTGCTCATTCTAAGTTGAATCGGGCTTGACTCCTCATCCTCATATAATGAAACTCAATTCTATTAACTCCCTTTTTTAGGTTGGCTACTCACATATTGATCTCGGCAATATGCTCGTGAGTAGGAGCATTCACATGCAAAGCCCAATGTTATTTAATTTAATTATTAAAGAAAAAATTTAGTAAATTTTACCTACTTCAATAGGCAATAGTTTGCTGATCATTGTCTTGCTTTTTTCCACTTTAAATTTGAGTCGTTTAACTTTCCATCATCGATTTTGACTCAATCGTGACTATTTGCCGACATTGCATGTAACCCCTTTCATAGGTTTTTCCTCTTCATTCGGCACTCGTCCTTGGGCCCCAAAGTGCATTGCAACCCAAAGTGCATTCCACCTATTCGAACTCGTAACCGTCAATAACTACCTTAATCCCTCAGAAGAATGCTGTCTCATGTTTTGTCCATGCTATCCCAATCGTGTGCCTGCATTCCCATCATTGTTGCCATGTGTTCGTCTCTTATTGGAGGATGGATTTTAGGTGTAAATACCTACAAATCAACCGAGCCCAAATCGATTTCGTCCATACCTGTAGTATTGCAAGGCACTATAATCTCATGGTGCTCGTCAATAGGTTGTACTGAAATCTCTTTGCTATGATCCAAACCGTTAGGTTATGACATTCATTGAGTATATTGTTCATTAAAAACATAAATTGATCGAATATGACTAATCACTTGATTGGACAATATTCGTTATGAAAAAACATAAACGATAACTTCATCATGTGACTATAAGTTTTCGATTAACTTGAATTCTAGTTTAACGGTTTAAATCATAACAATAAGACTACTAGTATTCTATTGAGGAGCGCTATAGGGGTTTACTACCCTGGGACACTATGGAAGTCCTTAGTGCCACAAGTATTTATTCGAGACCAATACGCTTAATTTTGAGTTTCACATGCGGTTAGGGATGAATAGGAGTACTACGTATAGATCTCCAAACACTTTGGCTACCTGACCACACATTAAATACCAAAAAATTGTACATTTTGCAAGATTCGAAATGATCAGGCAAATCCTTCAAACTTCATTACACCTTTGAAATTCTTTTTGTCTCTCTGAATTTGAGTGATATTACACACACACGCACACACACACACACACACACACATTAAATCGTTTTACAAAAGATGATTTTTTTTATCAGCAAAACAGAAAAAATTAGTTTATTACAAAAAATAATTTGATATTTGAAGATTCTGTGGAGATACACAATTAAGTAACCAAACTACGATGAAATAATTTGATATTTAAAGAGTGTTGAAATGCATATATAATTTCATTCTTAAATTATGAAGAAAAATACCAAAGTATAGTCTTACAAATAAATTTCAAAGTATGTGATAGAAAATACGACCTAGTCATGCAAAGGCAAACGTACACAATTATACAAACATATGGGGGGGTGTGGGAGATGGAATAAGTTAGTGAGAGGAGACCAATATTAGTTGAGAGAGTAAAGGGGAAGTATTGACTTGTATATTTTTGGGTTTGGACATTCAAAAATGGTTATCTGAAGAAAGTGCATTTTCAAACCAAATTTAATGAATTCAAAAGGATTCAGATACCTTAATTACTTCCGGATATCAACTTCATATGGGCTTGTTAAAAGCACGCTACTTATTAGCTAAATTTTGATTTCCCCCACCCTCTGACTAACTAACCTTTTCTTCTTTTTTCAATCACCCATCTTTCATACCCTATCTCTCCATTTATTATTTTTCAGGACTACTTACAGGATTATTCAAGTTGCTTATTTTATAAACATTAAAATGAAGATTTGTTTCTACAAAAACAAATATTTGAATGAGTTTATATATATATATATATATATATATATATATATATTCTTGATCAAATACACAAGTTAAGTTTAAGATCACATTTTCGTCTATTGTTGAACAAAATATGATCCGCTTCCGCGTCTACTCATGCATTACCAGAATTTAATCTTTTCTTTTAAATTTTCTGTTTTACAAGATCCACATGTTACATTGTTCGGATTATCATTATGAATTCAGCATGAAAATTGCAAATACTTATTAAAAAAAGGTATGAAAAGGCAGAGTATGGGGGGCCGTTCAACTTTTTTTATTGGGTCCAACCCTGAGGTGTTTTACAAGATCCACATGTTAATTGTTTTAAATTAGCCACACATAAAAAACGTATCTCAAATGCCAACTAGGTTCATGTAATATTTAGTACTTTCAAATATGTTCTACTATTAAACTTCGTGTTACGCACAAAAAAATAAATCATAATCATTGAGAAATTCTTAATTTTTTTATTAAATAATACAACCTGAGAAATAGTAGTGGCACAAAATTAGTAAGATATTGAAGGAATTAAAATATTAGAATTCAGCGATAAACATTCGTATAGATGTGGTATCTTTTAATCCAGATCATCATTCAAAAATGCAGTCTTCATATCCATTTGATGGATTTCAAGATTATACCATGCTGCAATGGGAATAAGCATTCGTATAGATGTGATTCTAGTTATTAGTGAGTATATGTCAAAGTAATCAAGTCCTTTTTTCTGCCTATAACCCTTGACTACAAGTCTGGCTTTGTACTTATCAATTGAACCATGTGCTTTTAATTTCTTTTTGAATATCTATTTGTATCCAAGAGACTACTTGGTGGAAGATCCACTAGTTCTCATGTATGGTTTTGCAAAATGGATTTAACCTCACAAACTTATCAGATTCAAATACTAGCCCAAACTTATTCTTGCTCAACAAAGATCCAGAGACTAAGTTTTTACGGATGTCTGGAACATGCAGCACATTATTAAGAGTGAGTTTCTTTCCCGAAGTCATCTTGAGTATCACTTTCCTTTCGCCTTTGATTTTTGAATTTTAGAAGGTTACCCATGAACAGTTTCTCTCCATTGTTCACCTCGTTATAGGAGGAGAATATCTTCCTTTCAGAACATATGTGTCGAGTAGCGCCAGTGTCCATCCATTACTCTTTGGGATTAGATCTCACCAAATTCACTTCAGAGATAACTGCTGAAAGATGCAAGTCTTCAACATTGTCAGAGAGAGTCTCCATTTCGGTCACATTGGCTTGTGCAGGTTTCTTGCGAGTATTTCCATCATTTGGCTTGCTACGGTAGTCTGCTGCACGATGTCCTTGTTTGTCACACTTGAAGTACTTCCCTTGGAACTTGTATTTCTTGTTTTCTCCACTTTTCGAGCCTTGACTCGAATCTTGGACAAAATGCTTTCTTTTCTTGGATGTTCCTCCTTATTCCACCATATTGGCCTTAGCCTTATTGAATTTTTGCCTGTCTTTTTGTCAGAAATACGGTTATCCTCTTCAATCCTCAACTGAACTATCAGTTCTTCGAGTTTCAACTTCTTTGTGCTTGTGTTTCAGATAATTCTTGAAATCCCATCAATCGGGTGGCAACTTCTCAATAATCGCAGCAACCTGAAAAGATTCACTGAGAGACATACATTCGCCATGAATGTCATGGAGAATGAGTTGGATTTCTTGAACCTGACTAATCACTATTTTGGAGTCACTCATCACATAATCCAGAAATTTACCAACCACGAATTTCTTCGAATCGATATCTTCTTTCTTGTATTTTTTATCCAAAGAATCTCAGAGTTCTTTGGCTGTCTTGAGTGGATTATAAACATTGTACAATGTGTTGTTCAACCCGTTAAGGATATAGTTCCAACATAATAAGTCGGCATGCTGCCAAGCATCCACCGCTACAACGTTCTGTGCGCCGGTATTACTTTTCGTCAAAGTAGGAACCTCTTCATGAAGAAACCTTATAAGGTTGAGAGTTATAAAATAGAACAGCAGACACATTACCATCATGCTCTCACTTAACCTTCACACACATGAAGAGTCCCAAGCTGAGGACGTGAGTGAACGTCGATCAAACTCAAGGACAAAGGAATAATGAAAATCAGGTAATCAGGTTGGGCACAAGTGTGAATTGCCAAGGAAACCAAGGGAACCAAAATTCAAGTAAGAATGGACAAAGCAGGGCAGGGCTTTTGCCATCGTGTAGGGCAACCCAAGGAACAATGAGAACATGGTTGCATTAACATTGTTGTGTGTTCTTTACCTATCTATACATTATTTAATTCATGCTCATCCCATACTTTTTGTGACGAAACTTTTTGCTAAGTTTGATAATGACACTGAGATGTATACATGTATTATATGCGTATAAATATAAATACATATGTGAAGGCGCGCGAATCAGAGACCTACAACCCATATTCTTCTGTTCAGCCTAATTACTTCCCTGGGTTTATACTCCGCCATTATACTTCACCATTACGTTTCCACTTCTCTATAAAATCAACTCCAGCTTTCCTTTATTCCATTTTTGCTGCAAAATCATAGAGCATTGGGGGAGTTTTGAGAGCTGCGAGGGAGAGACCAGAGAACAAAATAATATCCATCATCTTCTTCAAGCTTCATATTATTCATCCTCAGGTACTTTTTTGAACTAAATGCTTTCATTCCTTCCCATTCATTTCTCGTTGGTTAATTTCGTTCATATTATGAGCTTAGGTTAGTGTTATTTGGTGTTATTGTTGAGTTTCTGTGGGACTGGGGAGATTTTGAGCTTCAAAAATAGAGTTTTTGAGCTCAATTGTTCGTCATTGGTACAGGACTAGTCGTTCACCCAACATAGACTCAGACATAGACTGGTCAACCTCCCATCAATGAACTAGAGGATGATCAACCATCCCCTGAGATAGATCGATCAAGGGCAGAATAGAGGCGTAATTGATCTTGTATATTCATACGGACTTAGGAACTAAACTCCTAGTATAGCATAACAATGCAACTCTGACATGTGAGTCTGACTGTGATATGACCATCGGGCCTCCCACAAGTCCAGAAGGCCATTCATATGTCCAAATCATGAGGCACTCATGTGACTATGTCATAGGTGTTTGCTTTGAACCCAGGTTTTTGAGACGTTGCATTTGATAAATGCAGGATCCAAGTTGTAAACTTGTAAGGTAAGAACAATCAGCTAACGTGACACATTTAGAGTGAGTTATATATACCTCATTTACTTGTATTTTAAAAATGATCTTTTGCAAACATACATGTTTGACAAATGGACCTGAATTTGATGGTGGCTAATATCTTGATATACAAGTAGGGTTTTTAAAATGTCATAATTGAAACACGTTTGCACTATATAAATAATTTATTTGCTTACTTAAGCCATGAGTTAATCTATAAAGATTTTTGAATAAGAAAGTGAAATAAAATGACGTAGTTCAAACAGTCACCAGCAGGAATGTGAATACATGATATTGTTCAGAACAGGTGGGCATATTGCGGACAGTGTTGCATGGCATAAGGCTCACTGCACGTACTTAAAGTGTCATGAAATAATGTCGGTCCGTCTAGTGTTGAGAGGAATCGGCGGCACACCTTTGACATTCGCAAATGTATGCCAATGATTCCTCAATAAATCAATAACCCCACATGTAATTCCAGTTAAGCCCATGTCTTTCCACCAGAAGATGGACAACTTTCCTAAACGTGTTGGAATTTACCCGAAACAAATCTTTGATTGGTTACGAATGGCCGTTTAGAAGGTAAATGGTGTACTCCTGAGTCCTGATCACTGATTAGAAATGTATGTATGTGGAGATGAAGATGAAGCCATGTTTGATTTGCGAATGGTAGCTTGAACATGTTTTTTGTTAAAGCAAATGATTGTCGTACATCAAAATAAATAGAAAATAAAGAATAAACAGTTTCGTGTAATGCACATGAACGTCAATGGAAGAACGTACCCTATTGAAACACATAAATGGTTAGGCAGGTAGGGAGGGACATATGGCTAGGCAGGTAGTTCCCATTAAATCAAAGTACTAGACCAATTAAGCTCTGGTCTGAATCCAAATGAAGACTTAAGTTTAGGCATACATGAGCGATAATTGAAACACCATGCTTCAAAAGACCTTCTGCCTATTTTTTACTCTTGACATAAAATCAAGTACTTATAAATTCATTTTGAACAGAGTAAAAACAAATAGTCAAATACATGGGAAAAATGAGATATCCCAACTCCACACATTAGTATTACCCACTTCAATTCATTTGTTCTGGGAGGGAAAGGGGGAAAAAACTTGTTGATTGAGGTAAATTGAGATGCAACATATGAACTTTGGCAACTCGCATAACTTGTATCCAGAGATGGCAACGAGGCAGATAGTGTTGTCCCCGCTTCCGATCCCTGAATTCATATCCGAACTTCATCCCCGCCCCGATCCCCGAGTTTTGCCCTCCACCCCCGCCCCGAACGGGAAACGGATATCTCCAAACGAAGATTGGATATCCGAAAATGAAAAAAAAAACTAATATTTCTAATTTAAAAAAATTAAATTAGGAACTATGAGTATATGACTTTAAAAAAATTTGGAACTATAAAAACACAAAAACAAATCAAAAAATATTAAATGCAAGATTTTTAAACAATAGTTAACATAGTCATAAATAATAATCATCATAGTTAGCCAATACAAAAAAATGCAAAAGTTTATAAACTAAAACAGGAGCTATGAGTAATCAAGAGGAATAATGGCAAACTATATCCTAAATAGTAACTATACATGTGAAAAATCATCCTCACAAAATTACAACAGGAACAAAAAATATTATACTGTATCGCATCAAGAGTAATCAAAAACTATCATCTAAATTGCAAAAAAAATTGACAAAAAAATACTACACAATATAATTTTGTCTCAATGTATTACAATGTAGTACATACTTTTATCAACACAAAAATAAAAAACCTAAAATCAACAAATTCTACATCCTTAATATATTTTTAAATAAGGGTTAACGGAACAAGGCGGGACGGGACGGGAATGGAGGCGGGGATCGGGGCGGGAAAACACGGATCTACATCCTACTCGTTCCCCAAATTTTTTAAAAATGTATTCTCCAAATTCGATCCGATCCCCGAAAAAATCTCCGATCCGTTTGAGGTGGGGATCGGAGCGGGATAGATCGGATCGGATCGGATCAGACGAGATTGTCATCTTGTATCTACATATATATAAGCACCCTATTGCGAATCATTTCATAGACAGAAAATGTTATTGATTGGTTCTTTTTTTTTTTTTTTTTTGATTCTACATAAAAATGTTTGACGACAAATGGGTGAAGAAGATTTAAACATTCAAAGATTTTCCAAACAAAGCTAGATGTGTAATGTATAAATCCAGGCAATAAAAAGGAACCATTTTCCCTTGGACTACAAAAAAAACATAGAAGAACATACGAGACAAGTTGAAATACGTTGAGAATAAACCAGCACGTGATTCATGTATTAAGCAACAGCTACTAGCTTATTATCTATGCCTCGACATGTTTTGGTCAACATGTTACGTTGTGTTCTTATCTTTAAATAGCATGGACAAAGCCACTGGAAATGAAACAGTCATTGTATATACATTAATGTATTGTTTCTTATGACCTCTTTGAGTAAGAGCCCACATTTTATCAACTGCAATTGATAGTAATGCAAGTTAGCACCTAATTAAAACATCTGCAGCCCACGGTCATTTCCTTGCAATGCACAACGCCGCAAAAAAAAAAAAAAACAACTCCAAAGGCATCAACATAAAAAAATAAAGAACTCCAACCTACTACCTGAAAGTTACGACCTCAACAATGCAAGAATAGTCCGAGGTCAACACGCTTTCATTCATGATATTATCAACCACTTCCAAACAACTACTAACATGGTACGAATTAATGGAAACTTGAAACAAATTTCGCCACTAGCAGAAACCAAATATCAAAGTGTCATTTTGTTATAGCGCCATTAGCCAGTACACCCTCATTTGGGGATTGAGAGGCATCCAAGCTTGTCACCATTCGGACCCCTCTATGGATCTCTTGCAAGCCTTAACAAACTATTTAGGTAACAAAGTCCTCATACTGGTTAAGGATGTCAATACAAGCGGCAACAGAGAACGGGTCGAGGCGACTGTTGTTCACATCACCTCTTTCAAAGTAAATGGACCTGCTATCTAGCTACGTAAATTGTCCAACTTCTGGTACATCTCAGTCTTCGTGTGTACCCACTCCTCCTTGGAAATCATGTAGTTTTCAATCACCTCTAACCTCCTCTTGCCACGGGACCCTCAACACTTAACTACACATTACCTAAAGCAGACGCACATGTCGAAGTTTTTTAAATTAGGCAACAGTTTCACGACATCTACTTTTTTTCTTATTTGCTTGTAAGGAAAATTACGTGCCTCACACGTACCTTTGCAGATTGTCCTTCATCAATGCACAAGTTTTGTGATGAGACGTCAGAGGTGCCATATTGCTGGTTGATGATGGCAGGAGCGGTTTTTCTAGGTGTGGATGGGGGCAAATTTGGGCTTTAATGCGGGAGATGGAGGAGACATCCACAAAAAAATAAGGAAAATTTAGACAAAACTAATGACCCGAAAGAACTAGAGGATCAGGCAACAAAACTAACTGAGACAAAAAGAATTCTTCATTGTGCATCTCTAAACCATCGCATCTTCGTGGCCCTTAGCACCCATTTACCACAGTGCAAAGAGTTCATCGATGGTCGATCAGCAACAGAGAGGTTCGTTCGGAGCCTTCAATTGGTGTCACGAGCAGCACATTTTGGGCATCTTATGTACAAGAAGGTGGGCATTCAAAACCCTAGCGTAAACGGGCTGGAGATGGGCCGGGTTTGATATTTTGCAGGCTTTTCCAACCAGCCACACATCGATTGACCACCACGCAAAAAATCACAGTTACAGATGTATTCATTTCAGGCTAAATGACATTACATTGTAGGCTCCCCACTCTAGTCTACGGTGGCTGGAAGAGAGGACTTTCCTCGTGGGGAAGTAACTTGTGAGGCTGCTTGACCAAACTTGTGGAAAGACACTACCGGAGAGGTATTGGGTAGCTCTTCGGTATGTTGAGGAATGGAATAGGGCAGCACCTCATGATGTACGCAACTTGTCCACGCGTGTGCACACACATACAGAGAGCAAGAGAGAGAGAGAACAGGCTTTACAAGTTTACATAAGGGGGAAAGCACGTGGTGCGACCATACTTCAGGTCAGGCCACACACGTTCAAACCAAACAAGCCTTAGTCCCTGTGACGAGAAAAGGTTGCTTTCTGATCTGTAAGATAAATGAAACCAATCCCGATAGAGGATCCGCCACTAATCGTATTTGGTAACTCAAATTAATCATTTTCTAACGTTTAATGCATAGATCATCTGTGCAATTCAAACCATAATTTCAACTAGAATGTATTTCGATCTAACACTACTAATATACCATCCGCCTAATTTTTCCAAGTCAACAATCTATTCCGAGGTCAATTGACGCCCACAAAGAAAAAGAAAAACGATGACGAGGAAGGACATTTCTCATCTGTCACTTACTAAAGTGGTCTCCATGCAATCCGGATCTCAACAGTTCACGGACGATGACCAAAAGTACACATGACATTCTTAGGTAGCCCTGGAAGCATCATCTACTATAATAATAACAGCATAGAACTAGACACATACCCAACACCATTCAAGGGCCAAATAGGCATGCCATCAGTTATCATTGGTTACCACATTCATAAGCAAATTATTTTTCCTAATGCAACGTATCTGATTGGAAACTTGCATACACAACAAACTGTGAGAGAAGTTTTAGTAACTAAAATTCAGGGAACTGTGTCAAAGTAGGATGAGGTGGTCTGATACATCAGAGTGTGTGAAGCATGTGGAGCAAAACACTCAACCTATGCATGAAACAGATGCTTTGAGCTCAAATCACAGCAACACTAGAGTTACCCAGATTTCTTTGAAATAGCAATGACATTGAAGTTGACTGAGTCAGGATTTTTTTCGATCACTCCTTGTATGACTTTAGCTGCATCCTGTAATCAAACAGAGTATATTACCAAATAAATTAATCTGTGTCCAAACCATAATGTAAGCGTCACCATAAACCTCTTCGAACAATCATACACCAATATCGACACAAAAGAAAAACTCTGACCATTTCAATCTTACATAAAAAAACTGATCACAGTGGATAAATCTAACATAACCACCACCACAACAAAGAACAATCATAGATTAAACCTTCAGGTGCAACTATGGTAATCTTTATGCAATAGCTGGCAAAATAAATTACCTGCAATAAGCTGCCAGGTGAGGATGGGCCATGTGAAATTGGTCCCGACTTCCGTCCATCCAGCTCATATAGTTGGCCTACAAAATCATATTCGGTTGGAAACTTGCCAGGTAAAATGCACAAAATAAAATTCGATTACACGGACTCTACTACCTAGCAGATATCAATGTCATGTCCCATAGTTCTTCAAGAATTTAAAAGAGGTTACAGAGACTAAAAAATCTGTTTCAGCAAGTAGTTACCATCCACACAGGTGTAGCAGATAAAGTGTGTGTCCACGTTCTCTGAAGCCTATAACAAGAAAATGGTAGGAAGTCAGAAACAAAAATTGTCTGGAATAAATGGAAGAGAAATGAAATTTAAGAAACTTTCAAATAGTATCCATCAGACTTTACTTCAAGGAAATTGTATTAGTGTTAAAGTTAAGGAGAGTCTGCAGTAGCAATGAACACCAACAATAGGATTTGAACACGACAACAAAATAAACTGGTCCAAATCTCATGAATTATTATAATTGTTCTAAGATCCTAGCCTGTACTCTTTTATTAACATAGGGAACAGTCATTCAAGTAAAAATAACAGTCAACATCAGATGTGTTTTTTGCAGGTATACTCCCTAGCGCCACTCCCAAATGATTCCCAGTTTTGACCATGTTGGATCTCTAAAATCTTTACTTAATCATCATAAATATTTCCACAGAGTTTTACAGTATGTGTGCAACCAAACAGTTATTCCCCCAGCCAATGTGTATTACAAGAGGTCAAACTATACATCAGCATTAGCACCACCAAGCATAACTGAAGCACCCAAAGGCTACATCCACTTACTGTGTCTGCTAAGGTAAAAATAACTAATCTTTACGAATACACTTAAAATCATTTTACTAGCAAAGAACTTCTCGTTCTGCTGAAAACATCCCCTAGCAGATTACCAATTGCCCCATATCAAAGATCGGCGACCCATCCACAATAGTCAGATCAGATTAGACTACATCATTGTCCTCCCATTCTCAAAGGATCTCTTAGGCAGTCTTAATAGGTGGAAAACAATAAACTAGGTTCCACCTTGGAACAAGCCGATAAAAGATAATGGTCTGTTTTATAGTGGAAAGTAGCTGCGAAGAGAAGTTGGTATAAGCTGCCTCAAATGCAAGTCACCAACTGAAACTTACCTCAGTTTCACCACCAGTAGCAGCTACTAAATGAGCTACTTCCATTTCCCTATCCTTCTCAAGGAATCCAGCACGCTACAAAAGATTGCAAGAGTTGAATATATGAGCTCTGATAATCGGCATAAATTTATCATCAAAATACTTAAAAGAAAAAAGAAAATGACCAGACAGAGATAAAACCTCCAATGGATCCATGTTTGCAGTAGATTTGAAGAATCTGTCCAAGAAAGACTCTTCACCTGAAAACAACGAAATGCCAAAAAGGTATCCTAGACTCTCATAACTGATTACTTAGATAAACCATAGCATCTAATAGAAGAAGAAAGGAAGACATATTACTAGGGAAAAACTTCTGATTTGCCCAGTTATTTCCCCAACCTACTATGAACAGAAAAATCTGTTGGGAAACTTACGAAGGTTTATCTCTGAAGTGACATTCCCAATGGCATGAAGAAGTCCAATTGTACCACAAGCATTTCCCACAGTTTGTTTCATGAAGTAAACGCCACAAGTAGACTCCTGGAGACAGGTCAACATAAATAAGAATATGACAAAGGCTAGTCAAAGTAGATAGTGAAAGAAAGAGATTGCATACAAATGGTTTTAAAAGTAAAACATGTAGCAGAATATTATGAATGATCTCACACAATGGTTAAACCTTTGCCCCTGTTGGTTGGGGCCAAAACCCAAGAACTTTGTAGGTGGTGGAATACTTAGATTTCGAAGCAGCAAAGGTAAAATTAAAGAGATTATGTAGGGCCAAAATGCTAATTTCTAACGAAATCATATTCATAACAATTAGCATGGAAACACACCCTCCTGTGTGATATTTTATTTTTTTCATATACACCCTCCTTTGCATCACCAGAGGCCAAAAAGTCCAACCTGCACACCAAGCGTTCTCTCACTTAAATACCCACTCCATTATATTTTCATCACATTTTTCCACTAGAAAAGCTTACATTGATACCATTCTCCTAGTACCCAAAGACAAAGTTTCCGGTGTAACTCCAAAGCAAAAGCATTTTATCATTCTCCTTAAAACGGTTTGAGCGTGGTACAACTCCGAGACACCAAACAAATTCCCTAGGCTCCACTGGAAAGATTTCCCAGTTGTGAAATTGTGCCAAAAAGTGGAAGGATGAAAAAAACGCGAGGCAGAAAGGGAGGTTAGTCTTATAACTCAAATTGACCAGCTTCAAGGGAGAAGATGACAAAGACGTGGCACAGGTAGCAGCCAAAGGAAAGATCTGTTTCCTGGCACTTATGGCAGTTTAAAGCAGTCACCAGGCAATCTGATCATAAAAGTAGTCTATGCATAGAAGGAGAAATCAAGGGAAAACACACATTCAATCATCATCACTCTGACTTGTCTATTTTTTCCGGTTTAAAACATTTGTAGCAGTTGCTAGTGTAAAAGCCATTTGGGCTAGTATAATTGGCAGTAATTGTAGAAATAGAAGTGCAAGGCATTGATTTTAAATTGTAGTTCAAGGTAAAGTCAAAATAGTATTTTTTTTTTTTTGATAACCGAGGTATCCGAGGGCCTTGAGCTTATCGACCGGAAAAAGAAGCAGTGGCCCCTCCTTGTTGCTAAAGAGATTCGATCTCAGGACGTCCGGGCTTATGGCTTACAATTCACTTTTCCTCTATTCTCTGCTTAATTTTGCACGCTCTATCCAATTATGACATGCTAAAAGATTTTGATCTGAAAATTTAGCAAAAAGCCTCTTTATGGATGCATAAGAGCTTTCAACGACAAGTAATTTTGGCCTCTTGTTGATTCCAAAATCGTTAATCAACAATTTCTAGCACGCCATTTTATTCATTGTCACTCAAATCAACACCGAGGACACAGAGAATCAAACTTGATAAGCAAGAGATACATAATGTGAACTCTTTCCAGTATCATGGGTCAAGTATTCCGAAAGAAGGGGAGGTTAGGATGTGACTTACAAAATCTAAGCAAAATTGATTGACTACAGGGGTGCATAAAGAGAACTGTGTGTTCATGAGATTCCAATTACGGTGGAGACTTTTATGAGTGCTATAAGTCTGTCATGGTATAAAACGAAGAATCGTGGCAAACAAACATTTTTAAAAAATGGGCTTAGCTCTCAGTTGATGAGTCGTATTACAACAAGAGAGAGACTGAAATTAATGAATTAGGAGAAAGTTAGCAATGAATCCTAAACAAGAATAAACCAGGGAAAGCTATTTGAGTTATCAAGTCAGGAAACATTATATTTAATCTTACCCTCTTTCTATTGACTCAAAATTCTGTTATCAATATCTCTCATAGCAACAACAGACCGAGTACCTAACAGAGGTAGGAAGTCTTCAATTCAAGACCTAAACTCCAATTTCCAGTTATTAACAAACAAATGCAAACAGGTGAGAAAATATGATCACCCAAAAGGCAGCACATTGGACAAAACAAAGTTCATCTTCGAGTAAAATACATTACACAAACAAATCTCACCTTCCTCTCAGTGTCTTGAAGTTTTCTTTCTTCTTCAGTCTGAAAGCAAAAATCATTTCATTCAAGTCAATGACACACCACTCAAAGGGCTATAAGTCCAAGAAACCCGTGAGCATAAGTGGCATAGAGATGGATTTCAAAAACAAGGAACCTTGGCCGTCAATGGATAGAGAAACACTACAGCAAGTACTGGTTTTGGGACCATTTCCAAGAGATCCTTGTCCAAGCCATAGACATCGTAGCACTCTGCCTCGTTTTCTGGAAGCCCAAGGCCCCAAAGGAACTGCTCCATGAGAAAAATATCAAATAAAACATGCAGGCTACAGTCTCCTACCATCTTTCTTTCGTGTCAACACAAAGTTAGATTTAATGCAATTGCTATAATAAAGTAAAAAAACAAATTGAACACAGATCCGATTTCTCATCCACTGAACAAACATATCATCTTCATAACAAAATTTTCCATTAACAAGTACCTCATATTGGCAACAACATTCAGCTGAATTAACCTGTTCTGCACAGTTTCCGCAATTCCATATACTTAACAGAGTGAATCCTTGATGTGATATCATATGTAGTAAGCTAACAGAGGGAATCCCTGATGTGATATCATATGTAGTAAGCTAACAGAGGGAATCCCTGATGTGATATCATATATAGTAAAAAGAATAAGCATAGCAACTACTGATTCAGTCTTCTAGTTCAGTAATAGCCTAATAGGTTCTTTTCTGATTGGAGGTCAAGGCCATGTATCCCTTCCCCCTGTTCCCCCCTTTCTTCTTCCCCTAGAAGTTCAAGGGTTTCTTCCATTTCCTTATCTCTCTATTCTCCTTGTCGTTTCAAAGCCCTAGTGGACTAAAGTTTCTCCTCTTTCTTCTTATCTCTTTCTTCAATCTTCTATATATTTTAACTTTTTAAGTGTGTTTTTAATTAAATATCAAGGCCGGCATTATTTGTTCAAGTTTTTGTAAGTTTTGAGGTTACGTCAATTTCCAAACTAATGGTACACCAAAACCCTA
This sequence comes from Arctostaphylos glauca, assembly GCA_019985065.2. Taxonomy (NCBI): domain Eukaryota; kingdom Viridiplantae; phylum Streptophyta; class Magnoliopsida; order Ericales; family Ericaceae; genus Arctostaphylos; species Arctostaphylos glauca. The sequence goes on from JAHSPW020000006.1 coordinate 19,643,943, forward strand.
ATCCTTCGGTATGGTTGCTGATAAAACTGCATAACCGATTACTGAAGAACTCGCATCTAAAGTTTTTTACGCTAGCTCAGGCCCCATAACTTTAGTTGTATTATATTTGCTTCACTTCCGTTTTCCAAGAAAAACATACGCGGTATAAATCAACATCGAATATGAAATCAGTAAAAAAAAAACTTCAGATGCAGGAGATAGAGAGAGAGGGAGGAACCTGGTTCATGACATCAGGATTTGCTTCAAGAGGAAGCCATCTCTTAGCAGAAGGCATTTCGTCCATTCCTCTCTGGTATTCTTTCTCCTCTGGCCCTTCCGCGTGATCACCTCTGTTGCTTAGTGTTTTGTATATGTAGATGCATAAAACAGATTAATGTTCGGAATTCGGATCGATATGAAGTGCGAGAAAGCGTGAAAGAACGTTCCTGCCTCTTTATATAGTTTCCCGTTTTGTTGGGATATATAACTTATAAGCGTCAATTTCACTCGAGTCATGCTATTCGCAAGGAACCCCACAGAGAATCGCACAAGGATCACATGACGGGGTGAGAAAAGAAGAACCTTTTTCAAGCAAAGAAAGACTCCCACCATATGATCCTTGTGTAATTCCCTACGTGGTTCCTTGCGAATAGCATCTCTCATTTCACTCGCCTCAGGATTTTGATAGATACAAAAATGTCTTCTGACTTTTTAAAAAATTCATTGTTGATAGAATTGTTGAGAGAGAAAATAAACTCTGTATATTATTGTATATTAAAACAATGTACAAAGGCTCCTATATATAGGAGAGATAGAGATAGAGATAGAGATAGAGATAGAGATTAGGATACATAATCCTAATGCTAAACTAACTAGGAGGATAGAGATAGAGATAGAGATAGAGATAGAGATAAAGATAGAGATAGAGATTAGGATACATAATCCTAATCTCTAATTTATCTCTAACTGAATCCCTAAATAGGTTCCTCATTATATATTCTATAATTAGAAGATTAGATATTCTAGTATAATCTTAATACCCCCCTCAAGTTGGAGCATGGAGATCACACATGCCTAACTTGAATCAAGGAAAGAATTAAGGATATTGACCATATCAAATCAAATCCTTAATTTTAACACTCCCTCTCAAGTTGGAGCATGGATATCGCACATGCCTAACTTGAATCAAGAGACATCAAAAACATTGCTGGCTGCAGCTTTAGTAAGAATATCGGCTAGTTGATCTTCAGACTTCACGAATGGAAAAATAATGATCCCAGCTACTGGCTGCTTTTTACTCCTCCAAGTCACAAGATTTCCCCTTGCCAATAGACAACTTCAACAAAGACTTCGTTTCTTCTGGCATTGTGGATCATCAAGCAATCATCAACAAGTCACGAAAAAATGACCAGATTGTATCAACCACAATAACCCAAACAGAAGAATAGGAAACCCTAGATCATCAACAAGTCACCAAACGGTGACCAAATTGTGGTTTACAACCACAACAATCCGAACAAATGCACGGACAAAAGACCTTCTGGATCATCAAGAAATCACCAAAAAGTGACCAAACTGTAGTTTACAACCACAGCAAATCGAGAGAGAGAAATCGTAGAAAAAATGGGTAAGAGCTTGCTAGGCTGCTAGGGCTCTGATACCATTTTTTCTTTGTTTTCTCTCTCTCTTATGTCAGGCCATATCAAAAATGGGTAAGAGCTTGCTAGGCTGCTAGGGCTCTGATACCATTTTTTTTCTTTTTCTTTTTTTTTCTTTGTTTTGTCTCGGTGGTCGAAGTCGAGACTTGGGTCTTGGATAAAGCTTCAACCATTTGGCTATAATAGTGGTGGAGACCGAACTCTGATCAAAAACCCACAAATCACAAACGGCAAACATCAACAGCAGAAGGAACGAACAAACAGCCAAGGCGGCAACATGTAGGGTACGCTACTGCTGCAGAAGGAACGACCAGGGCGACCAAACCAGGCGAACAAACAGCCAAGGCAGGCGGCAGGGACTGACCGGCGGCTAGGGTTAGGAACTGAAACAAAGGCAGCAAACTAAGGGTGACCGGCGGTTTAAAACAGGCAGACGGCGGCAAGGCATAAGCCGCCCGCCGGAAAATGAGTATTCCACAGGCCTAGATCTTATGCTCTGATACCATGATAGAATTGTTGAGAGAGAAAATAAACTCTGTATATTATTGTATATTAAAACAATGTACAAAGGCTCCTATATATAGGAGAGATAGAGATAGAGATAGAGATAGAGATTAGGATACATAATCCTAATCCTAAACTAACTAGGAGGATAGAGATAGAGATAAAGATAGAGATAGAGATTAGGATACATAATCCTAATCTCTAATTTATCTCTAACTGAATCCCTAAATAGGTTCCTAATTATATATTCTATAATTAGAAGATTAGATATTCTAGTATAATCTTAATAATTGTCCTCCATTATTTTTTTTTTAAAGAAGGTAAATTTCACGACCTTTTGTTAGGTTTCTAATAAATACATTGACTCCCCCTCAAGTTTTCTGAAATTATATTGTCCTTTCTCACTTTTACTGATAATATTTTTTGATTCCCTCCTATGAACGGTCGTTACCTTTTCTTTAATATAAATCAGTGATTACATGTTAACTATGATATTTAATGGCTAAATTACACTCCTCTTCTCTCTCTTATAAATGCATTGGTGAGTTCGAATGACATCACTACAAACTCACAATGACTGTAACGAGTTTGGAATGTGGTCTAGGGTATGTCACCATCTTTGACCCACAATTGGTGATATCTGGATCATAAGTAGATCTTCGAGAAGCAGGTTGATGTTCTCAATTAATCAAACGAGTCATCTATTGTTGAGAGAAGATATCAATTCTTATTGGAACTCTGTTGAGTTGACGATAATTGATACACACTCTCAAGGTGTCTTTTTTCTTCTAGTCAAACAAACTCGGTGCTCCCCACGGTGATATACTTGGTCAAATAAAGCCCTTGTCAAGTAACTCCTGGAGTTATGTCTTCAACTCTTTTAGCTCATACGGTGCCATATGAGATGGTGTCATAGATATTGGTGTAGTATCCGTTTGAAGTTCGATTGTGAAGTCCAACTCTCGAGTAGGCTAACATGGTATTCTGATGACAGTCTATCATAACTCTGTGGATGGCTAACTAGTTCATGCCGAAGATAATATTGAAGTCTCCCATTCAATAACCTGAAGGCCGCAAGTTAGGCAAAAACCTGATACTTCTAATTTACACATCCCACAAATTTTATTGACAGAAATCTTCCCTCCTAACGGTGACGTGACATACATGGATGTTTTCAGATCCTCTATTTCTAATCCCAGTGATTGGCTGCATGCAGCAAATAAGAATGAATGTAATGCACTCAAATCAAATAAGGCTTGCACACAAGCATTGAATAATATGAGCGTACCTTCAATCATAACAGGATCGTATTCCTTTTGCTACTCTTGCAATGCAATGATCCTTCTTTTAGTGGCCTAATTCTGAGAAGTTGGTCCCTTAACTGTTATTGCATTATAGTTTTGTCGAGGTTGCTAAAAATTTGACCAATTTTGTCTAGTAGGTGGCTTGTTATTGTTCATTAGTTTTTTCTATTGACCCTGTTGAGTCGGTGGATGTAGGCACTCTCTTCTCTTGTGTCCCTTCTAGTTGCAGTTGTAGCAAGTGATATTGACCAGGTTTCTTTGCGTCCCCTGATTCTGGCCTTGGTTGTTCGATGGTGGCTGGGTTGCTTTACCATCTGAAAAAGCTGTGGTTTCTGATTGTTTTGACTATAGAGCTTGTTCTGGACAAAACCTCAATTGTTTGTTTTGGTGTTGGTTCTCATAGGTCCTCCCAAATGCCTAGTTGTTCTTCTTTCATTGTTCCCAATGCCGAATCCAGCGTTTCCCACTCCAGGATGAGAGCACTACTCACTACTAGTGCATGAGTTCCATCTCGTTGAGATATTACATTTTTTCTAATAGTGGGACTCAAGCCCCATTCAAATCTATGAGCCATGGACTCGTCCGTTGGCATAATGTTAGTTGCATGCCGTGAAAGTTCCTCAAATCAAGTAGCGTACTAAGTAATGCTCATGCTCGCTGCTTCAATTCCATAAATTGTTGGATCATAGCCTGTTTCACATGTTTTGGGAAATACTTGTCCAAGAACACGTTCTTGAACTGAGTCTATGTCATAGTCTCGACATTATTGGTGGTCTTGACAACATCCCATTAGTAATCAGCCTCTCCTTGCATATAGTGCGTAGCCATAGCAGTTATGTCCCCATCTTTGGTGATCTTCATTATACATAATAGTTTCTCGATCTACTTGAGTCTTATGTCAACATCAGCAAGGTTGGTTTCTCTGAGAAAAATAGACAGGGGATATATGTTTTCAATTGGTTGTTTGTTGGGCATTTGTGGGCCTATTTTTATTTGTTTAACAGTTTGTTTGAGACTTGATGTATTTTTTTAAAATTTGTTTATGGGTTTAATTATATTGGGCTCGTATCATGGTTTGTTTTATTATTCAATTCATATCCTTGGAGTACCAACCCCAACAAGCCCCAATGAATCGAAGCATGATATTGTCCAAATTTTGCAAGCAATAACTATCACTACTCTTCTGTCTCCTTGCAGTAACCCCAAATATCAGCTTCATTACCTATATAAATGGTTAATACAACAACATAAACTGAAACTCATATAGAAAAACATGCTAACACAAAATAATAAGGAATAATCATTGTTCCATAACATGTATAGCTTTTCTCATTGTACGAAAAGTATATAGTGCACAAAGATTGTTGTTATACATATAGATCCACATGCAAGACATGAGACACCACTGCACCTAGCGACCATTGCAGCCTACGCTGAAACCTATACCCAGTTTCTGACTCCAACCTTATTTTCCACCAAGGGATTACCCACACATGGGGCACCTTACAATATATTTATGGACTTTCACTGAGGAATTACCCGCACACGGGGCACACCTTATAGGATGTTTACAGACTTGCACCGATATAGAGATCTCGAACCGGTACTAACAAGGCACCCCTCACCCGGTAATTTCCCACAAACTTGCACCAACACCAAGATCTTATACTAAAACCGGCGGCAAACCCCTCACTAGGTAATTTCCCACAGACTTGCGCATGCGCTGAGTCTCGGAGTAAAATCGAGGAGACAATCCTCACCCAGTAATCTCCCATACAATTACAACATTGAAATCACTAAGACATCAATACATGACCACATAAACACTAAACAATCTATTCAAGACCCAAAGAACATGCACAAATGAATAGAATAACCAAGAAACATGCATAATTAATAAATAATTTTCTAATTTTTAATATGGTCGCTCGAGCGATCTGGAGGTCGTTCGAGCGACAAAGACAAGCTTATTGTCCAATTTTAAGATGTTGAATTTTTGGAAGGTCACTCGAGTAGCCTAGAGCTCACTCGAGTGACCTTTGCAAAAATCTTATTTTTTTAAAAACACAAATAGAACATCAACATGCCTTTAATTCTCTAAAAAATCATTTAGTTTTACTTGAAAACAACATCATAACTTGAATTCATCAAGATCATATTTATCTACACACGTAGCAAAAACCAAAATAAGAATCAAACCATTATTCAACTAATATTAACATGGAATCCTACCTTGAAATTCAAGAATTGGATGAAACCCTAACTTCAGGAACCCTCCGATCCTCTGCGTGTATGACCGATCCTTGGCTCTACTCAAAGCCCTCGTTGTCGGAATCAATCTTTATTTTACACGTTTTACAAGAATCGCTAATTTGTTGATTGTTGGATTCCTCTACCCCTCAAAACACAAAACGAACAATAGGGAAGGAAAAGAAATTGACTTTTATTTCATTTTCTAAGTTATATCTAATTTAGGGTTTCAATTAGGATTATAGATAGTGTTTAAGTTTAAAACTGTACAAAAATCTATGGTTTCATTAATTCAAAAAATCAGCCCAAATTTTCCAAACTCCTCATTTAAATCTACAAATTCCAATTGTTTCATAAATTAATGAAATTACTGAATTCAAGTAAAAATATTTAAATCCATGACCGCAGGTCCTCACATGACATATGACTATAGTACAGTATTTGAGGCGAGTACGACATTTGGGACGGATTTGCCATTTGGGGTGGCTTGGGTATTTGATGTTATGGTACTAGTTGTGGGCTGCAAAGGCTCACATAGTTGGGTGAATTCGTTTGGTCCCAACATAACGTTAGGCATCACTCTAACTGATGGGTTAACTAGGGGTGGAATGTCGTTGTTGGTTTTGGGATTTATGTCATTGGTCAGGTGGTTGTCGACAACATGACCTTCGCTATTGTTGGTGCCATTGCTGTCATTTTGGTCATTGGATTCCATTCTTCAATGTATAGGATTCCATGTCAAGGTGGTTTCTAACTATCGAGTCTTTGAAATAGGAGTTTGAATTTAAGAGTATGCTAATGCTCAAGTAATATATATTATTCAACAATTTTAACTGTGTAGAATTTATGGTCGAAGCCTACAATCATGTGTAAAAATAATCTAATATACAAGTTGCATTCTTTACCTAGTCATTATCATCCCACCACTATGTACAATACTCTTGAATCCTAGTCCTAGTCCTACTCCTACTCTTATCATCCTCAGAATAAGTGAGAATAATCATCTCTCATCCTCCCCTTTTCCTCCCAAGTCTCATCGATCCTGCCATAGCCTCATCATCAAACTCTACAATCCATGTCCGAATGAAGCCATTGATTGTGTCTAGCTATCTTGGTGATGACTATTAGTATCTCGATGTAGGTGAGAAAGTTGGTGAATTACAAATTCTAATTAGGAGATACATTCGTTCCTCGTCATAAGGTCTTTGTCGCTGCACCCAATGAGATGGCCCTGTACGCCCTATGAAATAATTGAATCCCTCTAAAATGTCCAATCGTTAACGCCTCATAAATTGATGCATCTGAATAAGCTTTCCATCTGCATCTTACCAAGGGTGTGATCCTCACATATACCAATGTCCCACGTGTATAAGAGGAATTTCATGCTATGATTCCCATCCCTAGTTCTCCTTCTCATAGTGTGGAAGTGGCGGTGGGTGGTCAACATCGATGTCCACCTCTTCTTCTTCTTCTTGTTGCTTCGCAATGTTTAGGCCCTCCCAATCGGCTAGCATGCTGGTGCAAGTACTAGATTCTCGTTTGTACCAACCTCTTCCATGGGTTCCTGATCCTCCTCTGGATTGTCCTCCTCCAAATACTCCTCTTTCGAATCTTCATCATTCAAGTCTAAGAAGAAGTTGTCCAGATTGCAAAACTCATCTAGTTGTTCATTAAAGTCGAGCAAAGCGTTGAATTCTGATTACAGTCAGACATCTAACAAAATAAGAAAATATCTATATATATTAGACTTATCATAATAGCGCATATTAGTCTAACAAGATATAAATCTAACTAAACAGAAAATGCTAAGGAGTTGTGATCTACTTATTCTATCCAAGATTGCACATATGGTGAAACTTGGCTTTGATACCAAGTTGTAACACTCTAACATCTTGGCACATTAATAAAATATTTTTAAAATATTTTGTTAAATAACATAGACATTTAAAATAAATTGACTTTATTTAATGGAAGAATAATATGTTGTAGAAGTACATTTACCAAAATACCCCGACTGGATTTAAATTAATGTATAGCTGAAAATACAGTACATTGTTTTTAAGGGTTGGGTAACCAAGGCTTGCTAAAATCTTCATCTTCATAACCCGTCTCTTCCTGCTCGGATTGCATTTTTGGCTACTCGTCTACATTTGTCATGAAATACCGGCCAAAAAAATTATTCCATGAGTTGTGACACACAATAGAAAATACTCTAAAAAAACTACCAACATATGTATTATATAACAACATAATATATAAAACTGCGAAAGCAAACATGTTATTTCATTATTAATCTTCATTTAATGTTTCTAGGATTCTCCTCGTCGGGAATTCAAATCTCACCCACTGACTCTAACACAAGGCCTCAATTGGGATTGACCAATCCATATCATACCCCATGTCCGTACGTAGTTCGAGGTGATACGTCCAACTAGATTACCGATGACCCTATAAGGAATGGACCTTTTATAGTCTACTCAAGTCGATTCATACCTCACCTTACCTAGATTAGACGTCGAACGTGGCATATCATGTGAGGTACGAATTGTCACACCCCAAACTTCTAGGGTATGAAATAAGCAATTGAATAATTCAAACCAAAACTTAACATAACCATAATCAATCAACTGAATTGAATCCCAATAAATGATATCCAGTTATCAAATAACAAGTAATCAATCATGTCTAAATCGAATTCAAACTAACCAAAAATAGGCCCACAATGCCTGAACAAATGAATAATTAACGTGTGAATACTCCTAACTGAACTGCTAAACATGAAAATATCTCTAAAACAGAAAATCCAACTAAGCATGTTGAACCATCTTCATAAGTAAATCTTAAGTCTTTGGATATATCATCACCTGTAAATTGTTAGTTTACACACACAAAAAAAACATAAACCGGAGCTTGAGTAGGAAGTCATATTGAAAACATCAACATATTAAGTAAAGCATGCTCGCCTCAACAATATAATATGCATAACGAAATATAACCATCGACTAAACATTCACAATACTATCATGCTCTCATGCGACTCATGCATAATTTTGACGGTCTTGTACCGCAAGTAGCCCACATCAAGGACCCTATCGTAGAGTTACGGGCTGCTCCGACCATCGGGCCACCTCTTTACCCAATTGTTTCGCGATCTTTCACCGGAGAAATCGCGAAAACTCCCATGTCGAGTTTACAGGCTTTCATACCGAGAGGCCATCCCTTATCCGAAGTCCAATGTTTATTTATGCTCATATGTACCATTACCAGTCAAACCAGACTTAAACAGTAACTCTATATAGAACGAAAGACAAGAAACAGACCGAGTATATAAAAATTCAGATTCTGTTTTTCAATAGGTTACTCGAGTGGATAAAGCTATATAGTCAGGTTCACCCATAGAAATTTTAAAATATTATAATTTATAAGTAGAGGCATTGGATCCAATGTCAATAGAAACTATACTATACAAGCTTTCAAACGATACGTAATAGGCTATAAATAGAATTCAGACAATATATTCGTGGCGGCTCATAGTTGATTACCTTATTTTGAAACACCAAAACTGTTTCGTCAAATTTAATCGAAAAATTATTTCTGCTCGTGTAAAAACAAAATACAAAATATATTTTTTTTGGAAATCTATGTATCTAGTTTCAAACAAAATAAACGGTGCGCAATTTCAACAGTCGTACTAAAAGTTATGCTCATTTTACCAAAATGTGTCAATGTAGCAGGCACAAGTGCGAATCTGCTGCAGCTCGATTACAAATTTTTGTAGAACTATGTACGTTGAATTAGGATTCGAAATTTTAACCCAACATGGTAAACACATAAACCAATACTCAATAAAAAATTTAGACTTTTAGAACCACCCTAACAGAATTTTTTTAAATCAAATTATCGCAGTGTTCTGTTTTTTTAGATTTTGTTCTTTGCAAAATAATTTTGATTTGCTCTTCGTTTCTACAACTTAACTATCCAAATCATTCCAAAATTCATACAAAACATACCCGACTCGATCACACACTAAAAATAATATATATATCATCGAATTAAACATAATCTACGCAATATCTCAATGTAAATCAACATGAATCCTACCTCAAACAATAAAAACACATAAATAGTAAAGTAGTCGAAAAACCTATGAATACTCCATGTATACGGCTGTTCTCAGACTCTATGCGAAGCTCTCGATGTCCTCTACAACTATCTAGTTGATCACGTCGCACGAATCCTTTGTCTATGCTGAAATACTGTACTAACTTAGACTAGATATATCATATGCTAATTTAAATGAGAATGAAAAAGCATAACACGGCATATGTGTGGAAAACCCCTAAAAGGGTAAAAACCACGGGAAGAAATCAATAACTAAAATAACCATTGTGCGATTACAAGAAACATATACTTACAACTATGACTCCTCACAGTTGTTCCAAGGTTGGTTTGCCGAATCCACGTTCACCGCACCATGATTGATTTGCTTGCGCCTTGAATCCTCAAGTCTTCCTTAGATCGAGAACAAGAAAATCACCGTTCAGTTCTGGAGCCGTCGTTCACTTCAAAAATCCTAGATTTTGCTTACTGTATATACACCCAAATCTCAGAACCCTAATCTAGGTTTTATAGACGAAACGGGAATGTCGCTGGAGCGACCACATTGTCGCTGGAGCGAATATAAAGGCGGTGGAAACAAAACGAATACAAATTGATTTCTTCCACTTACCTAAAACAGACGCTCTAGAAAGTAAAACAACTAATTGAAATAATAAGACAAATAGAACAGTTGTAAGTGTGAAACACAAAACCAACCCGATAAACAAAACATAATAACAGTTTTAGACAAAAACAACGAAGATAAATAACGAGCTAATCATTGGTGAGGAGGAGAATGCTCCGGAGATTGAACGGGATATCCAGGGAATGGCGGTGCTTGAGTAGTCTGGGCCACAAACACGGTCACTTGATTGAGGAGAGTGGCAATCTGACTGGAATGACGGAGGATAGAGCCAGTGGAGCGGGTGAACTCTTGTTGTGCAGCAAGTTGAGCAGCCTGAATTTCATTCATTTGAGTAATGAGGCGGCTTTGGGACTGTTGAAGTTCACCCATCATGTCAAACAACCGGGACTAATTTTCAGCAATGGAATCCAAAGTGGCTGGAGCAGAGGAGGATGATGCAGTGGCAGCAGCAGTAGCTTAGCGGGTACGGCGACGGGTAGGGGGAGGTGGAGGTGCACCAACAGCCTCAACAAAGGTGGCCTCATCTGCAGCAAACAGGGAATCCATGTCTTCCTCACCAGAGTCATGGACAAAGATATCAGGAGTGGCATGAGCAGAGCTGAGAACGCAGGAGTGGGCATTAATAGGACTAATATGGGTGCGAGATAGGATAGTGGGTTCGCCCTCAATCACAGGAACTTGGACAACATTAAGGAGAAAGTTGAAAATCAGGACACCGAAAGGGAGAGAGGCTTTCTTAGGAAACTTTACCGGTTCAAATTTGGCGAGCTGGCGGAAGGCAATACGGGTCCAATCAACATCAGATTGATGGCCAATAAGATGGAGAGCTACACCCCGAAGAGCGGGGACATCGGAGTTATGAGAAGTGGGTTGAAACGAACTGCAGTAAAAAAGGTTAAGAATTCGATATTGGGGCAGGAGCACCCCCTGGTTGATTTTATTTTTTACCCAAGTACGCGGGTATCCAGAGATGGCATCAGCAATGGTGTTACGAACAGCGAGAGACGGGACCCGCACAGTGTGAGATGGAACAGGGTATTCATACGCAGGAAGAGGTTCTAGGCCGAGGAGGTTACCGAGGGTCATAGGAGTGACTACAATTTCGTGACCACGAATCCAAGTAGTGAGACTCTCATTGATGTGGTCAACCTGGGAGATATTGCAAAAGAATTCCTGGACCATGTTGAGATTGACAAGCCCTTCAAGGGCAGCAAGTTGAGCCCAACCTTGATGATTGACCCATTGAACAACTTGGACATCACCAAAGGAGTTCAAATCCAGGATGCGTTCAATCAAAATGGTCCGGTTCTCAAAGTGAGGGAATTTGGTTTGAAAGTCTTTGGATGGAAATCGGTTGATTTCAGGGCCTTTCCCCCGAGAAGCTTGTCCCTTGCCGCGAGCCATGAACCTGAACAAATAAACCCAAGAAACACACACGAACGAACAATATAATCATAATGTAATAGATACTCAGGAGTAGATAAACGAAAGCAAACATCACTACCAAGCCCGTAGTGGTGTAACAGAGGCCAAGTATGCGAACAAAGGAACATGAACACATGTTAGTACAAGTTCAAACACTACCAAGCACGTAGTGTTCGAGACGAATAAAAACCCAAAAACTATGAGACAAAACTTGGCAAAAACAACCGAAAAGAGGAAACCAAAGCATGGAGACATGAACGTAACGAGTATTTGACTAAGGAGAAGTAGAATAGTAGGCAGGAAAACCAATACATGCGAAAAAGGAGAGAAAAGAAGAAGAATACTGGAGATGAAGAGATCTGAGAGAGAGAATCAAGCGAGATGATCCGAGACGCATGAACCGCTTTGAGAGTCGCCGAAATCGCCGCACAAAGGAAGAGACAAAACACAGATCCGGACGAAGAAACAAAAAAAGGCGATATAAATAGGGTCAATCGCTAGAGCGACACTAAAGTTGCTGGAGCGATAAGGGCATCGCTGGAGCGACACTAAAGTCGCTGGAGCGATAAGGGCATCGCTGGAAGGTCGCTCAAGCGACCAATTGTCGCTAGTAACAGAAATGGTCAGTGGAGGTCGCTGGTCTGTCGCTGGTAAGGGTAGATGGTAAGTCGCTGGACAAAAATAAAAGTCAGAGAAGGTCGCTAGTAGGTCGCTCCTGACGTCGCTGGAGAGGGAAAATGGGCGCTGGACAAACAAAAAGTTAGAGAAGGTCGCTGGTAGGTCGCTCCGGACGTCGCTGGAGGGGAAAAATGGTCGCTGGACACACAAAAAGGCAGAGAAGGTCGCTGGTAGGTCGCCTGATAGTCGCTGAAGCGACTGGTTTGTCGCTGGAGCCACATTTAGTCGCTGGAGCGACTTTGTGGAGATCAAAACCTGTGTTGGTGTACGTTGAAAGAAAAAAAAGAAGGCACAGAGGAAAAAGAACAGAAGACAACATATAGATATAAGTATATATAACGTCATGGGCACTAATAAGATATCCAATATCCGAGGCACAAACCAATCCCACGTGGAACAGAAGACACATATGGGCAAAAGTAACAGTGCGGTCAACACATATCTAACAGTGGTTGATATATATGAGAAATAACAATGGTCCAATAGATATGTGTGTGTGTGCGACATGCGAAACCTGAGTGGATCGGAGAGTCTAGACCTTATGAATGTCATAACGACTCACGGTAGGCATGCTTCCCTTAGGACCTTGTTCATATACTTTGTTACCCCACTGTCGTTTGATGCGACCAATGAGCTTAACTTAGGTCCATTGACCGATTACTAAACAGATGGTCCGTAATGCGCGAATGTGCAGGTGATCAAATATTACTCCATCACTTTTTGACGCGAACACGAAGCTTAACTTAGGCCCAGTGTCCGGTTACTAGGTGGATGGTCCTGATGGTCTTCACGAGGTCTAATTTCCTTTTGACGCGAACAGTTCCGCTTAAATTAGGCCGACTGTCCGGTTACTCAGAAATTGCCCGGATAGAATGACATGATCCTTCTTTTAGGATTAAGCACGAACCAGTGATATATGAAACATATGGTAAGAATTCCAATCCAACACATCAAGTTACGATGATACGTGAGCAAAGAGAAGGACCAAGGATATCTCAAATATATAAAAAGTATGTCAGATAATGGTGAAGAAAGCACAAGTTATTTGAACACATGGAAAAAATATCAACCAAGAGAGATTAATCTTGAAACGGATGAATAAAAAACTAGTGCTCATGACAGCTATATATATATATATATATATATATATATATATATATATATATATATATATATATATATATATATATATATATATATATTTAAAATTTAGTCAACGTAACCAACACCGACAAGCTTTCGAAGATAATCAAAACGGACATAGTTAAGAGGTTTAGTAAAAAGATCAGCACGTTGGAGGGTTGTTTCTAGGTATTCAAGAGTGATAGAGCCATCTTCAACTAAATCACGAATAAAATGATGTCTGATGTCTATGTGTTTAGTACGGGAGTGTTGAACTGGATTTTTTGAGATATTTATGGCACTCGTGTTATCACAATAGAGGGTAATGTTATGTTGAGGCATGCTATAGTCGGTAAGCATTTGCCTCATCCAGAGGAGTTGAGTGCATGCACTACCTGCTGCAATATATTCAGCTTTAGCAGTGGAAAGAGAGATAGAATTTTGTTTCTTACTTAACCAAGCAACTAGATTGTTTCCTACATAGAAACAACCACCAAAAGTGCTCTTACGATCGTCAACACAACCAGCCCAGTCAGCATCAGAGTATCCTGCTAAATCAGAGGTTGTGTCTCATGACATCCAGATACCATACTTTACAGTACCATGAATATATTTCAGAATCCGTTTGACAGCAGCTAAATGAGATTCCTTGGGATTGGCTTGATATCGGGCATATGCCCCAATACTAAAGGCAATATCTGGTCGACTCACAGTAAGATATAGTAGGCTTCCGATCATACTTCGAAATATAGTCTGATCAACGTCTACTCTAGATGTGTCTTTTGTGAGTTTCAGTGTGGTGCTCATGGGAGTGCGTGAGTGTTTTGATGATTCCATTCTGAATTTTTTGATTAAATTGATGGCATACTTTGTTTGAGTAACAAAAATTCCAGTCTCAAGTTGACTAATTTGGAATCCAAGGAAGTACGACAGTTCTCCCATCATGCTCATTTCGAACTCATTTTGCATAAGTGTGGAGAATTCATTTGCCAGATCAGGAGAGGTGGATCCAAATATAATATCGTCAACATAAATTTGAGCAACTAATATGTGTTTATTATTATGACGAACAAACAAAGTTTTGTCAACACTCCCCCTAACAAAATTATTTTGTAGTAGATACGCAGTAAGTTGTTCGTACCATGCTCGAGGTGCTTGTTTCAACCTGTAAAGTGCCTTATTTAAGTGATACACGTGTTCTAGTTTATGAGGATCTTCAAACCCTTTAGGTTGTGATACGTAGACTTCTTCTTTGATTATTCCGTTTAGAAACGCACTTTTAACATCCATTTGATGCAATTTAAAACCTAGAAAGCATGCGATAGCTAACATGATACGGATAGATTCCAGTCTAGCAACGGGTGCAAAAGTTTCATCAAAATCAATTCCCTCTACTTGTGTATATCCTTGAGCTACTAGTCTAGCCTTGTTTCTAACTATTGTTCCTTGTTCGTTAGATTTGTTTTTGTATATCCATTTAGTTCCGATTATGTTAGTGTGCTTAGGACGAGGAACTAGTTCCCATACATTGTTTCGCTCAAACTGATTAAATTCTTCATGCATAGCGTTCACCCAATGTTCATTGTTTAAGGCTTCTTTAATATTTTTAGGTTCAAGTAATGAGACATAACAAACATAAGATACCTCATCGCGCAGTTGCTTCCGAGTTTTCATTGGTTCTGTTACTTTCCAATCACTTGACTTGTGGGATGGTGGAGTTTGACGCGAGATGATGGTTGCAGTAGATCTTCTTCTCTATCTTTTTCTGTCTCCTGATCATTCTCTTCATTTTCTGTGTCATCCTTGGCACTTTCCTCGAGATCATCGGACATTGGTTTGTCTTGTAAAAGCCCTGTATCTTGTTCAAACACTTGATCCAGCAGTTCATTAGTAGAACAAGGTTCTTCACTGGCAGATTTTTCATCGACAATTGCATTTATAGATTCCATAACGGTCCGAGTTCGTTTATTATATACGCGAAAAGCTCTACTATCCGTAGCATATCCAAGAAATATTCCTTCATCACTGCGAGTGTCAAATTTGCCTAGATATTCTCGATCTCGCATGACATAACATTTACTACCAAAGATTTTGAATATTTGACATTAGGTTTTCTACCTTCCCATAATTCATAGGGAGTGTGTTTTGTGCCAGGACGAAGATACACACGGTTAATAGTATAGCATGCAGTAAAGACGGCTTCTGCCCAAAATTTCAGAGAGACGTGTTTAGCATGAAGCATAACTCGAGCCAGTTCTTGGATTACTCTATTTTTTCTTTCAACAACTCCATTTTGTTGTGGTGTTTTAGGTGCTGAAAACTCATGGCCAATTCCAAGTTCATCACAAAATACAGCGAACTCCATATTTTCAAATTCCCTTCCATGATCGGAGCGGATCCGAACAACAAATTCTATTTTGGCATTTTTCTCATTTTGTAATTGTTTGACAAGAGATTTGAATATAGGTAAGATTTCAGATTTTTCTTTAAGAAATCTTACCCAAGTAAATCTAGTAAAATCATCAACAATAACAAAGATGTACCGTTTACCTCCTATGCTTTCTATTTTGGAAGGTCCCATGAGGTCCATGTGTAGAAGTTCAAGAGGTTTGTTTGTCATATTGCTATTTATCTTCTTGTGCGGAGTTCTAGTTTGCTTACCTAACTGGCAAGGTCCACATATTTGGTTCTCAAGATTTCCTAACTTAGGTACTCCACGAACCAATTCTTGTCTAGTTAGGACAGATAGATCTTTATAGTTGACGTGTCCTAGGCGTTGATGCCAAAGTTCAGTGTCAGAGAGTAGACTGGATTTGTAGATCACTTCATTATTAGGAATGATCCCATAGCAATTATCAGAAGTACGCTTCCCATGCATTATTTCCTTTCCCTTATCATCACATATGTAACAGTCGTGTCTAGAAAATTTTACTTCATGATTGGAGTCACACATTTAACTTATGCTGATAAGATTTGCTTTAAGACCATCAACATATAAAACATTTTCTAACAGCAGTGACCCAGAAGTACTAACAATACATCGTCCTACGACGCGAGAGGTATTTTGATCTCCAAAAGTAACTACCCCTCCATCATATTTTTCGAGTGTATCAAAAATAGATTTATCACCGGACATATGTCGAGAACATCCACTGCCGAGATACCACATATGAGTGTTTTTTGTCTTCAAAGCTGTGTGTGCGACTTGGCAGGATAGTTCATTTTTCTTAATCCACATAAAACGGGAATTTTTATGACGGTTTAAACGATTTGATACAGTACTCCATTTATTTTTTTGATAGGTGGTAGTATTTTTATGGTATTGAAACTCACGAGGGAAGCCGTATAGGTTGAAACAGTTCGAACGAATGTGACCAGACAAGTGACAGTGATGACATACAGGAATAAATCTTTTAGTGTTGACTTGTTTTCTTATATTTTTGTATTTCCCTTCATTCTGGTAATTACTGATGTAATTATTTTGATGATTTATTTGGTTTGTCATTTTCTTTTGCTTAATCATAAACTGTTCATCAGCAAAGCTAGTAGCAAAACCGAGACCGGCCCTATTGCTAGTAGATCTTTGCATGCCAAGAATGTCATCTAAGCTCTTAGTTCATGTATTCAATCGTTCAAAGACGAAATTAAGCAAGATCAGTAGTTATGATTTCTAATTCATCTTTAGATTTTTTGTGTAGATGAGTGAGTTTTTCATTTTCGGCATGAAGTTTAATGACTTGAAGATTTAGACTTTCCCTTTCCTTTGTGACCTGATCAAGAGCAATATTCTTAGCTTCGAGTCGTTTCATTAGGAGAGAATATTTTTCTTCACATTTCTTATATTTCTCAACAAGTCTGAGATTTGTTTTGTTTATTTTAGTACTTTCCTTGTAGATCAAGTTGTACGCTTCTAGTAGTTCTTCATAATTACAACTCTCGTTTTCTTCGTCACTCTCACTTTCTTCATCAGAAGACTCTTTAGTGATAGACTCAGCATTAAGTGAGGATGTGAATGCAATAAAGTTCATATTATTATCAGTATTTTCTTCCTGTTTGTCAGTGTCACTCTCATCATCCCAAGTAATATTTGCCTTAAAAGTTTTTTTTTTTTTAATTTGTTAGCACACTCAGGTGCAAGATGTCCGTACCCATGGCCTTCATAGCATTTGGGTCCAGCAGGGGGACCTTTTATGGCTTTCTTAGTCTTGACTCCAAAAGTGTCTTCTTTAGGTTTACTAGATGAGTGGCTGTTTTCTCCTTCATTGGAATTTTTCTTCTTAAAGAATTTTTTAAATGTTTTAGTGAATAAGGCCATGCTTCAACGTCGTATTCTCCTTCACTGTCAGATTCATTTGTGAAAGTCTAAGAGCTGGTGAATGCTATAGGTTTAGTGGTCATTTTAGATTTAGGTCTTTGAGGAGTAAGGAGAAGCATATCTGCCTCATAGGTTTGAATAATGCCCACCACTTCTTCTATAGATTTTTCTTTCAGTTTACGTTTTCCTTCCAGCATAGTGACTTTAGTATTAAAACGTTCAGGGAGCGATCTAAGAATTTTCTTAATGACACGAAAAGGAGGGATAGGATCACCGAGGGTAGCACAATTGTTCACAATAGATATGAGTCTAGAGTAAAATTGGGTGAATGTTTCATCTTCATGCATACAAATGATTTCGAATTTAGTAGTTAATCTCTGCAGCTTGAATTCTTTGGCTATGTCGGTTCCCTCGTGACATGTGAGAAGAATATCCCAAGCCTCTTTAGCTATTTCGCAATTAGCTATTTTTCTATGTTCAGTCATATCCACAGCACTGAAAAGGATGTCTAGGGCTCTATTGTTAGCTTGAAGAGCAGATTTTTCGGTGATGGTGAAGCTAGATAAAGGTTTACATTCTATGACTCCCTCAGTGATAATCGTAGGATAGATATATTTATGGATGCAGGCATTCCAGATTTCTTTGTCAGCCGATCTTAGGATAACTTTAATTTTGGATTTCCAATAATCGAAGTTGTCACTGTCGAGAAGGGGCGTGCGGTTTGTAATATGATTCATGTTCATGTTAGTACTCATGATGACCGAGGAACGATACTAGATGCAAGAAAATAACCCGCTCTGATACCAATTGAAATACTGTACTAACTTAGACTAGATATATCATATGCTAATTTAAATGAGAATGAAAAAGCATAACACGGCATATATGGGGAAAACCCCTAAAAGGGTAAAAACCACGGGAAGAAATCAATCACTAAAATAACCATTGTGAGATTACAAAGAAACCTATACTTACAACTATGACTCCTCACAGTTGTTCCAAGGTTGGTTTGCTGAATCCACGTTCACCTCACCATGATTGATTTGCTTGCGCTTTGAATCCTCAAGTCTTCCTTAGATCGAGAACAAGAAAATCACCGTTCAATTCTGGAGCCGTCGTACACTTCAAAAATCCTAGATTTTGCTTACTGTATATAGGCCCAAATCTCAGAACCCTAATCTAGGTTTTATAGACAAAACGGGAATGTCGCTGGAGCGACCGCAATGTCGCTGGAGCGAATATAAAGGCGGTGGAAACAAAACGAATACAAATTGATTTCTTTCACTTACCTAAAACAGACGCTCTAGAAAGTAAAACAACAACTAATTGAAATAATAAGACGAATAGAACAGTTGTTATGAAGATAGCTCGGAAGTTCCAACTAACAGTGACTGAGCAGTAACGATGGACCTTACATATGCAACGGTTCTCCTTCCTCAAACTTTTAGGGTTAGATATCTCTTAATGAAAAAAAGCTGCATATTTTTAATATCAACTAATTTTAGGGTTTTCTAATCCTTATATAATTAAATCTTGGTTACTTACACTAAATCCTTTCAAGTCCCTAACACCCCTACATTGCGCCCCAATGTTTTAAACTATTAAAATAAGACCATAATCAGAATATTAAACTTAAAACCACGAATTCTCGAATAACTAAAATAATAAAAATAAGAGGTCAAACCTCGGGTCCTCATACGAATGAACCTCAACTGCTTCTCCTTCCAACTCAAGGACGCCCAAAGCACTGGTCGTCACTCTTCCGAGATCCAAAGCTGTCCTCGCAGATGTTCTCAAAGTCACCCTCAATCGTCTTAAACTCCTCCTAGTTACAATTCTTTCAATACATAAATTGAATAGGTCTGTCCCCAACAACTGACTCACCACGATGGGGCCGCCCAAACCTATTAATATATCCTTTACTTTAACCTAGGTGTCTCTAGTCGTGAACTACTTATAACCATCACTCGACTCCCTCCGTTGCCTTATTTGAGTGTCATTCAAACTGGTGTCCTAACATATAGTCTAGGTTTCCTCAAGATCGATATAACGACGGTTACGATAATAAGCAAACAACATAACACATATAAACTGAACAATTGGTAGCATAATAACTACTTCAGGGTCTCTTATAACATAATCAACATAATTGAGGTTATCTAATCAATTCACATTACAACATAATAATAAGTAATAGCGTCATTACAATGATATGGCCACAGGATGGTTGTCCTGCTCTCACTAGATCTCACATGGATTCGTGGACATTATAATAGTAGATAGTGTATGCATGAGTATAGGTGAGGGTTAGGTTGGAGTTTATACCATTTGGGCATTAAATACGTTTTGCCCAAAATGTTGTTCGGTCAAGTGCTACACCCTGACTGGTCGAATTCATGGTCTTGATCGATCGATCACCCTAATCGATCAACTACCCGTTCGTGACCAGTCAACTGGCGTTCCTTTCGAGTTTTCAAACAACAACAACAAAGATTGAATTTTCCATACGATCTACAATAATGAACACCTAATTAGAACAACCTAGGTTTTTAGGTAGGAACTCCTACCTCGTACGTGTGATTTGGTGGCAGTTTGATAGCGGTATGTCGATTTCTCGGACTTCTTTTTCTTCCAATCAGTTCTTCTCCCTCCCCCCACTAACTTTTGACGTTGGTTTGCAGCGTTGAAGGTGATAGAATGGGTTGGGTATATATAGAGATAAGGATGCCATAGGTTGGGGGGAGAGGATCCACGAGTTTCATGTGTACCTGTTTAATAAGCAATGCTAGAGGAGAGTGAAACTTGGCCCGAAGGAAGATGATGCGCCTTGGGAAAGCTCAAAGGATTTCACTTCAAACGAGGTGATGACCAACTACTAAACGGTGTTGGCCAAGAGTAAAGAACCAAGAAAAAATAATTTGATGCCTCACGTGCCACACAACTCACCCGTGCCTTTGCGATATATACCGTTCACTCGTTTCGTTGATCAAACCGTTGATCTCAATTACATAATTAGAAACTAAATGTAAATTTGATTGTATAAAATGCAATGAAATGATTTTTAAGTTAATTTATTAAATTAAAAAATCTTGGGCTATTACAAAAGAGGGACTTAAAGAGGTGAGTTAAGATCAATGGAGCACATAGCATGTGGTTCTGACAGCTAAACATAAAAAAACTCAAAAACGCAAAGAAATAATTTTTTCAAAAGAAACAAGAAGATAGTATTGAAACAAACAAAGTGAAAATAAAATAGTAAATATAGGCAGTAAAAATAGACATTATAAGTTGGCATGCATAAAAACTGCGTTGGCAACCCAAAATGTTATTGTATTGAATAAGTAACCCAAATACCATCATTCATTGAAATACGAGTTTGATATATGAGATAGTCCAAATACGTTCAAAAGAGATTATTTTATATCAAAAGAGACTTTAAACTAAAGTCAGAGCAGTCTAGACTAATTTAAGTAAACCATGGCTCCACCGGTCTTCTTTGAGGTAAGCATTGTCGTGAGGTGGGTAGTTCGGTTCTACTCTGTCGTCGTTAGTACCTGGTATGAAACATCAGAGGCAGAAGGAAGTTGCACTATATATGAGTTTTGACACTCAATAAGTTATCCTATCCTTAAATTCTCTTTTGAATGTTTTAGCATAATAACATGATGTGCAATGTACAGAATATAAAATAATCAAGATCTAATGAAATCATGCAATAAGATAAGTGCAGAAATAGTAAGCACATGCTTTTAAATAAAAACAACGTAATAAAAATCATCCAAGTAAATATCACAAGATTTATCAGTTCCAAGTATTCATAAGTCCTCGACTTAAATCAATATATTTTAAAGCATGACCACGTCATATAATTCCGTCAATTGTTCCAAGAATGACATCGTCATATAATTCCAAATTTGTTTCAAGAATGACCCCGTCATATAATTTCATCAATTTGTTCCAAAATGACCTCATCATTTATTCGAATAAGATTTTCTAAATCAATGATCTCGTCATATATTTCAAATCAATATATCGAGTATGTTGCTCCTGAACGATAATGATCCCGACCATCCCACTAACCATGCTTCCCAACCACCATGCTCCCCAACCGCATCATTTTTCAATCGTCATGTTCTCAATCAATATGTTATTCCTAACGTTACATTCTATCATGGTACTGTGCGGAAGCAATATGAGTTTAAAATTTATACTAGAAGACTCTTAGACTAAAAATGGCATGATACGATTAGATATAACTTCGGTTCAAGCGTAACTTGGCTAAACGCATAACACGACTAAATTACAGCGCTTAGGTAATACACATCTTGGGTCTATCACACCTTTGGTTAAAGTCAAACTCGGCTAAAGTTGCATCACAGCTACAAGACACGTTTATGAAAAAAAACCACAACAACTAATGGTATGTCATTATTAGTGTGTTCAATGTTCGGGTCGCATCACAGCTACAAGACACGTTTACGGAAAATATATCCACAACAACTAATCGTATGTCATTATTAGTGTATTTAATGTTCGGGTATCCACGGGACATCCTGAGTATCAGTATTTATTTATTATCTAATAATCAGAGTATAATAGCCCTATCATCATACTCAATTGTAACACAGGTATTTTGAAGACAATAATTCAAATAAATAAAGCATGCAATGAAATTGAGACGAAATATTATGTGATGAACATGATATAAACTAATTTAGAAACTAATCTATTTTATGGTCACATGTAGGTTAATTAAGTACTATACCCTAAGATATTCTAAATCATTTGTGGTCTAATGGAAGCTAGATTATTTATATTAAATGACAACCTAGCGTGAGTATCTTTATTCATAAAATGTACATGTTTTGTTTAAGGTAAGATCTAAATTATCAGAGTAATTTCATGATATCATTTAATTAATATCTATCATATCAAGATCATATAATCAAGACACTACCATTTGAATAGTTGAATGTAATTACATAGCAATAAGATTATAATAAATAAATATTTATTTAATTTATTCTAAAAAGTTGTTTAATAATATAATACAAGACAAGTATATTTTTGTGTGAGTTAAAATTGTAATATGATTTTTCAAAAAGAATGATAATGTAAGTTTTCGTAAAATTAATTTAATTGATAATTGATAATAATAATAGTTTAATTCTTATGTAAACTAGGAGAAATTTAATTATAATAACAAAAATAAAAAATAATTTCTTAAATTATAATTTAATATTAATAGGGGTACAATCTGTAAATAATAAAAATATTGGGTAAAATCAAATATATCAAAAAAAAACTAATTCCAGTCAAAACCCTATTTAGAAGTCCATCCGGTCGCGGATCTGGTCGTCCGGCTTGGTGACCGACCTGACGTCTGGCCCTGGGATTTTTCGACAGTCTCTGTAAATGGCGATTTCTCCTCCAACGAGACTCTGTTAAACGTAAATATTCTACCAAAACACTCTAAAGGGGTCAAGGACAAGGAACTTACCCTTGGTTCTTTGTGCAGAGATTTGATGGAATTCAGTCGCGGTTCGGGTTCGACGGAGTTTCAGCTCTTGACTTTCCTCTTCCTCCTTCTCTTCTTCTTTTCCTCTCTTCTTCTTCCTTCTTTCTTCTGTAGCTCCTTGGTGTGTTGAGAGGAGAGGTGGGAGGTGATGGGGAGGGGAAGCCGAGGGAGGAGAGAGAGATGGATGGCTAATGTGTGTGTGTATATATACACATACACGCACTTATATAATGGGTCTATATATAAGCAACAGATGATATATGATTAATGGGATAGGTGAGAAAAATGAAAGAAGGGCATCGAATTTGTTTAAAGGAGAAGGGCTGATGAGATGAGATTAGAATTTGTGGAAGAAAAAAAAAAGAGAAGAAGGGTTAATGGGATGTGATTAGGAGTTTTTAAAAACAAAAAGAGGATGAGGATTGATGTAATGTGATTAGAGATTTTGAAAAATAATAGAGGAGGAGGATTGATGTGATATTGTTTGGGGTTTTAGGGAAGAAATAAGAAAAGAAGTTGTGAGGATTTAGAGAAGAAGAGTGAAGTATTTATAGGAGAAATGAAAAGTTGATCCAATAGTTAAGAGTAATTTGGGAAAAGTGAATGGTGGATGGAGGTGGAGTGATGAGGAGATAAAGTAGTTGATGGGATATAAAGGAGATGGATGTGATATCTTATATGTGTGTATGTGCATGTATACATACACATATATATATGTATATATATGATGTGTATGTGTATGTGTTATGTACACATAGTGTATGCGCATGAAAGTATAAGATACGCGTATAAACGTAAATTTAAATATACGGAGTAAGTTTTAATTACTTGATTAAATATTTAATATAGAAAATTTTAAATAATTACCTAGGTTTTTATTGATTAATGAATTTTAAAAAAAAGGGTCTTTACAGTTATCACGAAATGTCATTAGGATTAAGCGTGGTTGTACGATTTTCAATGGATAAGATTATTGAATAATACCATTGCATATAGACCAATACATAACATTATCAGATAATGTTACTTATGGTCTTTATAGATGACGTTATCTAATAATATTATCAAATAACATTATATTATCTATTAATGTTATCAGATAACATTGTCTGACAACATAAAGAACAAAACACAGAGAACGTTGTCAGATAACACTATCTGATAATATTATCTATTACATTATTAGATAAAATTATCTGATAATGTAATAGAGAGAAAGGAACATAAAAAAAGAACTTGCAATTTGAGAGAGGTGAGTCGGTGAAGACAATGTAGAAGATGGCGATGGAGATCATCGGGAAGAAAGCGAGAGAAAAAAATATTAAAAAATAAAAATAAACCAATAAGGGCAATTTCGTCCATTAGCGGTACCCATTAACACTTTTAAAACAATGGACCCTAACTCATAAATAAATTAGCCCGTCCGTAATGGACTAAATCAGCCCATATCTATCCTTTTAATCAATTTTTAAAAAAAATTATCAAATAAATAGGCAAGAGTTTAACTCCGCAAAGAGGTGCTCTTGTACATGGGTATATAGAATAATATTTGTCAACTTAAGAAATGTGGTTAAATTATAAAACGACTATATAAAGGATAAGTATTGAGCCTGAATGACTCGGGACTAGTTCTAATCAGTAAAGGATGAGAGATGATTGGCCAAATATAACTTATAATGAGAAGTTAACTATTGAATGAAATTGTAACTGTAAGAAATAAGGATTTGAAGAGTTCGGATAAAACTAATCTTATTAATTTTCGATCATAAGCAAGCATAATGCATCTTTAATAAGAAATTAAGAAATGGAGAAAGACTCATATTATTGAGGGAAAATCTCTATAAGAACTAGAGACATCTTTAGGATAAAGGCACATTGTAATTTATTATTGTAAGTATTAAATTGAGTTATTCTTTGATTGGGTACTGACTTAATCAAATAAGTATTTTGCTGCCAACTAGAGGCGGGTGTTGTTTGACATCGATCTTACTATTTTGCATAGATTAGGTTTGAAGAGAGTGAGCATAATCATGTTAGGGTCACAAATTAAAGAAGTAATTTTTTCAATAAGAGATTTTACTCACTCAATAGGAATCATCCAGGGAAGTGAAATATGTTGTAAGCAAAAGAGGTCCCATCTCCATCGCCAAAATGTGTTCGGGTTGATAGTGTTCCGATATACATCAAGTCGTTTTTGGTTTTGATAGGGAGTACTGTCACCACAAATTTTGGATAGTGGTGATCTTGAGGACAAATTCCATGGGAATGGGTTGTTGCAGCCGGGATGGTGTTGGCGTGAACTGCTATTAATATGGTGGAGAGAGAAACGAGATATAGGTTTCTATAGGGTGTATTCTAGATTGAGTTGGGGGCAAAATTTGCAATAACTGAACAGAGACACCTATTGGGCTCAAAAGGTTGACTGGGTTAGCGGAATTTAGTATTTATTTCCCAGTTATACGCTGAAAAATAATTTTGTATGAAAGAAACCAAAGTATGACATATGTATAGTCCTAGGGAAAATTTTCTACTTTTTTGTTTTCAATTAATTAGCTATATAATATAGAAATTGTTATTATTAGGATATATTATCCAAGGGAGTGCGTGGTCCTAAAGCGCATCTACTACAGCTTACTTATCAAAGAATGTGGAGAGGGAGAAGAAAAGCATTACCCTCCAAAGTTGCAATCACAAATTCTCTAGACTCTAGTAGGAGTATTTTAAAATCAACCCCAAGAATAAAAAGCTAGCGTACGCAGTCCAAAAGAAGATTCCCGACCATATCCACGCCACCTCCAATCTTTCCATTCCCCCCCACTTTTACACCATTTGTTTGTGGTAAACAACTATGTCCAATTTTTTTTTATCGTATTTCATGTCTTACACAGATTTTTTTTTGATGAGTCATGTTCATGTAAGATTGTTTTTTTCCCCCCTTCACCTTTAGGTACAGTGCAATATACTGATATTTGAGAGAGAGAGAGAGAGAGAGAGAGAGAGAGAGAGAGAATATTTGGGTAGTAATTTCTAACTTCAAATTCCATGAGCCAAGATGAGGCCCGTATGTCCACTGAGAGACCCAAATTTCATATTTTAGTCGGACCCTCTATAGGAATCGAGTAATATATATGAGCTTGTATTATTTTGCTTTATTGCTTTCTTGTATCATTGTAATTTGTACAGTGTCAGAAAAAATTTAAATACAACCATAACAATGAAGTATAAGGTCTTACATTTCTATAGAAAACCTTATCTCAAGATGCATCTTCATGCCTAAGTCATCAGCTAAGCTCTAGATCAGTTCATAACATTGACACTCATGTTTGGTGTTTGGTGTTAGTCTCTGAAATTCTTTACTTTATTCATGACTCTTTTCTTTTTCCACAAACAGTGTCAATTCACTATTCGAATAATAGATAAAGATCATAGTTAAAATAGCGATCTTTATGTTCTAATCACAGTTTTGAAAACGTGGCTGATTAGGGGGTAATTAAAAATCACAAGATTTAATCACAGTTTTTTACCATAATCAAAAGTCTATTTAAGTTGATATTAAAATTAAATAAGCATAATAAAATATTATAAAAGATCATGTTTTCAATCAAAAACTGCGATTAAATGTTATAAAAAAATCACGCTTTCACTAAAAAATGTAGTTAAAAGTTACAAAAGATCATGCTTTTAACTAAAAATTATGATTAAAAATTATAAAAGATCACACTTTCAATAAAAAATTATGATTAAATGTTATAAAAGATCAAGTAAAAGTCGTGGTTATAAATACCTAAAAATCATGTTTTTAATTAACCAAAAACACTGGTTATAAATACCCAAAAAATTGCGCTTTTACTCAAAAATCGTGGTTGAATCTCTAACACAACGACACCTCCATTCACCAATATTTAATTATACCATGCATTTAGAATATGAAATTATAAAAAAAATTAGTCAAACCACAAAAAAAAAGATCAACAAAATGAAAAAGAAATATTTAATTAACTAAGAAATCTGTCAACAAATTGTTTTACAATCAAAACATACCTAAAAAATCTACCAACAAGCGTGTTTATACATAAAAAGCTCAAGTTAGCTTTTAAAACCGAACTAAAAAATTAAAAAATTAAACAATCTTAAAAGATTAAGCAACTAGTTTCTTCCTTGACGAAAAAGTACTTGCCTCCATTTGGTATCCACATGATATAGCAATGTTATGCTTTAACTTCCAACTCTTTGAAGAAAAAAAATTATATAATTGTGGCCCTTAGATTTTGACAACCTAAACAAACTTGAAATTAAAACCTTAATAGCCATAGTAAAGTGATCACAAAACCTTATTTAATTTCAAAATATGATGAAGATAACATAACACCATAGACAACTACTTCATAAGAAAAATTTCTCTTCATTTGTGAAGAGTGAAGTTATGAATTCGAGAGCCCTGATGTACAAGATGCACAACATGCCTTGCCATAGAATGAAATGACGGAGTTTTGATAACGAAAAGACGTCGTTTTTGGTTTGTAAGGTGATGCCTTTTTGGTTGAAAAATTAGAAACTCAACCCACTTAAAACAACGTCGTTTTGGATGGGGAAAAAATCAAAAAACCTTAAGTTAATCAGGATGCCTCTATCGATCTCTAGTCGCCTCTCACTCTCTCTTCGGCCATTCACCACCGATTCTCCTCCCTTCTCGCCACCGAATGCCAGCATCATCCCTCATTCCCAACCGTAACATGGTGGTTGTTGTCAACCCACTCAAATGACGGGGAAAAAAATAGTTGAAATCCTAAGCCGACCAAGCTCAAGCGATCAAACACTCTTCCGTCACCTCTCACTCTCTCTTTGGCCATTTACCAACGATTCTCCTTCCATCTTGCCACTGAATGACGCCATCGTTCACCATTCCCAACCGAAATATGGTGGTTGTTCTCAGTCAAACTCTACTTTTTTGCTTTCTTGAGTCCGTATGACAATAGTCGTCGTACAAGTCGAAGCTAATATCTAACGAAGATATCCTACATCTGAAGTATCAAAATTTTCAGAATACTTAGTAAAACTTAATAGTTTTTATGAGAATGATAGGTGATAGTAAATACGATGTTATCTATTCGAGTCACGCTCTCGTAACCTGATGCCACCTAATAACCCGAGGTCGAGAGGTGGAGAACCTAAGCTCTAATGCCATGTTTTAATGCTCTGATTTTTGAACACGTTAATTTAAAAATAATATAAATAAAATCCCAAATATTCTTTATTTAATTAAAGGAAGTACATTGCTTGTAGTTACAAAATAAGAACCAATGTAAAGTTCTTCAAAAAATACTTTAAAAAAATAAAGACTTTAAATTGAGATTTCAGAGCTCTAATTCTATTCTAAGTTATCCGCATGCTCTTCTTCCAAGTTGATGACGTTGACATGTTGCTTCTATTCTTCACAGTAGTCTTCTGTACCTGACATGAAATATCATGTACAAGAAAATATGCACTATGAGCTATGAGACTCATTAAGTTACCTTACCCTTAAATTCTCTTTCTAATATGATGACAAAATAATAAGATGATATGATAAGCGGAGTTTATACAAAAACAACAAAAAATAAGTATGAGAGTAAAGTAAATAGAGAATAGTGACATAATAGTCTATATCCAGTAGTAAATCTTCAAGTGTTTTTTGTCAACTCAAAAATCAATTATTGTCCGTCATCTAATTAACTCCCAAGTAATCATCAAAGTCCTAGATGGTATATAAGTCCTCAAAATGTTATCCACGAGTATCGACTTTCATTTCAACTGTAATGATTGTGATAATTGCCATGTCAATATCTCAAACTTGGATCACTACAACGTTGCCGAAAATCAAACCTGAGTCGCCAACTGCGTTGCTTGTAAGACATGATAATTGTCACATTAGTATTTCAAAATCAGGTTGTCTCAGTGTTGCCGAAATTAATCCTGGGTTGCCAACAGTGTTGTCTGTGATACGTGATAATTGCCAGATTAGAAACCAACCATGTTAGAATTCGTGGTTTACAACAATCGGGACGCTGACCGCTATATCTATGCATCTTAATTCTTTAAGCATGTTAGAGTCTGTCATTTACAACGACCAAGACACTAATATCATTAATCAATATCCATCATCAATTCGTTTGGCATGTCGGAATTTATCATTTACAACACCCGGGATGCCAACAATGTTACTAGATATCCATTCTGGACTCAACAAGCATGTCAGAGTCCATCATTTACAATGATCAGGACGCTGACAGCAAAACCAGTGCACACACTACATGTTAGACATTCGGGTAAACAACTACAAAAGTCCAATCCCTAGGACTATGTTATCATGCATCAATGTTTGAATGTATTCCTTTCCTTTCAAGATCCAATGTACAATTATCAAGCTTCATATGTGATTATGTGATTTGAACGACATCAAGTAATGATTCATAGCATAAAAAGTATTGAAATAATTTAATCATGGTAGAAATATTAAAATGTAGGTTCAGACGAAGACACATGTTTGATAACACTTGTGCACGATATAACTTAATGAGATTTTTGTAAATTAAACATATCCTACGTATAAGTATAAGATTAGTTTAATATAGGTTCAATGTGTAAACAATAAAAATATGCGGTAAAAGCTTTAATAAAGTTAATCCAGAGGTTAAAACATAGCTTATAATAACATGGGGTGAAATTGTACAACTAATATAACGATAGGGGTAGGATGTGTAATCTATGTAATTTAGGAGTGAAATGTATTTACCAGTACGTGGGGATGTAGAAATGTAATTTAACAATTTAGATAATATTGAAAATTTATCATAGTATGGGGCCATTGTTGCATTAATTTGGGGTAAAAGTGTGATTATAATAACCTAGGGTTAAAAGAATATTTATCATGTCGAAGGAAGGTGAAGGTGTGACCAATCAGAAGGTGTAGTGTGACTTGTTGGAGTATATTTTCTACAACATACTTAAGATACAGAAATATGTTGTGACCTGTCAGATGATATATGTTGACCTGTCAAAGTATGTGTTCAAAGGCGTAAATGAAATATAAAAATATAGTTTGACCTGTCAAATGATATATGTTGACCTGTTGAAGTATGTGTTCTAAGGCACAAATAAAATATAGAAATGTGGTTTGACCTATTGGATGTTATATGTTGACCTATCGGAGTATTTTTCTACAGCATACTTAAGATACATAAATAGGTTGTGACCTCTCGAATGATATATGTTGACCTGCCAAAGTATGTGTTCTATGGCATTAAAAATGATACATAAGTAAGGGTGACAATGGTATAATTCGACCTATTGAACTATGTTTTCCTTAGGCAATATTGTGATACTATAGTGAAGGGGGGCCGATTGAATGGAGAAGAGTGACCGGTCAGAGTATATGGTTTTAAGGCAAAATTAAGGTACAGAGTTGGTTCTCAACTAGTCAAGGACATAAGTCGACCGGTAAGTCTATCTTCTCCAATACAACAATTGGTTTAAGTCTCCATTAAATTTTCGCGAAACTTTCTAAGTTAGTTCAAATATCAAATTGATATTAAAGAGTGAGGGAGCTTACTTCTTATAAGTAATGGATGGAAGAGGAATTGGATTGATTTGGGTGGAGATGGAAAAATGGTAGTGGTTGCCTCCTCCTTCAATCGTTGTTGTTGTTACTCCTGCTTCTCTCTCTCTCTCTCTCTGTGACAAAGGTGGCAAATAGGGATGGCATTTTGCTCCGATCCGATGGATATCTGAACCGTAACCGATTTTTTTTTCCGAACCATAACCAAAATTTTCTCCATGGATGCGGTTATGGAGGAAGCAAGTCAATATCCGATCGGATACGGTTTGGATACGGTTATTGTTAAATATCTGAAAATAACCGAACGGATATCCGAACCAAACCGAAACCGAACCAAACCGAACATTATATATATATATATATATATATATATATATATATAATATAAAAAAAACTAAAACTCTTAATACATAATATAAAATCTTAACAAACCATTTTTTGTTAGCCCAGTAGCATAAGGCATAAGTAGCTAAGCCCAGTAGCCCAGTAGCCACTACCCGAGTACCATTTTCATTATTTTATGCCCTAAGTTTTTAACTCTTAAGCCTTAACAGGTAAATGTTAACCCTAATTTTATGAGTTTTATTTGTTAGTAAAGTATGAATAGGAATTTATTTATTTTTAAATCATTCGGATTGGGTTGGGATGAAATCTGAGCAGATTCGAAAAAAATTACGGATATCCATTAGGTTCGGAGATTAACCGATATCCATTGGATATGGTTACGGTGCACCAATTTTAATCTCCAACGGTTATCGGAGCGGATATAGTTATCGATTAACGTTCGGATATCAGATACGGATATTTTAATATCCGCTCCAATCCGCTTCATTACCACTCGTAGTGGCAAAAGGGGGATGGGAGAAGTGAGTGGTGGCGTGGCAGAAGGGAGATGGAAAGGAACACACTGAAGCGGAGGGAGGAAGGTAAAGTGCAGGTGCGCGTCACACACACACACACATGTGTGTGTATATATATAAATATGTGTGTGTTTGTGTGTGTATACACACAAAATGTATACATATATATATATATATAATTACACACGTACACGAATAAAATTAAATAGGTGACGTAAAATAAATACTCAAAATGAAAAATGATACTCGAAATTTAATTGAATATTAGTTTTTAAATACGAAAAATTCTTTCATATATGAATTAAAATTATGGGTCCTCGCATGATTAAGGGACTCTTAACTTTGTCTTATATATTTTTGTATGATGTGGTTTGGATAAGGGTTGGTGGTATAAAATTTTGAAGGCTTTTGGCTTGGAATTTTATTTTGAACATATAGTTGCAGATTGAAGTTATTTCTTAGATTGAAAAATTTCTTAGTTTGCAGATTGAGTAATTATGTTATATGGTTCAAACAATTTCTTAGCCTACAGACTGAGTAAAATTTCTTAATTATAATTGCAGATGAAGTAATTATATGATGGCAGAAGAGCATATTCTTAGTTTTTGGTCTTTGAATAATTCTATTTTGCTGTCAAGCAAGGAAGCAAGCTGAAGTATTAAGCAACACTTTTAAGGACCAAACATGTAGTATCACTGCTGTGCGCGGCTGGTACTATGTTAAATACTAGTAAAAGGAAATAGATTTTGTTCACCCTAAGGTGAACATTACCCTTTCTCTCTCTCATTAGTTGAGATTGTCACATCATTGTCAAAAAATATTTTGTAAAAACGGAATATACGTAATTTTAACAAATAAGAGTGAAGATAATATTCATTCTCTTTAAAAAGATGAACAAAATTGCACTATCAGTAAAAGCATAGCTTGAAACCAGGCAAATCGAAAAAGGAGGGGGGGGGGAGGGGGGGGGGGCATGGATGTCAATTGATCAAAAACAGTGAAAAATGGGAACTAAAGCTAGCTTAAAATCAGCTCACTCATTCCCAAAACTTCCTTCATCACTCTCCACTTTTCTATACTTTTCCTTAGCCCCTAAGTCTCCTCTCTCCTTCTTCTCCACATCTTCTCCCACATTCTTGCAAGAAATTACACAAATCCAAAAATAAAAAAACTTCGTTTCATCAATGGCAGATACAGAATTATTCATAAAAGAACAGAGATTAGACTATCAACTCCCTCAAAACCAACCAAACCCAAGTAAGTGGTACACACAATTCATGTACAAAGCCGTTGTTGTTGCAATTTTTCTAGTTTTACTTCCATTGTTGCCCTCACAAGCTCCTGAATTCGTGAATCAATCTTTTCACACCAGAAGTTGGGAGCTAGTTCAGGTCCTTTTGGTAGGTATAGCCGTGTCGTACGGCCTTTTTAGTCGAAAAAACGAGGAGACCGAGAAGGAGCATAGCTCAAAATTAGATAGTGCTCAATCGTATGTGTCTAGATTGCTTCAGGTTTCATCTGTTTTTGACGATGAATCCGAGTCCTCATCTGTTTCTGATGAGAACAAGGTGCAGACGTGGAGTTCTCAGTACTTTAGAGGTGAGCCAGTAGTGGTTGTGGCTCGAGAAAACTCTGTTATGGACGAAAAACAGAGTGGCTCTGCTTCTAGGGTTATCGTTGATGAGCCGCTTGTTTTGCCCGTTCGGAGCCTGAAATCGCGAGTTGCACAATCTGATTTCTTTGAAACAACTAACGAATCAAGTGGGCAAGGGGGGTCTCTTAGTAGGTCGAGTTCAAAGCGTTTTTCTAGCAATTCTATTGCATCCAGAAATGGAGAACTCGAGGATTTGGATGTGAGAACAGATGAAAATATTGTTCTTCGCTCTCCGATTCCGTGGCGATCGAGATCAGGGAGGATGGAAATGACGGAAGAAATTGATGACGGTGTTCCCCCGTATTCACTGCCTCCTCCAACGGAGGAATCTGATTTCAATCGGCTCAGGTCTCAATCTAAACCCAATTCCACATTGCTTTCTTCACCTAAAAAAACATTGTCTTCCCTATCATCAGAATCACAATCCAAAAATATTGAAGAAATACAAAGGAAGAAAATTTATTACAAGTCCTCACCTCCGCCTGCACCACCACCACCACCACCACCATCTCCACTGTATGTACGTAAGCCGCCTCTAGTTAAGTCGAATTCCACCCTCTCAAACTCTGAGGTTTTTCCGGAGAAGGAATTGAAGAGAAGCGTTAGGAGTGTTCCGATGAACAGTAATGAACCAAGGGAGATTCCGAAGAGAACAAATTCTGGGTCTCGAGTCCCAATTCGCGAAAGCAGGGGTAAGATGGGTTACGTGGAGGAAGAATTCGAGGAAAAGGTGGCGGTGGAAACGGATGAAGAGACGGAGAGCGAGGAGGAGGATGTGTTTGATGAAAACGAGGAAGTTGTTTCCAACAGTGTTAGCGATGGAGGGAAGGACGTTGACAAGAAGGCAGATGAGTTCATTGCCAAGTTTAGAGAGCAGATTAGGCTGCAGAGGATTGAGTCAATCAAGAGATCAACTGGGCAGATTGCTAGAAACTCTGATAGGTAAACATTTCAAATATGGTGTTCTAAGTTTGCTTTTTCTCACTTTCTATGTTTTCTAATTCTCTTCTCCTTTCGGTTTTTTTTTTTTTTTTTTTTTAATCTTGCGTTATCTTTGTTTCCGGGGATAAGTACGAACATGGTATAGAGGAATTTATATGGTTTAGTTCCATATGTGTTGGAAAACTGTTTGTTCTTTGCTCTTCGTGTTGGTTATTGCACTCTTGAAACACAAATATTGAGTTGCATACCTGAGCATTTTTTTCAAGTGTGGGAAATTGACGTTTTAAACCAAGTTATTCGCTCACTCAAAGTTTGTTATAGATTGAATTGATTTATAAATAAATCTAACTCGAATAAATTTCTAACTGTACAAGCTCAGCACATTTAGCTTGCGGCGAAATCAAATCAAATTTAAATTGCATTTGTATTGCTTGTTTATTTGTTCAACTAAATTTAGATAACTCTGGACTCATTAACAGCCCTAAATTTACGCATGACAAACCTGTGGTTAAACAAGCCCAATGTTAATAATTGGATTTGAGTCCAAGTTGCATAGCATAGTTCAGCGCTTGGTCTAGGAGCTTTTATATTCTCTTCTCTGAAGCTAGATTCTTATGAAATAGACGTAGGCCTGATTATTGCAACATGTAAGAGCCACAAATGGAATTTTAACTAATACAAGTTTGTGGTAAAATAAGTCTTTACAACTATGCTCCAGTTTGAACCTTCTTCATACTCTCTTATGCAAACTTATGAATTAGAGTGCCCTCTAGTTGAAAACGATCCGATGATGTTAGTTGAATTAAAATTTTGTTGATTCATAAAGCGCAATTAGAACTTATAAATTAAGGGAGCCGGAGTGAGATCCACCAAATAAAATACTAATAAGTAATAAAAAATATTTTATCTTTATTATTATTTTATTAAAAAAATTAGTTTAGAAGACTTTCGATATATTAAACGCTACGGGCATGTTTGTTAGGAGTCTTAGAAAGAGTCTAATATTATCATTCCGGATATAACTATTCGAGTTTGCTGTATTTTGAATTTTGAATTTTTTTTACTTCCTTGCACTGTGAATATCATATCTGAAAAATTATTTTATCTATTTGGAGGGTGATAAAATTTACCCATATCTATCCGTTTCTAGATCTCGTTCAATCTATAGAAATGTCATTATTTATTACAAAGGTGTCATTGTCAATTACAAATATATCATCAACCTATACTCATATCTATCTTTTATAAAGAAAATACTCAAATAAACCTTTTATAATTGTTCATCACAACATCACTCTTTCATAAATCTTCACTTTTTCTATATCTATTACACATTGATCGTGTCCTACCGAGTCAAAAATATATTTATAAAAGCTTAAAATTAACTACTACTCTAAAGAATAGTGGCTAAGTCCGATTATCGATCCACGGAGACAAGATGGCTGAGTTACGGTTAATCCAATAATTTCTTAAATTAATTCAATTGAAAAATAATTTGGTTTGATTGTTTGGATTGAAAATAATTAAACTAAATAAAGCAAAATAATTTGTAACGACTCAAATATTTTAATTTAATAAAAAAAATTTATTATTTAACTTAATTTTTAGAAATTATTATTTTTCATTTTATCATTATAATTCAATTGCATGAGATGTGTGGGCTTTGGCATTATATTTTTGGTTTTGGACCTAGCCCATATTCACCTATTCAAACTTTTTTTTTCTTGTTGGCCCAACTCTTTGATCCATCTCATTGAAACTCATTGGGCTTTAACTCAAAATTCAAGATCCAAGTTTATTTGGTTTGATCCAAATCCGTTATCCACTTTGGTTGACCCATACTCTTTTGGCCCCTTTCCCATGGACACTTCCACCCAGGATTAATTTTCTTATCTTCTTCATCAAGTATATGTTAGATGTTTTTCAACAAATTGCACACGGTGTATCTCAATGTTCAATTTGTACACGTAGATCTCTTCTTCCCAATGGACCACCAACCTTTACTCACCACTTTTCTTCAAATCTCCATGAGCCATGGTTTTAGCTTCGAATTCTCTATCTTCATACTTTAAACCTCCATAGCTTCAATGATTTTGATCAAACCTCCATTTCACCTCTCATGTTTTTTGTAATCTAAGGGGATTTATGCCAACCTTCACACTCCACCTCCCATCTATAAATATGGTCCTTTCCATTCTCATTGGGCACCACAATCTCAGAATTCAAAATTTGCTAGGAGAGAGTGCAAGAAAGTCAATTTACTTTAGAGAGAGAGAGAGAAGAAGAGAGGGATCCAATTTGAAGTCAATTCATCCAATTGAAACATTTATCTTTTCAATTCAAGCTTCCTTTGACCTCATTTAATAAAGTAAGGAAACTCTTTTCTTATCTCAATTTGTGTCATAAACCATTGATTTGAGTTTCACAAAGTCATGAAAACTAATCCCAGTGCTGTAATTTTTCATAAAAGATGATAGTCCAACCGGTTAGCTATGTTTTGGATCATCCGGATGAACC
Organism: Arctostaphylos glauca; assembly: GCA_019985065.2. NCBI lineage: Eukaryota > Viridiplantae > Streptophyta > Magnoliopsida > Ericales > Ericaceae > Arctostaphylos > Arctostaphylos glauca. Next base: position 19,681,007 of record JAHSPW020000006.1, read on the forward strand.
TCTATATTGTATCTGAAAAATGCTGTATTTTTTCTAACTGGACTGATTGGCCATTTTTGGGCCATTCGAATGACCTTGCAAACTGAACCTAACTGGTCACTCTAGTCCTAACTTGTCACTATTCTTTCACTGGCATCCGATTTTCATTAAATAAATTAAAATAGAAAAAGAAATGTTAAGATTATTATAATCTTAACATTTCCTTTTCTACTTTAATTTATAAAAGGAAATGTTAAGATTATTATAATCTTAACATTTCATTTTCTACTTTAATTTATAATCTTAACATTTCTTTTTCTATTTTAATTTATTTAATGAAAATAAGGGAGTACCTCTCATTTGAATATAATGGCATTACCAAAATTTTTAAATTTCAATTATTTCAAAATTTTGTCTCCTCGTTTTAGTATAAAAGTGAAAAATTTTACTTTTTCTACCAGAAGAATGGCTCGTAACTCACCCTAACCTTATCCATTTGAAGCAAATAAATATACCATTGTTATTAACAAAATTCAATCATTACCGTCATTTTTTATTCCTTGATTCGGAACTTAAAAATTTATTTTTTCCATACTTAGCTATTTTTTCAACAATCAAATTTTATATGAGACCAAATGAACTTTTAAACCAAGATATATTCTTTCTAACCATATTATCAATGCCAAAACATAAAGATGGACTTTTCAACCTCGATATCATACCCAACCATCCACTTTAGGGTAATTCATCCGAATGACCATTATTAATCCAATCGGACGACTTATACTTGATGACTCATGCTTGATGCCTTTTGCTTTATAACTCATGCGTTATGCTTCATGACTTTACGCATTATGTTTCCTATGTACGATATGTTGTCTTTCATTAACATGTTTATATGGTTCTTTATTTTATTTTGGTATCATGAAACATGTTATTTCCATGCTATCTTGATCATCCTTAAGGGCGGAACCAGGAATATAATTTGTCCTGTGCTAAAAAATAAACCAGGCTAAAAAACACATTGGACTGCATATAATAAGAGGGGCTGAAATTATTTTGAGTAAAAATTTACATGTAAAAAATTGAATTTTTTTTCCCACCTGGGCTGAAGACTAAAGGCAGTTCCGCCCTTGATCATCCTAGTTTTTATTCAAGCATGTGTCAACTTACTAACGAAGGTCTAAGTACACGTCACTTTGAGTATAGTCATTTTTCACGTGTTTTTGGATGATAAATGAGATTTTGAGAAAATCACTGAGATGTCTCGTATGAAACGTGATATTACTCCATGTGGAAATTGTGTTGAATAAGAAAAATCTAACATAAATACGCACAAAGTTACTTAAATCGATTTTTCATCTTCCCCTAGACATGGGTTTAACTGGACATCACAATTTAATCCCAATAAATCATCTCTCAAAGTGATACGTGCTGATGATGTATGGGCAGTAGTCATTCAGAACCAAGCTCCCGCCTAATTGATGTGTAATGCTCCCGTGGAAAACCTCCAAAGTGCTGCCTCCTACTGGAATTCTGTGCCTCCTAAGTGCTGCCTCCAAATAATAATACCTACATGAGTGTTTTTGGTATCTATTTATAAGGCATGACCCCTAGGCCCTGATCAGTTAATAGAAAATGACGGAAAATGATGAAAAAACTGGTTTTACTATAATTTTTTTGGTGTTCAATTATCAAGAAAGTAGTGAGTCCCAGACTTGAAATTTTTCTACTGGGATTTACTTTCCTCAAAACCATGTCTTGCAAAATTCACAAGATCATGCGTCACGAAAAATCTTAAGATTTCTAATTAGACTATTGTAATTATTGAATTTGCGTCTGATTATTTTTTCGTCTTTATATTTATTTATTTTTATTTTGCATCAATTGTTTTTGTAGGTATTGGTTTGTTGCGACAAGAGATTTTAGAAAAATATAATATCATGTCCAAAAATAAATAAATAATTAGAAAAGATAAAAAAAAATAACCACAGCATGGTCTATTTTAGCTTATTTTCATATTTAGTGATTTTTTTTTTAACTTTTGAACATAATTTTATATTTTTTAAATTAACTAATATTCTACAAAATATTTATTGAAAAATAAAAAATACAAAAAATGAATAAAAGTAAAACATAATTAATTTAATTAAGTACAACAGTACACCAAGCGGTACAATAACTATTTTAAGGTATACTGTGTTTAGGATACATTATTTTTTTTTTACACGATAAAATATATACCAAAACTACAGGGGTACATATGTTATACATATTTAATATATTATATTTTAATATATTATATTCATATATCATATTTTATACAACGGTTTGAAAGTGAAAGTTACCAAAAATTGAGCATATATTAGTCTAACGTATTTAATATATTATGTACATATTTAAGTGTGTATGTGTGTATAATTATATTTATATTTGATATACACATCAAATACATATTATTTCTCTTGTTAGTTTTGCTAGTAAAATGAAAGTATATGTTTATCTTGTTATTTGTTTAACTTGGTGGAATAAAAAAAAAATTTCTTGATTTAAACTTGCTAATGCAAACATGCCACCCAGTGGTTAGGCGCGTGGGGACTAGCTCACCATACTCATTTTCAACAACAGTGATGCACGACTTTTTGGGCACCACTTGAATGGGACTCACCCACTTGCTATCAGCGATGGGTTATATGATACCCGCATCAAGGAGCTTTACCACCTCCTTCATCACCACTTCTTTCATATTAGGGTTTAACCTTAGTTGCATCTCACGTGAAGGCTTAGCATTCTCCTCGTAATTTGTGCAATGCATGTACACGAAGGGATTAATACCCTTCAAATTAGCTACAGACCACTCTATTGCACCCTTGTACTTCTTAAGCACCTCAACAAGTTGGCCTTCTTGCATAGAAGAAAAGTTGGATGTGATGATAACTGGAAGGCTGCCACATACTTGAAATTGGCCGGGAGTGGCTTCAACTCGAGCTTGGGAGGAACCTCAACAGATGCAGGGACAATCTCACTTGACAGTGAGGGTAGAGGCTCAACCTGGGCTATCAACTTTGGAAGTGAACTATCGAGTAATAGATTCACCTCTCAATGGATTGATCAATATCATACTCCTCATACCCAAAGTGGGCCAAAAATGCAACTAATGGATCCTCGGTCAAAATGTAGGGCAAGGCCTCCTCAACTAGGACTTCGAAGACATCGACTATAAAGTAGTCATCTACCACTTAGGGGTACTTTGTGGAACTATAAACATTGAGCTTAAGCGTCGTGTTCCCAAAAGTAACCCCCATCTCCCCACTCCTCACATGAATATTCGCATTGGTCGTCGCCAAGAACGAATAGCCAAGTATAATTAGAGTTTGCTTTCTAAGAGTTTGCACTAGTTCTGTGTCAAATACTATAAAGTCAGCAAGAAAGTAAAAATCATTAACCTTGACCAAAACATCCTCAACTATACCACACAATATCTTTATGGATCGATTTGCTAACTGTAAGGTGACCAGTGTGCGTTTCAACTCTCCAAGTCCCAATTGTTCATATAATGAGTAAAGGATCAAATTGACACTCACGCCCTAAATCTAGAAGTGCTCGCTCTATGACATGACTACCTATAACTATAGCAATAATATGGGTGCCTGGATCTTGTAACTTAGATGGAGCGTCAGATCGAAAAATAGAGCTCACTTGCTCAGTAAGAATGACCTTTTTTGGTCACATTTGTCTGACACTTACGCTTTTGAGTGTAGCTTGGGACTTGTTTGATGGCATCGAGGAGAGGAATATTGATTTTAACTTGCTTGAAGTTTTCAAGTGTCTCCTCCATAGATGCACCCTTCTTAGGAAAGAGAGATGGTCCATTTAAACATGACATGAATGAGGCTTTAGGCACATAGTGTGGTGCCTTAGAGCTTGGTGGTGTAGAAGTGGTTGGTGAAGAAGTGATTGGAGAGATATCCTCGTTACTATGAGAACTCTCCACCCCATAATTAGGTGGGATGGAGGGAGCCAAGTGCTCTTTGCTCTTTTCTTGCTCAAGTCTAGTCTCGACCACTCCCTTGTTATGAAGGGACAATAGTGCATTCGCCTCATAAAATTATCAGTCCCTTTACTACCCTCAACTTGGTGTAGCCCTCTAGGATTGTTGACAGTCTGATTAGACAGCCTACCTTCTTCCTACGATTTAATGCATTAGCGATCTGACCTACTTGGGTCGCAAGTTGGGCAAAAGATTGAGTGTTGAAGCGCACTTGCTGATGAGTGTCGCTCATGCCTTCAATTGCTTTTAACACATTATCCTCGAAAGTGGGGTCCCTCGAAGTTTGGGTAGGTGCTTGCGGAGATCGTGGTTGTTGGTAAGAATAGAGAGATAGGCCGTGGGATTTAATGGGGTGTTCCACGGCCTAGATTGTGGGGTAGCAGTATTGCCCTGTGACTACGATCGCCACGAGAAGTTAGGGTAATTCTTCCATCCCGGGTTGTAGGTATTAGAAAAGGGATCATTACCCGGTCTAGAGAAGCCCTGGTTATTGGCGTGCCCTTGAGCAGCATAAACTTGCTCTTTCATAAATTCAAGAAATTGGTGGGCAGCCGGACAGTCGGCGATGATATAATGGGTTGGACTACCACATAAAGAGCAAGCTTCCTGAAAAGTAGGAGACAGAGTAGAAGTCGAGCTCATATTGAGAAAGTCATGAAAGGGGTTAATCTCGTATACACCTCGCGGTCTTGAAGAATTAGTGGTTGTTGGCTTATCATTCCGATGAAAGGAGGCATGATGTTGCGAATTATCACTCATGGTCTCAAAAAGCTCTCATGCCTACCTTTCATCTTTGTTCAATAACGAGCCTCCACATAAGGCATCGACTATCATCCTACAATGTTTATCCATGCCATTATAGAAACGCTGCACCAATTGCCACTGAGCAATGTTATGGTGTGAACATTTACGGAGTAAATTTTCATATCGCTCCCAAGCCATGAGAAAAGGCTCAGTGTCGGTCTATTTGAAAGAAGTAATTTCATACTGATATTGAATAGTTTTTCCAATAGAAAAATATTTTTTTAAGAATGCAGTCTGCAGTTCCTCCTGAATAGTAATCGAGTTGGAAGGCAATGTGCTAAGCCAATGTTTGGCATGCCCTCGAAGTGAGAATGTGAATAAAATCAACCTAAGTGCTTCTTTCAGAAAATTATTAATTTGAAGTGTGGAGCTTATGGTCAAAAACTCATCAATGTGCTGGTACGGGCCCTCAGCCATCCCATTAAATGTAGGTAATGCTTGAACCATACTTGTTTTAATTTCATAATGGTTGGCTGTAATTTGTGGCGGGACTATGGATGATAGTGAATCACAGGCGGATGGCACAAAGTGTGAGTGAAGAGGAGCTAGATGTGGATTTGGGTGTCCTACTTGATTGTTTTCCTCTTGGTCTGCCATTGTAACTAAGTTAGTCTCTCGTAGGGTTCTATTTCTCCTTTTCAAATCTAAATTAAGAGGGAGCAATTCAAGTTCTAGAGACCGACGACCAAAACATAAACAATAATAAGTACGTAAAAAAATAAAAATAAATAAATAAAATAATAATAATAATAATAATAATAATAATAGAATAAATAAATAGGACTTACAGCGAGCAACGATATCGCTTTATCTCATAGCAAAGCTGCTTACTTCTAGTTTTTTACTGGAATAATTCTTCGCAATGGTACTTCAACTGCTCACACCTAACAAAAAAATATTAAAAAGTCATAAAAAATAATAAATAATCGAATTAATACAACCGTACGTACTGTCCCAGGCAACGGCACCAAAATTTAATCTTGTTGTAGCAAGTCAAAAACATATTTATAAAAATTTAGAATTAACCACTACTCCAAAGAATAGTGGCTAAGTCCGAGTATCGATCCACGGAGACTGGATGGCTGAGTCACAATTAATCCAATTATTTCTTAAATTAATTCGATTGAAAAATGATTTAGTTTGATTGTTTGGATTGAAAAATAAATAAAGTAAAGCGAGCAAAATAATTAAATGGAGAGAAAATCTAGTGAGAAAAAGTCTAGGGTTTCGAATCTACCGCGACCACGTAACTAGGCGATCTATATGTTAGGCCTTCTATTCGAATCACACATGTCAAGAAAATAATCAAGTTGTTAACAAGCATAAACGATCCATAGAACAAATTGTCTTGCTAGTATAATCCGTCTCTTTCACGGATTGTCTAGTGGCACGATTTGTCATACGAATATAATATATCTCAGTTATCCAAGCACAAATAAATAAAACTTTTCATTAATTATGTATTCAAGAGTGTACACACAAATACTCAACAAATCGAAAGGAGTAAATTTATTTTATTCACGCGAAATAAAAATATGTTCTCAATTAACCAATCAATCCAAATAAAAAAAACCTTAACATAAATACGCACAAAATTACTTGAATCGGTACTTCATCTTCCTCTTAGATAAAGTTTTAGCCAGACATCACAATTTAATCCCAATAAATCATCTCTCAAAATGATACATGTTGATGATGCAGGCGCAACAATCCTTCCGAGCCAAGCTCCCGTCCTCTGCCTCAAATTGATGTGTAATGCTCCCGTGGAAAACCTTCAAAGTGCTGCCTCCTACTGGAATTTTGGGCCTCCTAAGTGCTGCCTCCAAATAATAATACCTACAGGAGTCTTTTTGGTATATGTTTATAAGGCATGACCCCTAGGGTATGTTAGGGTATGTTGTGTTTCTCGCTTCTTTTATTTATTTATTTTCTTTCTCTTTTGTTTTACCAATTAGTCTCACAATCAAACTCTTCAATATATATATTATATATATATATATATATGTGTGTGTGTGTGTGTGTATCAGTCCCCTTCTAATAAGGGATCCCTTATTTTGCTACGGTATGGACCTCCTATTTTCTGACCAAATGTTGATGATCTGAACCGTTCAATGTGTTTAAAACATGTTTTTAAGGGTACCTGCAAGAAATCGGCTCAAAATAATATCGAGAAGAGGTTGATCTAAATAGCTTTTGATATATACAGTGAGCTTTTAATAAGGGATACCTTATTTTGTTACGGTGTGGACCTCCTATTTTTTGATCAAATTATGATGATCCGAAACGTTCAATGTGTTTAAAACGTGTTTTTAAGGGTACCCGCAAGAAATCGGCTCAAAATATTATCCGGAAAGACTTGATCCATTCAATTTTTTATAAAACTCTTCCTGTCAGTATTTATAAAAAACTGTTTAGATCAAGTCCTTCTCGATATTGTTTTAAGCCGATTTCTTGGGAGTACCCAAATATGTTTTAAACACATTGAACGGTTCGGATCATCAAAATTTGGTCAGAAAATGGGAGGTCCGCACCGTAACAAAATAAAGGATCCCTTATTATAAGGGGACTATATATATTATATATATATTTCATCCCAAAACTTTAATTAACTTGGGATCACTCTTTAAATTAATTTGATCGCGGGCCTCGCTCCCACATTGATTATAAGTCGATTTAATTATGAACATTTTTTATAACGGAACTTCCAAATACCAACAACATAAAAATAAAACATAACACTAAGTAGTAATATTAAAACGAGCTTTAACAAAAATAAATTAAGAAGCGCTAATGTAAACATTTATACACCTATCATACATCTTTTAATATTTTAATCGCTAACAATTAATTGCCGTAAATTTTATGAATAGCATACTCAGTGAATAAGCGATACTTTTCGACTCTAGAGTTTCTTCCCAAAAATTAATGCCAGTGCCCCGGACTAAAGTGACCGTTGCTCCTTGACTGTCAATTGGCAGCGATTCTAGAAGCCAATGTGTTTGAAAACTTCTGCAAAATCGTAAACTATACGTATTAGGATATGAAAGATGACCAAATATCTGCCTACAAAATCAAAATGATTTCGTCTGAGTTTTATATGAAACTAGCGAATATCCGTGTTTAAAGGCATGCAGCAAATTTAATAGGTTTCAATTCATCAGTTTAGCTTTACCTTCTTACAAATCAGTTTTTCATACGTTTCAAATAAAGTTTAAACAATCCAATAGCTATAGTAATAAATATCATATTATGTCATTCAATTGATTAATCAAAATTTAATTTCATTGAAATGACTCTTTTTAAGACGAAATATGTAAAATTGAGTTTTAAACTGTAATTTCATAGTAATTCGTACGTACTTACACTTTTAGGGGTGAGGTTTCTTTTCTTCATAGAATGCCAACATCATAATCATCAAAAATATATATACAATGAACAAATAACTAAGTAGTTGAATGAGGTAAAACTTGAATAAGAATTATTAAGTTTTCCCTTAAATAAATCATCCAGTTTGGAAAGAGAGTTCTCTCACGCATAGAGATGTGTGCCGATGACGTGAGGGCATTGCTGACCTGAGAAAGACAATTATTTCCACATTCAAGCATAGAAGGCTGGCTCAGGTACCTGCTAACTTGAGAAGGGCGGTCTGGTAGGTTGCCAACATGAGGAAGGCGGTTTATTAATGTGTTGCCGATCTGAGGAGGACGGTCTAAGATGTCACTAGCCTAAGAAGGATGGTGGGCAATCTCGAATTCAAAATAAGATAGAACTCTAAGTAAGTTAAGAAAAAGTTCTAATCAGATATAAATAAGAAATCAAAGGGCAATTCAACTTGTATGAGAAATAATAGATTGAATGAAACTCTAATAGTAGAAAATAATATCTTGGATAAGAATCAAGTTAGAGTTATCTCATTAGTAGGCAATCCTACTCCAATTCTGATCAGGAGTCAAAGTTCTAAGTAAATTAGAAAGATTAAGTCACAAAGTCTATAAATAAAGATATGCACTAATTCAAGCATTAATAGATAATATTAGCTTGGACTACATATATTCTTGTTAGTATTGTCTGACTTAATCATCGAACGTCTTATCTGCACAAGGGAACATTCGGTCAGAGACAGCCCGACCAATAGTTGGTATGCCTTCTAATGGCTGAATGAGTACATATATGAGGGGTAGCTCGAAAACAAGTGCTCTGACGAGCATACGTAGATATTGAAAGCAGATAAGTGAAGTATTCTTCCAGTGATTTGGTAAGTTAAAGTGGCTAAGAAAGTTCCTACTGATCAACCTGGCATAAATTCTCTCAGTGAGCAATCCCCTTACTGATGGATTTCACCATTATTTATAGGAATCAATAGTGTTCGAGTGAATGCACTCGAGTGTTTTTCTACATTGATCATCCCTGATCGCGGGTTGATTTGACGTGTCACAAGGTTGGCTAAAATGTTCATACTGGCTGGCGAAGCCTACAAGGATATTTCGTAACCACATGTGGCTGGTGTTGTCTAGATGACATCTGTCGTCAAAAGGTAGATCGACAAGGGATGGTCAACTCTATGATGAGACGATCAGAGAAGCTTGGCATTTTTTTTATCTGCCCGAGGTGAATATGTCGAGACAATCTTGTACATTCCTCAGGTCTAACCATCAACAGAGCTCAAATTTTACCGGTTAAGTATGAGATTTATTCACCTCCTATTGTACCTTACTTATAAAGATGAATAAATTTGCTTTTTTAAGATACATATTTATTCATAATTACATCAAGGTAATAATAACAATATAAACTAAAACAATATGTACCGCAAATAAAAAAATAAAAGGTCTTTATCCTATAAGTTCTTAATTGACAATTTTTAAAACTATCAATTTATAAAAATAAGTCTTAACTCTTAAAGTTCATTGTATTAAATTGAACAAGATACCCATATTATACACCACAATAAATTCTTTTTTATTTGTTATTTTTACATTAATTTTTTAGAAATATTAGTTTATCTGACAATACAAATCTAAAAAATATAAAATTATGTCTAAAATTTAAAAACAAATCACTAAAGACGAAAATAAATCCAAACAAACGTTGTTTTGATTTTTTTTTATCTTCTATGAATTTTTTTTAGATTTTGAATGTAATTTTATATTTTTCTTAAATCTCTTGTCGAGCCAAACCAATAATCATTAAAAAAATTGACGGCAAAATAAAAAATTATAAAAACATTTCAAATAATCAGATAACATAAAGATTGCAAATAAATAAATTATTCGTTAAAGACGTGAAGATTGCAAAATAGATAAAATTATCCATTAGAACAAAAACACAAACAAAGTTATCTGTTAAAGACATAAAGAACAAAAACACAAATAATATTTTAAAACAACATATAACATTATCTATTCTAATTGTTGTCAATGTCTTTATTTATGTTAAAGACTTGAAGATTACAACAGATAACATTATCTGATGTTATCTTATGCAAAGATACAGAGAATAAATTACAACAGATACTATTATATGTTTTGATTTACTATTGTGTTTTCACTATTATGCAGAAATACAGAGATGATACTACAATAGATAACATTATCTATTGATATGTTATACATTAATACATAGATCAATTTACAACAGATAACATTATCTGTTTTTATATTATGTCAAAATGCAAAGTACAAATTACAATAGATAACCTTATGTGTCTTGATTTATTATTGTGTTTTAACTATATCAAAATGTTATCAGATAACTTTATATGTTGGCTCATATCTTATTCATACAGAGGTTATACACTGTATGTACTATTACATCGATATAATAGTAAAATCCAAGCATTATCAATTTAATTAATAAGAGACTAAGAAGACAAAAGCTAAGATAATCGTTGAGAAAATCATGTTTTTACTTATTTTTCATATTTTCTGATTGTTTTCTAATTTTTAAGCATAACTTTTTTAATTTTTTTAAATTTCTTATCGAGACAAACCAGTAATCAATAAAAAATTGAGACAAAATAAAAAGTTACAAAAAGATTAGTGTACCAAAAGGTCGTGAGAGCAAAAAATGTTTTAACTTCTTTTTTCATATTTTTAAAATTTTTGAACAATATTTTTTAATTTTCTGAAATTTTTTTATCAAGACAAACCAATAATCAATAAAAATATATGTGTAAAATAAAAAGTTACAAAAAAAAAAATGAGTGTACTAAAAGATCATAAGGACTTTAAGATTTGTTAAAATTTTGTAATTTTGTAATAATGGTAATTTTATCAGAACCTAACATGTTAACACTTTTAAAAGAGTGGACCATAACTATTAACACGTATAAAATAGTGAACCCTACCCAAAAATCAAATTAGCTCAGACTTAATGAGCCAAATCACCCCAAATTTATCTTTTTCACTAATTTTCTGAAAAATAATATGCGTAGCATTAATGTGGTAACGTGTACCATAGCTTTCTCCAAGATAAAGACCAACTCATTCAACCTTATTCAAGGTGTGTCATATCTTTCTCCAACGTAGAGACCAACTCATTCAACCCTATGAACCTCTCTCAAGTCTCACCTACGTGAGTTTTCCCAAAATTTATCCTTCTGAACCCTCTTAAACCCTTCTCCGGATGTCACATCCACACTTAAATTCTTTGACAATATAACAAGGACTTTGTATATCTGCTCTATAAAACCATGACACCACACACAACCAAGATCAACTCATCTTGTTCTGACTCCTCCTCCTGTCTCTCCTCCAGACAATCAACCTTAAATCGAATGGTGACGGTTGCAACAACAATCACAGGAGGAAGAAGCTTGTCCGGATGGACCAATATCACATTTATCAGCAGGAATGTATTCTTCTACTTCTCACAACAACATCCCACAATGCCATTTATGAGTTTCTCCTTCCAATTCTCATCAAGTTTCTTAAATTGAATTATCAAGCAAATGACTTCTCCGTTCGGAACACAACCAAAAACCATGGTCATTTCCGTTGACAGCTTATTTTTGTACTGCTTGGCCTATGATTATGTGTTGAGATTCTCTTTGATTCATCTCACACCAGCCTACACCCACGTTGTTACTCGTGGCACGGTGGTATTTTTCGCCTTCTTGGTGTCTCTGGCATCAGTCATTTTCACCTATTCTGTTTTTGCTGTGTCCTATTTTTAGCATGGGAGATGGTGAACTTCAGACTTGTGCAAGCTCTGTGGAACTGGATCCAATGGATAATTAGGGGGAATCTTGTCCATGATCTCATGAATACCCAGCACAGGCGCATCGAACGAGCCCTGATCCAAGGCGGAATCAAAATTGTAATCTACCTCAGGCTGACCTAAAATTTAATAAAGTATAATAATATATATTCGCCGTTGCAATTATTTGTATCATTTTTTAGCTCCAATACAACATAAACACAAAAATTTTCCCAAATCTACAAAATTTAACACCAAACAAGAGAGACTCACAAGAAGAATCATCAAAATCATCTACCATGTGTGATTGCTTTTATAAATTTATTTGAAGCTAGAGCTTAGAGGTCAACCAAGTCTTCCATTTTTTTTCCAGAAATATAGAATTGAATACATTAAGAACCATTACAGATTTCACCCAATTGCAATCCCTAGACAACCTTCAAGCTTCAACACAAAGAAACACAAAATTTTACCAAAATCTGCATTATTTATCATTAGCCAAACAAAACCCAGAACAGAAATCATTGAATTTCCAAAGAGAAAACAAGATTCTATAAAATTTCTATCTCCTAGGAACATGAAAGAAAGAGTACCATTCATAAAGCACACCTCAGTTAGTGCTTGATACAGATGGGTGTAGAACTGTAGGAATGATTATTTCTGAGTTAGAGCCTCTACCCAGCCTTCCATTCGATGATCAATCTTTTTATGATTTAAAATTAGAGTTTTTGTTACGTTAAAATACAGAATTGCTATTCGCAAGGAAGTACGTAGGGAATCGCGCAAGGATTACATGGCGGGGGTGAGAAAAGAAGAAAATTGTTCAAGCAAAGAAAAACTCCCGCCATGTAATCCCTGCATGATTCCTTGCGGACTTCCTTGCGAATAGCAAATTCCCGTTAGAATAAAGTAGGATAGAGTTGGGTAGGGTTGTGTTTTGAACCGGGCCAAAATTAAAATGGGCTGCAGATAATGAAGCGGGCTAAAATTACTTGAATTGAAATTTTACATATAAGGAAAAAAAAAAAAGAGGAAGGTGGAAAATCACCTGGACAGCCATCCTCTAGTTCCGCCAGTGACCTGATCTATCCAAGTTGGTCTGTGGCACACGGCTATATTTGATAGGGAGGGTCTCATTCCAGTATAAGTAGAAAATCCATTGTCCTTTGAAGCTGTTGTTCATCCATCCTAGTACACTCTTAGCTGCAAAATAAGGGCATGTTAGAACACGGAATGGGACTTCTTGAGACAAACGATTCTGACCCCCAAAGAATCAGACGACAGACCCACGGCCCCAGAAATTGGTATTCTCAAACCAATCTCCAGAAGCTGCTGCTAAGCTATGTATTATCTATGTTTAAGTTCATTTTCACCCCTCTTTCATTGTCTGCCAATTATATACCGAAGGTCATGCTGTGCCAGTTTAACAATTCTTGAGTTGAAATCGTTTGATGCTTTGGGGCTATTTTCCACATGTGAATTACCACTGCTCAACATTTATATTGGTTATACCTTACAAGGAAGGGGAAGAAATTAACAAAAAGAGCACAAGGCTCTGCTTATAATTACTATCATGCCAACTTCAGATGCCATGGAAGCCCAAAAAGGAACTTTCTTTCCTACTGGTAGCCCCATCAGATGATATTAGGCTTAGATTCAGATCTCAACAAGATTTTGTGATGAGATTTTACAACCGCATAAAGTTTAAGTCCGTACGCAATGGTCCCGATTTTGCTTTCCGTGGTGGTAGTGACCAAAGATCTTGGGTGACTAATCCGGTTGAACAATTCAGAAAATAAGAAAGTCTGCTCATGATTGTTTTGAAAAAACAACCGGAAATAAGTTACATTACAACGAGGAACTCTTGATGCAAATGGGTCCTGGACTCATGGTACATTTCTGCCAGAAAAGCCTGATACATGTCGCCAGTCCAATTAATAGAAACTATTTAATGTAACTATCAAAATGATTTCATCGATACAAGGACAACAGAACACTACCAGACAATGCTAATGTATCATAGAATAAAACTCGGAATAAATAAAGAACCAGACACAACTTTGTGACAACAGCAAGCAGTTTCTGACAAAGTACAGTACAGCCTACAAGGTAAGGCACCAAAAGTTAAAATGATTTCTAGGATTAAAACTTAACAAAGTTATCCAACAAAGACAACTAAAACTGAAATCCAACTATCCTGCACATTATTGTCTTGTATTAACAAGATCTCCAGCACTACCACTAAGCTAACCCTAACCTCAACACAGTAGTCTTTAAATTGCATGTATCAGATTGCTGCTGGAGTCAACACGCGAACTCCCAGAGGGAGCAGGATTAGCATGGAAAGCTGAGTGCCTATGGGAGCCTTCAAGTAGCTTGAGTGAGAGAGAGGAAGGTTCTGCATTTCCAATGGATTCCCCTAAGCTGAGTTTAGACATGCCAACCAACTCATCCACATTAATCGGGCTCTTCGAATGTACTGCTGTTGGCTTAAGCACCTCATGTGTCTCTGCTTTTGCAGGCTCCGTAACGTGACCAGGCCAAAATGGAGCAGAAAATGGTAAGAACTGAGGCATATAAGTAGGAATAACAATTGGGTAACAGCACTGTAAGCTATCTGGCTTTTGTGGGACCAGTTCGCCATCATTTGAGTTGGTAGAATCCATCGACTCGCATTCTTCATCCAAAGCAGGAGGTGCAGGCAGTGGGTTGTTTGTTTGTGTCTCTCCCCGTGGAGGGTTAGCAGCGAAGAAATCATGTGATGCCATTGGAGTATCACCAGACTGCAAAATGCAAGAAAAATGGAGAAAATATATAAGTGACAAGTCCTTGCAAAGATAAAGTCAAAGATTTGGGCACTGACTGGATACAGTGTGAGGTGCGGGTACCGTGTTTAAGTTGAACTCATCAAATTCTCTAGACCTAGAAGTCTAGGAAAAGTTGTAGAGATAAACTCATCTAACCTGATGTTTCTTTCCTACTTCATTTATCTTTTTTGGAGTAAAGTGACGTCCATATGCATTATAGCACGGCAAACCTGACTTTAAACATTCTTAGTGGGTATAGTTTTTGTATTCTAATGCATAGCTACAAGATAAACGCAACTACGTAGACATAATGGGCGGAATATGGGTGTGTGGAACTAAAATTGCTGGATACATATCACATACTCTTAATCAAGTGTCGAGGCTCTGGGCCCCAAGATGGGTGCTTCACAAATTTAGAAAAATCCCAGGCCATAAGAACCCAAATACCAAATCTATCACTCTATACAAAAAGAATCAGCAACCTTGATTGATTGGGATCCAAGGCTTAGTTTTGTTTTCAGCTTAAAGAAGCTTAACCATGTGGATCTGACCATGAACATTAGGAAAATAAATTGAACTTATGTCTTCTTGTAACGACATCTGAAAGGATAGCGATACACATACGAATGCACAACAAACCCAATGAATGTGCGACCAGAATATCTCACCATTCACATGCAGAGTGAACAACAGAAAGAGAAAGGTCTGTCCTCTTGTATTTATGTCACAAATCACGGTAATGAACATGCCACTAACTAATTATCCATAGCCATAGGGATCTTCGGTGAAGAAAGGTGAACTTTAACAAGATTAAAAGTGGCTGGATACCTGCCTACATTACTTTTCATTTCATTTCTTCTTTTTAAGATCATAAATATACGCTTCATAAACAAAAAAGAAAAGGAGTGAGTGACAGATATTAACTTCATCTGCTGCAATGTCAAATAGGCTGGAACGTCTTTTCCTTCTTGAAACATTGGTTTGCCTGATGAAATATTTTTGGGCATGGCTGGCCACCTGAGTTGGTGTTCTTGATACTACATAATTGCGTGAAATTCCACGCCAATCACCTTTGCCAAGCTTTTGCAAACCAAGTAGAAACATCCGATGTTCCTCTTCAGTCCATGGAACACCTGCCAAACAAATTAAACATTGTTCTAAGGAGCAGAAAAAGGACATACACAAGGGTGAAGAATTATGAAGCACCCGCACCGTGTTGGACACGGCAGGGACAAGCCTAAAAACGTACAGGAAGTGACATGTTCATTAAATTTAATCAACTTTTTAGGTTGGGACATGGTTGAGACATGGGGGGACACCAAAGGACAATCCGGGGTAAAAGATGAAAATTTTAAAAAAAATCCAGGTAAATAGTATTACTTAGAAAAATGTGGGTTAAGTGTTATAATAATAATAATATAACATATATAGAGAGAGAGTAAGCTTCTAAAGAGGGATCCCTCATTTTAACAAAATGAGGAGGACCTCCAATTTCCTGATTATATTTTGATGATCCGAACCGTTTAATGTTTTTAAAACATATTTTTAAGAGTACCTTGAGAAATCGAACTCCGCCTGAGACGTTCTTAAAGCCTTATCTTTAGATTTCAGCCGGTCCCAAGCCCGGATAAAGGAGGAGGGTTGTGCGTTAGGTAGCTGACAGCCAGCACATAAAAAGACCCGTTAGATCCCTATGACATGAATCCTAAACTTACAACGAGAAATGCTAGGGCGTTCCCTTTAAGCGACGCGTTGTGCCTGCCTTCGGGTGCTTCGAAAAATGAGCAAGGGGCGCCACATCGGCGCCCGGGTGTGGTGATAAGTGAGCAAGGGTTCCCGCGTGTGTCTGGACGAGCGCGGGTAAAGAAGCTAGCCCAGAACTATAGGATCCGCTTAGCAACTTGGAATATAGGGACCTTAACGGGTAAGTCTAGGGAGCTAGTTGATACCATGATTAGGAGGAGGATTAGTATAGCTTGCCTGCAGGAGACTAAGTGGGTAGGGGAGAAGGCTAGAGAGATAGAGGATACAGGGTATAAGCTCTATTATACGGGTGTGGATAGACATAGAAATGGGGTTGGCATCGTAGTAGATAAGCACCTCAAGGATTCGGTAGTCACAGTCACGAGGAAAGGAGATCGGATTATTTTAGTCAAGCTTGTGATTGGAGAGAGTATAATTAATGTCATTAGTGCTTACGCGCCCCAAGTAGGCTTGGATGATCTTACTAAAGAGAAATTTTGGGAACAGATGGATGACGTGGTTCAAGGGATACCTTTGGGGGAGAAGCTTTTTATAGGAGGTGATTTCAATGGTCATGTGGGAGTGCAGAAGCAGGGGTATGAGAAGGTACATGGTGGATTTGGATTTGGAGACCAAAATGAAGGTGGTAGGAGGATTTTGGATTTCGCGGTAGCCCTTGACCTTATAGTGGGGAATACTTTCTTTAGAAAGCGTGAGGAACATTTAATTACCTTTAAGAGTGGAGTCAATAGAAGCCAAATAGACTACTTTCTTGCAAGAGGCGCAGATCGGTTGCTATGTAAGGATTGTAAGGTCATTCCCGGAGAGTGTCTAGTGGCACAACATAGACTTTTGGTGTTAGATATTGGCCTCAAGGGAAATAATAGACCGAGAAAGGAAACTAGATGCCCACGGACTAAATGGTGGTTCCTAAGAGGGGAGAAACTAAAGGTGTTCAAGGAACGAACATCCCAAGAAATGGAGTGGGGAATGGAAGGCGATAGTGATAGTATGTGGAGGACAATGGCCGATGGTATTAGAAGGATATCGAAAGAAGTGCTCGGAGAGTCAAAGGGGAAAGGTCCATTGTCTAAGGAGACATGGTGGTGGAATGACGAGGTTCAAACCATGGTAAAAGCCAAGAAGGAATGTTTTAAGAAGTGGCAAAAGGACCGGAATGTGGAAAATTTTCAGCAGTACAAGCAGGCTAACAAGGAAGCTAAGAAAGCCGTTAGAGAGGCTAAGTTGAAAGCCTATGAGGATTTTTACGCTAGACTTGATAGTAAAGATGGGGAGAGGAATATCTATAAACTAGCCAAGCTGAGAGAAAGGAAAGCTAGAGACTTCTCTCAAGTTAAGTGTATAAAAGGTAGCGATTCAGTAGTGTTGGTGAAAGATGAGGATATCAAGGATAGGTGGAAGACGTATTTCGAGAAGTTGTTAAACGAGAAACATGAAGAAGGTTTTGGTGAGGAGGAAGTTGACGTTCCTAGCGAGAGAATGGAATACGAGTTTTATCGGATGATACAAAAGTCCGAAGTGGCCAAGGCTTTGAAGAAGATGAAACCGGGTAGGGCCTTAGGACCAGATGGTATTCCTATTGAAGTGTGGAAAAGCCTAGGTGATTTGGGGGTGACTTGGTTGACAAAGTTGTTCAACAAAATTATTTTATTTAGGAGGATGCCAGACGAATGGAGGAGGAGTACCTTAGTACCTATCTACAAGAACAAAGGGGACAGTCAAAATTGCAACTATAGAGGTATTAAGTTGATGAGTCATACGATGAAGCTGTGGGAAAGAGTTATGGAGCATCGTTTGAGGATGGTGACTATGGTGTCGGAGAAACAATTTGGGTTCATGCCTGGGAGATCGACCATGGAAGCTATTTACCTACTAAGAAGAGTGGTAGAGAAACACAGGTCAATGAAGAAGGATCTTCATATGGTCTTCATAGACCTAGAAAAGGCTTATGATAGGGTGCCCAGAGACATTATATGGTTGGTTCTGGAGAGAAAGGGAGTAACCAAAGGGTATATCGATGTTGTTCGAGACATGTATGAAGGTGCTGTCACTGCCATTAGATCACCAGCAGGGGAGACGAGTGAATTTCCCATCACAGTAGGATTGCACCAAGGGTCAGCCTTGAGCCCTTACCTTTTCGCTTTAGTTATGGATGAATTGACTAGTCAGATTCAAGAGGATATTCCATGGTGTATGTTGTTTGCAGATGATATTGTCCTTGTAGATGATACTGCTAGCGGTGTTAATACTAAATTAGAAATTTGGCGGGATGCACTAGAGTCTAAGGGCTTTCGGATAAGTAGGAGTAAAACTGAGTAT
Organism: Arctostaphylos glauca; assembly: GCA_019985065.2. NCBI lineage: Eukaryota > Viridiplantae > Streptophyta > Magnoliopsida > Ericales > Ericaceae > Arctostaphylos > Arctostaphylos glauca. Next base: position 19,699,928 of record JAHSPW020000006.1, read on the forward strand.
ATGGTTTGCAAGTTTAGTGATACCCGAAGTGCGTACGAAGAAAAAGTGATGATTCAAGATCAGGAGATACCAAAGAGTGACCGTTTTAAGTATTTAGGCTCTATTATTAGTCAAGATGGAGAGATTACGGATGATGTGACCCATAGGATCCAAGTGGGGTGGCTCAAGTGGAGAAGTGCTACTGGTGTACTGTGCGACAAGAGGGTACCCACAAAGTTGAGGGAAAATTCTATAGAACTGCTATAAGACCAGCGATGCTTTACGGGACAGAATGCTGGCCTATGAAGAAACAACAGGTGACCAAGATGAGTGTAGCGGAAATGAGAATGTTGAGGTGGATGTGTGGTAAGACTAGACGAGATAGGATTAGAAACGAAACAGTCCGCGAGATGGTAGGCGTAGCACCTATAGACGAGAAGTTGAGGGAAAATAGGCTTAGGTGGTTTGGACATGTCTATCGTAGACCTACGGAGGCAATAGTTAAGAGAGCGGATAGGATAGCTTTGCATAGCAATGCTCCGGGGAGGGGAAGACCCAAATTGACATTAGATGCGGTAGTGCGCAAGGATTTAAGTCTACTAGGGCTAAGTGAGGAGACAGCACTTGACAGAACTCTTTGGAGGAAAAGGATTCATGTAGCCGACCCCAATTGATTTGGGACACAAGGCTCAGTTTGGTTTGGTTTGGTTTGGTTTGGTACCTTGAGAAATCGGCTCAAAAAAATCGGGAAGAGCTTGATCCAAGAAGTTGTTCATAAATGCTAAAAGGAACAGTTCTATAAAAAACTGCTTAGATCAAGCCCTTCTTTATAATTTTTTCAGCTGATTTCTCACAAATATCCTTAAAAACATGTTTTAAACACATTGGTTCGGATCATCAACATTTGATCAGAAAATAAAAAGCCCTCATTTTAGTAAAATGAGGGATCCATCATTAGAAGGGGACTCTCTCTCTCTCTCTCTCTCTCTCTCTATATATATATATATATATATATATATACACACACACACACACACACACAACCAGACCCTAAGATGTCCACGAAGAATCTCTTGATCCAACACCTCTCTCTCTCTCTCTTTCTTTATGTGTGTGTGTGTATATATATGGGGCCGGTTATAAAGACAAAAAAAAAAAACACAATTTTGGACACAACATCTCAACCATTGATTTCAACGGTTAAGATTAAAAGTGTAATAACGCTATGATAAGAGGAAAAAATCCTAAATCAAAATTTCCAAGATCCTTCTGCAACTACAAAGAAACTTAACAAGTTGGCAGGAAATGTTTTAGTCTATAACCATTCTGAAACTTAATTTCCAAAATCCCATTAGGCCCATTCTAAAACATTCCCTTATAATAGAGATCGGCATTGTCCCCGAAAAAGGAGCCAAGAAGAGAAACCACTGGCTTAGTTTACAAACCGAGGATTCACAAAGATGGGTTTCCAACCCAAGCTGAGTTCATAAGGGCACTTGGTAGGAGTTGTGGACCTCCGAATGACAATAAAGTAAACCCCGCAATCAAAGGGCGTGGTGGAGAATTTTGAAAATTGTGATTTAAGATTTTTTTTTTTTTTTCCTATCCTAGCATTATGGCACTTTTAATCTCAGCATCAATGGCTGAAATGTTGTGTCCAAAATTGTGTTTTTTCTTTTGTGTCTCTAGAACCGGCCTGTATATATATATATATATATATATATGAACTTATACGTGATATATACATGTCCATAATAGTATCATATATTTACTTTAGAGAAAATTACCTATATATCCTTTCAACTTTAGGTAAAATTCCATTTCAGTCATTCTTGTTTCAGTTTGAACATTAAGCTCCTCAAACTTTGACATTGGATTCAATTTTATCCATCCGTTAGGATCTGTCAATTTTTCTAACGGAAAGTGACCATGTGCGTTGCACATGACCGAATGAGAGGGATATTTAAGGTAATTCAAGCCCTTCTTCTTTGAGTTCTTAAAAACCAGACACAGGCGCGCACACAAAAATGCTACAAAATCCCCAGCTCAAATCAGACAGTACCAAGAAACCCAAAAACTGAAACCAAAAATAATCTCGAGGCTCTCTGGATCAAATCATCAAACAGGGTGAGTATTCTCTAGATCGAGCAATTTGGAAAGCCTCCTGCTTCTGTTCTTTGCTTTGGAAATATACTAAATTCTTCTGCATCTCTAAAAACACCATGAACATCTCTTCCCCTTCTGGCACCTCTGTGCCCTTCCTCTACCTCATTATCGCCTCCAGTCTCACTTGATCTTCTTTCTTGAGATTTTGGAACAATGTCTTTGCCACCTCCACCTCGATTCTGGGTCCAGGATGTAGAGATCTATGGATGCTCATTATCTCTTCCACCACCTTATCAATGGATTTCGCTGATGGTTCCATTTCCTTCTAATTCCTAGCTCATGTTTCCAAAAATACCCAACGTTCAATAGCAATTCACTCGCAGGGAAACACAACACTGCAACCCAAATGGTACACCTGATTCAGCTTATATTTGATTATCATTTTGACGCCACTGGCATTCAAAAGACTTTGTGAAGTCTTCTCAAAATATGTCTGCTCCTGTCCACCATCTGTAGTGAAAGGTCCTCTGCAGAATTGGTAATTGTAATTGAATTTGGTATGAAACTAGACGAATTAAGAAATTTGTGTATTACAAAGGAGTTGAGTATGGTATTTTCCCAAATGAAGAGCTAAAGCAGAGAGACGGCAAGCTAAGCTCTTTGTTGAAGTTTTTTTTTTATAGTTTGAGCTTATGTTGAATCTAAGATTTATAAACTATCTTCTGAAAACATTCTCAGTATCCAACCAGAGTCTGCTTTTTTGATGTATTGCAACACAACACGGGTAATGAATAGCACTTGCTATATTTTGCTGCATAAGAAGAGGAATCTTAGGCATATGTATTTCTTTTTCTATGGAAGTTATTTCTGTTATTTTATGTCCTGTATGATCAACTACTAAACTTTTAGTCGTTGTTTATCTATCAATTTGTAGCTTGCATACAGAATAATGATGACTTGTTGCTACTCATGTCATGAGAACTGTGTGATTAAAGGGTAAATATTATTACAATTCTTGAGGACTTTGACCTGTCAGGTGTGTGAAGGTTTAACACAGGTCATAACAGCCTATAATAGATCTTTCGATGGGTGGTTATTAATCGGCTTGCATTTTCGATGGGTGGTCACAACAGGGTTATAATAGATCTTAGTACTTCTTTTACCCTGGATTGAATGCGCACAACATGTAGGGACTATTCTGGATTTTGCTCTATGCGGAGTTTCTTGTTCATTGGACTGACTACCCACCACCACTTATCTTCACCTATGTAGCACAGACACAGATACTAATATGGAACACGAGAATTCTTAAGAAATGGGGACACAAATGCACGGGGATACAGACATTTTTTTGTTTATGTTATTTTCCAAAAGTACAATATTGAGAAAATTACCTATATATCCCTTCGACTTTAGGTCCAATTTCATTTCAGTCATTCTTCTTTCAATTTGAATATTAAGCCTCTCAAACTTTGACAGACCCATCCATTAGGACCTGTTAATTTTTCTAACAGAAAGTGGCCATGTGCATTGCGCATGACCTCATGAGAGGAGTATTGTGGTAATTCAGTCCCTCATTATTCTTCAACTCCTTGAAAGTTGAAACCCAAATCTTGGACTCTCTCTCCCTTCTCTTCCCGACCTTTCCTCTCTCTCTCTCTCTCTCTCTCTCTCTCTCTCTCTCTCACTCAGAAGGCATACCTCCCTCTCATTATCTCTCTAACCAATTTGTATTTTTTTATATGCTCTTTGTTAGAATAGCTTTCTAGCTTTATTGTTATTAGTCCCACATTGGGTATCTACATATTGTATCCACCACTCTCATTATATAAATAAACGGTTGAGTGTTAGGGTTGGTTAACATCCTATACACTTTCTCTCATCTCTGATAACATGGTATCAGAGCAACCCTTAATCCATACCCTAACCCTAGACCAAGTCCTAGTTAAACCCTAACCCTAAACCTAAACCCTAGCCCTAAACCTAAACCTAAACCTAACTCTTGAACCTAAACCTAACAGCCGCCCACCTGTTTCAGCGCCCCACCTCACCTGGCCCTGCCGTCGCACCACCAGCCGCCATTGCACCACCAGCCGTCGTCGCACCACCAGCCGCCGCCGCACCACCAAATCATCTGCCAAGTCTCGCCTTGTTTGCCTAATGTTTGCCTGATGATCGTCATCACCTCCTGTTGGCCGCTGATGTTCGCCTTGTTGCCTGCTGATGTTTGCTCCTGTTGCCTGATGTTCGCCTTCTGATGTTCGCCTTGTTGCCTGATCCGCTTACCTGATGTTCGCCTTGTTGCCTGATCCGCTTACCTGGTAGTCGCTCCTGTATTCTACCGCCTCTGGTTCTAGTAGTCGCACTCTCTGATGTTCTCCAAACCGCTGGTTCTGGTAGTCGCTCCTGTATTCTGCTGGTTTTGTTTAGTCGCTCCTGTTTGTTTGGTTTGGCCGCTGGTTCTAGTAGTCGCCCCTAGTTGTTTGTTACCTGTTGTTGACGCTTCTCCTGTTGTTGGCCATCTGCCGGAATCGCCTGATCCAAGCGCCTTCTGCTGTTTTGGGCACTGTTTCGGCTCTGTTTGCTGATTGCCGTATGTTTTTTGACCTTTCGAAGCTCAGCATTGAGCCATCCTTGACCTTCGTTTTGTTCTGCTGCATCTGGGTTTTGATCTTCGCAGCTTACCTGTTGTGGAAAATCTGATATGTTTGGTTTGATTATTTGGTCAGTCATATATGCTCCTTGCTGCTGCTAGTATTGGGGTATATCATATCTGATTATTTATTAGTTGTCGTTGCTTCTGGTAGTGATTGGTTGATTTGTTGGTCGATGTTGATTGTGTATGGTGGATAGTACACAACATTGATAGTTGGTTGGGTTGATTAGTCTGTTAGTGGTGTTCGTGGTGGATTCCGTATTGGTTATTGAGGGTTTGGTACTGCTCCTAGTGTTCTAGTCTTGAATAATTTTCGTATAGTTGTTCATAGTTGGAGTTTGGCAGTGTAGTGACTTTTGAGTGGTGGTTGATCAGTTGATTTGTCGTGGTTCATTGGTGAATTTGGTGTTGCTCTTTGGGTTTGGTAATGGAGTTTGCTTCAGTAGTTTCTGGTGTTGTTGGTGGTTGTAGTTCTGGTGGTCGTGGCTCTCGTTCTGGAGGTTCTAGTTATGGTCGCATGTCAGAGAGAGGTGGTTTTGGTTTTCGTCGTGGTCGTGCCACCCGATTTTGTACTCATTGTGGGGGTACAAGTCATTCCGTGGAGTATTGTTATGATCTTCATGGTTTTCCTCAGGCTCATCAGGTTACTATTTCTAAGGATGCTAGACAGTTTACTCATCCTTCTGCCGACAGTAGGGTGACTATTTCTGCAAAGGAGTACCAACGCCTAGTGTCACTTCAGACAGGTTCCTCTATTGCTACGTCATCTCAGACAGGTTCTTCCGTTGCTTGCATTGCATCTTCTCGTTCTTCTAATCATTGGGTTATTGATTCTGGTGCATCCGATCACATGACTGGTACCTCTAATGTTCTTTTGGATCATCAGTCTCTCGGTAAACCATCTCGTGTTACCTTAGCTGATGGTTCTACCACTAATGTTACTGGTTTGGGTTCTGTTCATGTTACTCCCTCTCTCACTTTGGACTCCGTACTCCAAGTTCCTCGTTTTCCATTAAATCTAATGTCTGTTAGTAAACTTACCAAATCTTTGAATTGTTCTGTCACATTCTTTCCTAATGGTTGTGTGTTTCAGGATCTCAAGACGGGAAGGAAGATTGGTGGCGGTGTTGAACGTGGTGCCCTGTATTATTTTACCGATGATGTTCACCCCAACTCTGTTGCTCTTCAGTCATCAGTGTCACCATATCAACATCATTGTCGTCTTGGTCATCCCTCTCTTCAGAACCTTAAAAGGCTAGTACCTTCCTGTAGCCGTGTTGATGCTTTGCCTTGTGAAGTATGTGAGTTTAGCAAACATCATAGAGTGTCTTTTTATCCTCGGATTGAGAGTCGTGTGTCACGCCCTTTTGAGCTAGTTCATTCTGATATTTGGGGTCCAATGCAGGTTCCTAACTTGTTTGGCTTTCAATATTATGTTATTTTTGTCGATGATTTCTCTCGTGTCACATACCTTTATCTTATGCAAAAGAGGTCCGACTTATCTTCTATTTTTAAGTCGTTTTATATGGAAGTCAAAACCCAGTTTGATACTTGCATTCGCGTATTTCGTTCTGATAATGCCCGTGAATATTTTAAAAATACTCTTTCTCAGTTTTTTGATGATCACGGTATTATCCACCAGTCCTCTTGTGCTCGAACTCCACAACAAAATGGAGTTGCCGAACGCAAGATTCGACATTTATCAGAAGTTATGCGTGCACTGTTATTTCAAATGCAAGTTCCTAAGTCTTATTGGAGTGACGCGGTTCTTACCGCCTGCTATTTGATTAATCGTATGCCCTCTACTGTTCTTAGAGGTCAGATACCCCATAAGGTCTTGTTTCCCGGTCGTTCCCTCCACTCATTACCCCTTCGAATTTTTGGGTGCACGTGTTATGTTCATGCTCTGGATCCTGACCGGAGCAAACTTGACCCTCGCTCCATTAGGTGTATTTTTATTGGTTATTCTCGGACTCAGAAATGGTACAAGTGTTATTCTCCATCTTTACGTCGTCATTTTGTGTGTGCTGATGTCACCTTTAATGAGTCTCTCCCGTTTTATTCGGAGTCTGTCACTACCAATGATCGGTTTGCGTCTGAGTCTGTGTTTCCTCTAGCTGTCTCGTCTGGTGTTGGTTCTCCGTCCCCATCTTTACATGTCCCGTCTGGTGTTGGTTCTCCGTCTCCACCTTTGCATGTCCCGTCTGCTAGTTCTTCGCCAAAACCTTTGCAGGTATATGCTCGCCGTCCTAAACTTCCATCAGTGTCATCTCAGCCAGCACAATCTCACCCTGAGCCATCTGAGCAAACAACACCACCTTTGCCTACCGCCGCTCCGTCTTCCCCTCCGTTGCGGGATCCTGACGACCTTGCTCTTCCTATTGCTCTACGTAAAGGTACTCGCACTTGCACTTCTCATCTCATTTCTCACTATGTGTCGTATGATCACCTGTCTCCTTCCCTTCATGCCTTTACTTCATCAGTTTCTTCTATATATGTTCCTAACACTGTACAGGAGGCCCTTTCTTTGTCTGAGTGGCGGACAGCAATGGAGACTGAGATGAATGCTCTCCATGACAATGGCACTTGGGAGTTGGTTCCTCTTCCGTCAGGAAAGTCTACTGTTGGTTGTCGATGGGTCTTTACTGTGAAGTATAATCCGGATGGCACTGTTGAGCGCTATAAGGCCCGTCTTGTGGCCAAAGGCTATACACAGACATATGGGGTTGATTATGCAGACACCTTTTCCCCAGTTGCCAAGATAAATTATGTCCGGATTCTTATTTCTCTTGCTGCTAATCTGGGTTGGCCCTTATTTCAATTGGATGTCAAGAATGCCTTCTTACATGGTGATCTGCTCGAGGAGGTCTATATGGAGCAACCTCCTGGGTTTGTTGCTCAGGGGGAGCGTTCTAGAGTTTGTCGTCTTCGCAAAGCTTTATATGGTCTGAAACAATCTCCTCGAGCTTGGTTTGGTCGGTTTAGTGATGCTGTGCTGCAGTTTGGTTTGCGTCGATCCCATTCAGATCACTCTGTCTTCTCTCTTCAGTCAAAGCGTGGGAAAATAGTGTTAATTGTGTATGTAGATGACATCATTATTACTGGAGATGATCAGAAAGGTATTGATGAGTTGAAGCAGTTCTTACAGCGTCAGTTTCATACTAAAGATTTGGGTAAGTTACGGTATTTTTTGGGTATTGAGGTAGCAAGATCCAAGGACGGAATCAGTTTGTCCCAACGGAAGTATGCATTGGATATTCTTGAGGAGACAGGTTTATTGGGAGCAAAACCTGTGGAGACCCCAATGGATCCTAATGTGAAACTTTGTGTTGATCAGGGGGAGATATTTTCTCATCCAGACCGGTATCGTCGCTTAGTTGGTAAGTTAAATTACCTTACCAATACCCGTCCTGATATTTCTTTTGCTGTGAGTATGGTGAGTCAGTTTATGTCAGCTCCTCGGCTTCCACACTGGGAAGTTTGTCTTCGTATTGTGAAATATCTTAAGGCTCATCCTGGACGTGGTCTGTTTTATCGATCTAATGGTCATTTGCGTGCTGAAGCTTTTTCTGACGCAGATTGGGCAGGATCACCATCTGATAGGCGGTCCACTACTGGGTACTGTACTTTTGTTGGAGGCAATTTGGTCACATGGAAAAACAAGAAAAAACAGTGGTCGCAAGATCCAGTGCAGAAGCGGAGTATCGAGCCATGGCACACACATCTTATGAGATTGTATGGTTAAGAGCCTTCCTCGCAGAGTTAGGTTTTGATGTGGAGTTGCCTATTCCTATGTTTTGTGATAATCAAGCGGCTATACATATTGCTTCAAATCCGGTATTCCATGAGAGAACGAAACACATTGAGGTAGATTGTCACATTGTTCGTGAGAAGATAGATGGTGGTGTGTTATCTACTCCATTTGTGTCTACAGGAGCTCAGTTGGCTGATATTTTCACCAAGCCGTTGTTTAAACCCCGTTTAGAGTTTATATGTAACAAGCTGGGATTTTGTGATATTTATTCTCCAGCTTGAGGGGGAGTGTTAGAATAGCTTTCTAGCTTTATTGTTATTAGTCCCACATTGGGTATCTACATATTGTATCCACCACTCTCATTATATAAATAAACGGTTGAGTGTTAGCGTTGGTTAACATCCTATACACTTTCTCTCATCTCTGATAACACTCTTGAGTTTTAGTTCCAACCTCCTTATCAAAAAAACCTAATTGGGTGAAGCCTCCATTAAAGCTCTAACCCTTTTCCTTCCATTTTTTTCCTTGTCTGGCTTTTTGGATTCTTTCAATATTTAGCTTTTCAATAGTTCCATCATCTATAATTTCAAAACATAATAACATTCTGTAGGAAAGAGGTTCAATTATAGGTTTTGGAGGGTTTTGTCCAATTCACTCATCAAAGAATGGTGGATTGGAACAGATCAAGCCCAGAATCTGAATTTGTTCAACTCCAACCCCAATTCAAACAAAGAAGAACCAAAACCAATGCCCTCCCCCATCTAAGGATATCGGGTTTCCTTATTTTTTATTCTTTGCATCTGGGTTTTTGCTGCGATTTGTTTTTGGAAAAACAGAGGATTCTTGTCCATTCCATTTGTTTCTTTGTTCTCGTTTTATTTTCCCACTTGGGTTTGCTTCAATTTGCTTTTGTAAAGCGGAATTTACATCATTTGGATTTCTTGATTGAGTTTTCCTATTCATCTAGTTCTTGTTTGCAATTTGCTTTTGGAAACAACTAGATTACCATTGACCAATTTCGTTTCATTTGTTTGTTTTTTTTTTTTTGGTTTTTTGTTTCCACCCATGTTTGTTCAATTTCACTTTAGAAACAAGATTTTGTACCATTTGGGTTGCAGTGTTGTGTTTCCCTGCGAGTGAATTGCTATTGAACGTTGGGTATTTTTGGAAACATGAGCTAGGAATTAGAAGGAAATGGAACCATCAGCGAAATCCATTGATAAGGTGGTGGAAGAGATAATGAGCATCCATAGATCTCTACATCCTGGACCCAGAATCGAGGTGGAGGTGGCAAAGACATTGTTCCAAAACCTCAAGAAAGAAGATCAAGTGAGACTAGAGGCGATAATGAGGTAGAGGAAGGGCACAGAGGTGCCAGAAGGGGAAGAGATGTTCATGGTGTTTTTAGAGATGCAGAAGAATTTAGTATATTTCCAAAGCAAAGAACAGAAGCAGGAGGCTTTCCAAATTGCTCGATCTAGAGAATACTCACCCTGTTTGATGATTTGATCCAGAGAGCCTCGAGATTATTTTTGGTTTCAGTTTTTGGGTTTCTTGGTACTGTCTGATTTGAGCTGGGGATTTTGTAGCATTTTTGTGTGCGCGCCCGTGTCTGGTTTTTAAGAACTCAAAGAAGAAGGGCTTGAATTACCTTAAATATCCCTCTCATTCGGTCATGTGCAACGCACATGGTCACTTTCCGTTAGAAAAATTGACAGATCCTAACGGATGGATAAAATTGAATCCAATGTCAAAGTTTGAGGGGCTTAATGTTCAAACTGAAACAAGAATGACTGAAATGGAATTTGAGAGAGAGAGAGAGAGAGAGAGAGAGAGAGGAAAGGTCGGGAAGAGAAGGGAGAGAGAGTCCAAGATTTGGGTTTCAACTTTCAAGGAGTTGAAGAATAATGAGGGACTGAATTACCACAATACTCCTCTCATGAGGTCATGCGCAATGCACATGGCCACTTTCTGTTAGAAAAATTAACAGGTCCTAATGGATGGGTCTGTCAAAGTTTGAGAGGCTTAATATTCAAATTGAAAGAAGAATGACTGAAATGAAATTGGACCTAAAGTCGAAGGGATATATAGGTAATTTTCTCAATATTGTACTTTTGGAAAATAACATAAACAAAAAAATGTCTGTATCCCCGTGCATTTGTGTCCCCATTTCTTAAGAATTCTCGTGTTCCATATTAGTATCTGTGTCTGTGCTACATAGGTGAAGATAAGTGGTGGTGGGTAGTCAGTCCAATGAACAAGAAACTCCGCATAGAGCAAAATCCAGAATAGTCCCTACATGTTGTGCGCATTCAATCCAGGGTAAAAGAAGTACTAAGATCTATTATAACCCTGTTGTGACCACCCATCGAAAATGCAAGCCGATTAATAACCACCCATCGAAAGATCTATTATAGGCTGTTATGACCTGTGTTAAACCTTCACACACCTGACAGGTCAAAGTCCTCAAGAATTGTAATAATATTTACCCTTTAATCACACAGTTCTCATGACATGAGTAGCAACAAGTCATCATTATTCTGTATGCAAGCTACAAATTGATAGATAAACAACGACTAAAAGTTTAGTAGTTGATCATACAGGATATAAAATAACAGAAATAACTTCCATAGAAAAAGAAATACATATGCCTAAGATTCCTCTTCTTATGCAGCAAAATATAGCAAGTGCTATTCATTACCCGTGTTGTGTTGCAATACATCAAAAAAGCAGACTCTGGTTGGATACTGAGAATGTTTTCAGAAGATAGTTTATAAATCTTAGATTCAACATAAGCTCAAACTATAAAAAAAAAAACTTCAACAAAGAGCTGAGCTTGCCGTCTCTCTGCTTTAGCTCTTCATTTGGGAAAATACCAGACTCAACTCCTTTGTAATACACAAATTTCTTAATTCGTCTAGTTTCATACCAAATTCTCAGCAAAGTAAGGATAGTTTCACTGAATTTTTTTATCGAAATAGGGCCTTTTTAGAAACTATTGAGCGAAGTAGACTGGAAACCAACCAATTCGTAAAGTAGTGCAATACACACTTGGCATTTGCGTTTTTTGTCCACATGGCATAAGTCTGCCCCCGTGGACACATGTTGTACGCGTATTTGATTTCCATACACTATGTACGCTAGTTGAAGTTGCGTACCACTAAATATGCCTTCCAAGTTTTCACTGCTTGGGCGTTAAGATCATGAAAGGTCCTCCTCCAGACTCATGAAACAACAAATACTTCTTTCATCATGTTGAGCCTAATGAATGCTTTTGCACTTGAACTAAGTTCTTTAAGATCGAATTCCCAGATGTGGACCCATTTCAAACTTAGCGATTGTGTCTTCATTTATTCTTCTATTATTGTTTTTAATTTTTTTCGGGGGGTTTGGGTTAAACAATTGCATCTTCATTTGTTCTTTATCTACTGCAAATTTGGTGGCAGGTTGCTATAAACTGGTGCATCTGCAAAGGTACAATTCCAATACCTCGAGTTAAGTCAGTGAAACAAGCTGAGGAGAACTTGGTTGCTCTCAGATGGTATCCCACTTGGATGAGTTGCTTCAGTCGGAGTATTCAGCACGTGAATCTCCAAGCAAAATGATCCGAAACATTTTCCAGACAAGGTAAACTTTGTATTTGTGTTCAATAAAAACGCAAATAGTATTGGCTTACATGTGCCGAATATGTATACATCTGCCGAAAATGCAAATAGTACTGCCCAGCCGAAAACACAAATAGAAATTGCGTACATCTACGTGGAAGCCACCGTGACAATCAAGGCCACGCAAGTTGCAGGCCTACCATAATACGTAAATACAAAGTGCGAATTGCACTACTTTTATGAATTGTTTGGGTTCCAGCCTACTTCGATGAATTGTTTAAGAAAAGGTCCTATTTTGATATAATAAAAAAAATCAGTTTCACTTCCTCTATTAAGAACTAAAAAACCGAAAGGTAGTTCACAAGGCAGGTGAAACCAGGGTATTAGTCCATTCAATTGGAAGTTGATTCTTCAGAATGTCACCAATATATCAAGTAGGCTGCTACATATATCCATACGTGAAAGGATATGATTCAGATTGAACCGGCATACTATTTCTCATAAATCAATCAACTTTATAGATCCACAACATCAAGATTGATAAATTTTCGCACATAAAACCTACAATACATATATGTAAGCAAGCGCGCGGCGCGTGAAAGACTCGAACCTTTTTTCCTTTCGCGACTGGAAGCGGAGCCGGGAACGAAATCCTCCGAGGCATACCCATCGGCGGCGGCGTGGTCCGGCGTGTCGGCAGGAGATTCGTAGTTGTTGTTGCCGGCGACGCCGCTAAGCGGGGTACTTCCGTTAGTGGATCCGGTGTAGTGGGCCAAGTTACCCATACTGGCACTCTTCCGGATCGATCCATCAGTCAATCGGACCCCAAATAGCTTAACCCCCCGATTCGGGCAGGTCCGTGAGTTGTGCCCATTGTGGCTGCAATGAGAGCAGCGCCGAGTCATGGGGTCTCCAAATCCGAGTCCAACGGAACCCAATTATTATAAGTAGAGAGAGTGTGTTTTTACGTTTACATGGTCCGAGAGAGAGAGAGACGCTGTGAGAGAGAGAGAACAAGATGGGAGAGCGGGTGGGGGATTCGGCGGGGGTGGGGAAATCTGGATCAAGATACGCTTCATTACGATGTAGATTTGGCACATTTGTGGTATTAAAATATCGTTTTTTAGTTATTTTAATTTAATTTCTATTAAGTTTGTGCCAAGGATAGGTGGTCGGAAGATATTTAGCCCTTTCAATCATTCTTATTAGTAGGGAGATGGAGGCCTATAGTGAGAAAACACACTATATGTGTAGTGAATTTATCCAATTGGTCATCTCGATAACAAAAAGTTCATACTGAAATAGATGTTTTTCATTATAGGGGCCTCGATTCCAGTTAATAGGGGTGTAATTTGTTTGGTTTAGTCAATAAATTCGGACCAAATCAGTTGTCCAGTTTGGACAAATAAGAAATCGAAAATCGGACTGAAGTCTATCCATTTGGTCCGGTTTAGTTTGGCCAGTTTGGTTTGATTTTTTATTTGGGTGGGTCCAAGTCTATATTTCTAAAAAAATATAAAAAATAAAGAAAATCCAATTGTAACAAATATTTTTTGTCAAAATTTTAAGTAATCAAGAATAATGTCATCGCAATCGTAATAAAAAATAATCGCATTCAATCCAAAGTAGTGTGCAACACAAAGTCAATAAAGTTGTGGTGTGATAATACTCTCATGCAAAGTGCAAATCAAGAACAATTATAACTTTTAGTGTAAATTATAACAAATAAATAATATAATTTTATTTTTAGGGCTAACATTGTCCGAACTAGTTCGGTCTAATTTGTTCTGGCTCTTAAATGTTAAAAACCAAAAACCAAATTGAAAAATTTTTAAAAACTCAAACTGGACCAGATTGGACCGATCTATGCCAAAAATTAGACCGAACCGTCGGTTTAATTCGGTTTATCAGTTTAGATTTACACCCCTACTTATTAGACATCAGATTTGTTAAAGTATGCGAATTTGCTAAATATAATAAATTCAAATAAAAACTACAGAACAAGGAAATCTAGAGGAGAGGTCATACGGTTTAAATAGTTAAACAAGTATATGCTAATAGTGATAAATAAATAAAAAGTCTTCTTAACTACCACCCAAATAAATATAAATATAAATGCACATTTTATAAAGGGTTTCGTTAATATGTGTCCTAAGGCATATGATAAGGATCATTAAATAGCCTAATTCCACTTCCACTTCTAATGAGAACAGTAAAAATCATTAATGTCACATTCAATATTAAAATAAGAAAAAACTTGTGTTTTAGTCAGACCAAAAACCCTTTTTATTTTTTTCTTTGTGTTTCCTTTTCAATTTTTCTTCTCTATTTTTTTCTAACTCTTGTAACAATTACGAATATCTTATATGACGAAACAACTTGGCACGCGAAAGAGCAACTAGCTAACTGTTTATTGGCATCAACCTAAAAAATTTGCGTGGCAAACGAATCATTAAATGGAATCATACGAAGAGATTAAATTGCAATGCAACTTGAGATCTAGAGTTTTAGTTGCACAATAAAAAAAATTTAAAATTTTAATTAATTGTACGGTGAAAAATTATAAGTTTCTTTATATAATTTCTCCCAAAAAAAAGTCGTTAATAACAAAAAAAAATTCAATAATTTTAAAAAAAAATAGATTACCTCTCATTCACTTCATTATATTTTGAAACCTAATCGTATACTATGTCAGTTAGAATGTTATCCAACTAAAAAAAAAAAAAAGAGGGCAAAATCATGTTTCATAATTTATATGCGCACTAACACCATCTTTGGATGAGGCGAATATTTCGCTCTAATAATGACAGAATAAAAAATTCTGAATTAATTGAATATGCCAATGTGCAAGAACAATTGAACCACTGGACAATACCTCCAGTTAGACCATCTACTATTTATGGTCATGGTTTATTCGAATTTAGGAGTAGCATGGCAATTAAGACCATGGAAAAAACTGAGAGCATTGAGCTCCATGATAAAATAATTAATCTTATGGATCGCACAGATCTTCTTCCCCATATGCGAGACTATAAATATGTTCATATTGGTCTAGTGCAAATTGCTCTAAAACCATTAACCTTGTTAGGCATGGACACCTGTCTACAAGTTACTTTACGAGATGGTAGGTGTAATAATTGGAGAGCTTCAATAATGGGAGCTATTGAAACCAGTCTTAGTCATGGACCGGTTTACTTTAATACTTACCCTAATTTGACCCTATCCCTGACTGATAGAAATATAGGTGAAGTTCTAAATTGTAGAATCCAAACCAAAGGGTATGATTTCCTACCCGGATCTGAGGTAATTGCCTTAGTCTATCGCATCCAATACAAAGTTCTTAATACTCTCAATCCTAGAGTGCGTCAATTAGGACCACCCGACCAAACTGTTTTGATTGAGACTAATATGTTAACCTCTAATATTGCAACAAATAGGTTAATTAATTGGGAGGAAATCAATTTCCCAACAGCATGGACTATTCCCAATGCTGTTCCTCCTCAACCTATAGTTAATACTATTGAACAAATTGTTCAGGATACTGAGGGAAATGTCTCTCTCAACTTCCAAAATTCTGGAAGATTTCTGCGTAGTAGGAGTTCTAGGCATAGTTTCTCCTCTACCCCTCAATCATATAGGGTTAGTAACCCATCAACTAGATACTCCACTTCGGAAGCCTCTGAGCGACCACTAGGAGTCGATAATTTAACAGGAATAAGAATTTCTGAAAATCAAATTCCCCATGGAATATATCAAAATAACTCTGAACCAGTAGAATCACCTACTGCATCTGAAATGGCTTTCACAATTAATCAATGATTATAGGGCCTGAAATCAGAAAAGAAATAAATCTTAATTTTCAACAACCTAAATACCAGAAATTTCGTAGATGGTATTTCTCCAAATATGATAGAGATCAATTAATAAAATTCAAAACAGAATTTTATGATTGGTGTGAAAGAACTAAAAATATTATACCTTTTACCCAATGGTTCAATGAACAATATTATACAGAAATTGACCAATCCATTAGTTATACAAACATAATCCATGATTATGAAGACCAGTTTATTAATGTACTCCAAGACTACTGTAAAAACTGGAAAACAAATCAAGGAACTGTAATGAAGACAGTTCATCCTCCGACACTGCCTCTCGAAGTCGAAGCACAAACGGAATCTAAACCTCCTTTGCAGGCCTCGGCATTTGTCAATTCTGCAAATACAGATCCGAATAATAAAATTTATAAACAAAATAATTTTTCCAATTTACATCTTAATACAATTGGTAGTCAGTTGATCAGAATAGAAGATCAACTTTTCCAAATAGATGAAAATATAAATCATCTAAAAATATCATCAAAACCACCTGATAAAAAACCGCCAGATAAAAAACCTAAAGAGATATCTCAGGTTAATATCAGACCACCAATAACAGTTACAGGATTCAAATTGAGTGATCCTAATGAAACTTCTGAATTAATCCGCGAATTGCAAGGCAGAATGAAAAACCTGTCTATTAATACACTATCAGAAAAATCTGATTCTGATAATGAGTTGAATTCACAACTCAAGGATTTAGAGAATAATTTTGCTGAATCCACCAATACTCTTAATAAAATCCAGTATCCTAAGAGATTTCCTTATTCTGGTGCTGATAGGTATTATTACCCCCGACCAACACCTCAAGATATTCTATATGAGGAATCTAATTTTCAAAAGCAAATGTCATATAGTGGCAGAACCATTTATGAATGGAATATTGATGGTATGACAGAATACCAAATATTTTCTGTAATGCATCAAATGCTAATGTATAGCACAATTTGCATTAACAATGGAAATGAAGACAGTAAAGTTGCTGGTTGGATTACAACCGGCTTTACTGGCATGATTAAAGGATGGTGGGATAATATTCTCATGCCAATACAACGCACAGAAATACTTGGTGCAATTAAAATAGAAAATAATGAAACCTAATCGTATAGAAAATACTTGACTAATTTATTTTCCATTTATTTAAAACCATGACCATAAAATACTAGAAAATAAAATCTAGTAAGGATCGGAAGAAATTAGTACCTTAATTATTGCAAGCAGAACTTCTTTATTGCAGAATTTCTTATATGGAATTATTACAGAGGGAGAGAGAGAGTGAGAGAGAAGTGGAAGAAAACTCTGCCTAGAACTAAACAGACCAGGCCTTTAAATAGACTTTAAACCAAACACAAATGAATTTCAAATGAATTTCAAATTCAAATAACAGACAAATAAAAGAAATCTACAGTAAAATCCAATAATGAAGATTCCTGCCGGGTGCTCTGTGGGCCCCATCGACGCACGTAGTCTTCAGTAATTGGATGCTATTGCTCCATAATTGAGCACTATGGTCCACCATTTTGGACGGGTGTCCAGATTCCCACCGAAAGTTATTTTGGTGATTAGCCTATCTTTTCTTTACCTTTCTTTTTTGCTTGAGACAGCTTTTCTGCCATGATTTCGGTCATGCTATCCCAAACGTCTCCAATTGTTGGAGTCTCTGGATTCAATTCTTCTTCATAGGGGTCTTGAGATTCCCCTGCCAGACACGTGAATGGATTATTTGTGTCTTCCTTGGATTCTTTAGAATTGGCCGATGTCATGGATTCGTCATCAGCAGCATCAGAATGGACAGTTTGAAGAAACTGTTCTTTCATGAAGTTCATTGTTTTGACCACAATTTCATCGTCAGTGGCCTGAGAAAATTTTTCCCTTAATTGTTCTGAAATCTCTAGAAAGGGATTCTTAATTGAAAGTTTCTCCTGAGCTTGAATTTGGACTTTCAATTCAGAGACCTTTTCTTTAATCTTGTCCAATGTCTCATTGATATCTGCTCCTGACCACCATCGATAATGGAAGGTTCTCTGTAAAATGGGCAATTGGATTTGATTCCGGCCAATTTGAATGTCCCATCTCCAGATCCATGGGATGCCGAATATAGTCATGGTTTCCAGAAATAATCTTCCTGGAGGATCATCGGCAAATTTTCCCTTTAATTGGGAATATAACTGCGAAAATGGTTTTAATGCAGTCTGAATTTCAGTAGGTAAATATTCTGGTTTTGGGCCAAATTTTGACCACCAAATATAAAACCAGTTTGGAAAAGAATTATTTTGTGTCAAAATATTAGGACACAGTTTGAAAAACCAAGTATGTTTCCTTTTACTATTTTGGTAATAAAAGGTTTTTGAAAAAGCTTCAATGTAATCCCAATAATTGTACTGGATCGGAACTCCATTTTCCGATTTAATACTCAAAGATTTTGATCTTTGTGGGTGTATTCCCCATCGCTGTATTGGAAGGACAGTCTTAATTACTGCCTTGCTGTATGTTATTGGACTCTTTCTATCCGTTTTATTTTCAAAAGTATGATGGATAGAAATTGATCCTGACTCAATGAGCATTGCTTCATATTGATATCTATATTTGCCTTCAGGCACCTGGTAATTCATTGTATCCAGGTATTGGGACTTAATTTCCCATGGATCATGCCTTAATTGCATGTCTTTTGGTTCCAAGACCATAATTGTCTCGGTAGTTGTCAATTGCTGAAAAACAACCTTTGATTCGACCACATCCTTTATTGACAGTGGTGTTGAAGTATTGGCTAGAGACATTGCCTCTGCAAGTGATGGATATTGAAGATTATTTGCCCTGAGATAAGCCAGGACATCTTCTTGGGTAACGCCTTTATTCCGTCCCCGTCCTCGGCCACCACGGCCGCGTCCCCTGTCAGGAGGACGATTCATCCTGCAATTTTCTGCAATAAAACTATTAAGCACAGGATAAAATATTAATTTGTTTTTTCAATTTATTATATCGAATACTGTAATGGTCAAATAGTTCTTTGTCTTCTTCCGAAGGAAAACCATAAATGAGATAATATTGTTTAAAAGCTATAATTGCTTTTATCCATTTATTTAGATAAAATCCTGAAGGGAAACATCTGTATATAAATTGTTCCCTATTAGCTTGGCGCATTGCATTGCTAACAGTATTCCAATGCTTATATTGGGCGATCTGAGATATTAATCGCTTCTTTCTTGTCTCATGTTGATGAAACTCATTAGTTATATAATATGACGAGCCTGGAGGATGTTTCCAAGCTATTAGCTTGTCAATTTCTAGGCGGTCTCTTAATAACGTCTCATAAGCAGCTATTGAAGCTGTCGGAACAGCTAGTGGTATTGCTGAGGGAAAATCCAGAAGATTAGGAATATTAGCTGGATTCATAGGATGTATAGCAAAATCCATTTAGCCCTGTAGAAATTCCCGAGTAAGGAAATCAGGAAGAGAATTATTTTCTCCTTTAATATATTCAATAGTAAAATCATAAGCAGATAATTCAGCCTGCCATCTGGCAAAAATTTGTTTTGAAACTAGATTTTTAACATCTTGTTTCAAAATTTGTTTTGCAGAGCTGCAATCAATTTGGAGAAGAAATTGTTGATTGAGCAAATCATCTTGGAACTTATTAATGCATTTAATAATTGAAAGAATTTCTTTCTTCACAGTACTGTAATTGACTTGTGCATTTTTGAAAAGGCCAGATGTAAACCTGACTAATTCAGTTTTAGAAGTATTAGGGTTATATTGTTTTAAGATGCCACCATATCCAATATTTGAGGCATCAGTCTCAACTATTTTCTTCCATTCAGGATTGGCAATAGCTAAACAGGGAAGTTGTTTAGCTTTCAATTTTATTTTCTGCACAGCTCTGGTGTGACGATCAGTCCATGCAGGAGGATTCTTTTTAAGTCTCTCATAGAGGGGTGCAGAATCCTGGGCTAATTCTTTATAGTAGTCTCCAATATAATTAAGACTACCTAAAAACCTCTGTAATTGGGTTTTATCTTTTATTTCATCTGAAAATTTAGAAACAAACTCAATACTTCTATCAATAGGGATAATTTTCCCTTGATGAATATTATGCCCCAAAAATCTGACATGAGTTTGGAAAAGTTTCATTTTGGGGGCAGAAAGTACAAGTCCATTCCTTTTGATTACATCTTTAAATATTCTAAGATGTTTCATATACTGGTCGATGTTCTGAGAAAATATAAGAACATCATCAATATAACAAATTGCAAATTCAGCATATGGATAGAAAATATCATTCATAATATTTTGAAATTCTGAAGGTGCATTCTTCAGACCAAATGGCATCACGTTCCATTCGTAATGGCCAAAAGGTACTGCAAAAGCAGTCTTATATCAATCAGATTCCGCAATTTGGATTTGCCAATATCCAGATTTTAAATCAAATTTAGAAAAGATGACAACCTAATGAAGTCTGTCTAACAAATCTTTTTTATTGGGAATGGGATACCTAATCCACATTAAAACTTCATTTAGTGGTTTATAATTTATAACCAATCGAGGAACACCTCGTTCCTTTTCAGCATTTTTATTGACATAAAAAGCAGTACAACTCCAAGGAGAATAGCTTTTTCTTATTAGCTGTTTTTTCAACAAACTGTCAATCTCATTTTGACATAATTGTAAATATTCTTGTTTCATTTGAGAATGCCTAGCTTTTGTAGGAATTTTTCTTTCATCAAAATCCTTCTCATACGGTAATGAAACAATATATTTCTTTCTATCCCAAAAAGCATTAGGGATATCACTGCAAATTTCTTTATTGAAATCTGTCTGTATTTGAGAAATCTTTTCCTTTATAAAAGGTTTATGAAGAATTTCTTCAATGCTCATAATTTGGATTTCCTGTTGCAAAAAATTAATTTGTCTATTTTTATGGGAATTTTTTTGCATAATATCATTTATCTCCTTGTAAATTGGTGGAGAAACAAATTCAAAAAATACTTCATGAGCACCAATTTGTGCAGTAATACCAGCTGTACTGGTATGCATGGGCATAATCATAGAGAGGAAAGGAGTTCCTAGAATCAATTCTTGCTGGAGGTTTCTAATACATAGAAATGTTGTTTCCAGACAAACTCCTTTGTTGCAAATATAAACCTGATTTAATTTATATTTGATTATCATTTTGACGCCACTGGCATTTGAAAGACTTTGTGATGTCTTCTCAAAATATTGAGTTGGAACTATTCCTTCTTGGATGCAGTTCATATCTGCACCACTATCAACCAAAGCAACAATATTGTTGATAGTATATTCTTTATTAATGACCAAATTTACCTTAATATGCCATTTTTGGTAAACAATATTATTGAGTGTATTAAGGTAGACTGGTTCTTCAGGTTGGCTTGTGCTACCTGGGCTACCTTTCTTTTCCAAAGAATTCATCCTTTGATTGATATTATAAAACTGTTGATTTGCTTGGTTTTGAAATGTTTTCAGCAGTTTTATTTCAGATTTTAAAATATTGATTTCTTGCTTGAGATCAGGAATAGTGACAGGTTTAGGATTGTCAACCTGTTCCAGCCTATCTAAAACTGTTTTGAGACTATAAGTCTCATGAGGAATATACGGTTGCTCTGATTTTCCTTCTTCAGAATCAGCAGATAGACAAGTCTCAATTAACTTTATTTTTAATTGAGGATCCTGAATTTGATCTATTATTTCTAATAAACCTTTCTGTTTATCAGTTAATACATTGATGCTGAGGCCATTCATCTCAACAATTGCCTTCCAATAATTATCAGAAGTTGAACATTCAAGATTATTACACTTACAATCTTTTGAAGTAAGTGTTTCCATTTCTGAATCAGAAGAAGAATCATCCTCAGAGACTTCATTTAATTGTTCATCAGAGGATTCTGAATCTGATTCTAATATTATTTTAAAGAGTTGCTGTTTTAACCCTTCATCAATTTGAAGCTCATTAAGCTTTTGCCTAACACGATATTTATTGGCATAATGACCAATTTTTCCACATTTAAAATATTTGGGTGGATCTTTAGAAGCTTTTTGTCTTATCGGCTTCTTGTATTTTTTAGAAGAAAATTGTTTAGAATTGGAGGGTTCAAAATTCTTTTTCTTCTTATAGAATTTTCTTTTAGAATATTTTTTAATGGCTTTATGACTATTTCGTTTATGACCAGGAGGAGTGGATTTAGTCATATCATACCCAAATTGGTCACAAAATTGGCCAAGCTCTTGCTTGCCAGTTAAATTCTGTTTTTTCAATTGGTTATGTAATTTAATGTCATTACACAAAGTTAAACCTTCTTGAATTATTATGGAAATTAATTGTCCATAAGTGTATTTATCATAATTAATGGTTAAACCATTATTCTGATCTCTCAATTTTTTACGAATTTTTTCAGCAAAGAAGTATGGTAATCCATCAATAAATTTGGATTTCCAATGCTCACTATTAGCATCATGTCTTTGCATAACTTTTGTAAGGAAAACATCCTTATACCAACGGAAATGGGTTAACGTTGGACATTTTAGGTTTTGAAGTAATTCTCTACTTCGTTCTCTTTGGTTATCCCAATGACCAACAAAGTGAAGAATTATTGCTTGTACAAGAGTGTACACAGCATCTTGTTTTTGTTCATTATTTTCTATTTTAATTGCACCAAGTATTTCTGTGCGTTGTATTGGCGTGAGAATATTATCCCACCATCCTTTAATCATGCCAGTAAAGCCGGTTGTAATCCAACCAGCAACTTTACTGTCTTCATTTCCATTGTTAATGCAAATTGTGCTATACATTAGCATTTGATGCATTACAGAAAATATTTGGTATTCTGTCATACCATCAATATTCCATTCATAAATGGTTCTGCCACTATATGACATTTGCTTTTGAAAATTAGATTCCTCATATAGAATATCTTGAGGTGTTGGTCGGGGGTAATAATACCTATCAGCACCAGAATAAGGAAATCTCTTAGGATACTGGATTTTATTAAGAGTATTGGTGGATTCAGCAAAATTATTCTCTAAATCCTTGAGTTGTGAATTCAACTCATTATCAGAATCAGATTTTTCTGATAGTGTATTAATAGACAGGTTTTTCATTCTGCCTTGCAATTCGCGGATTAATTCAGAAGTTTCATTAGGATCACTCAATTTGAATCCTGTAACTGTTATTGGTGGTCTGATATTAACCTGAGATATCTCTTTAGGTTTTTTATCTGGCGGTTTTTTATCAGGTGGTTTTGATGATATTTTTAGATGATTTATATTTTCATCTATTTGGAAAAGTTGATCTTCTATTCTGATCAACTGACTACCAATTGTATTAAGATGTAAATTGGAAAAATTATTTTGTTTATAAATTTTATTATTCGGATCTGTATTTGCAGAATTGACAAATGCCAAGGCCTGCAAAGGAGGTTCAGATTCCGTTTGTGCTTCGACTTCGAGAGGCAGTGTCGGAGGATGAACTGTCTTCATTACAGTTCCTTGATTTGTTTTCCAGTTTTTACAGTAGTCTTGGAGTACATTAATAAACTGGTCTTTATAATCATGGATTATGTTTGTATAACTAATGGATTGGTCAATTTCTGTATAATATTGTTCATTGAACCATTGGGTAAAAGGTATAATATTTTTAGTTCTTTCACACCAATCATAAAATTCTGTTTTGAATTTTATTAATTGATCTCCATCATATTTGGAGAAATACCATCTACGAAATTTCTGGTATTTAGGTTGTTGAAAATTAAGATTTATTTCTTTTCTGATTTCAGGCCCTATAATCATTGATTAATTGTGAAAGCCATTTCAGATGCAGTAGGTGATTCTACTGGTTCAGAGTTATTTTGATATATTCCATGGGGAATTTGATTTTCAGAAATTCTTATTCCTGTTAAATTATCGACTCCTAGTGGTCGCTCAGAGGCTTCCGAAGTGGAGTATCTAGTTGATGGGTTACTAACCCTATATGATTGAGGGGTAGAGGAGAAACTATGCCTAGAACTCCTACTACGCAGAAATCTTCCAGAATTTTGGAAGTTGAGAGAGACATTTCCCTCAGTATCCTGAACAATTTGTTCAATAGTATTAACTATAGGTTGAGGAGGAACAACATTGGGAATAGTCCATGCTGTTGGGAAATTGATTTCCTCCCAATTAATTAACCTATTTGTTGCAATATTAGAGGTTAACATATTAGTCTCAATCAAAACAGTTTGGTCGGGTGGTCCTAATTGACGCACTCTAGGATTGAGAGTATTAAGAACTTTGTATTGGATGCGATAGACTAAGGCAATTACCTCAGATCCGGGTAGGAAATCATACCCTTTGGTTTGGATTCTACAATTTAGAACTTCACCTATATTTCTATCAGTCAGGGATAGGGTCAAATTAGGGTAAGTATTAAAGTAAACCGGTCCATGACTAAGACTGGTTTCAATAGCTCCCATTATTGAAGCTCTCCAATTATTACACCTACCATCTCGTAAAGTAACTTGTAGACAGGTGTCCATGCCTAACAAGGTTAATGATTTTAGAGCAATTTGCACTAGACCAATATGAACATATTTATAGTCTCGCATATGGGGAAGAAGATCTGTGCGATCCATAAGATTAATTATTTTATCATGGAGCTCAATGCTCTCAGTTTTTTCCATGGTCTTAATTGCCATGCTACTCCTAAATTCGAATAAACCATGACCATAAATA
Organism: Arctostaphylos glauca; assembly: GCA_019985065.2. Classification (NCBI taxonomy): domain Eukaryota; kingdom Viridiplantae; phylum Streptophyta; class Magnoliopsida; order Ericales; family Ericaceae; genus Arctostaphylos; species Arctostaphylos glauca. Next base: position 19,724,627 of record JAHSPW020000006.1, read on the forward strand.
GTAGATGGTCTAACTGGAGGTATTGTCCAGTGGTTCAATTGTTCTTGCACATTGGCATATTCAATTAATTCAGAATTTTTTATTCTGTCATTGTTAGAGCGAAATATTCGCCTCATCCAAAGATGGTGTTAGTGCGCATATAAATTATGAAACATGATTTTGCCCTTTTTTTTTTTAGTTGGATAACATTCTAACTGACATAGTATACGATTAGGTTTCAAAATATAATCGTCCTTTATCAAATTGCACGTCTGTCAACGATTTACCGGAGCAAGGCCGTAACACCCTAACCGGGTTTTCCAGGCCGGACAAATCCGAACGCGACTTGGGTGACGTCCCACTATTTAATAAAGAGCACATATATGTTGAAACTTAGATCTATACTCTGTCATTTAGAGAAATATTCAACTTATCTTATTTTCGTTTTAAGATTTTAATAATATAAAGAACAGATAAGGAAAAGACAGGCATAATCACACTTCATAACTTATAATTGCACTAACAAGATTATCAAGCCACCATTATGGCTCTGATACCATAAAATACTAGAAAATAAATGAAATACTAGAAAATAAATATTGACTAAAGATTTAATCTTATGGATCAATTATTGTCTTCTTGACTAAATGGCACTAACTATTCTAGTATTATAGAAAATAAATTAGTACCTTAATTAGTACTCCAATTTATTGTCTTCTTTTACCCGTCAATAATAAAAGAAGATTAGAGACATGATGAACAATTCAATGTATTAGTAGCAAAACTCAGAAGAAACGCAAAGAAATATGTTGCCTCAAAATGGAAAGGGCGAAGCAAAAGATTGGAGTACGGTTTTATTATTGACGTGGTAAAAGAAGACAAGAAATTGGTAGAAAATGATAGATCATCGAAACTAATTTTAGGAAAAAAGTCAAACAAGCCCCCTAAAAGATGCTATCTAATTGCACTATGTTGCAAATTTAGCTATGAAGTCAAAGGAGTGCCATATGAGGGCATTCGATACAGCTGTCGCTACATTACTATTTTAGGTAAAAAGTCAAATGAGTTGCCCTGAAAGGTCAAATGAATCAAATCCTCCTAAACAAGCGTGGTCCCACTATTATATATTCTGAATTTAACCATTGACACCGTAGGCTAGCTAAGCAATTCATCTCTCTTCTTGACCAAAGCGCATATGTTTGGGATCTGAATTAAACACTATTTTAAAAATCAACATCACATTGTTAAATGAATGTAAAGGTAAAAAAATTAGTCACACATTGTCAAATATTTTGAAGTCATTATCTAATGAAATAAAATTCTAAACATCTTTTTTTACTCTATTCGGTTGCAATTTAACTTGCGAACCTTTAACTCTTTTTTACACAAAGTAAAAAGAGAGGGTATTTTGGTCTCACTAGAACACAAGTTTTTTCTTACTCTAATATTTAGGGGTGAAAGAGAAACCGAAAAAACCAAACCGACTGTTCTGTTCGATCTTCGGTCGGTCCACAATAGTGTTCGGTCGGTCTCGGTCCAATAAAGGTTTTTTGAAATATATTCGGTTCGGTCTCGATTTTTTAAAATTTTGACCGGACCAAACCGAACCAATTACCGATAGTGTACCGAATGGTATTGGACTGAACTGATTTGGACCGAACTAACTTGAACCGAACCGAAAGTTAGTGATGTATTTGATTTTTGTGATTTTTGATTATGTGATTTTAACTATTTTGGTGAAAAAATAGATGAATTTTTTCTTAAAGTATGTCCATTTGATATTTGATGGAAAAAAAATTCGAATGGAGACCCATTTGGTAATACATTTTTTATATTAGTGGTGAATTTGAACCGTATAGGCTCAAAATTAATTTTTAACATTGCCCATTCGGGTCGGTCCGAAATCCCCGAAATCACCGAAATAATTTAACCCCCCCCCCCAACCGAATCGATTTGTGAAAATATTGGACCGAACTGGCTGACCCCGAACAAATTTCACCCCTACTAATATTGAATGTGACATTAAAGATTTTACTGTTTCCTATAAAAGTGAAAGTAGAGTTAGGCTATTTAATAATCCTTATCATGTGCTCTTAGGGCACATATTAACAAAACCCTTTTATAAATATCAAAATATATACACGGATATCAATACACAATTAACGAATATCGATACATTTTTGAAACATGGGTGGTGGTTAGCATTTTCTATAAAACAATTGGAACAAAAATAAATACAATGAAATTTTGAAAAAGAGTTAATACAAGTGAAATAAATATGACAAATGTGTTCACAGAGTTAACTTTGTTCAGTTCTCAGAAAAGTTATACGAAAAAATTATTCTCAAAAAAAGTGAAGTGAAATAAAAGAAAAAGAAACCTATTTTCATGTGTGTGTTCATTTAACAAATGAATCTTGTGGAAAATAAAAATTTACTTGTTCACTTGTCAGGAAAAAGAAAGCAGCAGAAATTTCTTTTTCTCTAATTCAACAACTAGTTGTGAACTAATTTAATTTTTAGAACATAGCAATTAGTAATTATGTTTTCAAAACATGTCCTTTCAACCATCATGCAACTCATTTATAAAAAATCAAAATTTCATCGTGCAATTTTAAAATCAATCATAAAAAGATGTACTTTTATTCCATCAACTTAAACAAATAATAAGATAAACAAGTACTTTTATTTTAAAAACAAAACTAATGCCTAATAGAAGATAAATAAATACTTCCGAAAAACAAACCACAAAGTTTAACACATACGACAAGTATCTTATAAAGCACCATAAAAATCAAAATTATTGTTGCTCGCGTAAATTTTGAAGTACCTCTCCAGAAATCTAATCCGCATCTCAGCTGAATATATCATAAATACCTTTGCTTTAATTTCATTGCCCACAAGATTCTCAAAAGCATCAGCAACACTATCTTGATTTAACTCTTCAATTTTTTCCAAAGTCTTAAGTAATAAGGAGGGATCTACTCGTTCATCAAGTTTGGCATTCTTAGCTTCTAATTCGGCCTTCTTAGCTTCTAATTCTATTTTGCGCTCCATTGCTTCGGCCATTTGCCTAATACTTAAAGTCACTGAATGTATTGTTTCCAAAAGTCCCATACGTTTTCTGACACGTTTTCCATGTTGCCTAGGAATTGGACATGCTGAGAGATGCCTTGACTGCTCTGTGGGAGTTGGCTATCATGATCATTCTAACTGATATTAATATCACTCTCATTTTCATTTTCCTCATGTTCTATTAATGTCAGGTCCTTCACGACACCATTCGCTAGTGGCTGCATCATTACCACAAATGATTGCCAATTCTTCTAGCATTTTAATTTTCTTATGCCTCAAGTTCTTTACTTTCGGGTGTGCCTGTGACAATAATAATCCCAAACACCGAATATGTTTTAGACGAGAGTATTAAAAATTAATAGTGTAAATTAAAGAAAATACATTTACGTAAGTTTCCCAAACTTCATCGCTGCATTCCACTTTCTTAGTTGTATAATTAAAAACGAAACCACTTTTTCCGATCATCCTTTCTATATCTCTGTAATCCCTCTTGACTGTCTTCATTCAATTAATCACGTTGTCCTTATTAAGCCTTAAGTTAAAAGTTACATTCAATGGATTAGCTGCTGCTATGTAGGCAATCTCTATAAACCCTTTATCAATTTTATTTCCTTCATTGCATTGAAAAATGTAACGACCCGCTCCCGCCTTGTACAATATTATCCGCTTTTGTCGCTCAAACCCCATGGACTTCCCAGTAGGTCACTCATCCCAAGATTGCTCCAGGGTGAGCACGCTTAACTGTGAAGTTCCATTTAGTGTTGGCGTCATCACGGCTTTAAAAGGCCTTGTACAAGGAAGGTTCATAATCTTATAAATACCACCGAACTTACATCCACCAAGCGATATGGGAACCTTGACCATCTGTCCGAACATCCCACTAAGACTCCATCTCATGGACACCGGCCTCACAACTGACACCACGGCCTGGTTGGGGTGTCACAATCTCCCCCACTTAGGAACACACGTCCTCGTGTGGGCCCGAGATTTCCCACATTTCTGGTTGGTGCAGGCTCTGATACCATTTGTAATGACCCACTCCCGCCTTATACAATATTATCCGCTTTTGTCGCCCAAACCCCATAGACTTCCCAGTAGATCACCCATCCCTGAATTCACCACGGCCTGGCTGGGGTGTCACAAAAAATAAGCACCTCAATAAGACATTTATCCGTTTCTTGCGTCCACATTGTGTTCTTTTTTTTTTTAAGTCAGTTTGACATGGATCCGCAAATTGCTCCATATTGCTATAAACAATATCACATACAAAATGACTTAAATATTAAAATTCAAGAAATATATATATATATATATATATATATATATATAATAAAATTTGAAACAGATACTCGATCAATAACAAAATCTAATCAACATTTTATACATTGAAATCTTGCCACATATGATTCATTGTTGAAGTTTTAATCATCTTACCCGCTCTACCTTTATCATTTCTATCAAACATCTCTACCCCTAATGCATTATCAATGTGGGATTCTTGTCTCGTAATTATCTGTCAACTTTATCCAAAAGAGAATTATTGGGCATTACTCATCTGATGTGGTTATGAATAATATAACATGCAATCACCACATCTACTTGTGTTGTCCATGGGTACTCAGGTTCTTCTCTTCAAATTATAAAATTTTCTTTAGTACTCCAAAAGCACGCTCTATGAAATTTCGGAGGGAAGAGTGTTTATGATTAAATAGCTCCTTAGGAGTAGCTGGTATTCGCCCTCTAAATTCATTTAAATGATATCTTGTACTGCGAAATGGTGTAATGAATTGTCTTAGAAGTGGGTATCCTGCATCAACAAGATAGTATTTTTCTACAAACATAAACGAAAAAATGTGATTAAAAATATTTTTTATTCTCATTATAGGTGCAAACAAGTGAATATTATTTACCTTGAGAACATTTAATCTTATGATTTCTTGTGAGGGCACACTCTAATATCCTCAAGTCAGATGTTGAACCCTCCCAGCCAAAGATAATATATGTGAACTTCAAATCAAATGAACATGTGCCATGATATTTTGCGATGGCCACCCTTTTCGACCTCGAAATCGAGCTATGATATCACTAGATAATTTAGCAGGAAGATGAGTTCCATCAACTGCTCCCACACAGTCCTAATTTAAGATATTTTAGATTATAAACCAAAAAGTTTCAATATAATTACATCAACTATAATATAAGCTTACCTTAAAATAAAGCCAATCTTGGATTGTCTCTTACTTCTTATGGTGTTTCTCCTTCGGGGGGTTTGATAAATTCGTCATGCAAAGAAATGATTGCATACATAACCTCATTAAAGTAATAACTGATTGTTGCTCATGAACGCTTAAAGTAACACTTCAAGTTACAATTTTTCTCATTGTGCGCGACTGCATGTAAAAATATAGCTAATTATTCTTCAACTTTGCAATGGACCGTATCATGTAACCTGCCAGTCCCCTTCAGAACAAAAACAAAAAAGTTTCTAGGTTCAGCCTTAACAAATTGTAACAGTCTTCCTCCGAGTTAACCAAATCATGTAAAATTGTCTTACTGTTAAATAATGATTACGCGGTGAAATCCTCTCTACATTGTCTATATATGCTTTTGAAGTTAATAAAGCAGCAGCATTCACAATAACAGCACAAGCGGAGTTTATACCATCATCATAATCGTCGTTGGAAATCATCTATAATATAAAACAAAAAATGCAAATCAAAAAGAGAGAATTGTATATAATTTACATATTATTTTAGTTATATATAAAATATAATCAATTGCTGCTTCTTGGGAAAAGAAGAAAGATGATAGTTGATGGCTTTGGTAGTAACAATTGATACATAACAACATAATATAATGAATAGTACTTTTTTATTTGAAGAAAGCACGAACCTGTCTAACTTGTAAAATGACGAAGACGAAAATTGTGGAGTCTGGAATCCAATGTAGACTTCTCGGGTTGATGAATCGAATCCTCTCGAATAGCCTGCAAAACACTCAACACTAAATTAGTGCCGACCGGGGGTTGGATTTCCGGTGGGCACTCCGACGATCAAGTTAGCTCTTTAGGAAGAGTTGAAATAACTTGAAAGTATAGTTTTAGCGCAAGCGTGCATGTCCCTGTAGTAGGAGTGCTGTTGGGGTATTTATAGAGTGAGAATCCAACCGTCTGCCGGTGAGTTCGGCCCAGTATGTAGGTCGTGATCCGAAGACCGCGGGGGTGCTGCCACGTGTCCCACGTTCGTGCGGATCGGAAGGGTGTACTTGCACGTTCCCTTAGAAAACGGACAACGTGTATTCGTGTTCAGGAACCGAGTCGCAGAGCGTTTTTAGACGTCCTGGCCAAGAAATTGCCAAAAAGGATCCCTTAGCCGAGTGATGAATGCCGAGCATAGAGGGGCCGGAGATCGGTGTGGAACGTGATACCACCGTTCGGAAAGGCCGAGCTCAAACTCGTTTGGAAAGGCCGAGCTCAAACTCCGGCCGACAGGTCGTCCGACCCAACACCAGGAAACTCATATTGGCAGGTTTGAGTTATGCCGAGCTCCAAAATACGATGCGGATGATCATGGGCCGGGGGCCCACTAATGACTATTCCGGCCTACTACAAAAATTTATACCTGTCAATGAAAAAGGTAAAAAAAACCAGTCTCAATTGAAAGTTAATTAAAAAATAAATAGGAACAAAGACATCCTATTATCGTTTTTGTTATTATCATTTTATTTATTTCATGGTTTGTTAATTCCTCCTATACAATTATATACATCATGCTAACCAATCTATGATCCTTTATATCCCCATATGCCTTTACTTTTAACTGATGAACCTTCTTCAATTTCAAAGAATCACATGGCAGACAAAACTGAGAACAAAGTACATACAAAGCACTAATATAATACAAATGTCTCACTTTGAAGAAAAATAAAAATAGTGTTGATGGTGACCTTACCTCTGCTCTACACTGCTATGTACTTTTTATCTTTGCTTTGCACTGCTCTGTACCCCTGATTTACTGTGCATAGTGTCCTTATATCTAACATAACCCTAAAATATTTTGGCAGTCACCTCTTAATATATTGGCGCCAATTTTATCCACGTTTTGTTTTGCTTCTTTACTTCCCTGCGACGCAAAATCTATTTTGGGAGAAAGTAAATGTCATTGGGAAAACTTTAAGTGTGGGACCCAATATTTTCTTGGCAATTGAACAACAGAAAAATTACAGGAAAATCAATTTTTTCATCATTTCCCATCCTTTATGGACAACTGAACGGACCCATAGAGTTTCGATTCTAAGGTGAAATGTTCAGTTTTAAAGTCGCAGGAAAAAAAACAAAAGGTTTTCATAGTAGGGACATAATCTTCTATGCGATCTTTATAGAATTAGCCGTTCTATATCTTCTTGGAGATTATTATGGTTTAACTCATGGATCTTATTGCTAGTTAATGCCATCTTTAGACATATATTGGAAATTCACTGTTAGATGCATCAAGTTTGGTGTAGGTGGGGTAATCTTCTCATTTAGATGGAAAATTAATACCTACTTATTCGGCAAGAATTGGGTTTTCTCTCTCTTATGACCTATGACCTGCAAGATAATAACCTGTCAAACAATTTACTGTTGTTGTGATGGAAATGCACTCTGATAATTAAGTTAAACAAAACTCACATGAGTATACGTAATTCAAGTTAATATTTTCTATTAGCATTTGAGTTAGTGCGTACTTTTACCATGGAATTGGACCTTTATTTATGACCTTGTGACTCAATCTTCTTAACTCTTTTAAGACAATAATTCCTGATCAAAATCGAAATAAGATTGTCTTTTGATTGGTCACTAATGAAATAAAACCGGTCTAAATTCCTCCAGAGTACTATCTTTTACCATAATTAGAGTTTCATTCAACCACAAACTTCTCATTATAAGTTAAATTGGCCTAGGATTCCTTATCCACGTGTGGTTAGAAACTTATCCCTACATATTCGGAGTTCTTTCTTATCTAGGACTCGAGATTGTTAATCATGCCTATTAGATTGGCAACATCCTAAATCCAACATGGCTGAACTCATGTTGAGAGCCTAGGAGATAGACAAATACTGAAGACACACTTGCTGCTCACATGGGGTTGTGAGAGGGAGGTCCTTACAACTAGTCAACATGGAGGATTTCAGTCAGCCAGAGAACGAAAGCAGCAAGAAGGTGGTTGGTCTTGTGCTGACTCCTCTTTCTAGGGTAAGAGAGTTGATAGAAGAGAATCCCCTCGAAGGGGGAGACCAGAAAGGAGATTTTAGTACTATAGCCCTTATTGGCCACAATCAATCAAGTGTTGCAGGAGATTAGTGATTATCCTGAACTCAAGTGGCCTGGGAAGATGAAGACTCCTTCTGACAAGCGTTCCCATCACAAGTATTGTCGGTTCCATCATGATCATGGTCATGACACAGATGATTGTATCGAACTCAAATAGCAGATTGAAGGTCTTATTAGACGGGGAGGCCTCCAGAGATTTGTTTGGAAAGATGACAACTCAAACCGACGACAAGAGGACAAGAGGGGACTGATTGCTCGTGAGGAGGAGAGAACTCCTCCACCACCTCCCCAGCATCATCAGATCAGAGAGATTTATATGATATCTGGAAGGCTAGGGGCTAGAGGAGATATTAAGTCTTCTTGCAGATCCTATATTAGAGAGGTGCTCAACACATAGAGGCTGGTAAAATGAACATGGGTAGCTGCGCCCACTATCCAGTTCACAGAAGACGATGCTGAGGGGGTATTTCAGCCTCATGATGACTCTTTGGTGGTTATTCTGCTTGCCAATTGGACGATGAGACGAGTCCTGGTTGAGACAGAAAGTTCTGCCAACCTCATCTGTTGGCTAGCCTATAATGGATTGCGCTTGGAGAAAGATAAAATCAAGCTAGTAAAATCTCTCCTTGTGGGATTTTCTGGAGAGACTGCTCATCCCGTTGGGATAGTAACTCTCCTAATCATGTTGGGAGGCAAGCACAGAAATGCCACTGCCTTGGTGAATTTTCTGGCAATGGATTGCCCTTCAGCATATAACGTTATATTGGGTAGGCAGACCCTCAACAAGTTTAAAGCTATGGTGTCTACTTACCATTTCAAAATCAAGTTCCCAACTGCAAATATAGTAGGTGATGTCAGGGGAGACCAGAAGAGAGTGCGAGAATGTTATCTCACCTCCATGAAAACGAAGAAAGAAACTCTTTCTGTAAGTGGGATTGATATGCCAAATGAAGAGAATGTCAGACAAGGGGAGCCAGTGGAAGAACTGGTCGAGGTACCAGCAGTGGAAGGTCAGACCGAGAAGGTCCTTCATATTGGCTTCAAATTAGGTCCGGAGGAGGTGGAATCATTAGTTGATTTTCTACGCAGCTACTTAGATATTATCGCTTGGTCACATGAAGATATGTCTGGAATTGATCCCAAGTGTTACATAGGCTAAATGTCGACCAAGCCTACCGACCAGTTAAGTAGAGGGTGCGGACCTTCGCTCTAGAAAGGAATGTTGTCATTGCAACAGAGGTAGATAAGATGAAGAAAGCTCAGTTTATTCGAGAAGCCCAGTATCCCGTATGGGTTTCAAATGTGGTCTTAGTACCTAAATCAAATGAAAAATGGCAACTATGTGTGGATTTTAAGAATCTCAATAAGGCATACCCCAAGGATAGTTTTTTCCCTTCCCAGGATTGATCTATTGATATGCTCTACAGCAGCTCAGCTTCATGGATGCCTTCTCAGGTTATAATCAGATTCAGATATACTCTGAGAATGAAGAGAGGACGTCTTTCATTACGGATAGAGGGTTGTATTATTATAAGGTTATGCCTTTTTAGCTTAAGAATGTAGGTGCCACTTATCAGAGATTGATGAATCATATGTTCGGAGAGTAGATTGGGCGAAATGTTGAAGTATATGTGGATGATATGTTAGTAAAAAGTCTCTACAGATCCAACCACATGGTAGACCTAAAAGAAGCATTTAATGTGCTTAGGAAATATCAGATGAAACTTAACCCCAGCAAATGTGCGTTTGGGGTTAGCTGGGGTAAGGTCTTGGGATTCATGGTCTCTCAGAGGGGTATAGAAGCCAACCCAGAGAAAATCCAAGCTATTCTCAATATGAGATCTCCCAGATGAATCAAAGAAGTACAAAAACTAACTGGAAGCATATCAACTCTGAATTGTTTTGTCTCTAGGACAACCGACAGATGTCACCCATTCTTCCAAGTCCTGAAAAAGGCTTTTCAATAGACTGAAGAGTGTGAGTTAGCCTTCCAGCAATTGAGGGAGTATCTCTCAGCTCCTCCTTTGCTTAGTCACACGAGAGAATGGGAGGATTTATATTTGTATCTAGTTATGTCCTCTCATGCAGTCAATTCTGTGCTTATTCGTATGGAAGGAAATGTCCAGCATCTAGTCTGTTATGCCAGCCGGGCCCTGAGAGGAACAGAGGAGAGATACCCCAAGATAGAAAAGATGGCCTTCGCTCTAATCACAGTAGCTAGAAGATTAAGGCCTTATTTACAAACCCACTCAGTTAAAGTCATGTTTGATCAGCCTCTTACGAAATAATTCACAACCCAGAAACATCTGAAAGGTTAATCTAGTGGTCCATCGAATTGGGAGAATTTGATTTGGACTTTTGTCCTAGAACAACTATCAAGTCCCAAGCCCTAGCAGATTTTATGGCCAAATTCACCCCCTCGAACAAATGAAATTCTACACAGTAAGATATAGAAGGATTGTTCACTGAAAGCCCTCTAGGGTAGATGCTCTACGTGGACAAATTAGTTAACATTGAAGCCTGTGGAGCAGGCGTAACCCTAATCTCCCCCGACCAGATCAAGCTCAATACGCACTCAGATTCAATTTCAAAGCCACAAACAACGAGATAGAATATGAGGCCCTTCTCACGGGACTCAAATTAGCTAAATCCTTGGCTACAAGAGATCTAATTGTTAGTAATGACTCTCAACTAGTTGTAGGACAAGTGTTGGGAAAGTATGAGGCCAGAGAAGGCCGGATGAGGCAATATCTGGATTAAGTGAAGAATCTACAAATAGCCTTTTGGACAGTGAATGTGGAGAGGATCCCTTGAGAAGAATCGGGAGGCAGATCAATTGGCACGTTTGGCGACAACCTGAGAAGAAATGCTAGACTGTCTTATTCCTATTTAGCGATTGGAGCAGCCCAATGTTGAGCAGATTGCCGTGGAAGTCACTGCAGTTAGCTATAGAGGATCTTGGGCAGATTCTATCGTAGAATACTTAGAGAATGAAGAATTGCTAGCTGACAAAGATATGGCAAGGAAGTTGAGACTCAGGGCAGCTAAATATTTGTTTATGAGTGGAATACTTTATCGCATAAGTTATTCCCTCCCACTTCTACGCTGTCTGACTAAAAAGGAAGTTGAATACGCCTTGAGGGAGATCTATGAAGGTTCCTATGGAAATCACTCAGGGGAAAGATCCCTGGCACAGAAATTACTCAGAACGGACTATTATTGGCCATCCATGTAGTCTGATGCAATGCAAATGGTCCAATGATTTTTAAAATGTCAGAGCTTTGCTAATAACCCCCCCCCCCCCCCCCCCCCAAAAAAAAAAAAAAAAAAAGAAAAGAAATCAACTTCCTACCTTGTTGACTCCAATGTTCTCTCCCTGGCCATTCGCTCAGTGGGGGTTAGACTTGATTGGTCCTCTCCTCATTAGGAAATGTCAGAATAGATTTGCTACAGTAGCTATGGATTACTTCACCAAATGGGTAGAGGCTGAGTCCTTAGCTATCATCACCACCCAAAAAGCTATCAGTTTTGTATGGAAGAACATCGTTAGCAGATTTGGGCTACCTAGGGTTATTGTCACCGATCGGGGAAAGCAATTCCACAATGATCGGGGAAAGCAATTCCACGATGATCAGTTCCAAAGTTTCTGCCAACAAAAGGGGATACAGGTGCATTATGCCTCCAAGAAATATCCAAAGGCGAATGGTCAGTTAGAGTTTATTAACTGCACAATTGAGAGAAATCTAAAGAAGAAGTTGGAAGCAGCAAATGGTGATTGGCCTGAGAAATTACCCAGTGTGCTTTGGGCATATCGCACTACCCCCAGAACAACAACAAGGGACTCCCTACTTTTTGGCTATGGAGTTGAGGCTGTGATTCCGGAATAAATAGGTCTACTTAGCCACAGGACAAGTAGCTACAAAAAGACAGCAAAAGCCAAGTCAGAGAAAGGAGTTTCAGAGTTGGCGACCTAATATTGAAGAAAGTGGATCCTACATGCAAGAAAGTGGGACATTTGGGATCCAATTGGGAAGGTCCTTATCAGATAGCAGAACACATCAAGGTAGTATCCTACCGATTGGCCACCTTGAGCGGAAAGAAACTTTCTCATCCTTGGAATGCTGAACACTTAAAAAAGTACTTCTCATACCCTTCTCTACACTTTGTCTTTTATTCTTTTATTTTAGTCATTTTTTACAAGTCTTAAGACTAATCGCCAAGACATTTGAATAAATGCGTTGAGATTACAAAAATATTTGTTTAAACTTTTGATTAACGTGAGTTGAGAAAAAAGAGCAGCCTCGACTGTTCAACACATGTCCTCATTATTCAGCACATTTCCTCCGGGACCATGAATCCGAGTAGCCTTGACTATTCAGCACATTTCCTCCGGGACCATGAATCCGAGCAGCCTCGCCTGTTCAGCAAATGTCCTCTGGGACATGAATCCAAGCAACCTCGCTTGCTCAGCGCATGTCCTCTAGGACCATGAATATTGAGTAGCCCCACTTGCTCAGTACTTATCTTACTAGAAGGCATACACGGTGTACAAGAAAGAATTCAAGTGTAAAATCATGTTTAACAGTTGAAATATGTATACATATAGTTAGAACCACATTTAGGTGGGAATTGTTTGAAAGCATAAAGAAGTTGGTTAAAGAAAGAAAAATATAACTATTGAGTCTATGGATCCTGCACAGTAGGGGGATCCTGCACAGCAGAAGACTTTACCGTTCTAGCAGGGTCCGGAAGGGTTAAGTTCATAATGGGGTCTTTTTCAGATGGGACCTCTCTGAACACCTCATTTGCAACTACAACAATTATGGCGTCTACAGTCTTCTCCAAAATGGCCTCTACCATCTCAACACTAGGATCTCGAGGAGCATCCTTAGCTGGGGTTTCTCTAGTCAACACATCTGTTAGCTCCACTCCCCGACTCGTAGTCTCTTCCTCCTCAACCTCTTCTGACTCGTTGTCTAGAGTTATACTCACATCCTCAGTGTTGAAAGCATTCAAGTCCAAGTCTGGATGAGCCATGCTAATCTTCTTTTTCAAGGACATAAAGCCACTAAAAAAGTACTGAGTCATGATGTTGATGGAGGCTGAGGAGTCCTTCATCTGCTCCAGCAATGCTGATTGATCTCTGCCTTGCTATTCACGAAGAAAGGTTCTAGAGTCCTACCTCTGATACTGTTGAAAAGCAGGTATGAGGGCGCGCACCGAAAAAATATAGAACTAGAAGGGTTTTATAAAGAGAGAGACGAGAGAGAAAATATGACTATAGAAAGAATTGTGAAGAATGAGGTTGTAAAGCCCCACGTTTTTGTGGTACGTTATAATAAAATACATTTAATAAAGCAGCGGAATAAAATTTTCTATTTAAAAACAAAGGGCCCAATTCTCAAATATATATTAATTGCCGGCAAAACAACCGATCCAAAATTTAACTCATTAAATAGTTTTGCAAATCAATAATTCGAGTAACAAATTATCATTAATTAAAAACAACTAAAGGGACATCCTAGGTCAACCCATTGGACTGTTATTGGTACAGCCATGGTTCTAGTACATTCATCTCGTCCTCCTCAGTCTCTTGAACTTCCAAATTTATGCTCCACCTCAACCTGTTCCTCAAAACCTGGTGTGAAATACCAGGGGCCAAGAAGTAGCTCCAAATGAGTGATTAACACTCAGTAGGAAAATTTAACCTTGCCCTTAACTTACAAATAATACAGATGATGATAATTATACACAATATGCCAAGAACAATAAATCAACATAAAATATGCAATATCGTGCATAAACATGAATTTGCAATGTCGTGCATAAATCTTTCCGCATTGAGTATCTTTTTATTATTATTATCTCCACCGGGGTCTCGCAATCCCCCATATCAAAAGTACAACCTCAGGGTCTCGCAATCCCCTTCATCGGTATCGAAGCATCGGAGTCTCGCAATCCTCCTTAGCCAAATTACAACCTCAGGGCCTCGCAATTCCCTTCATCGGTATCGCAGCATCGAGGTCTCGCAATCCCTCTCCGCCAAATTAACAACCTCAGGGCCTCGCAATTCCCTTCATCGGTATATTATGATTATCACTCATTATCGCAACAATGAGATCATCTAACCCTGCCGTTCAATTAATCTTCCAATTTCCATGCATGCGTGCATGAACAATGATCATCGGTCATGCTCAACATGCAACAATAAAGTATCATCATGCGATTTTAATTAAACATGCATCGAGCATAAATTAAAATCACTAAAATCATGCGATATCAACAACATCGATCAAATCTAAGTCACATACAACGTTCGTGGGTCCTAGCATACAAATCGGTCTCAACAAATAATAGTTCTTTAATTTATCAACTAAATTAAATTGAATCACGAATCGTCACGTATAATAAATTCTCAACTTGATTAATTCACATAACTAAATACACATAATTTCTTTAATATTTAATTATTAACAATTCGATTCATGTCCCCTACACAATCTTCGAATACAAACTAAATCCACTCATAAATCACATATATATGTAGGGCTCGGTCTGAAATTCCTACCTCGATCCGACGAATAAAGCACTACCGAAAAACCCACAAATCATCCGCCGCACTGAGATCCGATTATCGCAACACTATCAAATCATAATCAAACTATACATTAAATATAAAACATAAAAAAAATATAGTGTATTATTAATAATAAATAATAGAGTAAGTAAAACAAAAACTTAAATATCATATAATGTATGTATAAAAAAAACAGTGTGTTGTTCTAATAAATAAGAAATAATACAACACTAAATAATGTAAATAAAATAAAAATAAAACAAAGAAAGTGGGGGAAGGGGTACGGGGGAGAGAGAGAGAGAGAGGAGAGAACAAAGAAGAGAGAGAAGGAGAGAGAGGGAGAAAGTAGAGAGAGAGAGAGAGAAACAGAGAGAGACGAGTGAGAGAGAGAAGAAAAAGAAGAGAAAAAGAAAAGAAGAAAAAAGAGAGATGCGCACGCATAAAAGAACGTGAGATTTTTAAGAAAATACCTCGTAAACATTCAAAACACACACAAAAACTCTGAAACAATAAAATGAATTTGATGGATCAAAGGCTATATAAATAGACAAAGGGGGACGTATCTGAGTTCACTTAGAATTCAAATTAACAAAGATAGAGTTTGAGTAGGATTTGAATACTAGGGATAGAGTTTGAAATTAATAAAGATAGAGTTTGAGTAGGATTTGAATACTAGGGATAGAGTTTGAATGAGATTCAAATATTATAATAATTATCGGTTAGGATAAAATTAATAAAAATACTTAATAATCATAAAAATATAAAATTTAATACATAAAAAAAATAAATCAAATAACTCTCCCTAAAGATTCAACGAACCTAGACGGAGCGAAAATAAAGAGATATACACAAGTAAAAATTCAAGATAATCACTCATAAAAAAAATATATATTAATCTAAATAAAATATATAATATATATAAAAAAAATTCCAAAAAATCCGGGTCGTTACAGAGGTGCAGAAGGAGGTATTTATAGTGGTAGAAAGGATATTAGAGATAAAGATAGAGTAGAGATAGAATAATTATTGTGAAGAGATTAAGATAATTAAGGTTTATATATATATATATATATATATATATATAAGATAAATATAGGAATTAAATGTTAAAGATGATGTGTGTGTGTGTGTGTGTGTGTGTGTGTGTGTGAGAGAGAGAGAGAGAGAGAGAGAGAGAGAGAGAGAGAGAGAGGAGCAATTTGGAAAAAAAGAGGGAATGATATAATTGTGAGGGGAAAGTAATTATGATATGATAATTAAGATATAAATCGATTATGACAATGATGATAAAATAATTATAATAAGGGTAATTTAAATCAGGATCCTATGAGCCCAAGTAGCATAGGTTTTTATCCCATCAACTTTTTAAACTTACGATTCCATCCCATTTTTATGTTGATTGACATTTTTGCCATTAATTTTGAGTGTTAATTTTTCCTTTTATCATTTTTAAGTGAAAATACATAATGCATGATTCTGTAGGTAGAAAATAATAGCAGTAAACTATATTGAATTATGGAATCAAATATGGTAAACAATTTTTAGTGAATCTTGAAAATATCATCTAAATTCTCAAGATACTCATCGGAATCTTAAACACAATTTTGAGAATATTGTCGGAATCCAAAAAATGTTCACCGAAAATAACCTAGTTTTTAATTTTGGATAATTCGGATCTTAAACCACTAAAATGAGATTCCGTATAAAGGATTTATCATAACAGTTTCATCAATGTGGAACTTTTCTTTCCTAACCTAGTACTCTTCTTACTTTTTGGTTACTTGGGTTGTATTTGTATGTGAATCCTTTTAATTGGGTTGGTATCTTACTAATCAACATTGGATTCGTTCTCCTATATTAATACAATTTCTTTAGCTTTTCAAAAAAAAAAAAAGTTTCGTTACCCCCAAAATTGAGTTTGCGGGACAAAGAATTGCAAAAAAATGATGACCTAACATTTCGATTTGTAAAGGGCTTGACACTACACGCAATGACAAATTTGCATAATTGATGGTTAATTTATTATGATTGATGGTAAATTTGCTAATATACAAAATTGTGATTGTAAATTTGTATATATTTTTTACATGTGATGAATAATTTTGCTTATATGATGGTTAATTTGTTAGGATTGATGATAAATTTATTACCCTCCATAATTGTATGGTAAACTTACAAATGTAACAGTTAAAATACTGCAAATCGTTTACTTGAGATGATGGTAAATTTATAATTTTAATGGTAAATTTCTATAAATCATTCGCACAGTTCTAAGTATTTACGATTTAGATGAGGTTCCTTGTAGCTTTTTCAAATTTACCATAATCCTTTATCATGTCGAATTGTTTATGTTGATTGTCTACGAAGAAACCCCGACGTCCAATTTTAGTGCAATGTGTTTCAATAAACAATCACTACAATAGGTTTAGGGATGTTAACAAATTTTGATAAATGTGTTTAAGATTTTAGTGAGTATATTTTGGAGCAATCCTGCAAATTCACCATCGGAAAAGATCAAAAATTTATGCAACGATTTAAACCATTAGATATGCAAATTTACTATCACAATTGTAAATGACAGTAAAATTATCATCATATATAGGAAAGTGCTGTAAAATTATCATCAACCTTATCAAATCAACCATCAGAAAAAGAATAAGAAAATACAAATCTCTTCAAATGCATGAACTTAGGCTATTTTTTTTAATTTACCGTAATCCCTTCAAATTTACTATGTCGAATTGTTTATATTGATTCCACGATCTCGGTTACTAAATGTGTCGAAACTGATATGGAAAGTTAGTGAGTGTATCTCTTGTTTTAAGGGTTAAGTGACAATTTACATATCAGGATAATTTAGACATTTTTGAAAAAAATAGGACCAAAACTTAACCTTCAAAAGTGAATGGGATGAAACACTAGGTATAACTTATAGATAGGACCAAACAATAAGTATCCATAATAATAATACAAAACTAGTATATGTAGATAATTGTAATGCAATATATATTCCCGAAAAAATGAATTATCTATGCATATTTATAGATAATCATTGAAATAAATAGTTATTATGATTTAACAAGATAATTATAACACATAAAAAATAAATACTTACAAATTTAACATCCTAATTTTACGGTCGTTACACGTGTAGAGTAAGGGTAGAACTATTTAATTGCAACTCTAGAACCCACACTCATCGGAACATGCTTAATTGGCCACTATTGGCCACGGTCGTGGTAGAGTGCAGGGTGCATTTTCCCTTTGGACCCTTAATCCACATAGTCCTTGGGTTATATGGGGGTTCCTTTCGCGCTTCTTCAAGTTCATTTCTTCAACATAATTATATGTATTGAGGTCCTGAATTTGGTTGCCTGTATAGGCCTCAAGGTTCCGGTCCTCTCCCTTCTTCTAGTGGCACAACTTCGAGAGTTCCAGCTAATTCTCCTTTTTTCTCCTCCTTTTCATTCCTGACATCCAAGGCATCAATTAACAAGGCCTCCCTTGCCTGCCTCTTCTTGAGAGTAGCTACATAGCACTTCCGAGCAATCGCTTGATTCTCCTCGATGCTTGCCATTGCCATGTTTGTTGGCGAACTTGATTATGAGGTAATAGGGGAGAGGTGACCACCACATGCTATTCAGGGTTGTCCGCATTAAACAAGTCAATCTATTCGTCCTATTTCACACACACGCGCGCACACGCATACTTACATATTGTCTGTTATTGTTTTAAAAGGAACATCTAAGTTAGTGTGAACACTTTTTTGAAGTTACTTCATTTTTTTATAACGTTTCAAATCATTCTTCTAATTATTATTTTTTATTATTTCTATTTTATTTATTTATTTTTTAAAATTTTGAATTGTACACATATAGCATATGCTTACCCATTCACATATGCCGCTAGTATATATACAAAAGTCATCAATCTCGCACCGTCGAGTAGTTTTTAGTTCAAGTACGGTATGTTCCTGTACTAGGCGTATTGTTTCGGATTTATCGTTGAATTAATATATAATTTCTTTAAAAAAAATAACAAAAATTTATATTAGACATATAAAATAAAGTCTCACAACTAGCTTGAAAACAAATCACCAAATATAAAAATGAATGATTTTAGTATCGATTTATGTATAATCACCTAAAAAATTATCAAGTGAAAATTAAAAAAAATATTATGGACCGGTACAGTATTGGTAGGAATAGACCGATATGGTACAAGGGTAGTGGATGGATACCGCTGTGAAGCTGGTACGGTATAGACAAATAACATTGATATATGATTTGTTTGACCTAACTTATCTGTTTTAATTATTTTTGTATCTATTTTCTTATTAATTTTTTGTGATTTATTTATTCGTCTTTGTAAAAAAATTTAAAATGTATGAAATTATATTAAAAAACTAAAAATAATTTACTAAGATGAAACATGTATGAAAAATAAAAATTAAAAATTACAAAAATTACAATTTTTTCATTAAAAATAAAAAATTAATTACACAATAATTTAATAAATACCAAATAACATAATCCAAATGAATCCGATACACCCGGCAGGAAAGGGTCCAAATAGATCCTATGCGCACGAAAGGGCACGGGAAAGCACAAAATCTTTGAGATTTGGGATCCTTATCGGTTGATAATTACTTCTACCATATATATCTGCTCGTCTCGTAGAAGAACTGTCCGAGCCCGATACTCCGATCTATATTTCTCCATTTCTACCGTCCATATAGAAAAAAAATCCTCGTCTATCTCTATTACATGCGCGTACACACACATATATTGGTTAATTAGTTGGTGAGCTTGCGATTTAGCGTTCGGTTCGATCTCAAAGGGAAAGGAAGAAATGGAGGGAGGGGATCACTTGGCTCACGAGAGGAAGAAGTCCGAATTCGATGTCGATGCTATGAAGATCGTCTGGGCCGGTTCTCCTCGCGCCTTCGAAGTCTCCGATCGTATTTCCAAGCTCGTCGCCGGCGATCCTGTGACTCTCTCTCTCTCTCTCTCTCTCTTGATTTTTCTGGGATATTGTTTTCTGTGTAATTACGGTGTTCCTCAAACTAGGGCATGTCTGAATCACTTAATCCTTGAACTTGCTCTTTGATGTCCTAGTAGTGATAGCTTGAAATCTTTGTTCAATTCGTTGACTTTTAATTCGAGGTGTTAATTTCATATACGTTTGGGTGAAGTCTATAACTGTCTTACATTAAAGTGGAAATTTTATGGTTTGTTATATCGTTTTGAAGTGCTCTTTAAACCAAATGCCCGACTTTGCCGTTGTAAGATAATAATCTGATCAGAACCTTAGTGAACAAATGGTCAGTTATGATTTGTTTTTATCCTTTTAGATCTTTACTGTCAGTTGTTTTTTTTTTTTTTTAGTTCTGATAATGAGGTATTTTAGCTGTTCATGTTTTCTCATCACACTCTTATCACAATGATAGAGCAAAAGGCTGAAAGGGGCTTGTACTGAGGTAGACCTAGTTCCTACTATTTCAAAGTAATTGCAAAGCTGTTGGGTTTTTTCTTGGACGTTGTGATTCTCATGTAATTGATCGTATTTTAGTTTGTACAATGGCAATTGACAAAAAATGAATACCCATTGAACCGCAATTATAAGATGACTTACAAAAGACGTGTTTGTGAAAGGCGAAATCACAAAGAAAAACCCTCACTCCTTAGACAATCCAAGTCGTATGAATGAACAAAACAATGAATCACATCCTTCAAAACTTGTCATCCAACCTATGAGATAAATATTTTCTAATCACCGTACACTACAACACTTGATAATTTGAGAAGATGAAATTTTAGTTAGACATGAAGTTGTACTCAGACTCAAAATCATTAAGTGTTTGCTCAGTTTAAAAATCACAAATCGACAAAAAAAGAAATGCAGTGTGTTGTAGAGTGTTTTCAAAGTATTGACTTAACAACTCTAAAAAAAATGAATACCAAGCACAGTTCAAGAAAAAAAAATCCACAAAATGCACAATTGATTCCGAATCCAATATAGTCAAAGAAAATTTGATAAATCTGCTGCATCTAATACCAATTTGATGGACACACCACGTGGTGGGTACCACACGTGTCTTTTTCGTGTCTCCGTGTCTTCGCGTGTCCGACATGAATACGGCAATCACCTAGGAACGTTCGTACTTCATAGCATGCCACATAGATGATTTATGAATGAAATTAATAGGCGAATAAATGAGCATAGAAACACCTAGTATGTTGTTGTATCCTTGTTGGATACGTGGGGACACTTAACGAGTACAATTAAAACGAACACATTTTGTGTTTGCTCAATGAACAAATATCTAATGGATACAATTCAACCGAATACACAAAAGACTCCAAAACGTAGCTTCACAATGCCTATGTACCCAAAATGGAAAGAAGATCACACAAAAAGTGCCATTTCGATATGGTCTCTTCTTTACAAAGCCTGTGTTTGCTCAATGAACAAATATTTCCAATATGTCCTTCGTACGTGTTCTCCAAAAAATGTACTTAACAACCTTTTCCAGTTCAATACATCTACCAATCTTTTCCGCCTTCAAACATGTTAATTACTTTTGTAAGCGTCGAAGTATCAATTGGAATGAAGTTTTTCCTATGATGAAATGCACGACAATCTACATACATATGTCGACACCGTTTGAGTACGGAACTACCTTGTTACATTTCCATTGAAGCATTGGTGTCATGTTTTTCCCTCTTGAGCTCCACAACCTTTTTAACCCAATCCTACAAAGGTCTAATAAATATGGAAGTAAGGAGTTCAAATATTGAAAAAGTTGATTTATAGAATTTAAATATGAACTCATAAATAGTCATACTTGTTTTTGTCTAGTTATTGTGGTTTTGAACACACAACATTATAACAACAGAATCGAGGTCAAGAGCATTGGCACGATGAGAGGATGTGCACCATACTTTGGGCCTTGCTTGAACTTTCTACGACCAACGAATAGTTGCTTAGATTGAGCTTTCGACGCTACAAACCAAGCCATAATACGCATAAATAAATTTAAGGTAGAGATGAACTGAGACAACCTACACATTAATCATAACGCACATCAAACACAAATGATTAGTTGTTACAATGTAGGTAAACGTAAATTTCCACGCTACAAACCAAGCCATAATACACGTAAATAAATTTAAGGTAGAGATGAATTGAGACAAACTACAAATTAATCGTAACATACGCCAAACACAAATGATTAGTTGTTACAATGTAGGTAAACGTAAACGTAAAAGTAAATTCAAAATTATTTTAGAAACACCGTGTCATTTGTCATGTCCTTGTTCTTTTTTAGAAAAATTGTATAGTTTCGTGTCCGTGTCTGTTCCAGTGAGTAAGCTGTTTCAAGATGCTCGAGGTTAAAGTTTCCCAAAAAAAAAAACACACACACTCAAAAGAAGTCACTAAAAACACTATACATGTCTCACAAGGTTGGAATGGTTAAAGACAAGTATCAATGGAAGTGCATTCTCTTTTTGTTTACTTGCAGAGTCTATTTTCTCTTTTTCTTTGGACTTTCACATTGGAGTTTATTTATTCTTTTCGAAAAAAGAAATATATGAGAAAAAGTTTTAGTTCTAAAAACGTGCTCACCCTTTGAAAGCGAATCAAATTAAGATCTCGTTCCTTTCAGATCACAACACTCACGTTTGTCTTTTGAAGATATTCAACCTATAAAAAAATTTGGAAGGGTAAATTGTGTGATTAAGCTATAGAGAAAAATGAGAAGCGTATGTGAAACTCATATTACTGTTTCTAGCAAATCTTTATCCACCCGTTCAACATGAGAAAAAGGATTTCAATCAATGACATATATGTGACCTTAAGGTGGAAAAAAGACTTGCATAGCCAAAAATTGTAATGTTGTCCATGACTATTGAAAGAAGATGCAACTCATTAGGTGTTTAATAGGTCACTACATGTAGAAAGCTTGAAGACGAACATATGAATTGAGAATTGAAGACGTTGAAATATGGTAATTGGTGCAATCAAGTGCAAATAAAGGAAAAAAATCGACAATTGATGTTATGCAGCCATATTATTGAACTATTGACAACTATTTGTGATCATGTTTGAACCTAAAATAAAAAAATGTACCAAAAAGGGATCCTTTGTTTTCGTACATTGTAATCCTAGCCGGGAGAACTATCTGTATCAAAAAAAGAGTTGGTCATGGCAACGATAGCAAGACCCAACCTTGACTTGAATGGAAATAGTACGCTAAATAAAATGTAAAATAAATCTAATTAAAAAACAATGAGAGGCCACCGAAAAATCGTACACTGGCTGGGTTAGGTGTAGCAGTTAGGTATTGTATAGCTATGACTTTCCGGTGAATTCCATACGAAGTGATAGTTCTCAATTGATAAAGTGGATGTGGATATAAGGTGATCGAAACGAGGTCGCAAACATATTTATGTATTTTCAGTTCTGTGTTTGATTTGTTTGGATGGCTTAGAGAAAATAAACTATTGCATCGATGGAAACACAAAACCCTATTTCATCTTTCACAATCTGGTTTTATCTTGGCTAAATTGTTTAATTGCTAATTCTTCTACTTCATGTGTATGGACTATGGACAATAATTACATTCTCTCTAATTACTGAGAATAACCTTACACCTAATTTGGATTGAACTAAGGGGAGGTGAAGGAAAGGGAGTTGAGGAGAGGGACACATTTTTTACTTGTTTGGTTTATATAGAGGAAAGTGAGATTTTAAAATATTTCTTCATGTTTGGTTAAGAAGGAAAGTGAAGGTTATAATCTCTTTTACTTTTTTAACCTTTCAGCTTAATTTATGACTCACTTTCTTCCTTAACTAAAGGGTATAATCAAGATTATAAATAAAAGTCGTAACCCCACCTCACCTTCCTTCCATTTTTGGAGGTGAAATGATATGCTTAAAATGATTGTACAATCCTCATTTTAAAAATACAATTCTCTTCACCCCTCATTTCCCTCCAGATCCCTCACTTTCCTTCTAAAAATACAATCCAAACGCAAAACTTATTTTCAAATCCTTCACCTCTCCTCCGAACCCCTCAATCCAAACGAAGCAAAAGACAAAAAGACATAAGTCTATCAAAGTGATTTTGTACGCCACCAATGCATTACATAAAATCAAAGATCACATCACCAAAGTTTATAGCTAAAAAAGGACTTGCATGTTTAAGAAAAAGACGAAGGGACATTGGTGACTAAAAGATGTGAGCGGGATACGTCGAGGACATGGAAAAATATATACACCGTACACATCAAGTGCGAAATATACAACCTATATATGTACTACTTTTTGTCTTGTCCCCCCCCATGTTGTTTCTGTGTCCTCTTTATTTAATTCATGGTTAAGAAACTGAAGATATGCAATTTGATGGAACAAACACTGCAAAAACAGTGCAAAAAGCATACGCAATAATCAAGTACAAATGATAAATAATTCTTGCAAAGCTAAAACCAAGTGATTCCGACAAAAAATCAAAAAGAAAAAAAAGAACCACAAGCACGAACTTCACCAAAAGAGAAAGCAATAAAAGTAAGGGACTAAAATTCTTGCCCTTATGTCATTCCAAATTTGTTGCTCTAAGTAAGTATATGGAAAAAAGGATGAAACTTTACTTTAATTAGCATTAACATATCTTAAGAAAGAACCTAGCACATTGCCCGTGCATAAAGGCACTTCAAAATGCAATTTTTTCCCAACAAATTTAATAATCTCACAATTAACTTAATGCTTAGTCCTTGAAAACTTTTCCTATTAAAAAAATTCCTGTATGATCCATCTAATTTATTCATATAGCCTCGTAGGACATGTAATTGATCTCTGCAACTTCATAAAAAGAAGCCATTAAAAGATTCTAAAATTTCTTTGTGAATATTTCAATCAGAATAAAGCTTACACTTTATAACTACAACTGCTATGAATAACTTACAACCATAAGAAAACTTAGGGCTAAATGAAAACAATGGTGCAACCTTGTAAGGGGTTTAGAAAATTAGGGGGAGAGATAGAGAGAGAGAGAGAGAGAGAGAGGAGAAAACTGCTTACATAAAGTTCTGAAAGTACCATTCCCACGAAACTGTGTATTGCTGCCATTTTTCTGAAGTTTTTAAGTGGATACTGTTATGGTTCTTATAGCCACTTGTGGTTTTTGTTATCTAATTTTAAGTTGTGTTCATGGATTGTTGGATTTAGGGCTTCCGTAAGGATAACAGAACTATGCTTAGCAGAAAGGAGTTGTTCAAAAATACTCTTAGAAAAGCAGCTTATGCATGGAAAACAATCGTGGACCTCCGTCTCTCTGGTATGCCTTCATTTTATGTTTTTGTGTCGTACTTATTTCATTAGCTGATCGGAGTTCAGAGATCTTTCAAGTAGTCCTTAATTTAGTCTTGGATTGCAATTTTAATAATGGCAGAAGAAGAGGCAGCTAAATTGAGGTTTTACGTGGATGAACCTGCTTTCACTGATCTACACTGGGTATATTCTCATATATGATTCATTGTAGTTGATTGTGCACACCAGTTTTTGTATTGAAGTCTAGCGGCAGAGTGGAAAGGAAGTTAAATTGCTGTTTTTTTGAGCTATAAACTTTCTTCTGTTTTTCACAACTTATATATAAAAAGTACATGTTTCAAGATCCTCGCATTTACCTTTTCTGCAGGGAATGTTTGTACCAGCTATAAAAGGGCAAGGAACTGAAGAGCAGCAGCAGAAATGGTTGCCATTGGCATATAAGATGCAAATTATAGGCTGCTATGCACAAACTGAACTTGGACATGGCTCCAATGTACAAGGCCTTGAAACCACAGCAACATTTGATCCCCAAATGGATGAGTTTATTATTCATAGCCCTACATTGACCTCTAGCAAAGTGAGTAAAATGGTTAACAGAGTTTTCAGTTATTACTGGAGAGTTGTTTTTTTTTTTTTTTTTGCTAGAAACTGGAGAGTTGTTGGTTATTACCTTTTTATTATTATGCTCATCTGCCTCATATAGTCCATGCATCATACATTCTTCTTATTGCCTCAGTTATTTTGTCTCATTATCTGTTGTTGCTACTTGCTAGTGTCATGATCTGGAAAAACTCTCCTTTTGCCTTGATTTTACTTTCTCAGATAGGTTTTAATTATTCTT
This sequence comes from Arctostaphylos glauca, assembly GCA_019985065.2. Taxonomy (NCBI): domain Eukaryota; kingdom Viridiplantae; phylum Streptophyta; class Magnoliopsida; order Ericales; family Ericaceae; genus Arctostaphylos; species Arctostaphylos glauca. Next base: position 19,750,741 of record JAHSPW020000006.1, read on the forward strand.
GCTTCCATTGTTCTTTACAGTGGTGGCCTGGTGGACTGGGCAAAGTGTCTACGCATGCTGTTGTTTATGCGCGCCTTATAATAGGTGGTCGGGACTATGGTGTAAATGGTATCTATCACACTAGCATGTCATTGTAGCCATTCTATATAAATTAAAAGTATAAAACATCACCTTTTTCTCAAGAAAAACGATTATGACTACCTGTTGACAATTTCCTTTCCTTTTAGGTTTTATTGTCCAATTACGGAGCTTGGAAGATCACTCTCCTCTTCCTGGCATCACTGTTGGTGATATTGGAATGAAATTCGGTAATGGAGCATACAACACCATGGACAATGGGGTCTTACAATTCGATCATGTGCGCATTCCCAGAGATCAGATGTTGATGAGGTGGGCAGTTTACTTTTTTATCCATGCCTTCTATTGCATTTCTGCTACCCCACCAGTTCTAGAACCCAGAATCTTGTAGAAGTTTTTAAACTCTACATCTATTGCATCTATAGTGGTCATGTTATGGTAGTTTGCACACAAAGCTGTGTTCTGGGGTAGGAGTCTCAGTATAAGTTTTATAGTCTCTTAAGATTTTATATTTGAGGTGTCAGATATCTTTCCTTGGGTCACACTGAGATTTCTATTCCACATTAAAGTAAAAGGTTTTGTGATTCTATTCAGTCTTTGGCTTTGTCATTTAGGGTACAGAGATTTTGCCAATTCATTTGTGTAAATGGTGTAAAATCCCGACAAACCTGTGGTCTGTGCTTGGACTGTGTTTTTTTGAGTAAATTACAGTATGAGGTAAATGGGTTTCAAGTCTTCGACTAAAGAAGGAAAGGAAAACCTTGTCAGCCTAACTGTTGTTGGCAAAGAACATCAAGTTCAAAGAGTTGTTGATATTGGTGCGGGTGCCGTGTGTGTTGATAATGGTGGCGATAGTACTATCATGTTGTTTCTGTCACAGTGGCTGTAATTAGTGCTCTGGAACTGCTGCAGTAGTAGTAAGGGTGTTTCTTTTCTATTATTAATTTGTTTTTTGGCTTTTATTGAAATAATAAATGCAGAAATTACTCCCATTTGATAATAGAATAAAATACCATTCGAACTACCCATCATATACTACTACATAGATTATCTTTTCAGTATATCATCAGACATTAGATTAATACAAACAAGCTTCTCATTACTCTGCTGTAGGCCACGTTGCCATTTAGGGTACAGAGATTAGAATAATACAAACTACCCATCATATACTACTACATAGATTATCTTTTCAGTATATCAATGTGTAAATGGTATAAACATCCCGACAAACCTGTGGTCTGTGCTTGGACTGGATTTTTTAAAAGTAAATTACAGTCTGAGGTAAATGGTTTCAAGTCTTCATTAATGAAGGAAAGAGAAACCTTGTCAGCCTAACTGTTGTTAGCAAAGAACATCAAGTTCAAAGAGTTGTCGATAGTGATGCGGGTGCCATGTGTGGTGATAATGGTGGTGATAGTACTATCATGTTTCTGTCGGCAGTGGCTCTAATTAGTGCTCTGGAACTGCTGCAGTAGTAGTAAGGGTGTTTCTTTTCTATTCTTAATGTGCTTAGGTAGATGACAGCCAACACATAAAAGACTCCGTTTGATCTTATGATATGAATTCGATTATGAATGTGAGTTATGCTAGGGAACCAGTTATGCTGGGTGTTCCTGAACACGATGTCATCAACAGAGTTCATTGGAGAAAAAGATTCATGTAGCCGACAGAGTTCAGACTGGTGGAGTACTGGTGGTTGTATTGTGGCAGCTGTCGTGGTTGGATGATGCCTCGGTGGATCACGTCGTGCTGGTTGTTATGGTCTTGGTAGTGGACAAGGGACATGATGGCTGTTGCAGTGGTTGGCTTCCTTTAGGGCCTGGAGTTAACCTGAAATCTCATTCAGATAGTTCGTATCATCTGAACCGTTAATTGTCGTAGGAAAAGGCACTAACAGTACCTTTTTCGAGAGTAGGGGACTCCTGGTTTGTTGGTCAACTACCGAGCGGGTCATGGTATAACATGAGAGGACTATTTTGAACTTTGCAAACCACCAACATTGAAAGTTGGTTAGTTGCAAGCCAATGTATTAATTACAAAACAGAGGGACTTGTATGAGTAGTTTGTGGACTAGAAGTTTTTATTTATCACTTCCTACAATATTCTAAGGATCGTCTTGAGTAGTTCTCTGCACAAGTGTCATGCAACAGGTTGCCCTAGTTACTTGTTGATAAGTTGATAAAATAAAATATTATGGCTGGTGTGGAATCATTATATTTCAATGGTTATGCATTAACCGTGGAACAAGAAGCTGCTCTGCTACAATTTGTTGGTTAAGGGAACATAAATAATGCTGCTAGAAGCTTCTGATGTCTACTTGTAAGAAAAGGTGGAAGAGTTGGAATTTGGAACCTTTGGGATAAAGGACATAGACAGAATAACGTATAAAAGATTAAGCATGACACACGCACACTTACAGATAGATGCAACCACCACTCCACATTTAACAGCCTCAAAACTGGGTTAAATGTTGAATTTCGCTCATAGTGTTTCTTATAATTATTGAATTAGTGAGTGCTACTACCTCTAATGTATTTGAACATAACAGAACTGCTCTGAAGCTTTTCTTAAATGCTTCAGGGTTTCACAGGTTACGCGTGAAGGGAAATATAAGCAGTCAGATGTTCCCCGACAGCTAGTTTATGGTACTATGGTATATGTCCGACAAACTATTGTAGCAGATGCTTCCTGTGCTTTATCACGTGCAGTTTGTATCGCTACGCGGTATAGTGCTGTTCGTAGACAGTTTGGATCACAGAATGGTGGACCAGAGACCCAGGTAATCAACGAAAGTCTCTCTGAGGTGGAAAGGAATCTAGCTTTATTTTATGTGGAGTGCTGCCCGTGCAGGCCTGTAATTCTTAATATTACATCCACATGTAGGGTGATCTTTGGAGGTATCATTACTTCCAACAGTCAATCTAATCTTGACATTTTCTTTGCAGATAAATGAAATTGTCTTGAAAATATTTTAGAAGTTTTTTGTTTTTAAAATCTGAACTTTGGAAACAGTTGGAATGAAATGAATTTGTAGATAAGGCAGTGATTCAACATCACAGAGATGCCTAAACGAATTGGTTATGAATGAAGTTTGATCAAGTGTGAGAATGCTAGTTCAAGTTTGAGAGCATTTGTTGGAAAAAGGCCAAGGACCTTTTTTCTTTTGTTGCCAAAATCATACCATGGCTTAGATGTGTCTGATCTACACTCGTAGCAACCGTGCATGGTTGGGAGCATGGACCAGTCCTTACAATGGCCTTGATGGCAGAAATTGTAAGGTAACCGATTTCATAATTTATTTTTGTTGGAATCCTAGAAATGTTGTTTTTAGGTTAGGTGACATATTGCTGGGAGCTCTCATTTATTTCAATTTGCTATTGTTACCAAGAGGAACAGTTCTTCCTTCTGAGCTAATTTGTAGAAAGCGTAAGTATGTATGTATGCTAATTTATACACCTAACTCTTAAAATTAACTTTACTAGGCTGACACTGTCTCCTTTCCCAAAACAGACATTAGTATTTCTATGGCCCTCTCCAGAGTGAGATTTATATCCTTCTGCACTATGTTACATTGGATTAGGGATGAGGTTCGGGTGCACTGTGCAGTATACATCCAACATTTATATTAGGTATGGACGTCGGGACTTGGATTAGAATATGGCATGGATTATTCACCTATTTTGAGTCATCAGATAAATGAACATGCTAGGTTTGATGTGTGCCAATTTGACATATGCTACTATGTTCATTTGCTGGTTATGCTTTGTGTTGCCTCTGAACAACTCTGCTTAACTTTGACGTGAATACGACTGAGAATTTGCTCGTGCTATTTGTATCTGTTAAGAAACTAGTTTGTATAACTGCTGCATTAGCTGTCTTCAATAATGCTTTTGATATGCCCTTTAGGTGATTGATTACAAAACTCAGCAAAGTAGGCTCTTTCCTTTGCTGGCGTCTGCTTATGCTTTCAGATTTATCGGTGAATGGTTGAATTGGTTGTATATGGATGTGACCCAAAGATTGCAAGCTAATGATTTTTCGACATTGCCTGAAGCTCATGCATGCACTGCCGGGTTGAAGTCTTTGACTACCACTGCTACTGCTGTAAGTGTTAAACAGTATTGATTCATACTGTTACCTTGCTCATTAACCTTTTCCCTGAAATGATTCTCTGCAATCGCATGATGTATAGAAAGTGGAAACTAGTTATTGGAATTATTAATAGAAAGTGTTTATCTTCTCATGGCCATTAGTATTTTGCCTCTTAATTGTTGCTCCTTTCACTTTTGACTGGTCAAAACAGCCCGTCCATACTCCTGCATCAGGTTGGAATATAATGTTTAGACAGGGGAGACGAATAATTGCTACATATCGGCATCTTATTTGAGAGCACTGGACACTTTGTGCAGCCAAATTTCTACATTTCTATACAAGTACCCTGAGCTTTCACACGAGTATGTTTCAGTAAGTGACCAATCTATAGGCCAATATGACGTAGCTTCCCCCATATTCGAATAGCTAGTTTTTACCTAAGGTTGTCCCACGCATGGTTTTAAACTGCTCTCAGTGTAAGTGTCGTGCTTGCAAGCAACGGATATCTGGAGTTCTTATCAATGTGTAATAAAAATCAGACTGCACTTGTATATTTTTCACGCACTGGCAAATGGTGAAAAAGCCATTGATACACATGTTTTGTCATGCCCAAGCTGGGTGCTGTAACGGTACTGCCTAGTAATGCGACGTGGCACCACCCGCTGAGCTCAAGCCCCAAAAACTAATAAATCTAAACTAAGCTCAACCAAACCCCTTTTCATACAACAAAACTGAATGTACAATACGGTACAATATAACAAGACGGGCAGGCATCTCATCTTGCACCCACCACACATGTACCTAAAGTACAAGACCTTGCTTAAAAGAAGAATAAACATTACGGTACATGAGCCTCGCTCATAAAAGATGGATAAACAAATGAAAAAAGCTGTACGATAGACCTTAGTTGCTCGAAACGGCAGCGGGGAACATAGAAGCTCCCAAGGTTGGGAGCACGAAAGGAACTTGTACATTTAAATATGGGGGGCAAGTCCACCGTAAGTGTAAGAAATGAGCTAGTGTTACAATATGGGGTTTTCTTTCAAAATGCCATGACTTTGGGCTAGATAAATTTTTGTTGTCTATGCAAGCATCATACAAAAGCTTTCATTTTTGTAAGGAACGTGGGAGGGGCACTATTTTAGGAGCTCCCTATTACCAAGCCATGTACCATCTCTAATCCTGGACAGAAGGAAAAGTTTTGCATTTTATGCGTGAGCTAAGTCTCAACGAGTACAATTGAAATATATAAATACTACTAATAAAATAGTTATAGATGAAGTTTAATTGAAATAATTTTTAGCAAAAGTATCCCATGAAGACCACAGTGAGCTCCATCAACTCAACCCATATAGCCAAGGGTGTTTGCGTTGGCTAAAGTTATGATAGTAATGTTCCTCTAATAATTGGCTCAATAACGTACAATGCCAGAGGGGTTTCATTTTCGAATGGTACAGACACAGTCATATATCCTGAGGGGCCAGATTTGGTTGAATAACAATATAGATCACATCAGCGAGGTACTCGGGTTGTCAACAGCCGAACAAGTAATGGATCCCTCACTCAGTGTGCTGGCTTCTATGCTATATGCATGCTACAATAATATATAAGCCAGAACCGGGGCAAACAAGGCTGTGGAGTATGAATCTCAAATACATTTCACAAACATCTCAATCCATAATATTTCAACCAATTAGATTACAACTCATAAAAAGAAACAACTTTAATAACTATTAGTAAAATGTTTTAGTTTTGATATATGTAATTCGTATATCTATCTTCACAACCTCAACTTAGCCACTAGGTGGAACTGAAGTGGGCCTCGACCTCTCTAGACCTAACACAAGCCATACCATATTGTGAATGAGTAGTTGATCTTTATCACACATTATATGCATGAAAATGTATGCGAGAGATCAAAATTGGATTACAACTTTTATTCTAACCATAACTCAAATGAGCCCAATGATTTAAAGCACTACAGTCATAATTTAAATCATCGAAAATAGAACATTCACCGGTTGAACACGTGGTCTTCGCTTGTATAGCAATTCCAACATTTCAACGTTACATTTTTGTCTTCATTTATGTTTTCTACATACACCAGAACTGAATTTCACCTTTCAATCATAATTTCCAGCATATAAGATTAGCTTTTCAGCTGTTGAATATGTTTTCCAGCATATAAGATTAGTACTTCAGCTGTTAAATATAATTTCCAGCACTTAGAATTTAATTCCAGCCATTGGCCAGTTATTTTCAGCTTCCTAAGCATAGTTTCACCACTTAACATCAATAATTTTAGCATTTAAAATTTACAGAATTTTCAATACTTTGAGACATCAATTTTCACACTTATAAAAATCTATCTAGCCTATGATTTCCATGCCAAACATGTATAGCTGTTGAATCTAACTTGTACAAAGTAACATCAGCAATTAGAAGTCTAATTCCAAAGCTGTTAGGGAGTGATTTTCAACATCTAATATTTAATTCCTAAGTGACAATTTTCACGTTTACAATTCCATGACAGGAATTGAAAAAAAATTTTACAATGCTAGAAAGCAAATTTGAGACTGCCGCCTCTTCTTTTTTTTTTTTTTTTCCGCCTTGATGCGTTGCAAATTCCCTTTTAGTATTTGAAAGCTCAGTGCGAGGTGTTAAATAGTTTAATGAAAAATTAACTAATACTACGAATTAAATAAAAAATAAACAAACATTAACCGTGCAATTAGTCCTCGACAATGCCAAAATTTGATCGTTGATTTACCTTACCAAGAATTATAATTAAAAAGGAATTACACTACTATCCAATAGAATAGTTGTAAGTTTAGATGTTGATTCAGGAGGGCTAAGTTTTGAGTTACGCTAACTTAAATTGATTTCTAAATTAGTGCGAAAAAGAGTTGTTTTGATTGTTAGCCGAAAATTGTGAATATAATTGAAGTAGTAAATTTTGGATGTCAAGAGAGAAGGGAATCTAGGTTCCAAATCCATTCTCCCCTTTCGTGACGGCGTGTAAAATAATCTCTGACTTCCATTCAAATCTACCAAATATCGTTAGGGTTTGCCAACCCGTCCGATATCACCTAAGGTACGGATCGTGTAACAACACGATGCGTCTTAGAGGGTATTATCTCAACCAATTATCACAACCAATCATATCCAGAAAACAAACACATGAAGAAAGGTAGGAAATTGAAGCACAAGTTCATAAATATACCATTTCTTGAATAATATTCATACAACCAAGATCCGAATCGAAAATCATAAATCAATTTACATGAATAGTATCTCGGGGAAGAACTTCATCTAGCCCTAGACTCGGAGATTTAGTTGGCGATGAATGGTGATGAGATCGCAGCTACAATAGTTGGATCGATTGAAATCGGAGCGTTCTTTGCATTCTTCGTGAGATCTTCTGGCCTCTCTATTGATTCCCAAAACTCAAGATTGCAATCCAAAGAAGTCTGGAATTTTCGGAGTTTGAAGCATTTGTATGCGTTCGAACATAGAATTCAAGTGTCCGGGTACCTAGATGAATAGTGTTAGTAAGATGGAAAAGAAAGAGAGAGAGAAAGATAAAAGTGTATTAGGTAGTTTTCACCCATACACATAATCACTTTATTTATATTACTGGGAACAAAGCCACAAGCCTAACATAGGCGATGTGGGACTAAACACGTTTACTTAAAACATAAACTATTCTAACACTCCCCCTCAAGCTGGAGAGTAGATATCGTAAAGTCCCAGCTTGTTACATAGCAATTCTAATCGTGGTTTAAATAATGACTTAGTAAACATATCAGCCAACTGAGCACCCGTAGACACATACGGGGTAGCTATCACACCACTAGACAATTTCTCGCGCACTAGATGACAATTAACTTCAATATGCTTAGTTCTTTCATGAAATACTGGATTAGAAGCAATGTGAATAGCCGCTTGATTATCACAATATAGAGGAATGGGCAACTGCACACGGAACCCTATCTCCTCTAGAAATGATCGCAGCCATACAATCTCACACGTGGTATGTGCCATTGCTCTATACTCTGCCTCTGCACTGGACCGTGCGACCACTGTCTGCTTCTTACTTTTCCAATTGACCAGATTGCCACCAAGGAATACACAATAGCCAGTAGTAGATCTCCTATCGGATGGCCCCCTTGCCCAATCAGAGTCAGTGAACGCCTCAATGTGTAGATGTCCACTAGCTCGGTAAAACAAACCTCGTCCTGGATGTAACTTAAGATACTTCACAATTCTAAGAACCGCCTCCCAATGTGGATGACGAGGAGCAGACATAAACTGACTTACCAGACTCACTGCAAATGAGATATCAGGACGTGTAATCGTAAGATAATTTAGCTTACCAACCAACCGGCGCTACTGATCAGGACTATGGAGCAACTCCCCCTGGTCCACACATAATTTGATGTTAGGATCCATAGGAGTCTCAACAGGCCTAGCTCCCAATAAACCTGTATCCTCAAGAATATCCAGCGCATACTTTCTATGTGACAAGCTAATACCTTCTTTGGATCGGGCCACTTCAATACCCAAGAAGTATCTAAGTTTTCCCAAATCCTTAGTATGAAACTGCTGATGTAAGAAGGTTTTTAGCTCATCAATACCTCGCTGGTCATCACCAGTAATGATAATGTCATCCACATATACAATCAGCAATACTTTCCCCCGGTCAGAAGTGAGAGAGAACACAGAATGATCAGACTGACTACGATGCATGCCAAACCGTAAGACTGCATCACTAAACTTGCTAAACCACGCTCGAGGGGACTGCTTAAGTCCATATAGAGCTTTGCAAAGCCGAGATACCTGAGTACGCTCCCCCTGAGCAACAAACTCAGATGGTTGCTCCATGTAAACTTCCTCTTGGAGATCCCCATGGAGGAAGGCATTTTTAACATCCAACTGAAACAATGGCCAACCAAGATTGGCGGCAAGAGAAATGAGAATGCGAATAGAACCAAGTTTGGCAACTGGGGAGAACGTCTCCGAGTAATCAACACCAAAAGTCTGGGTGTAGCCTTTGGCAACCAGGCGAGCTTTATAACGCTCAACAGTACCATCAGGGAGATACTTGACAGTGAAAACCCAGCGGCAGCCAACAGTAGATTTACCAGCAGGAAGAGGAACCAACTCCCAAGTGCCATTATGATGAAGAGCAGACATCTCTTCCTCCATAGCTATCCGCTACTCAGACAAAGATAAGGCCTCCTGAACAGTGTTAGGAACAAAAACGGAAGACATGGAAGTAGTAAAAGCACGAAGGGATGGAGACAGATGAGTAGAAGAAACAAATTTAGCAATGGGATGAATAGTGCACGATCGAGTACCTTTACGCTTGGCAACAGGAAGATCAAGATTGGCAGGATCTCGCAACGGAGAGGACGATGTAGCAGTGAGCGGTGGTGGACCTGCTGGCTGAGAAGGCTCTGGCTGAGGTGGCTTTGGCTGAGAAGGCTCTGGCTGAGGTGGCACTTGTGGTTTTTTCGGACGACAAACATACACTTGCGAATAGAAAGGGTTTGGAGGTGCAGTACCAGAAGGGACGGCCATAGGGAAGACAGACTCAGACACAGGTTGTTCAGTTGTAAGGACAGACTGTGAATAGAAAGGGAGTGACTCATTAAACGTAACATCAGCACATACAAAATGACGACGTAAGGTGGGAGAATAACATTTGTATCCCTTTTGAGTGCGCGAATAACCAAGAAAAATACACCGAAAGGATCGAGGGTCTAGTTTACTCCGGCCAGGGTCAAGAGCATGAACATAACACGTGCACCCAAACACCCGTGGGGGTAATGAGTGGAGAGGCCGACCGGGAAAAATGACCATATGTGGAATTTGACCCCCAAGAACAGTAGAAGGCATTCGGTTAATTAAATAACAAGCGGTAAGAACCGCATCACTCCAATAAGACTTAGGGACCTGCATTTGAAATAACATGGCACGCATAACTTCTGATAAATGGCGAATCTTGCGTTCGGCAACTCCATTTTGTTGTGGAGTCCGAGCACATGATGATTGATGAATAATTCCATGATCATCAAAAAACTGAGATAGAATACTATGATAATATTCACGCGCATTATCAGAACGAAATATACGAATGCAGGTATTAAATTGAGTCTTTATTTCCATATAAAATGAGTGAAAAACAGACTTCAAGTCAGACCTTTCTTTCATAAGATAAAGATATGTAAGACGGGAGAAGTCATCAACAAAAATAACATAGTACTGAAAACCAAAAACATTGGGCACATGAATAGGCCCCCAAATATCTGAATGAACTAACTCAAAAGGACTCGACACACGACGCTCTACTCTAGGATAAAAGGTAACACGGTGATGTTTGCTAAACTCACAGACTTCACAAGATAACTCTTTAAGAGACCCACAGGAGGGCACTAAACGCTTCAAATTCTGGAGAGATGGATGACCAAGCCTACAATGTTGCTGATATGAGGATTCTGAGGAGTGAAGAGCAACTGACTGAACTGGATTATCATTAGTTAGGTAATATAGGCCACCACGTTCAACACCGCCACCAATCTTCCTCCCCGTCTTGATGTCCTGAAACACACAACCATGAGGAAGAAATGTGACAGAACAGTTTAAGGATTTTGTAAGTTGATGAACAGACTCAAGATTAAAAGGTAAATGAGGAACATGTAACACAGATTTTAAAAGAAGAGATGGAGAAACAGGAACAGAACCTAAACCAGTAATCTCAGTGGTGGAACCATCTGCCAAAGTAATATGAGATGGTTGACTAATAGACTGACAAGTAGAAAAGAATTTAGAAGTACCAGTCATATGATTAGTAGCACCAGAATCAATAACCCAGGGAGTAGAAGACAAAGAAGATGCAACACAAGCAACTGAAGGACCTGTCTGAGCAAAAGCGTAGCAGTATCTGAAGGAGGATCATCAGTCAAGAAATGAGACTCAGAATCCCCCTCATAGTAAACCTCAACTGCCTTAGCCCAAATAGTATAATTAGTACCCTTCAAACGTGTGGATGTAATGGGCTGCCTCTCTCGAGACCGAGAACTACCAACAACAATAGACCCAGAACTAGAACCAGAGCCAGACCTGTCTTCAGACATTTTGCTAAATAATGAGAAGCAACAACACCAACAAACCCAAATACCAACACGAAATCTACTAACAATCTGATCAACTTTGTCAATTATCCATTGGAAATCAACCAACCATACTCAACAGTAGTACCCAACGATGCAGATGTAGCTTACCACATCAACCAAACAGTAACCAGCCATGCGTATACCACACATCAGGAAAGAATCGAAGTACCAGATTACCAAGAAATTACTCCGACAAGAACTTGCGAGGACTAACACGAACTGGGTAAGAGATTTCGAGTGCTATCAAGAGAACGTACGAACAAACAGAGGCCAGAGTGGAACAGCGGACTTAGGAACAGCGGCAGATCAGTGGCTGATCAGCAAAGAAGCAGCAGACAGCATGGGGACTGATGGCAGAACAAGAGACCAGAGGCCAAGACCAGGGCTGGGTCAGATCAGTAAGCAGACCAGAGGCAGGTCTGGAACAGCCGGAACAGCAGGAACAACAGGCGGAAGAGGTGGGAGAAGCAGGTGGCAGGAACATCCAGGCGGCAGTAGCTATGGGCAGCCAGAACAGCAGGCGGAAGGAGGCTGGCTGGTGGCGCTGCAAAAACAGAAGGCGGCAGGAGGGGGTGCGGCTGGCTGGCTGGGTTGCTGTTAGGGTTGGCTGGCGGCTGGAGCAACAAGGGTTTAGGGTTGGCGGTAGGAGTATGGGAGGTGGCTGGCGCAAGGGTTTAGGATTGGCTGGCGGCTTGGAGCAGCAAAGGGGCTGGCGGCTGTGGGTTAGGGTTAGGGTTTATTAAGGGTGTAATACGATTAGGGTTTTATTTCTAGGGTTAGGGTGTTATTTCTAGGGTTAGGGTTTTATCTAGGGTGGAATAGGATCGCGCTCTGATACCATGTTAGTAAGATGGAAAAGAAAGAGAGAGAGAAAGATAAAAGTGTATTAGGTAGTTTTCACCCATACACATAATCACTTTATTTATATTACTGGGAACAAAGCTACAAGCCTAACATAGGCGATGTGGGACTAAACACGTTTATTTAAAACATAAACTATTCTAACAAATAGTGTTAACAATTTACCCTAACACCTACATTATATATAGAATGATAATAAGGCAAAAGGCACACATGCCCATTCTACTAAGCACATGTTATAATGACTTATAGTACTCCCCCTCAAGCTGGAACATAGATATTACGTAGACCTAACTTGTTGTATAATAGCTCGAATCGTGGCTTGCATAACGGCTTGGTGAAGATATCAGCCATTTGTGCGCTTGTAGACACAAAAGGAGTGACAATCACACTATTATCCACCTTCTCTCGAACAAGGTGGTAATCAATTTCAATATGTTTGGTCCTCTCATGGAACATAGGATTAGATGCAATATGAACCGCTACTTGATTGTTGTAGTACATATTCGTGGGCAACTACACATCAAAACCTATCTCTTCAAGAAAGGATCATACTCAAATAATCTCACGTGTCCTGTGTGGCATTGCCCGATTGATAGCTTTTGTACTAGACCATGCAACGGTTTGCTTCTTACTTTTCTAAGTCACAAGATTACCACCTAGGAAAACACAATATCCAGTAATTGACCTTCTGCCCAATCTGAATCAGTAGATGCCTCAACCCATAAGTGATCACTGACTCGATAAAATAGACCTCGTAAAATAGACCTCGTCCTTGATAAATCTTTATATACTTCACAATACGAAAAACAACCTCCCAATGAGGGAGTCGAGGTGCAGACATAAACCGGCTCAGCAAACTTACTCCAAATGCCATATTAGGGCGCATGATGGTAAGATAATTGAATGTACCAACCAATTGATGATACTAATCAGGACTAGAGAACAACTCTTGCTCAACACACAGTCTTCTCTAAACATCCAGAACATACTTGGGTTGAGACAAACTAATGCCATCCTTGGACCGAGCAACTTCAATACCTAAGAAGTATTGTAGTCTGCCCAAATCCTTGGTATCAAAGTGTCGTTGTAAGAACTCCTTCAGCTTAGCAATGCCCTGTTGATCACCATCCACATAAACAATCAGCAATATTTTTTCCCGAACAGATGTAATAGAAATGACCGAATGATCTGCCTGAGAACAATACATTCCAAACTGGAAGACATCACTACTAAACTTGTCAAATCAAGCTCTCGGAGACTGTTTGGGCCCATAAAGTATTTTGCGAAGCCGACATATCTGAGTATGCTATCCTTGAGCAGCAAACCTAATGGTCGCTCCACATATACCTCCTCGACAAGATCACCATGCAAAAAGGTATTCTTAACATAAAGCTGGAACAATGGCAGCCAAGGCTAGCAGTGAGAGAGATAAAAAGCCAGACAGAACCAATCTTGACAACGGGAGGAAAAGTCTCAGCATAATCAACACTATAATTTTAAGTGTAGGCCTTAGCAATAAGCTGGGCTTTGTATCGGTCAACAGCTCCATTCGGGTTATATTTCACAGGAACACCCAACGACATCCAACCAGAGTTTTATCAGGAGGAAGATGAACTAACTCTTAGGTCCCATTGTAATGAAGAGAAGGTTTCTCATCCTCCATAGACAAGGCACAGGGCGAGGGTGACAAGTGATCATAAGAAACATACTGGGGAATGGGATGAGAAGTACAAGTACGAATACCTTTGCAGAGGGCAATAGAAAGAGAGTTAGGGGACGGAGGGGGATCTGGCGGCAAAGAAGAAGGTGGCACAGTAGGCTGAGGCGGAGCATGCAGTACTTTGGAGTGGTGAACATATACCTGCAAAGGAGGCACATGAGGGGTAATAATAGGAAAGGCATTTGAAGGCAAATCAGTAGAATCTGTGGTGCACGAGAAAAAGGATAAAGACTCATTAAATGTAACATCTGCACGTACAAAATGACGATGAAAGGATAGAGAATAACACTTATAGCCCTTTTGAGTGCGAGAGTAATCCAGAAAAACACACCGAATGGCGCGGGAATCAAGTTTGTCCTTATCAGGATAGAGAGCATGAACATAACATGTGCACCCAAACACTTTTAGGGGTTAGGGGGGTGTAGAGGACGGTCAGGAAATAAGACGAAATGAGGGATTTGACCCCCTATGACCATGGAAGGCATGTGATTAATCAAGTAACAAGCAGTAGAGACATCATCACTCCACCAAGACGTAAGAATCTGCATTTGAAAGAACAGTCTACGCATAACCTCAGATAAATAATGAATCTTGCTTTCAGCAACCCCATTTTGTTGGAGGTTTCGAGCTCAGGAGGACTCATGAAGACTACCATGAGCATAAAAAAATTGAGACAGAACAGTATGGAAATATTCACGTGCATTATTAGAATGAAACAGTCATATATGTATTAAATTGAGTTTTAACTTCCATATAAAACGATTGAAAAACAGAAAATAACTCCTATCGCTCTTTCATAAGATAAAGATATGTAATACGGGAGAAATCATCAACAAAAATAACATAATACTGAAAACCAAAATCATTAGGAACCCGCATGAGACCCCAAATTTTCGAATGTACGCAACAGGGATGAAAGAGAAACCGCAAAAACCGAACCAACCGAAAAAATTGCAGTTTGGTTGGTCCAAAAAAGGGTTCGTTGCTTTTGATTTGACTGCACATTTTTTTTGGTCCGTCAGTTCGGTTTCGGTTCTACTGTTAGTTTAAGTAAACCGACCAAAACGAACCGATTTTATTTAATTAATCTCATTAGTTCATTGTCCATGTAATCCAACGGTTAAAAATAAGATAACTACAAACCATTCTTGATCTCTGGAACATTTCTCTTAACAATTAGATCTGGCAGAACACTGTAGAAACCGTGGATGAGGCAAGGAAAACGTCCGGACGGGTGATGGGACATCCGGACGCTTGGCTGCAAAGAGATATCAAGAGAGTGAACAAACTGCATCCGGATGGTTGACCGGGCATTTGGACGCCTGACCCGGATTTCAGGACAACATTCTTTGGTCCAATTTCGCATTTCGCTTCTCTAAGCCTTGATTCGGCGCAAGTAACCTTGAAGTCCCGAAACATGCAAAACACGTATCAACTCCAAGTAAAACCAAAAAAAAATTAATAATTGTTAACTAATGGGCGTAAATCTATACATCTTCGAGGTAAAGGTAACTGTAAAGCTTAGAATCAGCTGTTACGGTGCAACACTACACTGATACGCGATACGTTATGGAAGCATCGGACGATTGCCCCTGTGGTTTTTGATATCGCTGTGTTATACACAGTAACTGAAACAGACCCCCGAAGTGCAGTTATGTATTGTAACAATTGCTTTTTAAAACCATGGGACTCCCTGGGATTTCCACCGCAGGATTCTAAACTCGGCCTTTATATATTGATCAACCATTACATATTGGGATTTTGATTTTCCCCGTAGTGTTATTTATCTATGTATTGACTCATAGTGTCCAATATCAACCAATATATGCCTGTATCACTGATGCCGAAATATATTCTGATACTATCATTTAGAACCCTAGGAAGGGAAGTTTAGTTATGCATTTTGAATTGCCCCTTCACTCCATGGGACGTAATTGTGTCCATTGCTTAGACTTCGATCAAGACACCAGCGTGTTGAAAACCGAACTGTGTGAGTAAAGGGAATGGGTGGATGGGTCACCAGTTCAACCACAGTTCATTTGAAATTGAACCGGGATGTTATAATTACCTTATCAATTTTTAAAAATATGCATAAATAAACTATAGAAATGGAAAAAATTACAAATGCAAATATTAGCCGACTTTTTTTTAAATCTAATTTCAAACTTATCCTCTTTTTGCAAGTTTCAATCCTTTAAACAAAGCAAGAATGAAGTTCACAAGTTTATGAGGCCGCCAAACAATGCCTTGAACCGTTGGCTACTTCAATACCAGCAATTACCACTAATGAAGAAGTTCTTTTGTTTGATGAAGATGACATGAACTGGTCCTTGGTAATGGTTGACATGAGACTTTGGACCCACGACTATGGTGGCAATCGAAGGGAAATAAAATCAAGGCGAGTGGAGGTTTTCTTCTTGGGGAAAGTGTGTTCCACCTCAGTGCAGAAGCACTGGTAAAAATGGCTTTATCCCACTGTGGATGAAGTCTCGATAGTATTTCATCCTCTTTTTATGTAAGCCCTGTTCTATGCTACATCGGAAAGATGATAGGGTTTGGGTATGCCTCTTATATTTTAAGGAATTCACCTATTTGCTGTTGCAGTAACCTGGCTGGTTCCCTTAAGTACGGTCTGCTGGTTTAAGTGGTGGTTTTGGGCAGTTTTTACGAACTAGAGCAGCTTTTAGTTCAAAACAGTTTTGGAGGTTCATCCAGACCAGAACATGGGCCAGTCGATGGTTCAATTGATTGAACCGGTTTGGTTTGGTTTCTAGAATACTGAAGACAACTTCTGTTGACATTGCACAATTAATGTCTTTATGTCAAGATTCATTTCTTTCAGTTTTCTAGGAGATGACCACTTGCGATCGTGGACACAAAAAAGCAATAACCGAGGATGTCCACTGATTTATGATGATAACTTCCCTTTACTTTTCTGTCTTTCTGAATTGCCTGTTAGAGAGAGCAGACATGATAATCTATTCCCCAACACACTTTCACATGTTCTCTCCTACGAAATTGGGCAAAAAGATGTGCAAGTATTGGAATGATCGAGTAGCTGGCGAGGTTCAAGGACGAGATATATAATTGGATAGGAAAGTTAATTTCTTTCATCTTCGAAAGGAGATAACAAACTGTACATTATAATCGCCTTGAATGTTCTGTTAAGTTTAAAGATATGCCTGAACCGATTTTGTTTTCCCTAAAAGATTGCTAAAATATATAAACTGATTTTGTGCACCTAGGTTACCTATATCATGGGTGCCATACTGTGCATCTTATTGTACAGTAGTTTTGTGACAACTATAAACTGTTATTAGCTCGCGGAATGTTGCTTAATTGTTTACTAATGTTTTTGTAGAATGGTATTGAGGAGTGCCGAAAATTATGTGGCGGCCACGGATACCTTTGTAGCAGTGGGCTTCCAGAGTTATTTGCCGTTTATGTCCCTGCCTGTACATATGAAGGAGATAATACTGTGCTTCTTCTACAGGTCCGTGATAGAAGTTCTTACACAGTATTTATGTTGTTATTTTTCTGAACCTTGCTTATGGATTATATGTTGGTAGACAGCTCTCTGGGTATTCATTTGGTATCCAAGGCTCCTGTAGGGGTGCAGCCCTCCAAAAATGACGTCGTTTTAGCCCTTCAGCCCTTAAACTGAACCCAAATGACGTTGCTTTGGTCCGCTTCCATTCCAAAATCTCTAACAGTGAAGCCCCAAGTGTTTTCATTGTCTTCTCCAATTTCCCTTCTATTGAATCAACAAAATCTGATTGGAGTGTCCCAGCTGCTCTGGATTTGACACTTGTTGGGTATTGGGATATGGCAGTAATCACGAAGGAAAGAGGGGGAGCCCAAATCCCTTAATCATTTCCATTTCCACCCACTAGAGACAGGAAGCCTTTTTTCCCCTAATTCCTTCTTCATTTCCATTTCCATTTCCATTCACGTCTGTCAGTCTTTCTCTCTCAACCTCGGCATTGGATTTCGCAACCAGCATTCAATTAGTGCACAAAGAGGGTGGCTATGGGCTTGATTTTTAAACAGATTAAGCATCAAGCAAAACTTTTGCAGTTTGAAAATCTTTTACGACGAAGGAAAATCCATGTTTTCCAAAAGAAATTCATTTTGTCTAGTGATAGAGAAGAGAAATCAAAAGTAGAATCAAAACAAAGAAATTGTGAGGTTTACTGTTATGAGATTTTGGAATGGAAGAGGACGAAAACAATGTTGTTTTGGTTCAGCTGAAGGGTCTAATTTTTTAGCCCCAAAATGAGGGCTGCACCCTTGCGGCGCTGGGGCTCATTGCAAGATCCCCGGATTCATTTCTTTTGTCTGTCCAATCCTTGCTTTTAGACTCTGAACATTATGACACTTCATCTAGGACTTTGGTTTGTGGAATTGAAAATTTGACCTGTAATTGGCATTTTATTTCTTTCTTGAAGTTTGCACTTTGATTGAGATGTCAGTAAATCCAATCTGGATATACTAAACATACTATGCCTTGGATGGTGTGCATTATGTCCTTAATCCATCATACTGTATTTGTTGAGAAAATGGATAAAAATTATTTGCCTACTGTATTGACTAGGGGTATAACCGGTCAAGTTTGGTAGAATTCATGGGATTCGACCGGTTGTCTGGTTTAAAAATTTTGTAAACTAAAATTGGACCGAACCGAACCGGATCGGTGAAACCGGTCCTGTTTCAATCGGTTTAAGCCAATTTCGGTCCGGTTTGGACTTTTTGATTTTTTGGACAATATTTCGGACCAATCACAAAAAAAAGGGAAAAAAATTAACAATTTGGAATGAAATTTTCAACAATAGAAATTCATTGAACATTACTCTAAAAGATTGAACAATTTCAAATTACTCTTATTTTTTATACCTGGACTGGTGGTTTTCTATTTTCATTCACTCTCTGTAAATAATGATTTTTCATTTCTAAAAGATGATAATGGTCCTAAATTCTAATAGATTAAATGATTAATGGAGTAATGGGTTATAAGTTATAACACATAAACCTAAAAATATAAAATATTTTTATTTATAACCCCATCCGGTTTGATCCGGTTTGAACCGGTTTTGTATTCCCCCAAACCAAAACCGGACTGAAAAACCGGTTTCTCCAAACTCCCAAACCGAAACCGGACCGGACCGAATTTTTCAATCCTCAGACTGTCGGTTTGGTCCGGTTTTCCGGTTTTTATTTTCACCCCTAGTATTGACTCTTCTTGTTCCTAGTTCAAGCATTTTTTCCACTTCTGCTTTTGGGCTCTCGATAGCTGGATGATGACAAAATTCGATCTCCCATGTTGACTTAATAAGCTAGCACTATGTGGTTAGAACAGAGCCAGATTATTCCATGACACTTAGCCCGGGGAGGCCCAAGTTTCTATTAAAGCACTTACAACATATGCTAGTACTTGAATTATCTGCATGTGCTTTTCTTGTGTAGGTTGCACGGTTTCTCATGAAGACTGTTTCTCAGCTGGGGTCCGGCAAGAAACCAGTGGGTACCATAGCATATATGACACGATTTGAGCATTTAATGCAATGCCGTTCCGGCGTTCAAAGAGGTATGTGGTCCAATGTAACCTAAGCATGATACTTTCCACTCAACTGTATATTTTTTTTCATTACGTTATGGAACTGCAACTTTATCACGCCCAATCTCAATATGGGTATAATAACTCCATAATGCGTCTTAACGATTGTTTGGTCCAAGAGTCGTGTATTTTTACTTGGCATTCTTTGTCTTCTTTGATAACATGCAGCTGAGGATTGGCTAAAGCCTACTGCAATTTTGGAAGCATTTGAGGCAAGAGCTGCTAGAATGTCCATTGCCTGTGCCCAAAATTTAAGCAACTTTGATAATCCAGAAGAAGGTATTTCAAGCTATGATAAGAGTTAAATCTTCTATATGTACCCATATCTGATGTTGCTTTAAACTTTCATCACGGAGGAATATTGTTGCGAGAATGATGGTAGCAAATGAGTCTGTCCACTTTATTAGTCTTGGGGAAGGTTTAGATGCTTTCATAGTTGGTTATCATCTTTGGATCGACATTATCCAATGCTTTGGTATTGGGTGCTCAGATAGTGGGAATTACATTATCATCTGGTGGATGGATTCTTGAAAGTTATAATTGAATTGTTTCATCTCGTGTACTTGTGCACTTTTGCTTATAATTAGCTACATTACCATCTTAATCTTCATTCCTCTTAAGGGTTTGCCGAACTCTCAGCTGATTTGGTGGAGGCAGCAGTTGCACACTGCCAACTAATTGTTGTTTCCAAGTGAGCTGCTTTTATTCTCTCCTCTTAATTGGTATTCGCCACTTGTTCTGAAAATTCATATGGTTAATTCGGGAATCTCCAGTAGAGTTGAATGCTAAAGGAAAATTGCTTTATTCGTTCTTCTCGACATTCCTATATTTTCTGGATGGAAGTAAGAAATTTTCATCTCATTCAGGTTCATTGAGAAACTACATCAAGAAATCCCTGGAAAGGGTGTCAAACAACAGTTAGAGGTGCTCTGTAACATCTATGCACTCTTCCTTCTTCACGGGCATCAAGGCGATTTTCTCTCAACTGGCTGCATCACTCCCAAACAAGCATCGCTTGCAAATGATCAGCTCAGATCTTTATATTCCCAGGTCTGTCCCGAAAATCTGTCACCTTTTTTTGTCCCACTTGCTCACCTTTACGTAGATCTCGGAATGGGAGTCGTGTACGCGGATGGGTGTAAATGTCAGTTTCATGTCTCTTCATGTGGAGGAGGTGGCGACCCCCTTCAAAGTATCATGGTTTCTTAATATCTCCTTTATTCACCTGAAAAGCATGTCTATAAGGCGTCAGACCATTTCATGCTGCATCTGAGAGCTTTATGTATTGTTTTGCAGTAAGCTTGAATACTTGGTATATCTTCTGGTACAACTAGAAGTGTCGGGTACCCTTATTGAAGTGTGGCATGTTTGACTTCATAATATGTTTGGAAGAGTCCGTTTAACATTGCCTCGACTGCTTTCTTTCAACCCTTGCTGGAAACAAAACTACCCATTTGCTTAGTAGCTTCAAATACCTGTTTCTGATTGTAGGTTCGTCCAAACGCAATTGCACTTGTCGATGCATTTAACTACACTGACCACTTCCTTGGCTCAATCCTCGGATGCTATGACGGAAATGTATATCCCAAACTCTATGAGGCCGCATGGAAAGATCCTCTAAATGAATCGGTTGTCCCTGATGGCTACCAACAATACATACGGCCTTTACTAAAGCAACAGATCCGTACTGCCAAGCTCTAAAAGAACTTCTGGTGACGAATTTGAAAATGAGATTTTATTTATGTTTCATCATGCTAATAAAGCCTGCATATTTGGTGCCCTCCAGATAAGCAAGGTTTGAGTTCGGCTACTGTGAGGAAGCTCTTGTTGGTCTGCTTCTGTGCCTAAGATTAATGTTAATTGATAAAAGTTGTGCGGGAATTATTTGCTCCTGGGATAGAAACATAAAATTGTGTGAATCATAATGTTATGCGGAATTATTATTCAGTCAAGATTATGTCATCAAAATTTGCCAACGGAAAGATTGTCTTTCAAAGCTTAGGCAGTGTTGTCCCTTCACACACTAACGCCATTATGATTCCAAAGAAAGAATGCATTTAGCAGGAGAATAGTCCACAATTGTGTTCTAAGCAACTAAAACAGGATAAGAACTGGTTTTCTTGATGAACGTATGTTCATTTGCTCTTTTTTTTTTGGTCAAAAGGAAAAGCATAATTTAAATCCGGCTACTTGCAATCTCGCTGTAGGTGATTTCTACTTTTATTTTACAAGATTAAGTAAGAATTCTATATATAACTAATGCATCTAGTTCATTTTTTTCTGATGCATTATGTATATATCTAATTAAGAAGTATCAATCTTGAATTGAAATTATTATATTATTATTTTCTTTATTTAATTTTTTTAATATTAGTTTGTTTGTAATTTTTGTTGATGAAAGAAATTTAAAGAGTAAAACATAATAGTTAAATATAAAAAAAATTCATGACGAAATAATTTATTTTTTAATTTTAATTTTTAAAATTTTTTTTTATTGAGACGAACTAATAATTTATAATAAAAAAATTGAAAACAAAAGTTAACCGAAAGAATGCATTAATCTTGAAGAATGATAACTTTTGATGGGAATAGAAGTGTAAATCAAACTTGACCGATACAAACACTTGATATGTAGAAGGGGATAAGGCACGACAACACTTATGTACGGTGTATTATACAATACATTTAGAGTCCGATTGGATGATGTGTTATGGAGTGTGTTAATTAAGGATTGTGTTCACCTTAACCTAGTGATTGGCAACCAAAAAAACACGTGTTAACTAACTCTTGTGTTATATAAGGCAACAAAGGGTGGGTTGATTTGTCTCACCTCCCCCCAAGACTAAATAAGAGGCAGTGTTGGGTTGTGAAAATTACCAAAAAAATCAAGGGTAGAATAATATTCATATATTTTTGGGAATATATGTACACACACACACACATGTAGAGTCCCCTTCTAATGAGGGATTCATCATTTTATTAAAATGTGGACTTTTCATTTTTAAATTATATTTTGATAATCCGAACCGTTCAATGTTTTTAAAACATGTTTTTAAGGGTACCCGCGAGAAATTGGCTTAAAAAAAGATCGGGAAGAGCTTGATCCAAACAGTTTTTCATAAATGCTGACAGAAACAGTTTTATGAGAAACTGCTTGGATCAAGACCTTCTTGGTAACATTTTAAGCTGATTTCTCATGAGTATCCTTAAAAACATATTTTAAACACATTGAACGGTTCTCATCATCAATATTTGATCCAGAAATGAGAGGTCCTCATTTTAGCAAAATGAGGGATCTCTCATTAGAAGCTTACTCTCTCTCTCTCTCTCTCTCTTTCTCTCTCTCTCTCTCTAATGAGAGATCCCTCATTTTGCTAAAATGAGGACCTCTCATTTCTGGATCAAATATTGATGATGAGAATAGTTCAATGTGTTTAAAAGATGTTCTTAAGGGTACCCGTGAGAAATCAGCTCAAAAAAATACCAGGAAGGACTTGATCTAAGCAGTTGTCCATGAATGCTGATAGGAACAGTTTTATAAAAAATTACTTCGATCAAGCCCTTTCCGGTAATATTTTAAGCCAATTTCTCTTGAATACCCTTATAAACGTGTTTTAAACACATTGAACGATTCCAATCATACACACACACACACACACACACGTGTATAATGTGTGTGTACGTACATATATATATTATACGTATATGCGAATGTAAATTGATACACATATATATTATATGTATATACGAATGTATATTCACACACACATTATACATATGTACATATATATACACACACAATATATATATATATATATATATATATATATATATATAATTCTTTTTAAGTGCGTGTGTGTGTGTATATATATATATATATATATATATATATATATATATATATATGAATATATATAAGTGTATATAACTAAAGTATATATTTACATATATTTTTTAAGTATATATAATGTGTGTTTGTGTGTGTGTGTGTGTGTGTGTGTATTAAGTATATATGTATATATTATACTTATACTATAAGTATACATGAGGCTACATATATATAAATATAACTATATGTAAGTGTGTGTAGTTATGTACTTATAATATACGTATACATACATACATATATTATTTTTGAAATAATACATTAAATTCATGGCGAAGGGCAAAAATGTCTTTTGATAGTTTAATACATATTCTCTTTCTCTAACATACCTTTCATCAAATCACTATATTATTTAACACACCCTTCTTAAAAATCACATCAATGTGGGCCACCTCATCTTATTTAACATACCCGATTATCTAACACACCCTTTTTATTAACACACTAAAAATTAAGGCGGTATCCAATCGGGCCCTTAATAAATAAATAGGCTCGATAAGGTCATAGTTATGAGATTGAGGCACAGGCACAGACACAAGCACATATATAATAAATTTAGGACCGTTTGATAAATTTTTTCGTAGCTTAGGATTCATAAGGTGGTGGAATTAGAATGAGATTCGAAATACTAAGGGATTATTAAAATCAGTGTTGTATGTTTGTTTATTTTTGGTATAGGACTAATAGTGCATGGTTGGTGTTTGTTTGCAAAAGAGATGGATGAGATTAAAATACATGTTTTTCAAATTTACATTTGTCTTTATTTTCTTGGTCATTCTAAAAGAAATAGAAAATGAGCATCTATGGCCAACAAAATAGAAAATGAGCAATATTTTTATTTATTTATCCAATTTAAATTTCTATAACCATAAAATCTTTTACAAATAATTATTTTAAAAAAAAATTCAACATTTGTCATACCAGTCAATTCCGAATTAGCATTAGTAAGGGAAATTCCAAGCTATGAAAGATCAATGTTTATTGGCATTGATAAGGAAAATTTGACAAGAGAAATTCTAGAT
Organism: Arctostaphylos glauca; assembly: GCA_019985065.2. Classification (NCBI taxonomy): domain Eukaryota; kingdom Viridiplantae; phylum Streptophyta; class Magnoliopsida; order Ericales; family Ericaceae; genus Arctostaphylos; species Arctostaphylos glauca. Next base: position 19,775,195 of record JAHSPW020000006.1, read on the forward strand.
TGATATTAACAATTTTAAAATATATATTAGTGCCTTCAAAATAAAATATATTTGCTTATGCAAACTACCACTCCTATTAACTAGTTATTTCAACCCAAAGTGGTAAAGCTTCCAAATTATGTGAAAGCAATCAAATATAAATTTGATTAATTCACATTGAATAATAACAACGTGTAGTTGGATATAGGAACGATTGAAACCAAAAAAAATAAACCAAACTTGCTCCGATAGAGAGTAATCAATTAAATGCTTTCTAAATATTTGTAATATGAGAGAGAGAGAAGCTTGTAATTTCTTGATAATATCGACGGGCAATAAGGCCATTCTCCATAAAAAATTGGGTTTAGGCTTGCTAATACCAAGTTCACCAAGGTATTACTAATACCCCTAGTGAGGGGTTAACCAATCCCACGGATTGTTTATTCCATCCATTTTTGCAAAACAAATACTCACTAACCAAATCTATGGAATTATTTGTCGCATACCAAATCTTTATCCTCTTATCAAACAGGGCCTTTATATTAGGTACAAGGCATGAGCACAACACAAACATGACATGAATATAATCTCTTATTTATTTGCCTTCTCACGTCTCGGACTTCAAATTTCAAGAGCGAATGTCATTATTGAATGTTTTTCAAATTCAGATATAAATAGTGTAGTGAGAAATATATATTATCATCTTTTTTTTTTTGTTATCTTTAATTTATAAATTTTAGGCTTTCTTAATTATTAGTACTATTTTCTATAAACCCTTAGCAATTAATAGTGAGTTATCTTTTGATCCTATGTTTTAAGAAAAGCCATGAATACTCTCTCTCTTTCTTAATCTTCTAAAATTTTCACTCTCCCAATCTTCTCTCTCTCTCTCTCTCTCTCTCTCTCTCTCTCTCTCTCAATCTTTTCCCTTCTTATCTTTCTCCCTACAATCTTCTCTTCCCTAGAATAAATATAAATTATAAAATCATAAATTTATCAAATAAATATTACTTATTTTGATACTCAAGTAGCAAAATTTCTTTATGTAGAAATTATATTAATTTTATTATTCTCGCTGAATATATCACAATAAGTAAACTTAGCACAATGTATAAAATAAGTTTATACATGAATGATAAATTTATAACAAACAACGTATTTATTATAAAATATGATAAATATATCATGAAATAAAGTCTGACCTAAAAATAATAATAGAATACAATTTATCACCTAGATAATAAATAGTAAACAAATTGTTACCATAAGTTTTCTAGTAAAACTTCTACACACAAGGAGTTCTAAATTTATTATAATTTTTGCTAAAGTAAATTTATCATAAGTTAGAGCTAAACAAAGTTACCATAATATGGTACGACTCACAATTATTTAATACACTCCTTGATAACTTTATCATATTTGAACTAATGTGATAAATTAAAAGTAATTTTATCATAAAATTGGTTAAAATTTCATACAATACTATCACAACCTATTTACACAACATATACCAAAAATAAAAAAAATTAAATGTATTCATGGTATATTTAAATCATGTCATACAAAAATTATAGCAAATTTACAAAATTTTCACTAAATTTATCATACTTTAAACAAATCTATCACAATTTATTAAATTTATTACATGCACAAAATATATTATGTTTTTACATAAAAATCATGATACATTTAGATTCACTAAATTTATCATGCGTTAAATACATTTACCAGAATTTGTTAGTTTTATCATATTATACAAAACATATCATGTTTCATATAGAAATCATGGTAAAAATTGGTAGAACTCGTGGCCAATTCTACTAGAAAAATTTGATGGATGTGTAAAAAATTTAAAATTTAAAAGGCTAATGTGTAAAAGACTATTGCGTAAAAAAAAATTGATGGCGAATTTTTTCTTCCTAATCAAAAGACTACTGTGTAAAAAATGGTAGGATTGCAGCCAAAATCTTCCTTCCTAATTTAAAATTTTTAATCACACAATTAAATTTCTAATTTTAAGCCTAATAAATGGATAGAATTAAATACCACTTAAATAGGACAAAAAGATAATATTAACACCTAAAATAACTCTAAATCATTTTAAGCTATGCAAATGATCAAATTATAGTGAAGTAATTCTTACATGTTTTCTTTTATTGCATTATGTTTTTGTACTTATTAATAAGATTAATAATTATTTTTTGTCGTGTGGTTAATATCACCATTTTAGAAATTCTATCGTTCAATATTAATAACGAAATGTCGTTTTTCTTTTTTTCATTTTGAAAAGTTGACATGGTGCAAGAATGGGCACGACATGGCTATGGACACATGCATGCACGACACAATACGGGCACGATATGACACGACACAACTCGTAATGAGCCCATGAGCTAGACCGAGCTTAGAATTTTTTACACCAACACAACATATTTAATAATAGGTTGGGTTAGGCACGATATAAACGCTAAGCACAAAAATAAACGGGTTTGACACTTCTATTTGAACTGTCTGCAAAATAATTTTGGGGGATTTGTGAGGGATTTGAAATGCTATTTTTGAGTTGTATTTTTAGTATGTTGAAACACTTTTTAAAAAATGATAGATATAGACTAAAGTACGATGATATATTTATGATGATATATCTTACCATCTACAATGAAATATTTTATATTACAATGATCACTTGATATATTATTGATTTTCTTCATATTCCAAGGATATAAAGACAGAGTTAAAACATGTTTTAAACATAATGAACGGTTCAGATCATCAAAATTTGGTCAGAAAATAGGAGGTCCACACCGTAGCAAAATAAAGGATCCCTCATTAGAAGGGACTATATATGTATGAGTGAGATTCTAATAAGGGATCTCTTATTTTGCTACGGTGTGGACCTCCTATTTGTTGATCAAATTACGATGATCTCAAACGTTCAATGTGTTTAAAACGTGTTTTTAAGGGTACCCGTAAGAGATCGGCTCAAAATAATATCCGAAAATACTTGATCCATTCAATTTTTCATAAAACTGTTACTGTCAGCATTTATCAAAAACTGTTTAGATCAAGCTCTTCTCGATATTATTTTGGCCGATTTCTTGCAGGTACCCTTAAAAACATGTTTTAAACATAATGAACGGTTCAGATCATCAAAATTTGGTCAGAAAATAGAAGGTCCACACCGTAGCAAAATAAAGGATCCCTCATTACAAAAGGACTATACATGTATGAGTGAGCTTCTAATAAGGAATCCCTTATTTTGCTACGGTGTGGACCTCCTATTTCTTGATCAAATTACGATGATCTGAACCGTTCAATGTGTTTAAAACGTGTTTTTAAGGTACCCGTAAGAGATCGGCTCAAAATAATATCCGGAAAGACTTGATCCATTCAATTTTTCAAAAAATTGTTCCTGTCAGCATTTATCAAAAACTGTTTAGATCAAGCTATTCTCGATATTATTTTGAGCCGATTTCTTCCAGGTGCCCTTAAAAACATGTTTTAAACATAATGAATGGTTCAGATCATCAAAATTTGGTCAGAAAATAGGAGGTCCACACCGTAGCAAAATAAAGGATCCCTCATTAGAAGGGACTATATATGTATGAGTGAGATTCTAATAAGGGATCTCTTATTTTGCTACGGTGTGGACCTCCTATTTCTTGATCAAATTACGATGATCTCAAACGTTCAATGTGTTTAAAACGTGTTTTTAAGGGTACCCGTAAGAGATCGGCTCAAAATAATATCCGAAAATACTTGATCCATTCAATTTTTCATAAAACTGTTACTGTCAGCATTTATCAAAAACTGTTTAGATCAAGCTCTTCTCGATATTATTTTGGCCGATTTCTTGCAGGTACCCTTAAAAACATGTTTTAAACATAATGAACGGTTCAGATCATCAAAATTTGGTCAGAAAATAGAAGGTCCACACCGTAGCAAAATAAAGGATCCCTCATTACAAAAGGACTATACATGTATGAGTGAGCTTCTAATAAGGAATCCCTTATTTTGCTACGGTGTGGACCTCCTATTTCTTGATCAAATTACGATGATCTGAACCGTTCAATGTGTTTAAAACGTGTTTTTAAGGGTACCCGTAAGAGATCGGCTCAAAATAATATCTGGAAAGACTTGATCCATTCATTTTTTCATAAAACTGTTCCTGTCAGCATTTATCAAAAACTGTTAAGATCAAGCTATTCTCGATATTATTTTGAGCCGTTTTCTTCCAGGTGCCCTTAAAAACATGTTTTAAACATAATGAATGGTTCAGATCATCAAAATTTGGTCAGAAAATAGGAGGTCCACACCGTAGCAAAATAAAGGATCCCTCATTAGAAGGGGACTATATATGTATGAGTGAGCTTCTAATAAGGGATCCCTTATTTTGCTACGGTGTGGACCTCCTATTTTTTATCAAATTACGATGATCTGAACCGATCAATGTGTTTAAAACGTGTTTTTAAGGGTACCCGTAAGAGATCGGTTCAAAATAATATCCGGAAAAACTTGATCCATTCAATTTTTCATAAAACTGTTCCTGTCAGCATTTATCAAAAACTGTTTAAATCAAGCTCTTCTCGATATTATTTTGAGCCGATTTCTTGCAGGTACCCTTAAAAACATGTTTTAAACATAATGAACGGTTCAGATCATCAAAATTTGGTCAGAAAATAGGAGATCCACACCGTAACAAAATAAAGGATCCCCCATTAGAAGGGCACTATATATGTATGAGTGAGCTTCTAATAAGGGATCCTTATTTTCCTACGGTGTGGACCTCCTATTTCTTGATCAAATTACGATGATCTGAACCGTTCAATGTGTTTAAAACGTGTTTTTAAGGGTACCCGTAAGAGATCGGCTCAAAATAATATCTGGAAAGACTTGATCCATTCATTTTTTCATAAAACTGTTCCTGTCAGCATTTATCAAAAACTGTTTAGATCAAGCTCTTCTCGATATTATTTTGAGCCGATTTCTTGCAGGTATCCTTAAAAACATGTTTTAAACATAATGAACGGTTGAGATCATCAAAATTTGGTCAGAAAATAGGAGGTCCACACCGTAGCAAAATAAAGGATCCCTCATTAGAAGTGGACTATATATGTATGAGTGAGCTTCTAATAAGGGATCCCTTATTTTGTTACGGTGTGAACCTCCTATTTCTTGATCAAATTACGATGATCTGAACCATTCAATGTGTTTAAAACGTGTTTTTAAGGGTACCCGTAAGAGATCGGCTCAAAATAATATCCGGAAAGACTTGATCCATTCAATTTTTCATAAAACTGTTACTGTCAGCATTTATCAAAAACTGTTTAGATCAAGCTCTTCTCGAAATTATTTTGGCCGATTTCTTGCAGGTACCCTTAAAAACATGTTTTAAACATAATGAACGGTTCAGATCATCAAAATTTGGTCAGAAAATAAAAGGTCCACACCGTAGCAAAATAAAGGATCCCTCATTACAAAAGGACTATATATGTATGAGTGAGCTTCTAATAAGGAATCCCTTATTTTGCTACGGTGTGGACCTCCTATTTCTTGATCAAATTACGATGATCTGAACCGTTCAATGTGTTTAAAACGTGTTTTTAAGGGTACCCGTAAGAGATCGGCTCAAAATAATATCCGGAAAGACTTGATCCATTCAATTTTTCAAAAAATTGTTCCTGTCAGCATTTATCAAAAACTGTTTAGATCAAGCTATTCTCGATATTATTTTGAGCCGATTTCTTCCAGGTGCCCTTAAAAACATGTTTTAAACATAATGAATGGTTCAGATCATCAAAATTTGGTCAGAAAATAGGAGGTCCACACCGTAGCAAAATAAAGGATCCCTCATTAGAAGGGGACTATATATGTATGAGTTAGCTTCTAATAAGGGATCCCTTATTTTGCTACGGTGTGGACCTCCTATTTTTTATCAAATTACGATGATCTGAACCGTTCAATGTGTTTAAAACGTGTTTTTAAGGGTACCCGTAAGAGATCGGCTCAAAATAATATCCGGAAAAACTTGATCAATTCAATTTTTCATAAAACTGTTCCTGTCAGCATTTATCAAAAACTGTTTAAATCAAGCTCTTCTCGATATTATTTTGAGCCGATTTCTTGCACGTACCCTTAAAAACATGTTTTAAACATAATGAACGGTTCAGATCATCAAAATTTGGTCAGAAAATAGGAGGTCCACACCGTAGCAAAATAAAAGATCTCTCATTAGAAGGGGACTATATATGTATGAGTGAGCTTCTAATAAGGGATCCTTATTTTCCTACGGTGTGGACCTCCTATTTCTTGATCAAATTACGATGATCTGAACCGTTCAATGTGTTTAAAACGTGTTTTTAAGGGTACCCGTAAGAGATCGGCTCAAAATAATATCTGGAAAGACTTGATCCATTCATTTTTTCATAAAACTGTTCCTGTCAGCATTTATCAAAAACTGTTTAGATCAAGCTCTTCTCGATATTATTTTGAGCCGATTTCTTGCAGGTACCCTTAAAAACATGTTTTAAACATAATGAACGGTTCAGATCATCAAAATTTGGTCAGAAAATAGGAGGTCCACACCGTAGCAAAATAAAGGATCCCTCATTAGAAGTGGACTATATATGTATGAGTGAGCTTCTAATAAGGGATCCCTTATTTTGCTACGGTGTGGACCTCCTATTTCTTGATCAAATTACGATGATCTGAACCGTTCAATGTGTTTAAAACGTGTTTTTAAGAGTACCCGTAAGAGATCGGCTCAAAATAATATCCGGAAAGACTTGATCCATTCAATTTTTCATAAAACTGTTCCTATCAGCATTTATCAAAAACTGTTTAGATCAAACTCTTCTCGATATTATTTTGAGCCGATTTCTTGCAGGTACCCCTAAAAACGTGTTTTAAACATAATGATCGGTTCAGATCATCAAAATTTGGTCAGAAAATAGGAGGTCCACACTGTAGCAAAATAAAGGATCCCTCATTAGAAGGGAACTATATATGTATGAGTGAGCTTCTAATCAGGGATCCCTTATTTTGCTACGGTGTGTACCTCCTATTTCTTGATCAAATTACGATGATCTGAACCGTTCAATGTGTTTAAAACGTGTTTTTAAGGGTACCCATAAGAGATCGGCTCAAAATAATATCCGGAAAGACTTGATCCATTCAATTTTTCATAAAACTGTTCCTGTCAGCATTTATCAAAAACTGTTTAGATCAAGCTCTTCTCGATATTATTTTGAGCCGATTTCTTGCAGGTACCCTTAAAAACATGTTTTAAACATAATGAACGGTTCAAATCATCAAAATTTGGTCAGAAAATAGGAGCTCCACACCGTAGCAAAATAAAGAATCCCTCATTAGAAGGAGACTATATATGTATGAGTGAGTTTCTAATAAGGGATCCCTTATTTTGCTACGGTGTGGACCTCCTATTTCTTGATCAAATTACGATGATCTGAACCGTTCAATGTGTTTAAAACGTGTTTTTAAGGGTACCCGTAAGAGATCGGCTCAAAATAATATCCGGAAAGACTTGGTCCATTCAATTTTTCATAAAACTGTTCCTGTCAGCATTTATGAAAAACTGTTTAGATCAAGTTCTTCTCGAAATTATTTTGAGCCGATTTCTTGCAGGTACCCTTAAAAACATGTTTTAAACATAATGAACGGTTCAGATCATCAAAATTTGTTCAGAAAATAAGAGGTCCACACCATAGCAAAATAAAGGATCCCTCATTAGAAGGGGACTATATATGTATGAGTGAGCTTCTAATAAAGGATCCCTTATTTTGCTACGGTGTGGACCTCCTATTTCTTGATCAAATGACGATGATCTGAACCGTTCAATATGTTTAAAACGTGTTTTTAAGGGTACCCGTAAGAGATCGGCTAAAAATAATATCCGGAAAGACTTGATCCATTCAAATTTTCATAAAACTATTCCTGTCAGCATTTATCAAAAATTGTTTAGATCAAACTCTTCTCGATATTATTTTGAGCCGATTTCTTGCACGTACCCTTAAAAGCATGTTTTAAACATAATGAACGGTTCAGATCATCAAAATTTAGTCAGAAAATAGGAGGTCCACACCGTAGCAAAATAAAGGATCCCTCATTAGAAGTGGACTATATATGTATGAGTGAGTTTCTAATAAGGGAACCCTTATTTTGCTATGGTGTGGACCTCCTATTTCTTGATCAAATTACGATGATCTGAACCGTTCAATGTGTTTAAAACGTGTTTTTAGGGGTACCCGCAAGAGATCGGCTCAAAATAATATCCGGAAAGACTTGATCCATTCAATTTTTCATAAAACTATTCTTGTCAGCATTTATCAAAAACTGTTTAGATCAAGCTCTTCTCGATATTATTTTGAGCCGATTTCTTGCAGGTACCCTTAAAAACATGTTTTAAACATAATAAACGGTTCAGATCATCAAAATTTGGTCAGAAAATAGGAGGTCCACACCGTAGCAAAATAAAGGATCCCTCATTAGAAGGGGACTATATATGTATGAGTTAGCTTCTAATAAGGGATCCCTTATTTTGCTACGGTGTGGACCTCCTATTTTTTATCAAATTACGATGATCTGAACCGTTCAATGTGTTTAAAACGTGTTTTTAAGGGTACCCGTAAGAAATCGGCTCAAAATAATATCCGGAAAGACTTGATCCATTCAATTTTTCATAAAACTGTTCCTGTCAGCATTTATCAAAAACTGTTTAGATCAAGCTCTTCTCGATATTATTTTGAGCCGATTTCTTGCAGGTACCCTTAAAAACATGTTTTAAACATAATGAACGGTTCAGATCATCAAAATTTGGTCAGAAAATAGGAGGTCCACACCGTAGCAAAATAAAGGATCTCTCATTGGAAGGGGACTTATTTTGCTAAGGTGTGAACCTCCTATTTCTTGATCAAATTACGATGATCTGAACTGTTCAATGTGTTTAAAACGTGTTTTTAATGGTACCCGTAAGAAATCGGCTCAAAATAATATCCGGAAAGACTTGATCCATTCAATTTTTCATAAAACTGTTCCTGTCAGCATTTATCAAAAACTGTTTAGATCAAGCTCTTCTCGATATTGTTTTGAGCCGATTTCTTGCAGGTACCCTTAAAAATTTTCTTTAAACAGAATGAACGGTTCAGATCATCAAAATTTGGTCAGAAAATAGGAGGTCCACCGTAGCAAAATAAAGGATCCCTCATTGGAAGGGGACTTATTTTGCTACGGTGTGAACCTCCTATTTCTTGATCAAATTACGATGATCTGAACCGTTCAATGTGTTTAAAACGTGTTTTTAAGGGTACCCGTAAGAAATCGGCTCAAAATAATATCCGGAAAGACTTGATCCATTCAATTTTTCATAAAACTGTTCCTGTCAGCATTTATCAAAAACTGTTTAGATCAAACTCTTCTCGATATTATTTTGAGCCGATTTCTTGCAGGTACCCTTAAAAACATGTTTTAAACATAATGAACAGTTCAGATCATCAAAATTTGGTCAGAAAATAGGAGGTACACACCGTAGCAAAATAAAGGATCCCTCATTGGAAGGGGACTTATTTTGCTACAGTGTGAACCTCCTATTTCTTGATCAAATTACGATGATCTGAACCGTTCAATGTGTTTAAAACGTGTTTTTAAGGGTACCCGTAAGAAATCGGCTCAAAATAATATCCGGAAAGACTTGATCCATTCAATTTTTCATAAAACTGTTCCTGTCAGCATTTATCAAAAACTGTTTAGATCAAGCTCTTCTCGATATTATTTTGAGCCGATTTCTTGCAGGTACCCTTAAAAACAGGTTTTAAACATAATGAACGGTTCAGATCATCAAAATTTGGTCAGAAAATAGGAGGTGCACACCGTAGCAAAATAAAGGATCCCTCATTGGAAGGGGACTTATTTTGCTACGGTGTGAACCTCCTATTTCTTGATCAAATTACGATGATCTGAGCCGTCCAATGTGTTTAAAACGTGTTTTTAAGGGTGCCCGTAAGAAATCGGCTCAAAATAATATCCAGAAAGACTTGATCCATTTAATTTTCCATAAAACTGTTCCTGTCAGCATTTATCAAAAACTGTTTAGATCAAGCTCTTCTCGATATTATTTTGAACCGATTTCTTGCAGGTACCCTTAAAAACATGTTTTAAACATAATGAACGGTTCAGATCATCAAAATTTGGTCAGAAAATAGGAGGTTCACACCGTAGCAAAATAAAGGATCCCTCATTGGAAGGTGACTTATTTTGCTACGGTGTGAACCTCCTATTTCTTGATCAAATTACGATGATCTGAACCGTTCAATGTGTTTAAAACGTGTTTTTAAGGGTACCCGTACGAAATCGGCTCAAAATAATATCCGGAAAGACTTGATCCATTCAATTTTTCATAAAACTGTTCCTGTCAGCATTTATCAAAAACTGTTTAGATCAAACTCTTCTCGATATTATTTTGAGCCGATTTCTTGCAGGTACCCTTAAAAACATATTTTAAACATAATGAACGGTTCAGATCATCAAAATTTGGTCAGAAAATAGGAGGTGCACACCGTAGCAAAATAAAAGATCCCTCATTGGAAGGGGACTTATTTTGCTACGGTGTGAACCTCCTATTTCTTGATCAAATTACGATGATCTGAACCATTCAATGTGTTTAAAACGTGTTTTTAAGGTACCCGTAAGAAATCGGCTCAAAATAATATCCGGAAAGACTTGATCCATTCAATTTTTCATAAAACTGTTCCTGTCAGCATTTATCAAAAACTGTTTAGATCAAGCTCTTCTCGATATTATTTTGAGCCGATTTCTTGCAGGTACCCTTAAAAACATGTTTTAAACATAATGAACGGTTCAGATCATCAAAATTTGGTCAGAAAATAGGAGGTCCACACCGTAGCAAAATAAAGGATCCCTCATTGGAAGGGGACTTATTTTGCTAAGGTGTGAACCTCCTATTTCTTGATCAAATTACGATGATCTGAACTGTTCAATGTGTTTAAAACGTGTTTTTAATGGTACCCGTAAGAAATCGGCTCAAAATAATATCCGGAAAGACTTGATCCATTCAATTTTTCATAAAACTGTTCCTGTCAGCATTTATCAAAAACTATTTAGATCAAGCTCTTCTCGATATTATTTTGAGCCGATTTCTTGCAGGTACCCTTAAAAACATGTTTTAAACATAATGAACGGTTCAGATCATCAAAATTTGGTCAGAAAATAGGAGGTCCACACCGTAGCAAAATAAAGGATACTTCATTAGAAGGGACTATATATGTATGAGTGAGCTTCTAATAAGGATCTCTTATTTTGCTACGGTGTGTACCTCCTATTTCTTGATCAAATTACGATGATCTGAACCGTTCAATGTGTTTAAAACGTATTTTTAAGGGTACCCGTAAGAAATCGGCTCAAAATAATATCCGGAAAGACTTGATGTATTCAATTTTTCATAAAACTGTTCCTGTCAGCATTTATCAAAAACTGTTTAGATCAAGCTCTTCTCGATATTATTTTGAGCCGATTTCTTGCTGGTACCCTTAAAAACATGTTTTAAACATAATGAACGGTTCAGATCATCAAAATTTGGTCAGAAAATATGAGGTCCACACCGTAGCAAAATAAAGGATACTTCATTAGAAGGGGACTATAAATGTATGAGTGAGCTTCTAATAAGGATCCCTTATTTTGGTACGGTGTATACCTCCTATTTCTTGATCAAATTACGATGATCTGAACCGTTCAATGTGTTTAAAAAAAGTTTTTAAGGGTACCCGTAAGAAATCGGCTCAAAATAATATCCGGAAAGACTTGATGTATTCAATTTTTCATAAAACTGTTCCTGTCAGCATTTATCAAAAACTGTTTAGATCAAGCTCTTCTCGATATTATTTTGAGCCGATTTCTTGCAGGTACCCTTAAAAACATGTTTTAAACATAATGAACGGTTCAGATCATCAAAATTTGGTCAGAAAATAGAAGGTCCACACCGTAGCAAAATAAAGGATACTTCATTAGAAGGGGACTATATATGTATGAGTGAGCTTCTAATAAGGATCCCTTATTTTGCTACGGTGTGTACCTCCTATTTCTTGATCAAATTACGATGATCTGAACCGTTCAATGTGTTTAAAACATGTTTTTAAGGGTACCCGTAAGAAATCGGCTCAAAATAATATCCGGAAATACTTGATGTATTCAATTTTTCATAAAACTGTTCCTGTCAGCATTTATCAAAAACTGTTTAGATCAAGCTCTTCTCGATATTATTTTGAGCCGATTTCTTGCTGGTTCCCTTAAAAACATGTTTTAAACATAATGAACGGTTCAGATCATCAAAATTTGGTCAGAAAATAGGAGGTCCACACCGTAGCAAAATAAAGGATCCCTCATTGGAAGGGGACTTATTTTGCTAAGGTGTGAACCTCCTATTTCTTGATCAAATTACGATGATCTGAACTGTTCAATGTGTTTAAAACGTGTTTTTAATGGTACCCGTAAGAAATCGGCTCAAAATAATATCCGGAAAGACTTGATCCATTCAATTTTTCATAAAACTGTTCCTGTCAGCATTTATCAAAAACTGTTTAGATCAAGCTCTTCTCGATATTATTTTGAGCCGATTTCTTGCAGGTACCCTTAAAAATTTTTTTTAAACAGAATGAACGGTTCAGATCATCAAAATTTGGTCAGAAAATAGGAGGTCCACCGTAGCAAAATAAAGGATCCCTTATTGGAAGGGGACTTATTTTACTACGGTGTGAACCTCCTATTTCTTGATCAAATTACGATGATCTGAACCGTTCAATGTGTTTAAAACGTGTTTTTAAGGGTACCCGTAAGAAATCGGCTCAAAATAATATCCAGAAAGACTTGATCCATTCAATTTTTGATAAAACTGTTCCTGTCAGCATTTATCAAAAACTGTTTAGATCATGCTCTTCTCGATATTATTTTGAGCCGATTTCTTGCAGGTACCCTTAAAAACATGTTTTAAATATAATGAACGATTCAGATAATCAAAATTTGGTCAGAAAACAGGAGGTCCACACCGTAACAAAATAAAGGATCCCTCATTGGAAGGGACTTATTTTGCTACTGTGTGAACCTCCTATTTCTTGATCAAATTACGATAATCTGAACCGTTCAATGTGTTTAAAACGTGTTTTTAAGGGTACCCGTAAGAAATCGGCTCAAAATAATATCCAGAAAGACTTGATCCATTCAATTTTTGATAAAACTGTTCCTGTCAGCATTTATCAAAAACTGTTGAGATCAAGCTCTTCTCGATATTATTTTGAGCCGATTTCTTGCAGGTACCCTTAAAAACATGTTTTAAACATAATGAACGGTTCAGATAATCAAAATTTGGTCAGAAAATAGGAGATCCACACCGTAGCAAAATAAAGGATCCCTCATTGGAAGGAGAATTATTTTGCTACGGTGTGAACCTCCTATTTCATGATCAAATTACGATGATCTGAACCGTTCAATGTGTTTAAAACGTGTTTTTAAGGGTACCCAGAAGAAATCGGCTAAAAATAATATCCGGAAAGACTTGATCCATTCAATTTTTCATAAAACTGTTCCTGTCAGCATTTATCAAAAACTGTTTACATCAAGCTCTTCTCGATATTATTTTGAGCCGATTTCTTGCAGGTACCCTTAAAAACATGTTTTAAACATAATGAACGGTTCAGATCATCAAAATTTGGTCAGAAAATAGGAGGTCCACACCGTAGCAAAATAAAGGATCCCTCATTGGAAGGGGACTTATTTGGCTACGGTGTGAACCTCCTATTTCTTGATCAAATTACGATGATCTGAACCATTCAATGTGTTTAAAACGTGTTTTTAAGGGTACCCGTAAGAAATCGGCTCAAAATAATATCCAGAAAGACTTGATCCATTCAATTATTCATAAAACTGTTCCTGTCAGCATTTATCAAAAACTGTTTAGATCAAACTCTTCTCGATATTATTTTGAGCCGATTTTTTGCAGGTACCCTTAAAAACATGTTTTAAACATAATGAACGGTTCAGATCATCAAAATTTGGTCAGAAAATAGGAGGTGCACACCGTAGCAAAATAAAGGATCCCTCATTGGAATGGGACTTATTTTGCTACGGTGTGAACCTCCTATTTCTTGATCAAATTACGATGATCTGAACCGTTCAATGTGTTTAAAACGTGTTTTTAAGGGTACCCGTAAGAAATCGGCTCAAAATAATATCCGGAAAGACTTGATCCATTCAATTTTTCATAAAACTGTTCCTGTCAGCATTTATCAAAAACTGTTTAAATCAAGCTCTTCTCGATATTATTTTGAGCCGATTTCTTGTAGGTACCCTTAAAAACATGTTTTAAACATAATGAACGGTTCAGATCATCAAAATTTGGTCAGAAAATAGGAGGTCCACACCGTAGCAAAATAAAGGATCCCTCATTAGAAGGGGACTTATTTTGCTACGGTGTGAACCTCTTATTTCTTGATCAAATTACGATGATCTGAACCATTCAATGTGTTTAGAACGTGTTTTTCAGGGTACCCGTAAGAAATCGGCTCAAAATAATATCCGGAAAGACTTGATCCATTCAATTTTTCATAAAACTGTTCATTTCAGCATTTATCAAAAACTGTTTAGATCAAGCTCTTCTCGATATAATTTTGAGCCGATTTTTGCAGCTACCCTTAAAAACATGTTTTAAACATAATGAACGGTTCAGATCATCAAAATTTGGTCAGAAAATAGGAGGTCCACACAGTAGCAAAATAAAGGATCCCTCATTGGAAGGTGACTTATTTTGCTACGGTGTGAACCTCCTATTTCTTGATCAAATTACGATGATCTGAATAAAGGATCCCTCATTAGAAGGGGACTATATATGTATGAGTGAGCTTCTAATAAGGGATCAATTATTTTGCTACGGTGTGTACCTCCAATTTCTTGATCAAATTATGATGATCTGAACCATTCAATGTGTTTAAAACGTGTTTTTAAGGGAACCCGTAAGAAATCGGCTCAAAATAATATCCGGAAAGACTTGATCCATTCAATTTTTCATAAAACTGTTCATTTCAGCATTTATCAAAAACTGTTTAGATCAAGCTCTTCTCGATATAATTTTGAGCCGATTTTTGCAGGTACCCTTAAAAACATGTTTTAAACATAATGAACGGTTCAGATCATCAAAATTTGGTCAGAAAATAGGAGGTTCACTCCGTAGCAAAATAAAGTATCCCTCATTGGAAGGAGACTTATTTTGCTACGGTGTGAACCTCCTATTTCTTGATCAAATTACGATGATCTGAACCGTTCAATGTGTTTAAAACGTGTTTTTAAGGGTACCCGTAAGAGATCGGCTCAAAATAAAATCCGGAAAGACTTGATCCATTCAATTTTTCATAAAACTGTTCCTGTCAGCATTTATAAAAAACTGTTTAGATCAAGCTATTCTCGATATTATTTTGAGCCGATTTCTGGCAGGTACCCTTGCAAACATGTTTTAAAAATAATGAACGGTTCAGATCATCAAAATTTGGTCAGAAAATAGGTGGTCCACACCGTAGCAAAATAAAGGATCCCTCATTGAAAGGAGACTTATTTTGCTACGGTGTGAACCTCCTATTTCTTTATCAAATTACGATGATCTGAACCGTTCAATGTGTTTAAAACGTGTTTTTAAGGGTACCCGTAAGAGATCGGCTCAAAATAAAATCCGGAAAGACTTGATCCATTCAATTTTTCATAAAACTGTTCCTGTCAGCATTTATCAAAAACTGTTTAGATCAACTTCTTCTCGATATTATTTTGAGCCGATTTCTTGCAGGTATCCTTACAAACATGTTTTAAACATAATGAACGGTTCAGATCATCAAAATTTGGTCAGAAAATAGGAGGTCCACACCGTAGCAAAATAAAGGATCCCTCATTGGCAGGGTACTTATTTTGCTACGGTGTGAACCTCCTATTTCTTGATCAAATTATGATGATCTGAACCGTTCAATGTGTTTAAAACGTGTTTTTAAGGGTACCCGTAAGAAATCGGCTCAAAATAATATCCGGAAAGACTTGATCCATTCAATTTTTCATAAAACTGTTCCTGTCAGCATTTATCAAAAACTGTTTAGATCAAACTGTTCTCGATATTATTTTGAGCCGATTTCTTGCAGGTACCCTTAAAAACATGTTTTAAACATAATGAACGGTTCAGATCATCAAAATTTGGTCAGAAAATAGGAGGTCCACTCCGTAGCAAAATAAAGTATCCCTCAAACATGTTTTAAACATAATGAACGGTTCAGATCATCAAAATTTGGTCAGAAAATAGGAGGTCCACTCCGTAGCAAAATAAAGTATCCCTCATTGGAAGGGGATTTATTTTGCTACGGTGTGAACCTCCTATTTCTTGATCAAATTACGATGATCTGGACCGTTCAATGTGTTTAAAACGTGTTTTTAAGGGTACCCGTAAGAAATCGGCTCAAAATAATATCCGGAAACACTTGATCCATTCAATTTTTCATAAAACTGTTCCTGTCAGCATTTATAAAAAACTGTTTAGATCAAGCTCTTCTCGATATTATTTTGAGCCGATTTCTTGCAGGTACCCTTGCAAACATGTTTTAAAAATAATGAACGGTTCAGATCATCAAAATTTGGTCAAAAAATAGGTGGTCCACACCGTAGTAAAATAAAGGATCACTCATTGGAAGGAGACTTATTTTGCTACGGTGTGAACCTCCTATTTCTTGATCAAATTACGATGATCTGAACCGTTCAATGTGTTTAAAACGTGTTTTTAAGGGTACCCGTAAGAAATCGGCTCAAAATAAAATCCGGAAAGACTTGATCCATTCAATTTTTCATAAAACTGTTCCTGTCAGCATTTATCAAAAACAGTTTAGATCAAGCTCTTCTCGATATTATTTGGAGCCGATTTCTTGCAGGTACGCTTAAAAACATGTTTTAAACATAATAAACGGTTCAGATCATCAAAATTTGGTCAGAAAATAGGAGGTTCACACCGTAGCAAAATAAAGGATCCCTCATTGGAAGGGGACTTATTTTGCTACGGTGTGAACCTCCTATTTCTTGATCAAATTACGATGATCTGAACCGTTCAATGTGTTTAAAACGTGTTTTTAAGGGTACCCGTAAGAAATCGGCTCAAAATAAAATCCGAAAAGACTTGATCCATTCAATTTTTCATAAAACTGTTCCTGTCAGCATTTATCAAAAACTGTTTAGATCAATCTCTTCTCGATATTATTTTGAGCCGATTTCTTGCAGGTACCCTTAAAAACATGTTTTAAACATAATGAACGGTTCAGATCATCAAAATTTGGTCAGAAAATAGAAGGTCCACACCGTAGCAAAATAAACGATCCCTCATTAGAAGGGGACTATATATGTATGAGTGAGCTTCTAATAAGGGATCCCTTATTTTGCTACGATGTATACCTCCTATTTCTTGATCAAATTATGATGATCTGAACCGTTCAATGTGTTTAAAACGTGTTTTTAAGGGTACCCGTAAGAAATCGGCTCAAAATAATATCTGGAAAGACTTGATCCATTCAATTTTTCATAAAACTGTTCCTGTCAGCATTTATCAAAAACTGTTTAGATCAAGCTCTTCTCGATATTATTTTGAGCCGATTTCTTGCAGGTACCCTTAAAAACATGTTTTAAACATAATGAACGGTTCAGATCATCAAAATTTGGTCAGAAAATAGGAGGTCCACTCCGTAGCAAAATAAAGTATCCCTCATTGGAAGGGGACTTGTTTTGCTACGGTGTGAACCTCCTATTTCTTGATCAAATTACGATGATCTGAACCGTTCAATGTGTTTAAAACGTGTTTTTAAGGGTACCCGTACGAAATCGGCTCAAAATAATATCCGGAAACACTTGATCCATTCAATTTTTCATAAAACTGTTCCTGTCAGCATTTATAAAAAACTGTTTAGATCAAGCTCTTCTCGATATTATTTTGAGCCGATTTCTTGCAGGTACCCTTGCAAACATGTTTAAAAAATAATGAACGGTTCAGATCATCAAAATTTGGTCAGAAAATAGGTGGTCCACACCGTAGCAAAATAAAGGATCACTCATTGGAAGGAGACTTATTTTGCTACGGTGTGAACCTCCTATTTCTTGATCAAATTACGATGATCTGAACCGTTCAATGTGTTTAAAACGTGTTTTTAAGGGTACCCGTAAGAAATCGGCTCAAAATAATATCTGGAAAGACTTGATCCATTCAATTTTTCATAAAACTGTTTCTGTCAGCATTTATCAAAAACTGTTTAGATCAAGCTCTTCTCGATATTATTTTGAGCCGATTTCTTGCAGGTACACTTAAAAACATGTTTTAAACATAATGAACGGTTCAGATCATCAAAATTTGGTCAGAAAATAGGAGGTCCACACCGTAGCAAAATAAAGGATCCCTCATTGGAAGGGACTTATTTTGCTACGGTGTGAACCTCCTATTTCTTGATCAAATTACGACGATCTGAACCGTTCAATGTGTTTAAAACGTGTTTTTAAGGGTACCCGTAAGAAATCGGCTCAAAATAATATCTGGAAAGACTTGATCCATTCAGTTTTTCATAAAACTGTTCCTGTCAGCATTTATCAAAAACTGTTTAGATCAAGCTCTTCTCGATATTATTTTGAGCCGATTTCTTGTAGGTACACTTAAAAACATGTTTTAAACATAATGAACGGTTCAGATCATCAACATTTGGTCAGAAAATAGGAGGTCCACACCGTAGCAAAATAAAGAATCCCTTATTGGAAGGTGACTTATATTGCTACGGTGTGAACCTCCTATTTCTTGATCAAATTACGATGATCTGAACCGTTCAATGTGTTTAAAACGTGTTTTTAAGGGTACCCATAAGAAATCGGCTCAACATAATATCCGGAAAGACTTGATCCATTCAATTTTTCATAAAACTGTTCCTGTCAGCATTTATCAAAAACTGTTTAGATCAGGCTCTTCTCGATATTATTTTGAGCCAATTTCTTGCAGGTACCCTTAAAAACATGTTTTAAACATAATGAACGGTTCAGATCATGAAAATTTGGTCAGAAAATAGGAGGTCCACACCGTAGCAAAATAAAGGATCCCTCATTGGAAGGGGACTTATTTTGCTACGGTGTGAACCTCCTATTTCTTGATCAAATTACGATGATCTGAACCGTTCAATGTGTTTAAAACGTGTTTTTAAGGGTACCCGTAAGAGATCGGCTCAACATAATATCCGGAAAGACTTGATCCATTCAATTTTTCATAAAACTGTTCCTGTCAGCATTTATCAAAAACTGTTTAGATCAAGCTCTTCTCAATATTATTTTGAGCCAATTTCTTAAAGGTACCCTTAAAAACATGTTTTAAACATAATGAACGGTTCAGATTATCAAAATTTGGTCAGAAAATTGGAGGTCCACACCGTAGCAAAATAAAGGATCTCTCATTGGAAGGGGACTTATTTTGCTACGGTGTGAACCTCCTATTTCTTGATCAAATTACGATGATCTGAACCGTTCAATGTGTTTAAAACGTGTTTTTAAGGGTACCCGTAAGAAATCGGCTCAAAATAATATCCGGAAAGACTTGATCCATTCAATTTTCCATAAAACTGTTCCTGTCAGCATTTATCAAAAACTGTTTAGATCAAGCTCTTCTCGATATTATTTTGAGCCGATTTCTTGTAGGTACCCTTACAAACATGTTTTAAACATAATGAACGGTTCAGATCATGAAAATTTGGTCAGAAAATAGGAGGTCCACACCGTAGCAAAATAAAGGATCCCTCATTGGAAGGGGACTTATTTTGCTACGGTGTGAACCTCCTATTTCTTGATCAAATTACGATGATCTGAACCGTTCAATGTGTTTAAAACGTGTTTTTAAGGGTACCCGTAAGAAATCGGCTCAAAATAATATCCGGAAAGACTTGATCCATTCAATTTTTCATAAAAATGTTCCTGTCAGCATTTATCAAAAACTGTTTAGATCAAGCTCTTCTCGATATTATTTTGAGCCGATTTCTTGCAGGTACCCCTAAAAACATGTTTTAAACATAATGAACGGTTCAGATCATCAAAATTTGGTCAGAAAATAGGAGGTCCACACCGTAGCAAAATAAAGGATCCCTCATTGGAAGGGGACTTATTTTGCTACGGTGTGAACCTCCTATTTTCTTGATCAAATTACGATCATCTGAACCGTTCAATGTGTTTAAAACGTGTTTTTAAGGGTACCCGTAAGAAATCGGCTCAAAATAATATCCGGAAAGACATGATCCATTCAATTTTTCATAAAACTGTTCCTGTCAGCATTTATCAAAAACTGTTTAGATGAAACTCTTCTCGATATTATTTTGAGCCGATTTCTTGCAGGTACCCTTAAAAACATGTTTTAAACATAATGAACGGTTCAGATCATGAAAATTTGGTCAGAAAATAGGAGGTCCACACCGTAGCAAAATAAAGGATCCCTCATTGGAAGGGGACTTATTTTGCTACGGTGTGAACCTCCTATTTCTTGATCAAATTACGATGATCTGAACCGTTCAATGTGTTTAAAACGTGTTTTTAAGGGTACCCGTAAGAGATCGCCTCAACATAATATCCGGAAAGACTTGATCCATTCAATTTTTCAAAAAACTGTTCCTGTCAACATTTATCAAAAACTGTTTAGATCAAGCTCTTCTCAATATTATTTTGAGCCAATTTTGTTAAAGGTACCCTTAAAAACATGTTTTAAACATAATGAACGGTTCAGATTATCAAAATTTGGTCAGAAAATTGGAGGTCCACACCGTAGCAAAATAAAGGATCTCTCATTGGAAGGGGACTTATTTTGCTACGGTGTGAACCTCCTATTTCTTGATCAAATTACGATGATCTGAACCGTTCAATGTGTTTAAAACGTGTTTTTAAGGGTACCCGTTAGAAATCGGCTCAAAATAATATCCGGAAAGACTTGATCCATTCAATTTTCCATAAAACTGTTCCTGTCAGCATTTATCAAAAACTGTTTAGATCAAGCTCTTCTCGATATTATTTTGAGCCGATTTCTTGTAGGTACCCTTACAAACATGTTTTAAACATAATGAACGGTTCAGATCATCAAAATTTGGTCATAAAATAGGAGGTCCACACCGTAGCAAAATAAAGGATCCCTCATTGGAAGGGGACTTATTTTGCTACGGTGTGAACCTCCTATTTCTTGATCAAATTACGATGATCTGAACTGTTCAATGTGTTTAAAACGTGTTTTTAAGGGTACCCGTAAGAAATCGGCTCAAAATAATATCCGGAAAGACTTGATCCATTCAATTTTTCATAAAAATGTTCCTGTCAGCATTTATCAAAAACTGTTTAGATCAAGCTCTTCTCGATATTATTTTGAGCCGATTTCTTGCAGGTACCCCTAAAAACATGTTTTAAACATAATGAACGGTTCAGATCATCAAAATTTGGTCAGAAAATAGGAGGTCCACACCGTAGCAAAATAAAGGATCCCTCATTGGAAGGGGACTTATTTTGCTACGGTGTGAACCTCCTATTTTCTTGATCAAATTACGATAATCTGAACCGTTCAATGTGTTTAAAACGTGTTTTTAAGGGTACCCGTAAGAAATCGGCTCAAAATAATATCCGGAAAGACATGATCCATTCAATTTTTCATAAAACTGTTCCTGTCAGCATTTATCAAAAACTGTTTAGATCAAACTCTTCTCGATATTATTTTGAGCCGATTTCTTGCAGGTACCCTTAAAAACATGTTTTAAACATAATGAACGGTTCAGATCATGAAAATTTGGTCAGAAAATAGGAGGTCCACACCGTAGCAAAATAAAGGATCCCTCATTGGAAGGGCACTTATTTTGCTACGGTGTGAACCTCCTATTTCTTGATCAAATTACGATGATCTGAACCGTTCAATGTGTTTAAAACGTGTTTTTAAGGGTACCCGTAAGAGATCGGCTCAACATAATATCTGGAAAGACTTGATCCATTCAATTTTTCATAAAACTGTTCCTGTCAGTATTTATCAAAAACTGTTTAGATCAAGCTCTTCTCAATATTATTTTGATCCAATTTCTTAAAGGTACCCTTAAAAACATGTTTTAAACATAATGAACGGTTCAGATCATCAAAATTTGGTCAGAAAATTGGAGGTCCACACCGTAGCAAAATTAAGGATCTCTCATTGGAAGGGGACTTATTTTGCTACGGTGTGAACCTCCTATTTCTTGATCAAATATCGATGATCTGAACCGTTCAATGTGTTTAAAACGTGTTTTTAAGGGTACCCGTAAGAAATCGGCTCAAAATAATATCCGGAAAGACTTGATCCATTCAATTTTTCATAAAACTGTTCCTGTCAGCATTTATCAAAAACTGTTTAGATCAAGCTCTTCTCGATATTATTTTGAGCCGATTTCTTATAGGTACCCTTACAAACATGTTTTAAACATAATAAACGGTTCAGATCATCAAAATTTGGTCAGAAAATAGGAGGTCCACACCGTAGCAAAATAAATGATCCCTCATTGGAAGGGGACTTATTTTGCTAAGGTGTGAACCTCCTATTTCTTGATCAAATTACGATGATCTGAACCGTTCAATGTGTTTAAAACGTGTTTTTAAGGGTACCCGTAAGAAATCGGCTCAAAATAATATCCGGAAAGACTTGATCCATTCAATTTTTCATAAAAATGTTCCTGTCAGCATTTATCAAAAACTGTTTAGATCAAGCTCTTCTCGATATTATTTTGAGCCGATTTCTTGCAGGTACCCTTAAAAACATGTTTTAAACATAATGAACGGTTCAGATCATCAAAATTTGGTCAGAAAATAGGAGGTCCACACCGTAGCAAAATAAAGGATCCCTCATTGGAAGGGGACTTATTTTGCTATGGTGCGAACCTCCTATTTTCTTGATCAAATTACGATGATCTGAACCGTTCAATGTGTTTAAAACGTGTTTTTAAGGGTACCCGTAAGAAATCGGCTCAAAATAATATCCGGAAAGACTTGATCCATTTAATTTTTCATAAAACTGTTCCTGTCAGCATTTATCAAAAACTGTTTAGATCAAACTCTTCTCTATATTATTTTGAGCCGATTTCTTGCAGGTACCCTTAAAAACATGTTTTAAACATAATGAACGGATCAGATCATGAAAATTTGGTCAGAAAATAGGAGGTCCACACCGTAGCAAAATAAAGGATCCCTCATTGGAAGGGGCCTTATTTTGCTACGGTGTGAACCTCCTATTTCTTGATCAAATTACGATGATCTGAACCGTTCAATGTGTTTAAAACGTGTTTTTAAGGGTACCCGTAAGAAATCGGCTCAAAATAATATCCGGAAAGACTTGATCCATTCAATTTTTCATAAAACTGTTCCTGTCAGCATTTATCAAAAACTGTTTAAATCAAGCTCTTCTCGATATTATTTTGAGCCGATTTCTTGCAGGTACACTTAAAAACATGTTTTAAACATAATGAACGGTTCAGATCATCAACATTTGGTCAGAAAATAGGAGGTCCACACCGTAGCAAAATAAAGAATCCCTCATTGGAAGGTGACTTATATTGCTACGGTGTGAACCTCCTATTTCTTGATCAAATTACGATGATCTGAACCGTTCAATGTGTTTAAAACGTGTTCTTAAGGGTACCCATAAGAAATCGGCTCAACATAATATCCGGAAAGACTTGATCCATTCAATTTTTCATAAAACTGTTCCTGTCAGCATTTATCAAAAACTGTTTAGATCAAGCTTTTCTCGATATTATTTTGAGCCGATTTTCTTGCAGGTACCCTTAAAAACATGTTTTAAACATAATGAACGGTTCAGATCATCAAAATTTGCTCAGAAAATAGGAGGTCCACACCGTAGCAAAATAAAGGATCCCTCATTGGAAGGGGACTTATTTTGCTACGGTGTGAACTTCCTATTTCTTGATCAAATTACGATGATCTGAACCGTTCAATGTGTTTAAAACGTGTTTTTAAGGGTACCCGTAAGAAATCGGCTGAAAATAATATCCGGAAAGACTTGATCCATTCAATTTTTCATAAAACTGTTCCTGTCAGCATTTATCAAAAACTGTTTAGATCAAGCTCTTCTCGATATTATTTTGAGCCGATTTTTTGCAGGTACCCTTACAAACATGTTTTAAACATAATTAACGGTTCAGATCATCAAAATTTGGTCAGAAAATAGTAGGTTCACACCGTAGCAAAATAAAGGATCCCTCATTGGAAGGTGACTTATTTTGCTACGGTGTGAACCTCCTATTTCTTGATGAAATTACGATGATCTGAACCGTTCAATGTGTTTAAAACGTGTTTTTTGGTTACCCGTAAGAGATCGGCTCAACATAATATCCGGAAAGACATGATCCATTCAATTTCTCATAAAACTGTTCTTGTCAGCATTTATCAAAAACTGTTTAGATCAAGCTCTTCTCGATATTATTTTGAGCCGATTTCTTGCAGGTACCCTTAAAAACATGTTTTAAACATAATGAACGGTTCAGATCATCAAAATTTGGTCAGAAAACAGGAGGTCCACACCGTAAGAAAATAAAGGATCTCTCATTGGAAGGGGACTTATTTTGTTACGGTGTGAACGTCCTCTTTCTTGATCAAATTACGATGATCTGAACCGTTCAATGTGTTTAAAACGTGTTTTTAAGGGTACCCGTAAGAAATCGGCTCAAAATAATATCCGGAAAGACTTGATCCATTCAATTTTTCATAAAACTGTTCCTGTCAGCATTTATCAAAAACTGTTTAGATCAAACTCTTCTCGATATTATTTTGAGCCGATTTCTTGCAGGTACACTTAAAAACATGTTTTAAACATAATGAACGGTTCAGATCATCAAAATTTGGTCAGAAAATAGGAGGTCCACACCGTAGCAAAATAAAGGATCCCTCATTGGAAGGGGACTTATATTGCTACGGTGTGAACCTCCTATTTCTTGATCAAATTACGATGATCTGAACCGTTCAATGTGTTTAAAACGTGTTTTTAAGGGTACCCGTAAGAAATCGACTCAACATAATATCCAGAAAGACTTGATCCATTCAATTTTTCATAAAACTGTTCCTGTCAGCATTTATCAAAAACTGTTTAGATCAAGCTCTTCTCGATATTATTCTGAGCCGATTTCTTGCAGGTACCCTTAAAAACATGTTTTAAACATAATGAACGGTTCAGATCATCAAAATTTGGTAAGAAAATAGGAGGTCCACACCGTAGCAAAATAAAGGATCCCTCATTGGAAGGGGACTTATTTTGCTACGGTGTGAACCTCCTATTTCTTGATCAAATTACGATGATCTGAACCGTTCAATGTGTTTAAAACGTGTTTCTAAGGGTACCCGTAAGAGATCGGCTCAACATAATATCCGGAAAAACTTAATCCATTCAATTTTTCATAAAACTGTTCTTGTCAGAATTTATCAAAAACTGTTTAGATCAAGCTCTTCTCGATATTATTTTGAGCTGATTTCTTGCAGGTACACTTAAAAACATGTTTTAAACATAATGAAAGGTTCAGATCATCAAAATTTGGTCAGAAAATAGGAGGTCTACACCGTAGCAAAATAAAGGATCCCTCATTGGAAGCTGACTTATTTTGCTACGGTGTGAACCTCCTATTTCTCGATCAAATTACGATGATCTGAACCGTTCAATGTGTTTAAAACGTATTTTTAAGGGTACCCGTAAGAAATCGGCTATAAATAATATCCGGAAAGACTTGATCCATTCAATTTTTCATAAAACTGTTCCTGTCAGCATTTATCAAAAACTGTTTAGATCAAGCTGTTCTCGATATTATTTTGAGCCGATTTCTTGCAGGTACCCTTAAAAACATGTTTTAAACATAATGAATGATTCAGATCATCAAAATTTGATCAGAAAATAGGAGGTCCACACCGTAGCAAAATAAAGGATCCCTCATTGGAAGGGTACTTATTTTAATACGGTGTGAACCTCCTATTTGTTGATCAAATGACGATGATCTGAACCGTTCAATGTGTTTAAAACGTGTTTTTAAGGGTACCCGTAAGAAATCGGCTCAAAATAATATCCGGAAAGACTTGATCCATTCAATTTTTCATAAAACTGTTCCTGTCAGCATTTATCAAAAACTGTTTAGATCAATCCCTTCTCGATATTATTTTGAGCCGATTTCTTGCAGGTACCCTTAAAAACATGTTTTAAACATAATGAACGGTTCAGATCATCAAAATTTGGTCAGAAAATAGGAGGTCCACACCGTAGCAAAATAAAGGATCCCTCATTGGAAGGGGACTTATTTATGCTACGGTGTGAACCTCCTAATTCTTGATCAAATTACGATGATCTGTACCGTTCAATGTGTTTAAAACGTGTTTTTAAGGGTACCCGTAAGAAATCGGTTCAAAATAATATCCGGAAAGACTTGATCCATTCAATTTTTCATAAAACTGTTCCTGTCAGCATTTATCAAAAACTGTTTAGATCAAGCCCTTCTCGATATTATTTTGAGCCGATTTCTTGCAGGTACCCTTAAAAACATGTTTTAAACATAATGAACGGTTCAGATCATCAAAATGTGGTCAGAAAATAGGAGGTCCACACCGTAGCAAAATAAAGGATCCCTCATTGGAAGGGGACTTATATTGCTACGGTGTGAACCTCCTATTTCTTGATCAAATTACGATGATCTGAACCGTTCAATGTGTTTAAAACGTGTTTTTAAGGGTACCCGTAAGAAATCGGCTCAAAATAATATCCGGAAAGACTTGATCCATTCAATTTTTCATAAAACTGTTCCTGTCAGCATTTATCAAAAACTGTTTAGATCAAGCTCTTCTCGATATTATTTTGAGCCGATTTCTTGCAGGTACACTTAAAAACATGTTTTAAACATAATGAACGGTTCAGATCATCAAAATTTGGTCAGAAAATAGGAGGTCTACACCGTAGCAAAATAAAGGATCCCTCATTGGAAGGTGACTTATTTTGCTACGGTGTGAACCTCCTATTTCTTGATCAAATTACGATGATCTGAACCGTTCAATGTGTTTAAAACGTGTTTTTAACGTACCCGTAAGAAATCGGCTCAACATAATATCCGGAAAGACTTGATCCATTCAATTTTTCATAAAACTGTTCCTGTCAGCATTTATCAAAAACTGTTTAGATCAAGCTCTTCTCGATATTATTTTGAGCCGATTTCTTGCAGGTACCCTTAAAAACATGTTTTAAACATAATGAACGGTTCAGATCATCAAAATTTGGTCAGAAAATAGGAGGTACACACCGTAGCAAAATAAAGGATCCCTCATTGGAAGGTGACTTATTTTGCTACGGTGTGAACCTCCTTTTTCTTGATCAAATTACGATGATCTTAACCGTTCAATGTGTTTAAAACGTGTTTTTAAGGGTACCCGTAAGAAATCGGCTCAACATAATATCCGGAAAGACTTGATCCATTCAATTTTTCATAAAACTGTTCCTGTCAGCATTTATCAAAAACTGTTTAGATCAAGCTCTTCTCGATATTATTTTGAGCCGATTTCTTGCAGGTACCCTTAAAAACATGTTTTAAACATAATGAACGGTTCAGATCATCAAAATTTGGTCCGAAAATAGGAGGTCCACACCGTAGCAAAATAAAGGATCCCTCATTGGAAGGGGACTTATATTGCTACGGTGTGAACCTCCTATTTCTTGATCAAATTACGATGATCTGAACCGTTCAATGTGTTTAAAACGTGTTTTTAAGGGTACCCGTAAGAAATCGGCTCAAAATAATATCCGGAAAGACTTGATCCATTCAATTTTTCATAAAACTGTTCCTGTCAGCATTTATCAAAAACTGTTTAGATCAAGCTTTTCTCGATATTATTTTGAGCCGATTTCTTGCAGGTACACTTAAAAACATGTTTTAAACATAATGAACGGTTCAGATCATCAAAATTTGGTCAGAAAATAGGAGGTCTACACCGTAGCAAAATAAAGGATCCCTCATTGGAAGGTGACTTATTTTGCTACGGTGTGAACCTCCTATTTCTTGATCAAATTACGATGATCTGAACCGTTCAATGTGTTTAAAACGTGTTTTTAAGGGTACCCGTAAGAAATCGGCTCAACATAATATCCGGATAGACTTGATCCATTCAATTTTTCATAAAACTGTTCCTGTCAGCATTTATCAAAAACTGTTTAGATCAAGCTCTTCTCGATATTATTTTGAGCCGATTTCTTGCAGGTACCCTTAAAAACATGTTTTAAACATAATGAACGGTTCAGATCATCAAAATTTGGTCAGAAAATAGGAGGTCCACACCGTAGCAAAATAAAGGATCCCTCATTGGAAGGGGACTTATTTTGCTACGGTGTGAACCTCCTATTTCTTGATCAAATTACGATGATCTGAACCGTTCAATGTGTTTAAAACGTGTTTTTAAGCGTACCCGTAAGAAATCGGCTCAACATAATATCCGGAAAGACTTGATCCATTCAATTTTTCATAAAACTGTTCCTGTCAGCATTTATCAAAAACTGTTTAGATCAAGCTCTTCTCGATATTATTTTGAGCCGATTTCTTGCAGGTACCCTTAAAAACATGTTTTAAACATAATGAACGGCTCAGATCATCTAAATTTGGTCAGAAAATAGGAGGTCCACACCGTAGCAAAATAAAGGATCCCTCCTTGGAAGGGACTTATTTTGCTACGGTGTGAACCTCCTATTTCTTGATCAAATTACGATGATCTGAACCGTTCAATGTGTTTAAAACGTGTTTTTAAGGGTACCCATAAGAAATCGGCTCAAAATAATATCCGGAAAGACTTGTTCCATTCAATTTTTCATAAAACTGTTCCTGTCAGCATTTATCAAAAACTGTTTAGATCAAGCTCTTCTCGATATTATTTTGAGCCGATTTCTTGCAGGTACCCTTAAAAACATGTTTTAAACATAATGAACGGTTCAGATCATGAAAATTTGGTCAGAAAATAGGAGGTCCACACCGTAGCAAAATAAAGGATCCCTCATTGGAAGGGGCCTTATTTTGCTACGGTGTGAACCTCCTATTTCTTGATCAAATTACGATGATCTGAACCGTTCAATGTGTTTAAAACGTGTTTTTAAGGGTACCCGTAAGAAATCGGCTCAAAATAATATCCGGAAAGACTTGATCCATTCAATTTTTCATAAAACTGTTCCTGTCAGCATTTATCAAAAACTGTTTAAATCAAGCTCTTCTCGATATTATTTTGAGCCGATTTCTTGCAGGTACACTTAAAAACATGTTTTAAACATAATGAACGGTTCAGATCATCAACATTTGGTCAGAAAATAGGAGGTCCACACCGTAGCAAAATAAAGAATCCCTCATTGGAAGGTGACTTATATTGCTACGGTGTGAACCTCCTATTTCTTGATCAAATTACGATGATCTGAACCGTTCAATGTGTTTAAAACGTGTTCTTAAGGGTACCCATAAGAAATCGGCTCAACATAATATCCGGAAAGACTTGATCCATTCAATTTTTCATAAAACTGTTCCTGTCAGCATTTATCAAAAACTGTTTAGATCAAGCTCTTCTCGATATTATTTTGAGCCGATTTTCTTGCAGGTACCCTTAAAAACATGTTTTAAACATAATGAACGGTTCAGATCATCAAAATTTGCTCAGAAAATAGGAGGTCCACACCGTAGCAAAATAAAGGATCCCTCATTGGAAGGGGACTTATTTTGCTACGGTGTGAACTTCCTATTTCTTGATCAAATTACGATGATCTGAACCGTTCAATGTGTTTAAAACGTGTTTTTAAGGGTACCCGTAAGAAATCGGCTGAAAATAATATCCGGAAAGACTTGATCCATTCAATTTTTCATAAAACTGTTCCTGTCAGCATTTATCAAAAACTGTTTAGATCAAGCTCTTCTCGATATTATTTTGAGCCGATTTTTTGCAGGTACCCTTACAAACATGTTTTAAACATAATTAACGGTTCAGATCATCAAAATTTGGTCAGAAAATAGTAGGTTCACACCGTAGCAAAATAAAGGATCCCTCATTGGAAGGTGACTTATTTTGCTACGGTGTGAACCTCCTATTTCTTGATGAAATTACGATGATCTGAACCGTTCAATGTGTTTAAAACGTGTTTTTTGGTTACCCGTAAGAGATCGGCTCAACATAATATCCGGAAAGACATGATCCATTCAATTTCTCATAAAACTGTTCTTGTCAGCATTTATCAAAAACTGTTTAGATCAAGCTCTTCTCGATATTATTTTGAGCCGATTTCTTGCAGGTACCCTTAAAAACATGTTTTAAACATAATGAACGGTTCAGATCATCAAAATTTGGTCAGAAAACAGGAGGTCCACACCGTAAGAAAATAAAGGATCTCTCATTGGAAGGGGACTTATTTTGTTACGGTGTGAACGTCCTCTTTCTTGATCAAATTACGATGATCTGACCCGTTCAATGTGTTTAAAACGTGTTTTTAAGGGTACCCGTAAGAAATCGGCTCAAAATAATATCCGGAAAGACTTGATCCATTCAATTTTTCATAAAACTGTTCCTGTCAGCATTTATCAAAAACTGTTTAGATCAAGCTCTTCTCGATATTATTTTGAGCCGATTTCTTGCAGGTACCCTTACAAACATGTTTTAAACATAATGAACGGTTCAGATCATCAAAATTTGGTCAGAAAATAGGAGGTTCACACCGTAGCAAAATAAAGGATCCCTCATTGGAAGGTGACATATTTTGCTACGGTGTGAACCTCCTATTTCTTGATGAAATTACGATGATCTGAACCGTTCAATGTGTTTAAAACGTGTTTTTAAGGGTACCCGTAAGAAATCGGCTCAAAATAATATCCGGAAAGACTTGATCCATTCAATTTTTCATAAAACTGTTCCTGTCAGCATTTATCAAAAACTGTTTAGATCAAACTCTTCTCGATATTATTTTGAGCCGATTTCTTGCAGGTACACTTAAAAACATGTTTTAAACATAATGAACGGTTCAGATCATCAAAATTTGGTCAGAAAATAGGAGGTCCACACCGTAGCAAAATAAAGGATCCCTCATTGGAAGGGGACTTATATTGCTACGGTGTGAACCTCCTATTTCTTGATCAAATTACGATGATCTGAACCGTTCAATGTGTTTAAAACGTGTTTTTAAGGGTACCCGTAAGAAATCGACTCAACATAATATCCAGAAAGACTTGATCCATTCAATTTTTCATAAAACTGTTCCTGTCAGCATTTATCAAAAACTGTTTAGATCAAGCTCTTCTCGATATTATTCTGAGCCGATTTCTTGCAGGTACCCTTAAAAACATGTTTTAAACATAATGAACGGTTCAGATCATCAAAATTTGGTCAGAAAATAGGAGGTCCACACCGTAGCAAAATAAAGGATCCCTCATTGGAAGGGGACTTATTTTGCTACGGTGTGAACCTCCTATTTCTTGATCAAATTACGATGATCTGAACCGTTCAATGTGTTTAAAACGTGTTTCTAAGGGTACCCGTAAGAGATCGGCTCAACATAATATCCGGAAAAACTTAATCCATTCAATTTTTCATAAAACTGTTCTTGTCAGAATTTATCAAAAACTGTTTAGATCAAGCTCTTCTCGATATTATTTTGAGCTGATTTCTTGCAGGTACACTTAAAAACATGTTTTAAACATAATGAAAGGTTCAGATCATCAAAATTTGGTCAGAAAATAGGAGGTCTACACCGTAGCAAAATAAAGGATCCCTCATTGGAAGCTGACTTATTTTGCTACGGTGTGAACCTCCTATTTCTCGATCAAATTACGATGATCTGAACCGTTCAATGTGTTTAAAACGTATTTTTAAGGGTACCCGTAAGAAATCGGCTATAAATAATATCCGGAAAGACTTGATCCATTCAATTTTTCATAAAACTGTTCCTGTCAGCATTTATCAAAAACTGTTTAGATCAAGCTGTTCTCGATATTATTTTGAGCCGATTTCTTGCAGGTACCCTTAAAAACATGTTTTAAACATAATGAATGATTCAGATCATCAAAATTTGATCAGAAAATAGGAGGTCCACACCGTAGCAAAATAAAGGATCCCTCATTGGAAGGGTACTTATTTTAATACGGTGTGAACCTCCTATTTGTTGATCAAATGACGATGATCTGAACCGTTCAATGTGTTTAAAACGTGTTTTTAAGGGTACCCGTAAGAAATCGGCTCAAAATAATATCCGGAAAGACTTGATCCATTCAATTTTTCATAAAACTGTTCCTGTC
Organism: Arctostaphylos glauca; assembly: GCA_019985065.2. NCBI lineage: Eukaryota > Viridiplantae > Streptophyta > Magnoliopsida > Ericales > Ericaceae > Arctostaphylos > Arctostaphylos glauca. The sequence goes on from JAHSPW020000006.1 coordinate 19,807,555, forward strand.
AGCATTTATCAAAAACTGTTTAGATCAATCCCTTCTCGATATTATTTTGAGCCGATTTCTTGCAGGTACCCTTAAAAACATGTTTTAAACATAATGAACGGTTCAGATCATCAAAATTTGGTCAGAAAATAGGAGGTCCACACCGTAGCAAAATAAAGGATCCCTCATTGGAAGGGGACTTATTTATGCTACGGTGTGAACCTCCTAATTCTTGATCAAATTACGATGATCTGAACCGTTCAATGTGTTTAAAACGTGTTTTTAAGGGTACCCGTAAGAAATCGGTTCAAAATAATATCCGGAAAGACTTGATCCATTCAATTTTTCATAAAACTGTTCCTGTCAGCATTTATCAAAAACTGTTTAGATCAAGCCCTTCTCGATATTATTTTGAGCCGATTTCTTGCAGGTACCCTTAAAAACATGTTTTAAACATAATGAACGGTTCAGATCATCAAAATGTGGTCAGAAAATAGGAGGTCCACACCGTAGCAAAATAAAGGATCCCTCATTGGAAGGGGACTTATATTGCTACGGTGTGAACCTCCTATTTCTTGATCAAATTACGATGATCTGAACCGTTCAATGTGTTTAAAACGTGTTTTTAAGGGTACCCGTAAGAAATCGGCTCAAAATAATATCCGGAAAGACTTGATCCATTCAATTTTTCATAAAACTGTTCCTGTCAGCATTTATCAAAAACTGTTTAGATCAAGCTCTTCTCGATATTATTTTGAGCCGATTTCTTGCAGGTACACTTAAAAACATGTTTTAAACATAATGAACGGTTCAGATCATCAAAATTTGGTCAGAAAATAGGAGGTCTACACCGTAGCAAAATAAAGGATCCCTCATTGGAAGGTGACTTATTTTGCTACGGTGTGAACCTCCTATTTCTTGATCAAATTACGATGATCTGAACCGTTCAATGTGTTTAAAACGTGTTTTTAACGTACCCGTAAGAAATCGGCTCAACATAATATCCGGAAAGACTTGATCCATTCAATTTTTCATAAAACTGTTCCTGTCAGCATTTATCAAAAACTGTTTAGATCAAGCTCTTCTCGATATTATTTTGAGCCGATTTCTTGCAGGTACCCTTAAAAACATGTTTTAAACATAATGAACGGTTCAGATCATCAAAATTTGGTCAGAAAATAGGAGGTACACACCGTAGCAAAATAAAGGATCCCTCATTGGAAGGTGACTTATTTTGCTACGGTGTGAACCTCCTTTTTCTTGATCAAATTACGATGATCTTAACCGTTCAATGTGTTTAAAACGTGTTTTTAAGGGTACCCGTAAGAAATCGGCTCAACATAATATCCGGAAAGACTTGATCCATTCAATTTTTCATAAAACTGTTCCTGTCAGCATTTATCAAAAACTGTTTAGATCAAGCTCTTCTCGATATTATTTTGAGCCGATTTCTTGCAGGTACCCTTAAAAACATGTTTTAAACATAATGAACGGTTCAGATCATCAAAATTTGGTCCGAAAATAGGAGGTCCACACCGTAGCAAAATAAAGGATCCCTCATTGGAAGGGGACTTATATTGCTACGGTGTGAACCTCCTATTTCTTGATCAAATTACGATGATCTGAACCGTTCAATGTGTTTAAAACGTGTTTTTAAGGGTACCCGTAAGAAATCGGCTCAAAATAATATCCGGAAAGACTTGATCCATTCAATTTTTCATAAAACTGTTCCTGTCAGCATTTATCAAAAACTGTTTAGATCAAGCTCTTCTCGATATTATTTTGAGCCGATTTCTTGCAGGTACACTTAAAAACATGTTTTAAACATAATGAACGGTTCAGATCATCAAAATTTGGTCAGAAAATAGGAGGTCTACACCGTAGCAAAATAAAGGATCCCTCATTGGAAGGTGACTTATTTTGCTACGGTGTGAACCTCCTATTTCTTGATCAAATTACGATGATCTGAACCGTTCAATGTGTTTAAAACGTGTTTTTAAGGGTACCCGTAAGAAATCGGCTCAACATAATATCCGGAAAGACTTGATCCATTCAATTTTTCATAAAACTGTTCCTGTCAGCATTTATCAAAAACTGTTTAGATCAAGCTCTTCTCGATATTATTTTGAGCCGATTTCTTGCAGGTACCCTTAAAAACATGTTTTAAACATAATGAACGGTTCAGATCATCAAAATTTGGTCAGAAAATAGGAGGTCCACACCGTAGCAAAATAAAGGATCCCTCATTGGAAGGGGACTTATTTTGCTACGGTGTGAACCTCCTATTTCTTGATCAAATTACGATGATCTGAACCGTTCAATGTGTTTAAAACGTGTTTTTAAGCGTACCCGTAAGAAATCGGCTCAACATAATATCCGGAAAGACTTGATCCATTCAATTTTTCATAAAACTGTTCCTGTCAGCATTTATCAAAAACTGTTTAGATCAAGCTCTTCTCGATATTATTTTGAGCCGATTTCTTGCAGGTACCCTTAAAAACATGTTTTAAACATAATGAACGGCTCAGATCATCTAAATTTGGTCAGAAAATAGGAGGTCCACACCGTAGCAAAATAAAGGATCCCTCCTTGGAAGGGACTTATTTTGCTACGGTGTGAACCTCCTATTTCTTGATCAAATTACGATGATCTGAACCGTTCAATGTGTTTAAAACGTGTTTTTAAGGGTACCCATAAGAAATCGGATCAAAATAATATCCGGAAAGACTTGTTCCATTCAATTTTTCATAAAACTGTTCCTGTCAGCATTTATCAAAAACTGTTTAGATCAAGCTCTTCTCGATATTATTTTGAGCCGATTTCTTGCAGGTACCCTTAAAAAAATGTTTTAAACATAATGAACGGTTCAGATCATCAAAATTTGGTCAGAAAATAGGAGGTCCACACCGTAGCAAAATAAAGTATCCCTCATTGGCAGGTGACTTATTTTGCTACGGTGTGAACCTCCTATTTCTTGATCAAATTACGATGATCTGAACCCTTCAATGTGTTTAAAACGTGTTTTTAAGGGTACCCGTAAGAAATCGGCTCAAAATAATATCCGGAAAGACTTGATCCATTGAATTTTTCATAAAACTGTTCCTGTCAGCATTTATCAAAAACTGTTTAGATCAAGCTCTTCTCGATATTATTTTGAGTCGATTTCTTGCAGGTACCCTTAAAAACATGTTTTAAACATAATGAACGGTTCAGATCATCAAAATTTGGTCAGAAAATAGGAGTTCCACACCGTAGCAAAATAAAGGATCCCTCATTGGAAGGGGACTTATTTTGCTACGGTGTGAACCTCCTTTTTCTTGATCAAATTACGATGATCTTAACCGTTCAATGTGTTTAAAACGTGTTTTTGAGGGTACCCGTAAGAAATCGGCTCAACATAATATCCGGAAAGACTTGATCCATTCAATTTTTCTTAAAACTGTTCCTGTCAGCATTTATCAAAAACTGTTTAGATCAAGCTCTTCTCGATATTATTTTGAGCCGATTTCTTGCAGGTACCCTTAAAAACATGTTTTAAACATAATGAACGGTTCAGATCATCAAAATTTGGTCCGAAAATAGGTGGTCCACACCGTAGCAAAATAAAGGATCCCTCATTGGAAGTGGACTTATTTTGCTACGGTGTGAACCTCCTATTTCTTGATCAAATTACGATGATCTGAACCGTTCAATGTGTTTAAAACGTGTTTTTAAGCGTACCCGTAAGAAATCGGCTCAACATAATATCCGGAAAGACTTGATCCATTCAATTTTTCATAAAACTGTTCCTGTCAGCATTTATCAAAAACTGTTTAGATCAAGCTCTTCTCGATATTATTTTGAGCCGATTTCTTGCAGGTACCCTTAAAAACATGTTTTAAACATAATGAACGGCTCAGATCATCTAAATTTGGTCAGAAAATAGGAGGTCCACACCGTAGCAAAATAAAGGATCCCTCATTGGAAGGGGACTTATTTTGCTACGGTGTGAACCTCCTATTTCTTGATCAAATTACGATGATCTGAACCGTTCAATGTGTTTAAAACGTGTTTTTAAGGGTACCCGTAAGAAATCGGCTCAAAATAATATCCGGAAAGACTTGTTCCATTCAATTTTTCATAAAACTGTTCCTGTCAGCATTTATCAAAAACTGTTTAGATCAAGCTCTTCTCGATATTATTTTGAGCCGATTTCTTGCAGGTACCCTTAAAAACATGTTTTAAACATAATGAATGGTTCAGATCATCAAAATTTGGTCAGAAAATAGGAGGTCCACACCGTAGCAAAATAAAGGATCCCTCATTGGAAGGTGACTTATTTTGCTACGGTGTGAACCTCCTATTTCTTGATCAAATTACGATGATCTGAACCGTTCAATGTGTTTAAAACGTGTTTTTAAGGGTACCCGTAAGAAATCGGCTCAAAATAATATCCGGAAAGACTTGATCCATTCAATTTTTCATAAAATTGTTCCTGTCAGCATTTATCAAAAACTGTTTAGATCAAGCTCTTCTCGATATTATTTTGAGCCGATTTCTTGCAGGTACCCTTAAAAACATGTTTTAAACATAATGAACGGTTCAGATCATCAAAACTTGGTCAGAAAATAGGAGGTTCACACCGTAGCAAAATAAAGGATCCCTCATTGGAAGGGGACTTATTTTGCTACGGTGTGAACCTCCTATTTCTTGATCAAATTACGATGATCTGAACCGTTCAATGTGTTTAAAACGTGTTTTTAAGCGTACCCGTAAGAAATCGGCTCAACATAATATCCGGAAAGACTTGATCCATTCAATTTTTCATAAAACTGTTCCTGTCAGCATTTATCAAAAACTGTTTAGATCAAGCTCTTCTCGATATTATTTTGAGCCGATTTCTTGCAGGTACCCTTAAAAACATGTTTTAAACATAATGAACGGCTCAGATCATCTAAATTTGGTCAGAAAATAGGAGGTCCACACCGTAGCAAAATAAAGGATCCCTCCTTGGAAGGGGACTTATTTTGCTACGGTGTGAACCTCCAATTTCTTGATCAAATTACGATGATCTGAACCGTTCAATGTGTTTAAAACGTCTTTTTAAGGGTACCCATAAGAAATCGGCTCAAAATAATATCCGGAAAGACTTGTTCCATTCAATTTTTCATAAAACTGTTCCTGTCAGCATTTATCAAAAACTGTTTAGATCAAGCTCTTCTCGATATTATTTTGAGCCGTTTTCTTGCAGGTACCCTTAAAAACATGTTTTAAACATAATGAACGGTTCAGATCATCAAAATTTGGTCAGAAAATAGGAGGTCCACACCGTAGCAAAATAAAGGATCCCTCATTGGCAGGTGACTTATTTTGCTACGGTGTGAACCTCCTATTTCTTGATCAAATTACGATGATCTGAACCCTTCAATGTGTTTAAAACGTGTTTTTAAGGGTACCCGTAAGAAATCGGCTCAAAATAATATCCGGAAAGACTTGATCCATTGAATTTTTCATAAAACTGTTCCTATCAGCATTTATCAAAAACTGTTTAGATCAAGCTCTTCTCGATATTATTTTGAGTCGATTTCTTGCAGGTACCCTTAAAAACATGTTTTAAACATAATGAACGGTTCAGATCATCAAAACTTGGTCAGAAAATAGGAGGTCCACACGGTAGCAAAATAAAGGATCCCTCATTGGAAGGAGACTTATTTTGCTACGGTGTGAACCTCCTATTTCTTGATCAAATTACGATGATCTGAACCGTTCAATGTGTTTAAAACGTGTTTTTAAGGGTACCCGTAAGAAATCGGCTCAAAATAATTTCCGGAAAGACTTGATCCACTCAATTTTTCATCAAACTGTTCCTGTCAGCATTTATCAAAAACTGTTTAGATCAAGCTTTTCTCGATATTATTTTGAGCCGATTTCTTGCAGGTACCCTTAAAAACATTTTGTAAACATAATGAACGGTAAATATCATAAAAATTTGGTCAGAAAATAGGAGGTCCACATCGTAGCAAAATAAAGGATCCCTCATTGGAAGGGGACTTATTTTGCTACGGAGTGAACCTCCTATTTCTTGATCAAATTACGATGATCTGAACCGTTGAATGTGTTTAAAACGTGTTTTTAAGGGTACCCGTAAGAAATCGGCTCAAAATAATATCCGGAAAGACTTGATCCATTCAATTTTTCATAAAACTGTTCCTGTCAGCATTTATCAAAAACTGTTTAGATCAAGCTCTTCTCGATATTATTTTGAGCCGATTTCTTGCAGGTACCCTTACAAACATGTTTTAAAAATAATGAACGGTTCCGATCATCAAAATTTGGTCAGAAAATAGGAGGTCCACACCGTAGCAAAATAAAGGATCCCACATAGGAAGGGGACTTATTTTGCTACGGTGTGAACCTCCTATTTCTTGATCAAATTACGATGATCTGAACCGTTCAATGTGTTTAAAACGTGTTTTTAAGGGTACCCGTAAGAAATCGGCTCAAAATAATATCCGGAAAAACTTGATCCATTCAATTTTTCATAAAACTGTTCCTGTCAGCATTTATCAAAAACTGTTTAGATCAAGCTCTTCTCGATATTATTTTGAGCCAATTTCTTGCAGGTACCCTTAAAAACATGTTTTAAACATAATGAACGGTTCAGGTCATCAAAATTTGGTCAGAAAATAGGAGGTTCACACCGTAGCAAAATAAAGGATCCCTCATTGGAAGGGACTTATTTTGCTACGGTGTGAACCTCCTATTTCTTGATCAAATTACGATGATCTGAACCGTTGAATGTGTTTAAAACGTGTTTTTAAGGGTACCCGTAAGAAATCGGCTCAAAATAATATCCGGAAAGACTTGATCCATTCAATTTTTCATAAAACTGTTCCTGTCAGCATTTATCAAAAACTGTTTAGATCAAGTCCTTCTCGATATTATTTTGAGCCGATTTCTTGCAGGTACCCTTAAAAACATGTTTTAAACATAATGAACGGTTCAGATCATCAAAATTTGGTCAGAAAATAGCAGGTCCACACCGTAGCAAAATAAAGGATCCCTCATTGGAAGGGGACTTATTTTGCTACGGTGTGAACCTCCTATTTCTTGATCAAATTACGATGATCTGAACCGTTCAATGTGTTTAAAACGTGTTTTTAAGGGTACCCGTAAGAAATCGGCTCAAAATAATATCCGGAAAGACTTGATCCATTCAATTTTTCATAAAACTGTTCCTGTCAGCATTTATCAAAAACTGTTTAGATCAAGCTCTTCTCGATATTATTTTGAGCCGATTTTTTGCAGGTACCCTTAAAAACTTGTTTTAAACATAATGAACGGTTCAGATCATCATAATTTGGTCAGAAAATAGGAGGTCCACACCGTAGCAAAATAAAGGATCCCTCATTGGAAGGGGACTTATTTTGCTACGGTGTGAACCTCCTATTTCTTGATCAAATTACGATGATCTGAACCGTTCAATGTGTTTAAAACGTGTTTTTAAGGGTAACCGTAAGAAATCGGCTCAAAATAATATCCGGAAAGACTTGATCCATTCAATTTTTCATAAAACTGTTCCTGTCAGCATTTATCAAAAACTGTTTAGATCAAGCCCTTCTCGATATTATGTTGAGCCGATTTCTTGTAGGTACCCTTAAAAACATGTTTTAAACATAATGAACGGTTCAGATTATCAAAATTTGGTCAGAGAATAGGAGTTCCACACCGTAGCAAAATAAAGGATCCCTCATTGGAAGGGGACTTATTTTGCTACGGTGTGAACCTCCTATTTCTCGATCAAATTACGATGATCTGAACCGTTCAATGTGTTTAAAACATGTTTTTAAGGGTACCCGTAAGAAATCGGCTCAAAATAATATCCGGAAAGACTTGATCCATTCAATTTTTCATAAAACTGTTCCTGTCAGCATTTATCAAAAACTGTTCAGATCAAGCTCTTCTCGATATTATTCTGAGCCGATTTCTTGCAGGTACCCTTAAAAACTTGTTTTAAACATAATGAACGGTTCAGATCATCAAAATTTGGTCAGAAAATAGGATGTCCACACCGTAGCAAAATAAAGGATCCCTCATTTTAAGGGGACTTATTTTGCTACGGTGTGAACCTCCTATTTCTTGATGAAATTACGATGATCTGAACCGTTCAATGTGTTTAAAACGTGTTTTTAAGGATACCCGTAAAAAATCGGCTCAAAATAATATCCGGAAAGACTTGATCCATTCAATTTTTCATAAAACTGTTCTTGTCAGCATTTATCAAAAACTGTTTAGATCAAGCTCTTCTCGATATTATTTTGAGCCGATTTTTTGTAGGTACCCCTAAAAACATGTTTTAAACATAATGAACGGTTCAGATCATCAAAATTTGGTCAGAAAATAGGAGGTCCACACCGTAGCAAAATAAAGGATCCCTCATTGGAAGGGGACTTATTTTGCTACGGTGTGAACCTCCTATTTCTTGATCAAATTACGATGATCTGAACCGTTCAATGTGTTTAAAACGTGTTTTTAAGGGTACTCGTAAGAAATCGGCTCAACATAGTATCCGGAAATACTTGATCCTTTCAATTTTTCATAAAACTGTTCCTGTCAGCATTTATTAAAAACTGTTTAGATCAAGCTCTTCTCGATATTATTTTTTGCCGATTTCTTGCAGGTACCCTTAAAAACATGTTTTAAACATAATGAACGGTTCAGATCATCAAAATTTGGTCAGAAAATAGGAGGTTCACACCGTAGCAAAATAAAGGATCCCTCAATGGAAGGGGACTTATTTTGCTACGGTGTGAACCTCCTATTTCTTGATCAAATTACGATGATCTGAACCGTTCAATGTGTTTAAAACGTGTTTTTAAGGGTACCCGTAAGAAATCGGCTCAAAATAATATCCGGAAAGACTTGATCCATTCAATTTTTCATAAAACTGTTCATGTCAGCATTTATCAAAAACTGTTTAGATCAAGCTCTTCTCGATATTATTTTGAGCCGATTTCTTGCAGGTACCCTTAAAAACATGTTTTAAACATAATGAACGGTTCCGATCATCAAAACTTGGTCAGAAAATAGGAGGTCCACACCGTAGCAAAATAAAGGATCCCTCATTGGAAGGGGACTTATTTTGCTACGGTGTGAACCTCCTATTTCTTGATCAAATTACGATGATCTGAACCGTTCAATGTGTTTAAAACGTATTTTTAAGCGTACCCGTAAGAAATCGGCTCAACATAATATCCGGAAAGACTTGATCCATTCAATTTTTCATAAAACTGTTCCTGTCAGCATTTATCAAAAACTGTTTAGATCAAGCTCTTCTCGATATTATTTTGAGCCGATTTCTTGCAGGTACCCTTAAAAACATGTTTTAAACATAATGAACGGCTCAGATCATCTAAATTTGGTCAGAAAATAGGAGGTCCACACCGTAGCAAAATAAAGGATCCCTCCTTGGAAGGGGACTTATTTTGCTACGGTGTGAACCTCCTATTTCTTGATCAAATTACGATGATCTAAACCGTTCAATGTGTTTAAAACGTGTTTTTAAGGTTACCCATAAGAAATCGGCTCAAAATAATATCCGGAAAGACTTGTTCCATTCAATTTTTCATAAAACTGTTCCTGTCAGCATTTATCAAAAACTGTTTAGATCAAGCTCTTCTCGATATTATTTTGAGCCGATTTCTTGCAGGTACCCTTAAAAACATGTTTTAAACATAATGAACGGTTCAGATCATCAAAATTTGGTCAGAAAATAGGAGGTCCACACCGTAGCAAAATAAAGGATCCCTCATTGGCAGGTGACTTATTTTGCTACGGTGTGAACCTCCTATTTCTTGATCAAATTACGATGATCTGAACCGTTCAATGTGTTTAAAACGTGTTTTTAAGGGTACCCGTAAGAAATCGGCTCAAAATAATATCCGGAAAGACTTGATCCATTGAATTTTTCATAAAACTGTTCCTGTCAGCATTTATCAAAAACTGTTTAGATCAAGCTCTTCTCGATATTATTTTGAGTCGATTTCTTGCAGGTACCCTTAAAAACATGTTTTAAACATAATGAAAGGTTCAGATCATCAAAACTTGGTCAGAAAATAGGAGGTCCACACGGTAGCAAAATAAAGGATCCCTCATTGGAAAGAGACTTATTTTGCTACGGTGTGAACCTCCTATTTCTTGATCAAATTACGATGATCTGAACCGTTCAATGTGTTTAAAACGTGTTTTTAAGGGTACCCGTAAGAAATCGGCTCAAAATAATTTCCGGAAAGACTTGATCCACTCAATTTTTCATCAAACTGTTCCTGTCAGCATTTATCAAAAACTGTTTATATCAAGCTTTTCTCGATATTATTTTGAGCCGATTTCTTGCAGGTACCCTTAAAAACATTTTGTAAACATAATGAACGGTAAATATCATAAAAATTTGGTCAGAAAATAGGAGGTCCACACCGTAGCAAAATAAAGGATCCCTCATTGGAAGGGGACTTATTTTGCTACGGAGTGAACCTCCTATTTCTTGATCAAATTACGATGACCTGAACCGTTGAATGTGTTTAAAACGTGTTTTTAAGGGTACCCGTAAGAAATCGGCTCAAAATAATATCCGGAAAGACTTGATCCATTCAATTTTTCATAAAACTGTTCATGTCAGCATTTATCAAAAACTGTTTAGATCAAGCTCTTCTTGATATTATTTTGAGCCGATTTCTTGCAGGTACCCTTACAAACATGTTTTAAAAATAATGAACGGTTCCGATCATCAAAATTTGGTCAGAAAATAGGAGGTCCACACCGTAGCAAAATAAAGGATCCCACATTGGAAGGGGACTTATTTTGCTACGGTGTTAACCTCCTATTTCTTGATCAAATTACGATGATCTGAACCGTTCAATGTGTTTAAAACGTGTTTTTAAGGGTACCCGTAAGAACTCGGCTCAAAATAATATCCGGAAAGACTTGATCCATTCAATTTTTCATAAAACTGTTCCTGTCAGCATTTATCAAAAACTGTTTAGATCAAGCTCTTCTTGATATTATTTTGAGCCAATTTCTTGCAGGTACCCTTAAAAACATGTTTTAAACATAATGAACGGTTCAGGTCATCAAAATTTGGTCAGAAAATAGGAGGTTCACACCGTAGCAAAATAAAGGATCCCTCATTGGAAGGGACTTATTTTGCTACGGTGTGAACCTCCTATTTCTTGATCAAATTACGATGATCTGAACCGTTCAATGTGTTTAAAACGTGTTTTTAAGGGTACCCGTAAGAAATCGGCTCAAAATAATATCCAGAAAGACTTGATCCATTCAATTTTTCATAAAACTGTTCCTGTCAGTATTTATCAAAAACAGTTTAGATCAAGCCCTTCTCGATATTATTTTGAGCCGATTTCTTGCAGGTACCCTTAAAAACATGTTTTAAACATAATGAACGGTTCAGATCATCAAAATTTGGTCAGAAAATAGCAGGTCCACACCGTAGCAAAATAAAGGATCCCTCATTGGAAGGGGACTTATTTTGCTACGGTGTGAACCTCCTATTTCTTGATCAAATTACGATGATCTGAACCGTTCAATGTGTTTAAAAAGTTTTTTTAAGGGTACCCGTAAGAAATCGGCTCAAAATAATATCCGGAAAGACTTGATCCATTCAATTTTTCATAAAACTGTTCCTGTCAGCATTTATCAAAAACTGTTTAGATCAAGCTCTTCTCGATATTATTTTGAGCCGATTTTTTGCAGGTACCCTTAAAAACTTGTTTTAAACATAATGAACGGTTCAGATCATCATAATTTGGTCAGAAAATAGGAGGTCCACACCGTAGCAAAATAAAGGATCCCTCATTGGAAGGGGACTTATTTTGCTACGGTGTGAACCTCCTATTTCTTGATCAAATTACGATGATCTGAACCGTTCAATGTGTTTAAAACGTGTTTTTAAGGGTAACCGTAAGAAATCGGCTCAAAATAATATCCGGAAAGACTTGATCCATTCAATTTTTCATAAAACTGTTCCTGTCAGCATTTATCAAAAACTGTTTAGATCAAGCCCTTCTCGATATTATGTTGAGCCGATTTCTTGTAGGTACCCTTAAAAACATGTTTTAAACATAATGAACGGTTCAGATTATCAAAATTTGGTCAGAGAATAAGAGTTCCACACCGTAGCAAAATAAAGGATCCCTCATTGGAAGGGGACTTATTTTGCTACGGTGTGAACCTCCTATTTCTCGATCAAATTACGATGATCTGAACCGTTCAATGTGTTTAAAACATGTTTTTAAGGGTACCCGTAAGAAATCGGCTCAAAATAATATCCGGAAAGACTTGATCCATTCAATTTTTCATAAAACTGTTCCTGTCAGCATTTATCAAAAACTGTTCAGATCAAGCTCTTCTCGATATTATTTTGAGCCGATTTCTTGCAGGTACCCTTAAAAACTTGTTTTAAACATAATGAACGGTTCAGATCATCAAAATTTGGTCAGAAAATAGGAGGTCCACACCGTAGCAAAATAAAGGATCCCTCATTTTAAGGGGACTTATTTTGCTACGGTGTGAACCTCCTATTTCTTGATGAAATTACGATGATCTGAACCGTTCAATGTGTTTAAAACGTGTTTTTAAGGGTACCCGTAAAAAATCGGCTCAAAATAATATCTGGAAAGACTTGATCCATTCAATTTTTCATAAAACTGTTCTTGTCAGCATTTATCAAAAACTGTTTAGAACAAGCTCTTCTCGATATTATTTTGAGCCGATTTTTTGTAGGTACCCCTAAAAACATGTTTTAAACATAATGAACGGTTCAGATCATCAAAATGAACGGTTCAGATCATCAAAATGAACTGTTCATGTCAGCATTTATAAAAACTGTTTAGATCAAGCTCTTCTCGATATTATTTTGAGCCGATTTCTTGCAGGTACCCTTAAAAACATGTTTTAAACATAATGAACGGTTCAGATCATCAAAATTTGGTCAGAAAATAGGAGGTCCACACCGTAGCAAAATGAAGGATCCCTCATTGGAAGGGGACTTATTTTGCTACGGTGTGAACCTCCTATTTCTTGATCAAATTACGATTATCTGAACCGTTCAATGTGTTTAAAACGTGTTTTTAAGGGTACCCGTAAGAAAATCGGCTCAACATAGTGATGCGAAACTTACTTCGCTTTTGAAGGATCGACCAAAAACAGGTTCGGTTGGATAGGGTGGAGACCTTGATACAAACTTTAGACCAAACAAGGATCTTGGTATAGAGGACCGCGATACAAGGAATGAGTCAAAGCAAGGATCGTGGTATATGGAAGACGCCACAACGGTGATGATGAGCCGTTGATAAGTCGGGATGAACGCCACGGATTGAATCCGATAAGTTCGAGTTCGTGAAGAACTAAAGGAGAAGAATCTCACAAGTTTTGATTATAATCTGAGTTAAAACAATATCCTTCAAACATTACAATATTTATAGGAAAAACTAGAGCTAAATTTAGGTGGCCGGCCATTGAAGATGGGCGGCATTTGATGAATGGCCAAGATGGGTGGTCATGTTGATAATCCGTGCACCTCCATTTGGGAAAAACAGCCAAGACTTTATTGTTGGGCGGCAATGCATAAATGGTCCTTGGCTATTTTTAGAGAGTGGGCGGCATGATGTAAGCAATGAGCTAATTGTGGGCGGCAAGACTTGAATGCGGGCGGCAACCTTCATTCCGTGCTTCACAATGCATGGCCACCTTCATTACATGCAAGATCTTGGTGGTTTCTTGCATGGCTTCTCGCGTGGGAAAGGTGGTCACCATTAGGCTCCTCACGGCTTCTTGTAATGCTCGGGCTTTGGACCTTGTAATTGGACCGTCCGGGATCAGCACCTCCTTAGCTCCATCTTTGGGATCCATAGCTCCGTCTTGGTGATCCGACAACTCATGATCCGAGCTCGTATCATCTCCTCCTTCCTCGAAAAGATTCGTCCTCGAATCTGAACCTACATCACAAGGAGATAAATCAGAAACGTTAAAGGTAGCACTCACTTGATACTCACCCGGAAGGTTGATCTTGTAAGCGTTGTCGTTGATCCTTTTTATCACTTGAAAGGGGCCATCTCCCCTTGGCATCAGCTTGCTTGCCCTCTTTGAAGGGAATCTGTCCTTCCTCAAATGAACCCACACCCAATCCCCTGGTTTTAAAACAACTTTCTTCCTCCCCTTGTTGGCTCGAGTAGAGATTTGTTCGTTCCTTTGCATGATTCGTTGCCATGCTTCCTCATGAATCTTCTTCACCTTTTCTGCCTTTTTCTGTCCATCTAAACTTGAAAGTTCACTTACAGGCAAAGGAAGTAAATCCAAAGGGGTTAGAGGATTAAAACCATAAACAATCTCAAAGGGCGAAAAATTAGTAGAAGAATGAATAGTGCGATTGTAAGCAAATTCCACAAAAGGTAAACAATCTTCCCAAGCCTTTAGATTATTTTTAAGCACAACCCTTAAGAGAGTAGATAATGTCCTATTGACAACCTCAGTTTGCCCATCTGTTTGTGGGTGGCAGGAAGTAGAGAATAGCAAGTTCGTTCCTAGTTTTCCCCATAAGACTCGCCAAAAATGGCTCAGAAATTTTGCGTCCCTATCACTCACTATACTATTAGGTAATCCATGCAAGCGCACTATTTCCCTAAAGAATAAGTCAGCAATATGGGTAGCATCATCAGTTTTGTGACAAGGGATGAAATGAGCCATTTTCGAGAATCTATCAACAACCACAAAGATTGAGTCTCTACCTCTCTTAGTCTTAGGCAACCCTAGTACAAAGTCCATTGATATATCAGTCCAAGGTCCATTAGGCACGGGTAAAGGAGTATACAATCCATTAGCATTCACCCTAGACTTAGCCCTCTTGCAAGTAACACAATTAGAACAAATCTTTTCTACATCCTTTCTCATATGTGGCCAAAAGATGTGCTCCTTAAGCATGTCTAAGGTCTTAGCTACCCCAAAGTGTCCCATTAACCCGCCCCCATGAGCCTCAAGTACAAGCAAATCACGCATCGAACAATTAGGAATGCAAAGCTTGTTTTCCCTAAACAGAAACCCCTCATGCTTGTAAAATTTATCAAATGCACTCAACTTGCAAGCATTAAAGATAGCACTAAAATCCTCATCTTTTTCATACAATTCTTTGATATGCTCAAACCCAAGTAATTTAGCATTAAGAGTAGATATCAAGGCATACCTTCGAGACAATGCATCCGCCACCGTGTTTTCCTTACCTTGCTTGTATTGTATGACGTACGGAAACATCTCAATGAACTCCACCCATTTGGCATGCCTACGGTTGAGCTTGTCTTGTCCCCTCAAGTGCTTCAAAGATTCATGATCCGTGTGGATCACAAACTGCTTGGGCCAAAGGTAATGCTGCCAAGTTTCCAACGCTCGCACCAATGCATAGAGTTCCTTGTCGTATGTCGAGTAGTTCAAGGCTGCCCCACTCAATTTCTCACTGAAGTATGCGATGGGCTTCTTTTCCGTGATTTTGTTGATGGCGCGGCAATCAACACACATGTGCCATGTTCCATCTTTCTTTGGCACCAGCAGCACGGGAACCGCGCATGGACTCATGCTCTCTCGGACATGTCCCTTGGCCAACAGCTCCTCAACTTGTTTTTGAAGTTCCTTGGTTTCCTCCGGATTGGCTCTATAGGCTGGTCGGTTTGGAATAGGAGAACCCGGAACAAAATCAATTTGGTGTTCAATGCCTCTAATTGGTGGTAAGCCGGCGGGCACCTCCTCGGGCAAGACATCCTCGAATTCCTGCAAAACCGATTGAACTTCTGGAGGGATGGAAGAAGAAAGATCATGGTGAGAAAAATTGGCCTCCTTGTAAACAATCAAAATCATCGGCCGATTAGTTTCATAAGCTCTCCTCACTTCTTTTTCTTTTGCATAAAAGCTCACTATCTTTTTTTCCTCTCTTCTTTTTTCATTGTCCCCCTTTTCACTCTCTTTTTTTTGACACTCTTTTTTTTCAACTCTCTCTTTTTTTTCATTACTCTCTTTTTTTTCACTCACCCCCCCCAGTGATTGCTGGATTCTGATTTGATCTTCAAGGACTTGCTTTGGTGACATTGGAACTAGAGTCACATTTCGGCCATCTTTGGTGAAGGTGTACCGGTTGGTATTCCCGTTGTGCAAGGTACTACGGTCGTATTGCCATGGGCGACCCAACAAGATGTGGCTTGCGTGCATGGGCACAACATCACAAAGGATTTCATCTTTGTACCTGCCAATTGAAAATGAGACAAGGACTTGTTTATTCACCTTCACTTTACCGGTTTCATTCAGCCATTGAAGTTTATAAGGCCTCGGATGCTTCATGGTTGGCAGCCCCAATTTTTCAACAAGTAAGTTACTAGCAACGTTGACGCAGCTCCCTCCATCAATGATCATGCTGCAGACCTTTTCCTTCACAAGGCACCGCGTGTGGAAAATGTTCTCACGCTGCTCAACATGGCCGTCCTCTTCTTCTACCGTTTGTGCACTAAGGGCTCTCCTGATCACAAGTACTTCCCCTTTAACGGCATATTCACAATCACTATCATCCTCAAGTGGTGGCACCTCCTCTTCACTAGCCTCGGACTCGTACTCCCCATTTCCCAGCGCGATCATGACTCTCTTGTTTGGGCACTCCGAAGCCTTGTGGCCAACTCCTAAACAGCGGAAACATTTGATGTCTCTAGTTCTTTGAGATGAAGTGGTAGGAGCTATACCTTTATCCTTGTTGTTTTCCCGTGGCTTGGTTTGCTCCCCTCGGTTGGCATAGTTTGGATTTTCCCCGGACTTGGTAGGTTGATCCACGGATGGTTTAGGCCTAAACGTTGAACCAGCAAAAGGAGATTCTGACTTGGCCATTCTTCCCCGCCGAAGTTGCCTCTCTACCTTTATAGCCATGTGCACCACATCCTCAAGTTCTACATAATGTTGCAGCTCTACAACATTGGCAATCTCACGGTTTAGCCCGCTCAAAAACCGTGCCATGGTGGCCTCCCTCTCCTCGGTGATATTGGTCCGGGTTATGGCCATCTCCATCTCCTTGAAGTACTCTTCCACACTCTTGGAACCTTGCCTAAGTTGCTGCAACTTGAGGTGCATATCTCGGTAATAGTGGGAAGGCACGAATCTCTTCCTCATGGCAGCCTTCATCTCGGCCCATGTCTCAATAGGCGGTTCATAGTTCCTCCTCCGACCTATTAACAATTGATCCCACCATACTATAGCATAATCAGTGAAGGCAATGGCGGCAAGTTTTACCTTTTTCTCTTCGGAATAGTTGTGACAATCATACATCATTTCAACCTTTCTCTCCCATTCAAGGTAGACGTCGGGATCACTTTTTCCTTGGAAGGGTGGGATGTTCAGCTTAATGCTCCCCAAGTCTCGGTCCACTCTATCCCGAGAGTCATGGCGGTGGCGCCTTCTCCTCTCACTTGGAACAGCCCTAGAGTGGTAGCTCTGCCTACTTTCATCACTCTCATCTCCATCATAGTCCCCCCTGGACTCATTTGGCTCCTTAGGACCCCTCGGACTAGGCCTCCTTGGATGAGGAACTTGATACCGCCGATCCTTTTTTAATTCATCCATTTCTTCCCGAAGTTCTCTTAAAGCCGAATCCCACTTTTGGGACATTTGATGTATAGCCTCTATCAAGAGCTTATTGTTATTGTCTCCTTGGCCGCCTCCGTCTCCTTGTGACATGTTTGAACCTGAAAAGAAAACAAAATCACACACCAAGTGTTTAAATTTCCCAGAAAAAAACACTCACCACCCAAGTGTTTAACTCTCGGTGCTTCTTGGCTCTTTTTGCACAATGACCTCTCTTTTTGCCTTTTACCACTCTTTCTTACTCCACAAGTCCTGCAAAAACTCAAAACTCAAACAGATAACAAAACAATGGCCTCCAAAAGACTTGCGCTTTTTCCACCACAATTCTTGCTTTAACCCGGAGATATGAAAGGAAAGATAAGGTAGAAGGGAAAGGAAGTTTTCTCTTGTGACGAGAAGAGAAAAGGATAACAGAAATAATTGTGAAGAAGGAGAAGAGAAAAAAAAACAGATTTGGCACGGAGAAATTTGGAGGGAGAAGATTTGGAATGGTAAACAAGTAATTAATGACACTTTGAAGGAAGAAAACAATTTCCAACGGCTTCCAATTTCCAACGGCTTCTTCTTCTCTTTTTTTTGCCTTTCTAATTCGTCTTTCTTTTTTTTTTTGGACGAAAATTCTTTTTTTTTTTTTTTTTTTTTGATATTGAAATGAGAAGAAAGAAGGAACAGATATGGAATTTTAGAAACTAAGATAATTGAAAACAAGGATAGATAAACCTGATTTGGATTCCAAAAGCTCTGATACCAAATGATGCGAAACTTACTTCGCTTTTGAAGGATCGACCAAAAACAGGTTCGGTTGGATAGGGTGGAGACCTTGATACAAACTTTAGACCAAACAAGGATCTTGGTATAGAGGACCGCGATACAAGGAATGAGTCAAAGCAAGGATCGTGGTATATGGAAGACGCCACAACGGTGATGATGAGCCGTTGATAAGTCGGGATGAACGCCACGGATTGAATCCGATAAGTTCGAGTTCGTGAAGAACTAAAGGAGAAGAATCTCACAAGTTTTGATTATAATCTGAGTTAAAACAATATCCTTCAAACATTACAATATTTATAGGAAAAACTAGAGCTAAATTTAGGTGGCCGGCCATTGAAGATGGGCGGCATTTGATGAATGGCCAAGATGGGTGGTCATGTTGATAATCCGTGCACCTCCATTTGGGAAAAACAGCCAAGACTTTATTGTTGGGCGGCAATGCATAAATGGTCCTTGGCTATTTTTAGAGAGTGGGCGGCATGATGTAAGCAATGAGCTAATTGTGGGCGGCAAGACTTGAATGCGGGCGGCAACCTTCATTCCGTGCTTCACAATGCATGGCCACCTTCATTACATGCAAGATCTTGGTGGTTTCTTGCATGGCTTCTCGCGTGGGAAAGGTGGTCACCATTAGGCTCCTCACGGCTTCTTGTAATGCTCGGGCTTTGGACCTTGTAATTGGACCGTCCGGGATCAGCACCTCCTTAGCTCCATCTTTGGGATCCATAGCTCCGTCTTGGTGATCCGACAACTCATGATCCGAGCTCGTATCACATAGTATCCGGAAATACTTGATCCTTTCAATTTTTCATAAAACTGTTCCTGTCAGCATTTATTAAAAACTGTTTAGATCAAACTCTTCTCGATATTATTTTGAGCCGATTTCTTGCAGGTACCCTTAAAAACATATTTCAAACATAATGAACGGTTCAGATCATCAAAATTTGGTCAGAAAATAGGAGGTCCACACCGTAGCAAAATAAAGGATCCCTCATTGGAAGGGGACTTATTTTGCTACGGTGTGAACCTCCTATTTCTTGATCAAATTACGATGATCTGAACCGTTCAATGTGTTTAAAACGTGTTTTTAAGGGTACCCGTAAGAAATCGGCTCAACATAGTATCCGGAAAGACTTGATCCATTCAATTTTTCATAAAACTGTTCCTGTCAGCATTTATTAAAAACTGTTTAGATCAAGCTCTTCTCGATATTATTTTGAGCCGATTTCTTGCAGGTACCCTTAAAAACATGTTTTAAACATATTGAACGGTTCAGATCATCAAAATTTGGTCAGAAAATAGGAGGTCCACACCGTAGCAAAATAAAGGATCTCTCAATGGAAGGGGACTTATTTTCCTACGGTGTGAACCTCCTATTTCTTGATCAAATTACGATGATCTGAACCGTTCAATGTGTTTAAAACGTGTTTTTAAGGGTACCCGTAAGAAATCGGCTCAAAATAATATCCGGAAAGACTTGATCCATTCAATTTTTCATAAAACTGTTCCTGTCAGCATTTATCAAAAACTCTTCAGATCAATCTCTGCTCGATATTATTTTGAGCCGATTTCTTGCAGGTACCCTTAAAAACATGTTTTAAACATAATGAACAGTTCAGATCATCAAAATTTGGTCAGAAAATAGGAGGTCCACACCGTAGCAAAATAAAGGATCCCTCGTTGGAAGGTGACTTATTTTGCTACGCTGTGAACCTCCTATTTCTTGATCAAATTACGATGATCTGAACCGTTCAATGTGTTTAAAACGTGTTTTTAAGAGTAGCCGTAAGAAATCGGCTCAAAATAATATCCGGAAAGACTTGATCCATTCAATTTTTTCATAAAACTGTTTCTGTCAGCATTTATCAAAAACTGTTCAGATCAAGCTCTTCTCGACATTATTTTGAGCCGATTTCTTGCAGGTACCCTTAAAAACATGTTTTAAACATAATGAACGGTTCAGATCATCAAAATTTGGTCAGAAAATAGGAGGTGCACACCGTAGCAAAATAAAGGATCCCTCATTAGAAGGAGACTTATTTTGCTACGGTGTGAACCTCCTATTTCTTGATCAAATTACGATGATCTGAACCGTTCAATGTGTTTAAAACGTGTTTTTAAGTGTAGTCGTAAGAAATCGGCTCAAAATAATATCCGGAAAGACTTGATCCATTCAATTTTTGATAAAACTGTTCCTGTCGGCATTTGTCAAAAACTGTTCAGATCAAGCTCTTCTCGACATTATTTGGAGCCGATTTCTTGCAGGTACCCTTAAAAACATGTTTTAAACATAATGAACGGTTCAGATCATCAAAATTTGGTCAGAAAATAGGAGATCCACACTGTAGCAAAATAAAGCATCCCTCATTAGAAGGGGACTATATATGTATGAGTGAGCTTCTAATAAGGGATCCCTTATTTTGCTACGGTGTGGACCTCCTATTTCTTGATCAAATTATGATGATCTGAACCGTTCAATGTGTTTAAAACGTGTTTTTAAGGGAACCCGTAAGAGATCGGCCCAAAATATTATCCGGAAACACTTGATCCATTCAATTTTTCATAAAACTGTTCCTGTCAGCATTTATCAAAAACTGTTTAGATCAAGCTCTTCTCGATATTATTTTGAGCCGATTTCTTGCAGGTACCCTTAAAAACATGTTTTAAACATAATGAACGGTTCAGATCATCAAAATTTGGTCAGAAAATAGGAGGTCCACACCGTAGCAAAATAAAGGATCCCTCATTAGAAGAGGACTATATATGTATGAGTGAGCTTCTAATAAGGGATCCCTTATTTTGCTACGGTGTGGACCTCCTATTTCTTGATCAAATTATGATGATCTGAACCGTTCAATGTGTTTAAAACGTGTTTTTAAGGGTACCCGTAAGAACTCGGCTCAAAATAATATCCGGAAAAACTGGATCCATTCAAATTTTTCATAAAACTGTTCCTGTCAGCATTTATCAAAAACTGTTTAGATCAAGCTCTTCTCGATATTATTTTGAGCCGATTTCTTGCAGGTACCCTTAAAAACATGTTTTAAACATAATGAACGGTTCAGATCATCAAAATTTGATCAGAAAATAGGAGGTGCACACCGTAGCAAAATAAAGGATCCCTCATTAGAAGGGGACTATATATGTATGAGTGAGCTTCTAATAAGGGATCTCTTATTTTGCTACGGTGTGGACCTCCTATTTCTTGATCAAATTATGATGATCTGAACCGTTCAATGTGTTTAAAACGTGTTTTTAAGTGTACCCGTAAGAAATCGGCTCAAAATAATATCCGGAAAGACTTGATCCGTTCAATTTTTCATAAAACTGTTCCTGTCAGCATTTATCAAAAACAGTTTAGATCAAGCTTTTCTCGATATTATTTTGAGCCGATTTCTTGCAGGTACCTTTAAAAACATGTTTTAAACATAATGAACGGTTCAGATCATCAAAATTTGGTTAGAAAATAGGAGGTCCACACCGTAGCAAAATAAAGGATCCCTCATTAGAAGGGGATTATATATGTATGAGTGAGCTTCTAATAAGGATCCCTTATTTTGCTACGGTGTGGACCTCCTATTTCTTGATCAAATTATGATGATCTGAACCGTTCAATGTGTTTGAAACGTGTTTTTAAGGGTACCTGTAAGAAATCGGCTCAAAATAATATCCGGAAAGACTTGATCCATTCAATTTTTCATAAAACTGTTGCTGTCAGCATTTATCGAAAACTGTTTAGATCAAGCTCTTCTCGATATTATTTTGAGCCGATTTCTTGCAGGTACGCTTAAAAACATGTTTTAAACATAATGAACGGTTCAGATCATCAAATTTGGTCAGAAAATAGGAGGTCCACACCGTAGCAAAATAAAGGTTCCCTCATTAGAAGGGGAGTATATATGTACGAGTGAACTTCTAATAAGGGATCCCTTATTTTGCTACGGTGTGGAATTCCTATTTCTTGATCAAATTACGATGATCTGAACCGTTCAATGTGTTTAAAACGTGTTTTTAAGGGTACCCGTAAGAGATCGGCTCAAAATAATATCCGAAAAGACCTGATCCATTCAATTTTTTATAAAACTGTTCCTGTCAGCATTTATCAAAAACTGTTTAGATGAAGCTTTTCTCGATATTATTTTGAGCCGATTTCTTGCAGGTACCCTTAAAAATTTTTCTTTAAACATAATGAACGGTTCAGATCATCAAAATTTGGTCAGAAAATAGGATGTCCACACCGTAGCAAAATAAAGGATCTCTCATTAGAAGGGGACTATATATGTATGAGTGCGCTTCTAATAAGGGATCCCTTATTTTGCTACGGTGCGGACCTCCTATTTCTTGATCAAATTATGATGATCTGAACCGTTCAATGTGTTTAAAATGTGTTTTTAAGGGTACCCGTAAGAAATCGGCTCAAAATAATATCCTGAAAGACTTGATCCATTCAATTTTTCATAAAACTGTTCCTGTCAGTATTTATCAAAAACTGTTTAGATCAAGCTCTTCTCGATATTATTTTGAGCCGATTTCTTGCAGGTACCCTTAAAACATGTTTTAAACATAATGAACGGTTCAGATCATCAAAATTTGGTCAGAAAATAGGAGGTCCACACCGTGGCAAAATAAAGGATCCCTCATTAGAAGGGGACTATATATGTACGAGTGAGCTTCTAACCGTTCAATGTGTTTAAAACGTGTTTTTAAGGGAACCCGTAAGAAATCGGCTCAAAATAATATCCGGAAAGACTTGATCCATTCAATTTTTCATAAAACTGTTCCTGTCAGCATTTATCAAAAACTGTTTAGATCAAACTCTTCTGTATATTATTTTGAGCCGATTTCTTGTAGGTACCCTTAAAAACATGTTTTAAACATAATGAACGGTTCAGATCATCAAAATTTGGTCAGAAAATAGGAGTTCCACACCGTAGCAAAATAAAGGATCCCTCATTAGAAGGGGACTATATATGTACGAGTAAGCTTCTAATAAGGGATCCCTTATTTTGCTACGGTGTGAACCTCCTATTTCTTGATCAAATTATGATGATCTGAACTGTTCAATGTCTTTAAAACGTGTTTTTAGAGGTACCCATAAGAAATCGGCTCAAAATAATATCCGAAAAGACTTGATCCATTCAATTTTTCATAAAACTGTTCCTGTTAGCATTTATCAAAAACTGTTTTGATCAAGCTCTTCTCGATATTATTTTGAGCCGATTTCTTGCAAGTACCGTTAAAAACATGTTTTAAACATAATGAATGGTTCAGATCATCAAAATTTGGTCAGAAGATCCACACCGTACCAAAATAAAGGATCCCTCGTTAGAAGGGGACTATATATGTATGAGCGAGCTTCTAATAAGGGATCCCTTATTTTGATACGGTGTGGACCTCCAATTTCTTGATCAAATTATGATGATCTGAACCGTTCAATGTATTTAAAACGTGTTTTTAAGGCTACCCGTAAGAAATCGGCTCAAAATAATATCCGGAAATACTTGATCCATTCAATTTTTCATAAAACTGTTCCTGTCAGCATTTATCAAAAACTGTTTAGATCAATCTCTTCTCGATATTATTTTTAGCCGATTTCTTGCAGGTACCCTTAAAAACAAGTTTTAAACATAATGAACGGTTCAGATCATCAAAATTTGGTCAGAAAATAGGAGGTGCACACTGTAGCGAGCTTCTAATAAGGGATCCCTTATTTTGCTACGGTGCGGACGTCCTATTTCTTGATCAAATTATGATGATCTGAACCGTTCAATGTATTTAAAATGTGTTTTTAAGGGTACCCGTAAGAAATCGGCTCAAAATAATATCCGGAAATACTTGATCCATTCAATTTTTCATAAAACTGTTACTGTCAGCATTTATCAAAAACTGTTTAGATCAAGCTCTTCTCGATATTATTTTGAGCCGATTTCTTGCAGGTACCCTTAAAACATGTTTTAAACATAATGAACGGTTCAGATCGTCAAAATTTGGTCAGAAAATAGGAGGTCCACACCGTGGCAAAATAAAGTATCCCTCATTAGAAGGGGACTATATATGTACGATTGAGCTTCTAATAAGGGATCCCTTATTTTGCTACGGTGTGGACCTCCTATTTCTTGATCAAATTATTATGATCTGAACCGTTCAATGTGTTTAAAACGTGTTTTTAAGGGTACCCGTAAGAGATCGGCTCAAAATAATATCCGGAAAGACTTGATCCGTTCAATTTTTCATAAAACTGTTCCTGTCAGCATTTATCAAAAACTGTTTAGATCAAGCTCTTCTCAATATTATTTTGAGCCGATTTCTTGTAGGTACCCTTAAAAACATGTTTTAAACATAATTAACGGTTCAGATCATCAAAATATGGTCAGATAATAGGAGGTCCACACCGTAGCAAAATAAAGGATTCCCTCTTTAGAAGGGGACTATATATGTATGAGTGAGCTTCTAATAATGGATCCCTTATTTTGCTACGGTGTGGACCTCCTATTTCTTGATCAAATTATGATGATCTGAACCGTTCAATGTGTTTAGAACGTGTTTTTAAGGGTACCCGTAAGAAATCGGCTCAAAATAATATCCGGAAAGACATGATCCATTCAATTTTTCATAAAACAGTTCCTGTCAGCATTTATCAAAAACTGATTAGATCACGCTCTTCTCGATATTATTTTGAGCCGATTTCTTGCAGGTACCCTTAAAAACATGTTTTAGACATAACGGACGGTTCAGATCATCAAAATTTGGTCAGAAAATAGGAGGTCCACACCGTAGCAAAATAAAGGATCCCTCATTAGAAGGGGACTTATTTTGCTACGGTGTGGACCTTTTATTTCTTGATCAAATTACGATATTCTGAACCGTTCAATGTGTTTAAAACGTGTTTTTAAGGGTACCTGTAAGAAATCGGCTCAAAATATTATCCGGAAAGACTTGATCCATTCAATTTTTCATAAAACTGTTCCTGTCAGTATTTATCAAAAACTGTTTAGATCAAGCTCTTCTCGATATTATTCTGAGCCGATTTCTTGCAGGTACCCTTAAAAACATGTTTTAAACATAATAAACGGTTCAGATCATCAAAATATGGTCAGATAATAGGAGGTCCACACCGTAATAAAATAAAGGATTCCCTCATTAGAAGGGGACTATATATGTATGAGTGAGCTTCTAATAAGGGATCCCTTATTTTGCTACGGTGTGGACCTCCTATTTCTTGATCAAATTATGATGATCTGAACCGTTCAATGTGTTTAGAACGTGTTTTTAAGGGTACCCGTAAGAAATCGGCTCAAAACAATATCCGGAAAGACTTGATCCATTCAATTTTTCATACAACTGTTCCTGTCAGCATTTATCAAAAACTGTTTAGATCACGCTCTTCTCGATATTATTTTGAGCCGATTTCTTGCAGGTACCCTTAAAAACATGTTTTAAACATAACGGACGGTTCAGATCATCAAAAATTGGTCAGAAAATTGGAGGTCCACACCGTAGCAAAATAAAGGATCCCTCATTAGAAGGGGACTTATTTTTTTGCTACGGTGTGGACCTTCTATTTCTTGATCAAATTACGATATTCTGAACCGTTCAATGTGTTTAAAACGTGTTTTTAAGGGTACCCGTATGAAATCGGCTCAAAATAATATCCGGAAAGACTTGAGCCATTCAATTTTTCATAAAACTGTCTTGTCAGCATTTATCAAAAACTATTTAGATCAACCTCTTCTCGATATTATTTTGAGCCGATTTCTTGTAGGTACCCTTAAAAACATGTTTTAAACATAATGAACGGTTCAGATCATCAGAATTTGGTCAGACAATAGGTGGTCCTCACCGTAGCAAAATAAAGGATCTCTCATTAGAAGGCGACTACATATGTATGAGTGAGCTTCTAATAAGGGATCCCTTATTTTGCTACGGTGTGTACCTCCTATTTCTTGATCAAATTACGATGATCTGAACCGTTCAATGTGTTTAAAACGTGTTTTTAAGGGTACCCGTAAGAAATCGGCTCAAAATAATATCCGGAAAGACTTGATCCATTCAATTTTTCATAAAACTGTTCCTGTCAGTATTTATCAAAAACTGTTTAGATCAAGCTCTTCTCGATATTATTTTGAGCCGATTTCTTGCAGGTACCCTTAAAACATGTTTTAAACATAATGAACGGTTCAGATCATCAAAATTTGGTCAGAAAATAGGAGGTCCACACCGTGGCAAAATAAAGGATCCCTCATTAGAAGGGGACTATATATGTACGAGTGAGCTTCTAACCGTTCAATGTGTTTAAAACGTGTTTTTAAGGGAACCCGTAAGAAATCGGCTCAAAATAATATCCGGAAAGACTTGATCCATTCTATTTTTCATAAAACTGTTCCTTTCAGCATTTATCAAAAACTGTTTAGATCAAGCTCTTCTGTATATTATTTTGAGCCGATTTCTTGCAGGTACCCTTAAAAACATGTTTTAAACATAATGAACGGTTCAGATCATCAAAATTTGGTCAAAAAATAGGAGTTCCACGCCGTAGCAAAATAAAGGATCCCTCATTAGAAGGGGACTATATATGTACGAGTGAGCTTCTAATAAGGGATCCCTTATTTTGCTACGGTGTCGACCTCCTATTTCTTGATCAAATTATGATGATCTGAACCGTTCAATGTGTTTAAAACGTGTTTTTAACGGTACCCGTAAGAAATCGGCTCAAAATAATATCCGGAAAAACATGATCCATTCAATTTTTCATAAAACTGTTCCTGTCAGCATTTATCAAAAACTGTTTAGATCAAGCTCTTCTCGATATTATTTTGAGCCGATTTCTTGCAGGTACCCTTAAAAACATGTTTTAAACATAATGAACGGTTCAGATCATCAAAATTTGGTCAGAAAATAGGAGGTTCACACCGTAGCAAAATAAAGGATCCCTCATTAGAAGGGGACTATATATGTACGAGTGAGCTTCTAATAAGGGATCCCTTATTTTGCTACGGTGTGAACCTCCTATTTCTTGATCAAATTATGATGATCTGAACTGTTCAATGTCTTTAAAACGTGTTTTTAGAGGTACCCATAAGAAATCGGCTCAAAATAATATCCGAAAAGACTTGATCCATTCAATTTTTCATAAAACTGTTCCTGTTAGCATTTATCAAAAATTGTTTTGATCAAGCTCTTCTCGATATTATTTTGAGCCGATTTCTTGCAAGTACCGTTAAAAACATGTTTTAAACATAATGAATGGTTCAGATCATCAAAATTTGGTCAGAAGATCCACACCGTACCAAAATAAAGGATCCCTCGTTAGAAGGGGACTATATATGTATGAGCGAGCTTCTAATAAGGGATCCCTTATTTTGATACGGTGTGGACCTCCAATTTCTTGATCAAATTATAATGATCTGAACCGTTCAATGTATTTAAAACGTGTTTTTAAGGCTACCCGTAAGAAATCGGCTCAAAATAATATCCGGAAATACTTGATCCATTCAATTTTTCATAAAACTGTTCCTGTCAGCATTTATCAAAAACCGTTTAGATCAAGCTCTTCTCGATATTATTTTGAGCCGATTTCTTACAGGTACCCTTAAAAACAAGTTTTAAACATAATGAACGGTTCAGATCATCAAAATTTGGTCAGAAAATAGGAGGTGCACACCGTAGCAAAATAAAAGATCCCTCATTAGAAGGGGACTATATATGTATGAGTGAGCTTCTAATAAGGGATCCCTTATTTTGCTACGGTGTGAACCTCCTATTTCTTGATCAAATTATGATGATCTGAACCGTTCAATGTATTTAAAATGTGTTTTTAAGGGTACGCGTAAGAAATCGGCTCAAAATAATATCCGGAAATACTTGATTAATTCAATTTTTCATAAAACTGTTCCTGTCAGCATTTATCAAAAACTGTTTAGATCAAGCTATTCTCGATATTATTTTGAGCCGATTTCTTGCAGGTACCCTTAAAACATGTTTTAAACATAATGAATGGTTCAGATCATCAAAGTATGGTCAGAAAATAGGAGGTCCACACCGTAGCAAAATAAAGGATTCCCTCATTAGAAGGGGACTATATATGTATGAGTGAGCTTCTAATAAGGGATCCCTTATTTTGCTACGGTGTGGACCTCCTATTTCTTGATCAAATTATGATGATCTGAACCGTTCAATGTGTTTAGAACGTGTTTTTAAGGGTACCCGTAAGAGATCGGCTCAAAATAATATCCGGAAAGCCTTGATCCATTCAATTTTTCATACAACTGTTCCTGTCAGCATTTATCAAAAACTGTTTAGATCACGCTCTTCTCGATATTATTTTGAGCCGATTTCTTGCAGGTACCCTTAAAAACATGTTTTAAACATAACGGACGGTTCAGATCATCAAAAATTGGTCAGAAAATAGGAGGTCCACACCGTAGCAAAATAAAGGATCCCTCATTAGAAGGGGACTTATTTTTTTGCTACGGTGTGGACATTCTATTTCTTGATCAAATTACGATATTCTGAACCGTTCAATGTGTTTAAAACGTGTTTTTAAGGGTACCCGTATGAAATCGGCTCAAAATAATATCCGGAAAGACTTGAGCCATTCAATTTTTCATAAAACTGTCTTGTCAGCATTTATCAAAAACTGTTTAGATCAACCTCTTCTCGATATTATTTTGAGCCGATTTCTTGCAGGTACCCTTAAAAACATGTTTTAAACATAATGAACGGTTCAGATCATCAGAATTTGATCAGAAAATAGGTGGTCCTCACCGTAGCAAAATAAAGGATCTCTCATTAGAAGGCGACTATATATGTATGAGTGAGCTTCTAATAAGGGATCCCTTATTTTGCTACGGTGTGGACCTCCTATTTCTTGATCAAATTACGATGATCTGAACCGTTCAATGTGTTTAAAACGTGTTTTTAAGGGTACCCGTAAGAGATCGGCTCAAAATAATATCCGGAAAGACTTGATCCATTCAATTTTTCATAAAACTGTTCCTGTCAGCATTTATCAAAAACTGTTTAGATCAAGCTCTTTTCGATATTATTTTGAGCCGATTTCTTCCAGTTACCCTTAAAAACATGTTTTAAACATAATGAACGGTTCAGATCATCAAAATTTGGTCAGAAAATAGGAGGTCCACACCGTAGCAAAAGAAAAGATCCCTCATTAGAAGGGGACTATATATGTATGAGTCAGCTTCTAATAAGGGATCCCTTATTTTGCTACGGTGTGGACCTCCTATTTCTTGATCAAATTACGATGATCTGAACTGTTCAATGTATTTAAAACGTGTTTTTAAGGGTACCCGTAAGAGATCGGCTCAAAATAATATCCGGAAAGACTTGATTCATTCAATTTTTCATAAAACTGTTCCTCTCAGCATTTATCAAAAACTGTTTAGATCAAGCTCTTCTCGATATTATTTTGAGCCGATTTCTTGCAGGTACCCTTAAAAACATGTTTTAAACATAATGAACGGTCAGATCATCAAAATATGGTCAGAAAATAGGAGGTCCAGACCGTAGCAAAATAAAGGATGCCTCATTAGAAGGGGACTATATATGTATGAGTGAGCTTCCAATAAGGGATCCCTTATTTTGCTACGGTGTGGACCTCCTATTTCTTGATCAAATTATGATGATCTGAACCGTTCAATGTGTTTAAAACGTGTTTTTAAGGGCACCCGTAAGAGATCGGCTCAAAATAATATCCGGAAAGACTTGATGCATTCAATTTTTCATAAAATTGTCCTGTCAGCATTTATCAAAAACTGTTTAGATCAAGCTCTTCTCGATATTATTTTGAGCCGATTTCTTGCAGCTACCCTTAAAAACATGTTTTAAACATAATGAACTGTTCAGATCATCAAAATTTGGTCAGAAAATAGGAGGTCCACACCGTAGCAAAATAAAGGATCCCTCATTAGAAGGGGACTATATATGTATGAGTGAGCTTCTAATAAGGGATCCCTAATTTGGCTACAGTGTGGACCTCTTATTTCTTGATTAAATTACGATCATCTGAACCGTTCAATGTGTTTAAAACGTGTTTTTAAGGGTACCCGTAAGAGATCGGCTCAAAATAATTGACCGGCCGGCAAAAGTGTTTGTCGTTAGGGGTGCCGGCCTGGGGTCAGTGGTTTAATTTCATAAAACTGGACTTTCCTCAAAATATGTAAAAAATGAGTATAGGGATAGTCCGGAGTATCGATCCACAGGGAAAAGAACGTTGTAATTAGAGAATACGCAAATTGGTGCTTTCGACGTTTTGGACGTCAACCTCAAAGTTTTGTTTGGTGCGGTTAAGCAATTATATCAACTAAAAGGAGGATTAAAACTAGATTAAGGAGTGGGGTTAAGTCCTAAAGTTTGGTTCATTCAAATCTTTCGTTGGTCTATCTCTTCTCCTTATAACTCAATCTAACTCCCGGTCCCGGGTTTTAGATCGGAAAATTTTTCGATGAAAATCAGGATTTAAATTCTTAAAATGGTTTTGACGGATCTTTCAAGTTTTAAGGAAATAGGATTAAAAGATGAAGGACATCGATCCAAGTATTAGATATACCAACTCTAAGGATGACTATATCTAAGGAAGGACTTAACTCTTCATTTTTATTTCAAAAGAAAAAGCTTAGAAAGATCCATCAATGGCATTAACAAATTTGGAGAAGATAGAGACCAACATGGTTTTGAATTGAACTTCACATTTAGACTTAACCCACACTAAATTAACTACTCATACTTTGACATGAACAATATAGAAATGAAAGAAAACATAATGAAACAAGCTTATCTAAAGACAATAAGAAAGAACTAAGCAAAACTAGAATGGAATCAGATTCTAAAGTAAGAAGAACAATACTTAAGGAAGAAATGTAAAGAAAACTTGCTAACACTTAAGTGCTTCCAAGAGAATTCAAAGATTCAAAGGGGAACAACACTTAAGAGATTAAGAACTTATCAAAACTTAAAAAAATATTGAAGAACAAAATGAAGAACAGTAGATTAAAGCAATAAAAAAATGGAAGAAGAAAACTCTCAACAGTACTCTCTATATCGGTAAAAACTTTTCTACGTTATAAGGAAATGAATATGATATCAGAGAGAGAGAGGCTACTCTCTTACAAGTAAGGAAAACAACCTAATTAGAATATCCTACCAATCCTTAGTGAAAGTACCAATCTACCCTTTACAATGGCATTAAAAGAAGCTTCTAATTCCCTGATTTGGCCAGAAATCGAGATAAAGTCGGCCCCACAAAATCTGCCGATTTTGGGTCTCTACCGATAGGAGTGAATCTCTACCGGTAGAGAACCCTACTGTCTTTTTCTAAATTCTTCTCTCTACCGATAGGACTGACCCTCTACCGGTAGAGAAGTCTTCTGACTTCTTCTGGATTTTTCTTTCTACCGATAGGACTGACCCTCTATCGGTAGAGAAGTCTTCTGACTTTTTCTGGTTCTTCTCTCTACCGATAGGACTGACCCTCTGCCGGTAGAGAAGTCTTCTGACTTTTTCTGGTTCTTCTCTCTACCGATAGGACTGACCCTCTACCGGTAGAGAAGTCTTCTGACTTTTTCTGGTTCTTCTCTCTACCGATAGGACTGACCCTCTACCGGTAGAGAAGTCTTCTTACTGGCCTTGATTTCTTCTTCTCTACCGATAGGACTTGTTTCTCTATCGGTAGAGAAACCTTCTGAGTAAATTTCCTGGGCTTCTTCATTTTTCATCCCAACTTCACTTCCGTCATTCCCAGGCCTTTCTTGGCTCTCAAACAAAGCCGTAATTGGTCCGAGCCTTTGGTTCGGACTTGAGCTTTACAACATTCTTTTAATGCGTGGGAACCTGCAAAGAGTACAAAAAACAACTGTGCGTGCAATATCAACTAGATAAATATACTTGCCTACGCATAATTGCTAAAATGAGTACAATGAGCCACGTTATTATGCAAAATAGTGCGCTCATCACACCCCCCGACTTGAAGGTTGCTAGTCCCGCATCATACTAAAAACAACAAAAACAGAGAGTTCTCATGAAAACGCGATTCCACCCTATGCTTGATTCAATATTTTATTCATGGATAAAGTATATACTTCAACCCAATGAGTTGCCATCCATTCATATGTAACCCCATGAACCATATCGAGCACGTGAGAAAAGCCCATAGTTTAAGCTTTATTGACCAAAGCGAGCCTCGATTCCAATTCTCACAGGTTGCCCTCACAATAACGTTTACGCTCTAAGAAATTGCATCCCCACCCTTTAACATGTAAACCGGAAATATGGCTGTGCAACGGGTAATTGCGCGCAACCATGAAGGAAGTAATAAGTGGGTAATCAAGGACTTTTGTGGTTGCAGTATGGAAATATCAAATTCTTATCCATGCAACTTGCTATCATGCATCAAAATAGAATTTCAAACATAACAAGGATCTATTAGGACTTAGAAATGTAATAATCGTGGGTTCATTCATTTAGATGGATCATACAAAATTGGTGCCGACTGAACTGTGGTTAGGTTAACTACCCAACATGCACAAAGTGCCCCATACAACGATAATCAAGACCCAACGACTCACTTGACTTGACTCGACTCGACTCTACTTCCTACTTATGATCACCCTACTCGTCTCCCCCCTGAATTTCCTCTTCTGAGTCACCACTGATCTCTTCTTCTGTCTCACTTTCTTCCTCCTCCTGCTCACCCTCGGACACATATGGGCGTCCAGATTGAGATGCCACATGTTCCATTGTGTACTCTTGCCTCCGCAGAATCCGCTTCTGGGTTTTGAGGATCTCCTTCTGTGTCTTTTTAATTTCTGTCTGACGACAGAAGATCTTTTTCATTAATTTCCACATCTTGCCCTTGAATGAGCTCTTATCAGATTTCCCCACAGGAGGGGCAGTGGTTGATGCAGCGGCCCTTGCAGGAGGTTGTCTGTTTCTTTGCAGGGATGGTGGACGCCTATATTCAGTAGGATCCTTCGAGTGAGCATTGCTTTTGCTCGCGGTTACGCCCGAAATTGGGCCCAATCCCTTAGTCTTCACATCACTTGTGGATTCAGGAACCCCGGCTCGGATACAAAGTTGGGTTATCAGTGCCGGATAAGGAAAATTTGCCCGAAGCATTGTTCCTGTGCGGTACTCCACCAACTGCCTAAACATGAACCGCCCTATATCCATTATATCATCGTGCAGAAAAGCATACACCAATTGGACCTCTTTTCGTCCCAAAAGTTTCTCAACCCCTCGGGGGTAGAGATTGAAATACAGAATCTTGTTCATCAAACGGTATTCTTCTTTAAGGCTTCCCACGGGGAATAGCCCTTGAAACTCCTCCGGGTGTACAAACATTTCATCCGCGTAGAACCGCGGGTCGTACACATCTTCCTCTTCATTTTTCGGGAAGGTACACATGGTTTCATCATATGCAGGACATCCCAAATATAACGTGATAATCATTGGACTAACGAGTACTTGTATACCTCTCACCGTTGATGTTATATAATCCCTTGCTTCCGGAATGATCAGGTTTTCAAAGAATTCTTGCACCATTGGTCGGATGTATCCCTCAACCGGATCAAACCATATCTTCAAACCCCGATCCCGAATGCTCAACACCACTTCAGTTTCCCCAATGTGTTGCCTGTCCACCATACGTTCGCAAGTAACCTTCCTATCTGCCATGGATAATTCCCATTTTCCCTTGGTTTTCTTTGAACCCTTGGTTTTCTTTGTCTTGCTTGTTGAAGAAGAGGCCTTTCTTTTTCCCCTTCGTACTTCCTCCCTACGCGCGGTGACAGCCTCTTCTTGCCTCAACACATCTTCTTCTTCCTCTCTAACATTCGGAATCTTGGTTCTAGCCATGGAGGGAAGTGGAGGAACAAGGGTTTGGTGTTTATGTCGAGTTGGAGGATGAACAGTGCTCGAAAATGGGGTATCGGTAGTGAGGAAGTGAGAGGGGTGGGGTGGGTATCGGTATTTATGGTTGGAATCGGAAAGGGTTGTGATTTTTGGGTGTATCGGTAGTGGGGAGGTGAGAAATCGCGATGTGTGGAGAGAGAGAGAAAAATCGGACCGGTAGGAGAAGGGTTGTGACGTTTGATTTTTGGCCGATCTGGGGTTTTATTCCGAATTTTCCCGTCTCTACCGATAGAGACAATTCCTCTACCTGTAGAGCAGTCTACTGATTTTTCCCCAAACTTCTTTCTACCGATAGGCACAATTCCTCTACCGGTAGAGAAGTCTTCTGACTTTTTGTCACACCTTTCCCTACCAATAGGCATTATCCTCTACCGGTAGTACTTCTCTGTGCTTTGTCTCTACCGATAGACATTATCCTCTACCGGTAGAGAGGTCTACTGGCCCGAATTCTGCCTTTTGCCCAATTTCTTCAAATTTTTTCTTTTTTTCTTCTCAAAACCCTTCAACACATCCCCAAACCACCCTTTTAGCTCCGGCTTCCTAAGTGTTTCTCAAAGATTGGTTGACTCGGACTTGGTTCAAGATTGGAATTACGGGACTCATATGTGGTTTATTTAAGCAATGATGGCCTAATTTCCTTTCCTTGATATGCGATGAATTCCACATTGATGCATGCGAGATGCGAAGCATGAATTGAGCATGACATGGATTAATATAGAGTGATAGAGTGTATGGGATGCTTTGCAATATAAATCTCCACTCTAAATGGTCAATTCACTCAATTTACTAACCTTACTCAAGATATTCCAAATGGTTCATGGTTATGCGAGTGAATGGAACAAAATTATTAAGCATAAGCTGCAATTCAACTTTCATGAGAAATGGAACAAAAATTTAAAAAAAATTGGGACTAAAATGACTCAATTAACACTAAAATTTGGACTAACCCTCCCCCCCCCAACTTGAAATTTGCATTGTCCTCAATGCAAGAAGACAACGCACCATTAAGCATAAAAGAGGGCCGATCATACCTGCGAGGTGGAATGTCAACCACCATATACCTCGACCAAGTTTGAGGATTTCTCGTCACGTGCACTGTTTGTCATTGGAAGGGCTTCCAAGGTGTACTCTTTCGGCTCCAACTTGTGGACCATAGCTAGTCACATAGGATCATCGCCGGAGCTTTGTTGGACTAACAACCGTAGCACATAGCTACACCCATGACTTTGGGCTCTTGAATGCCGCATTCACCCCGTACTTAGACCCAAACTACCAAGGCTGATGTGGTAGCGTGTACACCTTGCGAAGACTGAACCACCAACTACCTACTAAGAGCAAACATGACTACATGGGACACAAAATTTTCATTAGCAGGTTAGTCCAAAAATGACAATAAATGAAAGTAAGCAATAAATCCACCAACTTCTTCACGCGAAGGACACGAGTACTACTTTTCTTCCTTGTCAAAGACTGTGTTTCCCTATTGTTGGAAGGACAGTATGCGTGGGGTTCAACAATATCTAGAGAAGCAGCGCCATCATCTAATAGGCTACCACTCCCTTTGGAGGGGGTCCCCCCAAATTCCTTACCCCTTCATTCTGCTTTGAAGCAATCTCCACGGAACTTGACACTAAAGCCGAAAGGGTTCAGACAGATTTCTCATTGTCCACGCGCCTGCCGTCAGACCCAACCTCAAGGTACTACATACGTAGCTTGACAAGGTGGCTATACCAGACCATCTGATGCCGTTCGACCACGGCAAACACTGGAGGTATCACATACTCCACGGATTTATAGTCTCCTAGACTTCAAGTAAAGCTCACGGACCCAAAGGATTGGGGTCCACATGGTCCACATCGAACCCGTCATAGACTGGGTCTCTCAATTCCTCTACGGATTCCTCAGGATCAAATTTTTCAATGTAAGGTTTTAACCGGTGACCATTTGATACGAATGAGCTTCGTATGTTGACGGATCGTCCAAGAACAGGTTCGGGATTGATAAATAAGATGGAACCGTGACACAAACTTTAGATCTTAGAGCACCTTGGTAAAGACCTCGACACAAGAAGAATCAAAGCAAGCACCTTGGTATTGGGATGACGCCACAACGGTTGTGATTGAGCCGTTGATAAGTCGGGAAGGTCGCCACGGAATTGCTCCCGATAAGACCGAGTTCGTGATGAACTAAAGGAGAAGAAATTCTCACAAGTTAAATTTCAAAATCTGAGTTGTTTTCATCCATGAACAAGCTTACAATTTTAAAGGAAAAACAAGAAACAAACAAACTAGCTAGGGGTGGCTGGCCTTCCTTGTAATGATGAGTTGGAGTTTTCCTGCCCAATAGTTGGATGTGGGCGGCAAAAGGGAGTGGTTTGTTTGGGTGGTGGTGAAGTTTTCAAACAAGCAAGTGAAGAGTTGGAATAATGGTGGTTGGCAAAGCATTTAATGCTTTGTTGGAATGTTTGTTGAGTGGAGATTAAACAAATCTTGCAAGGGGGAAAAATGGCTGGCGGTTGTAGGGTCTTGAAGGCATGTTGGTTAATGTTCTAGAGTTGCTTTTTGGATTAATTTTGCTGCCCATGCATGGAGGGCTCTTCTTGGTCCGGGCTGCTCAAGGCCGGGCCTCATTGCTCGCGGGTTCTTCCATTCCGGGCTTCCAAGCAAAGGTGGTCACATGGAGGATCTTGGTGGCGCCTTGCTCAGCATAAGAGGTGGCCATGCAGCTCCGCACCACGTCTTGTAAGGCTCGGGCCTTGGATCTTGTAATTGGGCCCTCCGGAATGTGTAAGTCCTCGGCTCCCTCCTCGGCTCCATTGTCTTGTGCATCATCTTCCTCATGATCCGTGCTCATGCTCGTATCACCATTCACCTTAAAAGTTGTTCCATTCTTGGGGTTCTCAAGTTCAACCGCTCCATGAGTGGAGACGGTTTTCACAATGTAGGGACCTCCCCACCAGGATCGCAATTTACCCGGAAATAAATGCAACCTCGAGTTGTACAATAAGACTTTTTGGCCCGGGGTGAATGTTTTCCGGACAATATTCTTGTCGTGAAAGGCCTTAACCTTACACTTGTAAATGTGGGCATTGTCGTAAGCATCCTGGCGGATTTCTTCAAGCTCATCCAATTGGAGCTTGCGGTGGGCACCCGCTTCGGGCATCCGATAATTCAATTGTTTGATAGCCCAAAAAGCCTTGTGCTCCATTTCCACCGGTAAGTGGCAAGCCTTGCCATATACCAAGCGGTAAGGAGACATGCCCAACACGGTTTTATAAGCAGTACGGTAAGCCCACAAAGTATCAATTAGTCTAAGAGACCAATCTTTGCGATTCGGGTTCACCGTTTTCTCAAGGATGTGCTTGATTTCACGGTTGGCCAATTCAGCTTGGCCATTGGTCTGTGGGTGGTACGCAGTGGACACTTTGTGGTTGACCCCATATTTCTTCACTAAGGCTTCCATAGGGCGATTGCAGAAGTGTGTGCCCTGATCACTGATTAGGGCTTTAGGCATCCCAAACCGGGAGAAGATGTTCTCCTTAAGGAATCGGACCACAACAGAGTGGTCATTGGTTTGGGTTGGAATGGCCTCCACCCATTTGGACACGTAGTCCACGGCTAACAGAATGTAGAGATTCCCAAACGAATTGGGAAAAGGACCCATGAAATCGATGCCCCAACAATCGAAAACTTCAATGATTAAGATAGGTTGGAGGGGCATCATGTTATGCCGGGATAAAGCACCCAACTCTTGACAGCGCGGGCAAGCCTTGCAGAATTCAAAGGCATCCTTGAAGATGTGAGGCCAATAGAAGCCACACTGCAAAATTTTAGCAGCTGTCTTCTTTGAGGAAAAATGCCCGCCACATGCCTCGGTGTGGCAAAAGGTCAAGATTGACTTTTGTTCATCATCGGGCACACACCGCCGGACAATTTGGTCCGGGCAGAATTTAAAGAGATAGGGATCATCGAAGACGAATCTCCTCACCTCAGCCAGAAATTTTCTCCTATCTTGAGGAGTCCAATGTGATGGGAGTTGTCCCGTGGCCAAGTAATTGGCAATATCAGCATACCACGGGCAACTGGAAATGGCCAAGAGTTGCTCATCAGGAAAGGAGTCGGGAATGGGTATGTTAGAGGTGTGATCCTCAAACTCGAGGCGAGACAAATGGTCCGCCACGACATTCTCAACCCCTTTTTTGTCTTTGATGGTCAAGTCAAACTCTTGCAACAGAAGTACCCACCGAATGAGCCGAGCTTTGGCATCGGGCTTAGTGAGCAGATATTTAAGAGCTGCATGGTCGGTGTAGACTATTATAGGTGATCCGATGAGATAGGATCGAAACTTGTCTAAAGCAAAGACAACCGCCAACAACTCTTTCTCAGTGGTCGTGTAATTCATTTGAGCTTCGTTTAAAGTTTTGCTCGCATAAGAGATTACACAAGGAACCTTGTCTCTCCGTTGGCCGAGCACAGCGCCTATAGCATAGTCACTGGCATCGCACATGAGCTCAAAGGGCAGGTTCCAATCGGGTGATCGCACGATTGGAGTAGTAGTGAGACTGATTTTTAATTGTGAAAAAGCCTCCTCGCAATCGTGTGTCCACTCGAAAGGTGTGTCCTTCGTGAGTAAATGACACAACGGACGGGATATGGCGCTAAAGTTCTGGATAAAGCGCCGATAGAATCCAGCGTGTCCAAGGAAGGAACGGATATCCTTGACACACTTAGGGGTAGGTAACTTAGAGATGAGCTCTATTTTTTATTGGTCTACCTCAATCCCCTTTGAAGACATGATGTGACCGAGGACAATACCGTGAGTGACCATGAAATGGCACTTCTCCCAATTTAAAACCAGGTTTTTTTCCTCACATCTAACAAGAACCCTCTCCAGATTCTCCAAGCAAGACTCAAAGGAGTCCCCGAACACAGAAAAATCATCCATGAACACCTCTACAATTTTTTCGATCATGTCGCTAAAGATGCCCGTCATACACCGAGAGAAGGTGCCGGGGGCATTGCAAAGCCCGAAGGGCATGCGACGATATGCAAAGGTGCCGAATGGACATGTGAAAGTTGTCTTTTCTTGGTCTTCCAGAGGCCTCTATCTGATTATACCCCGAATACCCGTCTAGGAAACAGTAGAAAGCATGGCCAGCCACCCTCTCTAACATTTGATCAATGAAGGGAAGAGGGAAGTGGTCTTTCCGGGTACCGGCGTTGAGTTTTCTATAATCTATACAGACGCGCCAACCGGTGACAACTCGAGTGGGAATTAACTCCCCACTCTCATTGGGCACAACAGTGACGCCAGACTTTTTGGGCACAACCTGGATGGGGCTTACCCATTTACTATCAGCTATCGGGTATATGATACCCACATCCAGTAACTTCAGAACCTCATCTCTCACCACATCTCTCATGATCGGGTTCAAACGCCGTTGAGGTTGGCGAGATGGCTTAATCTCATCATCTAGATAGATGCGGTGAGTACACAATAGCGGGCTGATCCCGTGAATATCAGCAATGGTCCACCCTAAAACAGATTTGTGGGCCCTCAGAATTTCCAATAAAGCAGCTTCTTGGGGATTGTCTAGACTGGATGAGATGACAACCGGGAAAGTTTCAGAATTCCCCAAGAAAGCATACTTCAAGGTAGATGGTAAACTTTTGAGCTCGGGCTTGGGTGGTTTAACAGAAGATGGTAGAGCCCGAGCTGTCGGTGGTGGTAGTTTTTCAAAGTTGGGTACCCACTTTTCAGTACCCAACACCTCTTCTTCATTCAGGAGGGAGTAAATGTACTCAACCTCGGGAGAGTCTAGGAATTCAGTCTCTTCCACAGTAAGCATGGCCTCTAGGGGGTCGGAAAAGAGATGACAATCGACGTGCTCTTGAACAAGTGCGTCTATAACGCTCACATCACGGATGTCATCATCATCCCCCATTTGGCTCCCAATGTTAAAAATGTTGAGCTCGAGGGTCATGTTCCCAAACGTCATTTTAAGCAGCCCATTCCGACAATAGATCACTACGTTGGATGTGGCCAAGAAAGGCCTTCCAAGTATGATGGGCGTTTGGGCTTGCAGATTGGACGTGGGACAAGTATCAAGGACTATGAAGTCCACCGGGTACACAAAATTGTCCACTTGGACAAGCACATCTTCCACCAAACCCCTTGGTACCCGGACACTACGGTCAGCTAATTGGAGGGTCACCGAGGTTGGTTTCATATCCCCCAACCCAAGTTGCTTATACACAGAGTATGGCAACAAATTCACACTGGCCCCCAAGTCAAGCAGGGCCTTCTCCACTACCTTCCTCCCAACTCTCACAGAAATTGTAGGACACCCGGGGTC
Organism: Arctostaphylos glauca; assembly: GCA_019985065.2. Taxonomy (NCBI): domain Eukaryota; kingdom Viridiplantae; phylum Streptophyta; class Magnoliopsida; order Ericales; family Ericaceae; genus Arctostaphylos; species Arctostaphylos glauca. The sequence goes on from JAHSPW020000006.1 coordinate 19,848,239, forward strand.
CTTGTACTTTGGTGCAATGGGGGTCTGTATGATTGAACTCACTTGCTGAGTCAAGAATACCTTCTTTTGCACGTTGTGCTTGCGCTTTATTGTGCACAAGTCCTTCAAAAATTTGGCATAGGAAGGTATTTGCTTGATTGCATCAAGCAACGGGATATTGATCATCACTTGTTTGAAGAGCTCGAATATCTCGTTGGAGTTCGTCAACTTGGGTAGAGGCCTCAATCTTTGTGGGAAAGGGGCCGGCATTGGGCAAGTTGAGACCATGGGTTCTCCCATAGGAGCAGAAGTGGATGTGGAAATGGGGGAAGGTTGAGGCAAAACACTCACCGGGACATCTTCTTGGTGTTGTGGAGTAGGCACCGGAGGAGGAGTGAGGATTGTTTTAGGGAGAATGGTCTTATCGACCTCTTTCCCACTCCTCAATGTGGTGATGGCCTTAGCTTGTTCCACATTTGACCCAGAAGGAGAATTTCCTTGTACAAAATGACCACCTTGGGGATTTGCTTGTGGTTGTGCGGGAAATTTCCCTTTCTCATGTTGCATAGTCCCCAAAGTGGTGGTCAACTTGGTGAGTTGGGAACGGATGTCCCCAATGGCTTGGGTGTTCTGTTCATTGACATTTGCTTGCCCTTGCATGAACATTTGCAAGGTATCCTCCAAGCTTCGCCGGTTAGGCGGTTGGTAAGAGTTGGGACCCGTGGAGGGACCCGGAGGATTGTAGGAATTTGGTGGATACCGCGGTGGTGCCGGCCCTTGTGCATTTTGATGGGCCGGGTATTGTCCTTGGAATCCCGGGGTCCTTGGGGTTGTGCACCCGCCTCATTGTTCCTCCAACTAAAATTGGGATGATTTCTCAATCCCGGATGGTAGTTGTTGTTGTTGAAGGGCACATTGCTAGGCTTTTGCCCTTGGTGAAGGGCGTGGATTTCAGCTTGGTCCGAACCATGAAGTACCTCTTTGAAAGCTGGTATGGTTGGACAGATATTGGTAGTGTGGTCCATGGTGTCACAAATGGCACAAGCCTCCCCGGGCTTTGAAATAGAAGAGACCTCATTCACCTTATTTATCTCCAATTTCTCTAGTTTCCTAGAGAGGTGGTCGAGGCGTTTACTGATGTCCTCCTCGTCCCAAGGCACGTATTTGCCCATGGTTCCGTGACTAGTGGGGGGTTTGTAAGAGCGATCATTGGGATCCGAATAATCCCATGATTGGTTATTCTCCGCTGGCTCATCTAGATAAGCTAAAGCCGCGGAGCCTCCTTGGTTCAGAAATTCCCCACTAGTCATGAGGTTGATAAATTGGCGATTGCGGACTGAGATGGCTTCGTAGAAGAATGCCACAATCTACCAATCCTCATACCCGTGATGAGGGACAGCGAGGAGGCGCTCCTTGTATCTCTCCCAACATGAACAGAAAGATTCGTTGGGTATTTCCTCGAAGTTTTGAATCTTTTTTTTAAGGTGGTGGTGCGGTGGAGTGGAAACCATTTTTTGTGGAATTCGACCTGCATCTCCACCCAACTTGTCACCGAATGAGCCCTCAAGGAGAGAAACCATCGCTTGGCCTTCTCCTTGAGAGAAAAGGGAAAGAGTTTCAGACGCGCCATCTCAAGGTGAGCGGACACGTTGGTGAAGGTGTTCACCACCTCCTCGAACTCTTTGATATGGACATAGCAGTTTTCCGATTCCATCCCATAGAAGGTGGGCAACATGCCAAGCATGTTAGGCTTGACATGGAATTGTTGTCCTTCGGGAGTATCGGTTGGAAAGCGTATGCACGAGGTGGTGGTGGTGTGAGTGGGGTGCAAGTAGTCCCGCATGGTGCGACCCATGGGTGCGTCATTTTCATCACGGTGTTCGGCCATTGGATTGAAAGGAAGATTGTCTTAGCGAATTAGCCGATGTGTCGCGTCACGAGTGTAAACACTCATACACCAAAGACAGTCTCCGAATCAATCAAGTATTAATGAAAAAGAAAAGAAAATAAAATCTGCAAATTACACGTCCCTTTGGCTTGCGTTACACCTTAGGTTTACCAATATGGGTAGGTTAAAGGTTTCCGCCAAAGAAACTTGCACTTTGCAAAATCTACGATTCTCTAAATCAACTGTACTAATTCCCCGGCAACGGCGCCAAAAACATGACCGGCCGGCAAAAGTGTTTGTCGTTAGGGGTGCCGGCCTGGGGTCAGTGGTTTAATTTCATAAAACTGGACTTTCCTCAAAATAAGTAAAAAATGAGTATAGGGATAGTCCGGAGTATCGATCCACAGGGAAAAGAACGTTGTAATCAGAGAATATGCAAATTGGTGCTTTCGACGTTTCGGACGTCAACCTCAAAGTTTTGTTTGGTGCGGTTAAGCAATTATATCAACTAAAAGGAGGATTAAAACTAGATTAAGGAGTGGGGTTAAGTCCTAAAGTTTGGTTCATTCAAATCTTTCGTTGGTCTATCTCTTCTCCTTATAACTCAATCTAACTCCCGGTCCCGGGTTTTAGATCGGAAAATTTTTCGATGAAAATCAGGATTTAAATTCTTAAAATGGTTTTGACGGATCTTTCAAGTTTTAAGGAAATAGGATTAAAAGATGAAGGACATCGATCCAAGTATTAGATATACCAACTCTAAGGATGACTATATCTAAGCAAGGACTTAACTCTTCATTTTTATTTCAAAAGAAAAAGCTTAGAAAGATCCATCAATGGCATTAACAAATTTGGAGAAGATAGAGACCAACATGGTTTTGAATTGAACTTCACATTTAGACTTAACCCACACTAAATTAACTACTCATACTTTGACATGAACAATATAGAAATGAAAGAAAACATAATGAAACAAGCTTATCTAAAGACAATAAGAAAGAACTAAGCAAAACTAGAATGGAATCAGATTCTAAAGTAAGAAGAACAATACTTAAGGAAGAAATGTAAAGAAAACTTGCTAACACTTAAGTGCTTCCAAGAGAATTCAAAGATTCAAAGGGGAACAACACTTAAGAGATTAAGAACTTATCAAAACTTAAAGAAATATTGAAGAACAAAATGAAGAACAGTAGATTAAAGCAATAAAAAAATGGAAGAAGAAAACTCTCAACAGTACTCTCTATATCGGTAAAAACTTTTCTACGTTATAAGGAAATGAATATGATATCAGAAAGAGAGAGGCTACTCTCTTACAAGTAAGGAAAACAACCTAATTAGAATATCCTACCAATCCTTAGTGAAAGTACCAATCTACCCTTTACAATGGCATTAAAAGAAGCTTCTAATTCCCTGATTTGGCCAGAAATCGAGATAAAGTCGGCCCCACAAAATCTGCCGATTTTGGGTCTCTACCGATAAGAGTGAATCTCTACCGGTAGAGAACCCTACTGTCTTTTTCTAAATTCTTCTCTCTACCGATAGGACTGACCCTCTACCGGTAGAGAAGTCTTCTGACTTCTTCTGGATTCTTCTTTCTACCGATAGGACTGACCCTCTACCGGTAGAGAAGTCTTCTGACTTTTTCTGGTTCTTCTCTCTACCGATAGGACTGACCCTCTACAGGTAGAGAAGTCTTCTGACTTTTTCTGGTTCTACTCTCTACCGATAGGACTGACCCTCTACCGGTAGAGAAGTCTTCTTACTGGCCTTGATTTCTTCTTCTCTACCGATAGGACTTGTTTCTCTATCGGTAGAGAAACCTTCTGAGTAAATTTCCTGGGCTTCTTCATTTTTCATCCCAACTTCACTTCCGTCATTCCCAGGCCTTTCTTGGCTCTCAAACAAAGCCGTAATTGGTCCGAGCCTTTGGTTCGGACTTGAGCTTTACAACATTCTTTTAATGCCTGGGAACCTGCAAAGAGTACAAAAAACAACTACGCGTGCAATATCAACTAGATAAATATACTTGCCTACGCATAATTGCTAAAATGAGTACAATGAGCCACGTTATTATGCAAAATAGTGCGCACATCAATAATATCCGGAAAGACTTGATCCATTCAATTTTTCATAAAACTGTTCCTGTCAGCATTTATCAAAAACTGTTTAGATCAAGCTCTTCTCGATATTATTTTGAGCCGATTTCTTGCAGGTACCCTTAAAAACATGTTTTAAACATAATGAACGGTTCAGATTATCAAAATTTGGTCAGAAAATAGGAGGTCCACACCGTAGCAAAATAAAGGATCCCTCATTAGAAGGAGACTATATATGTATGAGTGAGCTTCTAATAAGGGATCCCTTATTTTGCTACGGTATGGACCTCCTATTTCTTGATCAAATTATGATGATCTGAACCGTTCAATGTGTTTAAAACGTGTATATAAGGGTACCCGCAAGAGATCGGCTCAAAATAATATCTGGAAAGACTTGATCCATTCAATTTTTCATAAAACTGTTCCTGTCAGAATTTATCAAAAACTATTTAGATCAAGCTCTTCTCGATATTATTTTGAGCCGATTTCTTGCAGGCACCCTTAAAAACATGTTTTAAACATAATGAACGGTTCAGATCATCAAAATTTGGTCAGAAAATAGGAGGTCCACACCGTAGCAGAATAAAGGATCCCTCATTAGAAGGGAACTCTATATATGTACGAGTGAGCTTCTAATAAGGGATCCCTTATTTTGCTACGGTGTGGACCTCCTATTTCTTGATAAAATTATGATGATCTGAACCGTTCAATGTGTTTAAAACGTGTTTTTAAGGGTACCCGTAAGAGATCGGCTCAAAATAATATCCGGAAAGACTTGATCCATTCAATTTTTCATGAAACTGTTCCTGTCAGCATTTCTCAATAACTATTTGGATCAAGCTCTTCTCGATATTATTTTGAGCCGATTTCTTGCAGGTACCCTTAAAAACATGTTTTCAACATAATGAACGGTTCAGATCATCTAAATTTGGTCAGAAAATAGGAGGTACACACCATAGCAAAATAAAGGATCCCTCATTAGAAGGGGACTATATATGTATGAGTGAGCTTTTAATAAGGGATCTCTTATTTTGCTACGGTGTGGACCTCCTATTTCTTGATCAAATTATGATGATCTGAACCGTTCAATGTGTTTAAAACGTGTTTTTAAGGGTACCCGTAAGAGATCGGCTCAAAATAATATCCGGAAAGACTTGATCCATTCAATTTTTCATGAAACTATTCCTGTCAGCATTTATCAAAAACTGTTTAAATCAAACTCTTCTCGATATTATTTTGAGCCGATTTCTTGCAGGTACCCTTAAAAACATGTTTTAAACATAATGAACGGTTCAGATCATCAAAATTTGGTCAGAAAATAGGAGGTCCACACCGTAGCAGAATAAAGGATCCCTGATTAGAAGGGGACTATATATGTACGAGTGAGCTTCTAATAAGGGATCCCTTATTTTGCTACGGTGTGGACCTCCTATTTCTTGATCAAATTATGATGATCTGAACCGTTCAATGTGTTTCAAACGTGTTTTTAAGGGTACCCGTAAGAGATCGGCTAAAAATAATATCGGGAAAAATTTGATCCATTCAATTTTTCATAAAACTGTTCCTGTCAGCATTTATCAAAAACTGTTTAGATCAAGCTCTTCTCGATATTATTTTGAGCCGATTCCTTGCAGGTACTCTTAAAAACATGTTTTAAACATAATGAACGGTTCAGATCATCAAAATTTGGTCAGAAAATAGGAGGTCCTCACCGTAGCAAAATAAAGGATCCCTCATTAGAAGGAGACTATATATGTATGAGTGAGCTTCTAATAAGGGATCCCTTATTTTGCTACGGTATGGACCTCCTATTTCTTGATCAAATTATGATGATCTGAACCGTTCAATGTGTTTAAAACGTGTATATAAGGGTACCCGCAAGAGATCGGCTCAAAATAATATCTGGAAAGACTTGATCCATTCAATTTTTCATAAAACTGTTCCTGTCAGCATTTATCAAAAACTATTTAGATCAAGCTCTTCTCGATATTATTTTGAGCCGATTTCTTGCAGGCACCCTTAAAAACATGTTTTAAACATAATGAACGGTTCAGATCATCAAAATTTGGTCAGAAAATAGGAGGTCCACACCGTAGCAGAATAAAGGATCCCTCATTAGAAGGGAACTCTATATATGTACGAGTGAGCTTCTAATAAGGGATCCCTTATTTTGCTACGGTGTGGACCTCCTATTTCTTGATAAAATTATGATGATCTGAACCGTTCAATGTGTTTAAAACGTGTTTTTAAGGGTACCCGTAAGAGATCGGCTCAAAATAATATCCGGAAAGACTTGATCCATTCAATTTTTCATGAAACTGTTCCTGTCAGCATTTCTCAATAACTATTTGGATCAAGCTCTTCTCGATATTATTTTGAGCCGATTTCTTGCAGGTACCCTTAAAAACATGTTTTCAACATAATGAACGGTTCAGATCATCTAAATTTGGTCAGAAAATAGGAGGTACACACCATAGCAAAATAAAGGATCCCTCATTAGAAGGGGACTATATATGTATGAGTGAGCTTTTAATAAGGGATCTCTTATTTTGCTACGGTGTGGACCTCCTATTTCTTGATCAAATTATGATGATCTGAACCGTTCAATGTGTTTAAAACGTGTTTTTAAGGGTACCCGTAAGAGATCGGCTCAAAATAATATCCGGAAAGACTTGATCCATTCAATTTTTCATGAAACTATTCCTGTCAGCATTTATCAAAAACTGTTTAAATCAAACTCTTCTCGATATTATTTTGAGCCGATTTCTTGCAGGTACCCTTAAAAACATGTTTTAAACATAATGAACGGTTCAGATCATCAAAATTTGGTCAGAAAATAGGAGGTCCACACCGTAGCAGAATAAAGGATCCCTGATTAGAAGGGGACTATATATGTACGAGTGAGCTTCTAATAAGGGATCCCTTATTTTGCTACGGTGTGGACCTCCTATTTCTTGATCAAATTATGATGATCTGAACCGTTCAATGTGTTTCAAACGTGTTTTTAAGGGTACCCGTAAGAGATCGGCTAAAAATAATATCGGGAAAAATTTGATCCATTCAATTTTTCATAAAACTGTTCCTGTCAGCATTTATCAAAAACTGTTTAGATCAAGCTCTTCTCGATATTATTTTGAGCCGATTCCTTGCAGGTACTCTTAAAAACATGTTTTAAACATAATGAACGGTTCAGATCATCAAAATTTGGTCAGAAAATAGGAGGTCCACACCGTAGCAAAATAAAGGATCCCTCATTAGAAGGAGACTATATATGTATGAGTGAGCTTCTAATAAGGGATCCCTTATTTTGCTACGGTATGGACCTCCTATTTCTTGATCAAATTATGATGATCTGAACCGTTCAATGTGTTTAAAACGTGTATATAAGGGTACCCGCAAGAGATCGGCTCAAAATAATATCTGGAAAGACTTGATCCATTCAATTTTTCATAAAACTGTTCCTGTCAGCATTTATCAAAAACTATTTAGATCAAGCTCTTCTCGATATTATTTTGAGCCGATTTCTTGCAGGCACCCTTAAAAACATGTTTTAAACATAATGAACGGTTCAGATCATCAAAATTTGGTCAGAAAATAGGAGGTCCACACCGTAGCAGAATAAAGGATCCCTCATTAGAAGGGAACTCTATATATGTACGAGTGAGCTTCTAATAAGGGATCCCTTATTTTGCTACGGTGTGGACCTCCTATTTCTTGATAAAATTATGATGATCTGAACCGTTCAATGTGTTTAAAACGTGTTTTTAAGGGTACCCGTAAGAGATCGGCTCAAAATAATATCCGGAAAGACTTGATCCATTCAATTTTTCATGAAACTGTTCCTGTCAGCATTTCTCAATAACTATTTGGATCAAGCTCTTCTCGATATTATTTTGAGCCGATTTCTTGCAGGTACCCTTAAAAACATGTTTTCAACATAATGAACGGTTCAGATCATCTAAATTTGGTCAGAAAATAGGAGGTACACACCATAGCAAAATAAAGGATCCCTCATTAGAAGGGGACTATATATGTATGAGTGAGCTTTTAATAAGGGATCTCTTATTTTGCTACGGTGTGGACCTCCTATTTCTTGATCAAATTATGATGATCTGAACCGTTCAATGTGTTTAAAACGTGTTTTTAAGGGTACCCGTAAGAGATCGGCTCAAAATAATATCCGGAAAGACTTGATCCATTCAATTTTTCATGAAACTATTCCTGTCAGCATTTATCAAAAACTGTTTAAATCAAACTCTTCTCGATATTATTTTGAGCCGATTTCTTGCAGGTACCCTTAAAAACATGTTTTAAACATAATGAACGGTTCAGATCATCAAAATTTGGTCAGAAAATAGGAGGTCCACACCGTAGCAGAATAAAGGATCCCTGATTAGAAGGGGACTATATATGTACGAGTGAGCTTCTAATAAGGGATCCCTTATTTTGCTACGGTGTGGACCTCCTATTTTCTTGATCAAATTATGATGATCTGAACCGTTCAATGTGTTTCAAACGTGTTTTTAAGGGTACCCGTAAGAGATCGGCTAAAAATAATATCGGGAAAAATTTGATCCATTCAATTTTTCATAAAACTGTTCCTGTCAGCATTTATCAAAAACTGTTTAGATCAAGCTCTTCTCGATATTATTTTGAGCCGATTCCTTGCAGGTACTCTTAAAAACATGTTTTAAACATAATGAACGGTTCAGATCATCAAAATTTGGTCAGAAAATAGGAGGTCCACACCGTAGCAAAATAAAGGATCCCTCATTAGAAGGGAACTCTATATATGTACGAGTGAGCTTCTAATAAGGGATCCCTTATTTTGCTACGGTGTGGACCTCCTATTTCTTTATAAAATTATGATGATCTGAACCGTTCAATGTGTTTAAAACGTGTTTTTAAGGGTACCCGTAAGAGATCGGCTCAAAATAATATCCGGAAAGACTTGATCCATTCAATTTTTCATGAAACTGTTCCTGTCAGCATTTATCAAAAACTATTTGGATCAAACTCTTCTCGATATTATTTTGAGCCGATTTCTTGCAGGTACCCTTAAAAACATGTTTTCAACATAATGAATGGTTCAGATCATCTAAATTTGGTCAGAAAATAGGAGGTCCACACCATAGCAAAATAAAGGATCCCTCATTAGAAGGGGACTATATATGTATGAGTGAGCTTTTAATAAGGGATCCCTTATTTTGCTACGGTGTGGACCTCCTATTTCTTGATCAAATTATGATGATCTGAACCGTTCAATGTGTTTAAAACGTGTTTTTAAGGGTACCCGTATGAGATCGGCTCAAAATAATATCCGGAAAGACTTGATCCATTCAATTTTTCATGAAACTATTCCTGTCAGCATTTATCAAAAACTGTTTACGTCAAACTCTTCTCGATATTATTTTGAGCCGATTTCTTGCAGGTACCCTTAAAAACATGTTTTAAACATAATGAACGGTTCAGATCATCAAAATTTGTTCAGAAAATAGGAGGTCCACACCGTAGCAGAATAAAGGATCCCTGATTAGAAGGGGACTATATATGTACGAGTGAGCTTCTAATAAGGGATCCCTTATTTTGCTACGGTGTGGACCTCCAATTTCTTGATCAAATTATGATGATCTGAACCGTTCAATGTGTTTCAAACGTGTTTTTAAGGGTACCCGTAAGAGATCGGCTAAAAATAATATCGGGAAAAATTTGATCCATTCAATTTTTCATAAAACTGTTCCTGTCAGCATTTATCAAAAACTGTTTAGATCAAGCTCTTCTCGATATTATTTTGAGCCGATTCCTTGCAGGTACTCTTAAAAACATGTTTTAAACATAATGAACGGTTCAGATCATCAAAATTTGGTCAGAAAATAGGAGGTCCACACCGTAGCAAAATAAACGATCCCTCATTAGAAGGGAACTCTATATATGTACGAGTGAGCTTCTAATAAGGGATCCCTTATTTTGCTACGGTGTGGACCTCCTATTTCTTGATAAAATTATGATGATCTGAACCGTTCAATGTGTTTAAAACGTGTTTTTAAGGGTACCCGTAAGAGATCGGCTCAAAATAATATCCGGAAAGACTTGATCCATTCAATTTTTCATGAAACTATTCCTGTCAGCATTTATCAAAAATTGTTTAGATCAAGCTCTTCTCGATATTATTTTGAGCCGATTTCTTGCAGGTACCCTTAAAAACATGTTTTAAACATAATGAACGGTTCAGATCATCAAAATTTGTTCAGAAAATAGGAGGTCCACACCGTAGCAGAATAAAGGATCCCAGATTAGAAGGGGACTATATATGTACGAGTGAGCTTCTAATAAGGGATCCCTTATTTTGCTACGGTGTGTACCTCCTATTTCTTGATCAAATTATGATGATCTGAACCGTTCAATGTGTTTCAAACGTGTTTTTAAGGGTACCCGTAAGAGATCGGCTCAAAATGATATCCGGAAAGACTTGATCCATTCAATTTTTCATAAAACTGTTCCTGTCAGCATTTATCAAAAACTGTTTAGATCAAACTCTTCTCGATATTATTTTGAGCCGATTTCTTGCAGATACCCTTAAAAACATGTTTTAAACATAATGAACGGTTCAGATCATCAAAATTTGGTCAGAAAATAGAAGGTCCACACCGTAGCAGAATAAAGGATCCCTGATTAGAAGGGGACTATATATGTACGAGTGAGCTTCTAATAAGGGATCCCTTATTTTGCTACGGTGTGGACCTCCTATTTCTTGATCAAATTATGATGATCTGAACCGTTCAATGTGTTTCAAACGTGTTTTTAAGGGTACCCGTAAGAGATCGGCTCAAAATAATATCCGGAAAGACTTGATCCATTCAATTTTTCATAAAACTATTCCTGTCAGCATTTATCAAAAACTATTTAGATCAAGCTCTTCTCGATATTATTTTGAGCCGATTTCTTGCAGGCACCCTTAAAAACATGTTTTAAACATAATGAACGGTTCAGATCATCAAAATTTGGTCAGAAAATAGGAGGTCCACACCGTAGCAGAATAAAGGATCCCTCATTAGAAGGGAACTCTATATATGTACGAGTGAGCTTCTAATAAGGGATCCCTTATTTTGCTACGGTGTGGACCTCCTATTTCTTGATAAAATTATGATGATCTGAACCGTTCAATGTGTTTAAAACGTGTTTTTAAGGGTACCCGTAAGAGATCGGCTCAAAATAATATCCGGAAAGACTTGATCCATTCAATTTTTCATGAAACTGTTCCTGTCAGCATTTATCAATAACTATTTGGATCAAGCTCTTCTCGATATTATTTTGAGCCGATTTCTTGCAGGTACCCTTAAAAACATGTTTTCAACATAATGAACAGTTCAGATCATCTAAATTTGGTCAGAAAATAGGAGGTACACACCATAGCAAAATAAAGGATCCCTCATTAGAAGGGGACTATATATGTATGAGTGAGCTTTTAATAAGGGATCTCTTATTTTGCTACGGTGTGGACCTCCTATTTCTTGATCAAATTATGATGATCTGAACCGTTCAATGTGTTTAAAACGTGTTTTTAAGGGTACCCGTAACAGATCGGCTCAAAATAATATCCGGAAAGACTTGATCCATTCAATTTTTCATGAAACTATTCCTGTCAGCATTTATCAAAAACTGTTTACATCAAACTCTTCTCGATATTATTTTGAGCCGATTTCTTGCAGGTACCCTTAAAAACATGTTTTAAACATAATGAACGGTTCAGATCATCAAAATTTGGTCAGAAAATAGGAGGTCCACACCGTAGCAGCATAAAGGATCCCTGATTAGAAGGGGACTATATATGTACGAGTGAGCTTCTAATAAGGGATCCCTTATTTTGCTACGGTGTGGACCTCCTATTTCTTGATCAAATTATGATGATCTGAACCGTTCAATGTGTTTCAAACGTGTTTTTAAGGGTACCCGTAAGAGATCGGCTAAAAATAATATCGGGAAAAATTTGATCCATTCAATTTTTCATAAAACTATTCCTGTCAGCATTTATCAAAAACTGTTTAGATCAAGCTCTTCTCGATATTATTTTGAGCCGATTTCTTGCAGGTACCCTTAAAAACATGTTTTAAACATCATTAACGGTTCAGATCATCAAAATTTCGTCAGAAAATAGGACTTCCACACCGTAGCAAACTAAAGGATCCCTGATTAGAAGGGGACTATATATGTACGGGTGAGCTTCTAATAAGGGATCCCATATTTTGCTACGGTGTGGACCTCCTATTTCTTGATCAAATTATGATGATCTGAACCGTTCAATGTGTTTAAAACGTGTTTTTAAGGCTACCCGTAAGAGATCGGCTCAAAATAATATCCGGAAAGACTTGATCCATTCAATTTTTCATGAAACTGTTCCTGTCAGCATTTATCAAAAACTATTTGGATCAAACTCTTCTCGATATTATTTTGAGCCGATTTCTTGCAGGTACCCTTAAAAACATGTTTTCAACATAATGAATGGTTCAGATCATCTAAATTTGGTCAGAAAATAGGAGGTCCACACCATAGCAAAATAAAGGATCCCTCATTAGAAGGGGACTATATATGTATGAGTGAGGTTTTAATAAGGGATCCCTTATTTTGCTACGGTTTGGACCTCCTATTTCTTGATCAAATTATGATGATCTGAACCGTTCAATGTGTTTAAAACGTGTTTTTAAGGGTACCCGTAAGAGATCGGCTCAAAATAATATCCGGAAAGACTTGATCCATTCAATTTTTCATGAAACTCTTCCTGTCAGCATTTATCAAAAACTGTTTACATCAAACTCTTCTCGATATTATTTTGAGCCGATTTCTTGCAGGTACCCTTAAAAACATGTTTTAAACATAATGAACGGTTCAGATCATCAAAATTTGTTCAGAAAATAGGAGGTCCACACCGTAGCAAAATAAAGGATCCCTCATTTTAAGGATCCCTGATTAGAAGGGGACTATATATGTACGAGTGAGCTTCTAATAAGGGATCCCTTATTTTGCTACGGTGTGGACCTCCTATTTCTTGATCAAATTATGATGATCTGAACCGTTCAATGTGTTTCAAACGTGTTTTTAAGGGTACCCGTAAGAGATCGGCTAAAAATAATATCGGGAAAAATTTGATCCATTCAATTTGTCATAAAACTGTTCCTGTCAGCATTTATCAAAAACTGTTTAGATCAAGCTCTTCTCGATATTATTTTGAGCCGATTCCTTGCAGGTACTCTTAAAAACATGTTTTAAACATAATGAACGGTTCAGATCATCAAAATTTGGTCAGAAAATAGGAGGTCCACACCGTAGCAAAATAAACGATCCCTCATTAGAAGGGAACTCTATATATGTACGAGTGAGCTTCTAATAAGGGATCCCTTATTTTGCTACGGTGTGGACCTCCTATTTCTTGATAAAATTATGATGATCTGAACCGTTCAATGTGTTTAAAACGTGTTTTTAAGGGTACCCGTAAGAGATCGGCTCAAAATAATATCCGGAAAGACTTGATCCATTCAATTTTTCATCAAACTGTTCCTGTCAGCATTTATCAAAAACTATTTGGATCAAGCTCTTCTCGATATTATTTTGAGCCGATTTCTTGCAGGTACCCTTAAAAACATGTTTTAAACATAATGAACGGTTCAGATCGTCTAAATTTGGTCAGAAAATAGGAGGTCCACACCATAGCAAAATAAAAGATCCCTCATTAGAAGGGGACTATATATGTATGAGTGAGCTTTTAATAAGGGATCCCTTATTTTGCTACGGTGTGGACCTCCTGTTTCTTGATCAAATTATGATGATCTGAACCGTTCAATGTGTTTAAAACGTGTTTTTAAGGGTACCCGTAAGAGATCGGCTCAAAATAATATCCGGAAAGACTTGATCCATTCAATTTTTCATGAAACTATTCCTGTCAGCATTTATCAAAAACTGTTTAGATCAAGCTCTTCTCGATATTATTTTGAGCCGATTTCTTGCAGGTACCCTTAAAAACATGTTTTAAACATAATGAACGGTTCAGATCATCAAAATTTGGTCAGAAAATAGGAGGTCCACACCGTAGCAGAATAAAGGATCCCTGATTAGAAGGGGACTATATATGTACGAGTGAGCTTCTAATAAGGGATCCCTTATTTTGCTACGGTGTGGACCTCCTATTTCTTGATCAAATTATGATGATCTGAACCGTTCAATGTGTTTCAAACGTGTTTTTAAGGGTACCCGTAAGAGATCGGCTCAAAATAATATCCGGAAAGACTTGATCCATTCAATTTTTCATAAAACTGTTCCTGTCAGCATTTATCAAAAACTGTTTAGATCAACCTCTTCTCGATATTATTTTGAGCCGATTTCTTGCAGGTACCCTTAAAAACATGTTTTAAACATAATGAACGGTTCAGATCATCAAAATTTGGTCAGAAAATAGGACGTCCACACCGTAGCAAACTAAAGGATCCCTTGTTAGAAGGGGACTATATATGTACGGGTGAGTTTCTAATAAGGGATCCCTTATTTTGCTACGGTGTGGACCTCCTATTTTCTTGATCAAATTATGATGATCTGAACCGTTCAATGTGTTTCAAACGTGTTTTTAAGGGTACCCGTAAGAGATCGGCTAAAAATAATATGGGGAAAAATTTGATCCATTCAATTTTTCATAAACCTGTTCCTGTCAGCATTTATCAAAAACTGTTTAGATCAAGCTCTTCTCGATATTATTTTGAGCCGATTCCTTGCAGGTACTCTTAAAAACATGTTTTAAACATAATGAACGGTTCAGATCATCAAAATTTGGTCAGAAAATAAGAGGTCCACACCGTAGCAAAATAAAGGATCCCTCATTAGAAGGGGACTATATATGTACGAGTGAGCTTCTAATAAGGGATCCCTTATTTTGCTACGGTGTGGACCTCCTATTTCTTGATCAAATTATGATGATCTGAACCGTTCAATGTGTTTCAAACGTGTTTGTTAGGGTACCCGTAAGAGATCGGCTAAAAATAATATCGGGAAAAATTTGATCCGTTCAATTTTTCATAAAACTGTTCCTGTCAGCATTTATCAAAAACTGTTTAGATCAAGCTCTTCTCGATATTATTTTGAGCCGATTCCTTGCAGGTACTCTTAAAAACATGTTTTAAACATAATGAACGGTTCAGATCATCAAAATTTGGTCAGAAAATAAGAGGTCCACACTGTAGCAAAATAAAGGACCCCTCATTAGAAGGGGACTATATATGTACGAGTGAGCTTCTAATAAGGGATCCCTTATTTTGCTACGGTGTGGACCTCCTATTTCTTTATAAAATTATGATGATCTGAACCGTTCAATGTGTTTAAAACGTGTTTTTAAGGGTACCCGTAAGAGATCGGCTCAAAATAATATCCGGAAAGACTTGATCCATTCAATTTTTCATGAAACTGTTCCTGTCAGCATTTATCAAAAACTATTTGGATCAAACTCTTCTCGATATTATTTTGAGCCGATTTCTTGCAGGTACCCTTAAAAACATGTTTTCAACATAATGAATGGTTCAGATCATCTAAATTTGGTCAGAAAATAGGAGGTCCACACCATAGCAAAATAAAGGATCCCTCATTAGAAGGGGACTATATATGTATGAGTGAGCTTTTAATAAGGGATCCCTTATTTTGCTACGGTGTGGACCTCCTATTTCTTGATCAAATTATGATGATCTGAACCGTTCAATGTGTTTAAAACGTGTTTTTAAGGGTACCCGTATGAGATCGGCTCAAAATAATATCCGGAAAGACTTGATCCATTCAATTTTTCATGAAACTATTCCTGTCAGCATTTATCAAAAACTGTTTACGTCAAACTCTTCTCGATATTATTTTGAGCCGATTTCTTGCAGGTACCCTTAAAAACATGTTTTAAACATAATGAACGGTTCAGATCATCAAAATTTGTTCAGAAAATAGGAGGTCCACACCGTAGCAGAATAAAGGATCCCTGATTAGAAGGGGACTATATATGTACGAGTGAGCTTCTAATAAGGGATCCCTTATTTTGCTACGGTGTGGACCTCCAATTTCTTGATCAAATTATGATGATCTGAACCGTTCAATGTGTTTCAAACGTGTTTTTAAGGGTACCCGTAAGAGATCGGCTAAAAATAATATCGGGAAAAATTTGATCCATTCAATTTTTCATAAAACTGTTCCTGTCAGCATTTATCAAAAACTGTTTAGATCAAACTCTTCTCGATATTATTTTGAGCCGATTTCTTGCAGATACCCTTAAAAACATGTTTTAAACATAATGAACGGTTCAGATCATCAAAATTTGGTCAGAAAATAGAAGGTCCACACCGTAGCAGAATAAAGGATCCCTGATTAGAAGGGGACTATATATGTACGAGTGAGCTTCTAATAAGGGATCCCTTATTTTGCTACGGTGTGGACCTCCTATTTCTTGATCAAATTATGATGATCTGAACCGTTCAATGTGTTTCAAACGTGTTTTTAAGGGTACCCGTAAGAGATCGGCTCAAAATAATATCCGGAAAGACTTGATCCATTCAATTTTTCATAAAACTATTCCTGTCAGCATTTATCAAAAACTATTTAGATCAAGCTCTTCTCGATATTATTTTGAGCCGATTTCTTGCAGGCACCCTTAAAAACATGTTTTAAACATAATGAACGGTTCAGATCATCAAAATTTGGTCAGAAAATAGGAGGTCCACACCGTAGCAGAATAAAGGATCCCTCATTAGAAGGGAACTCTATATATGTACGAGTGAGCTTCTAATAAGGGATCCCTTATTTTGCTACGGTGTGGACCTCCTATTTCTTGATAAAATTATGATGATCTGAACCGTTCAATGTGTTTAAAACGTGTTTTTAAGGGTACCCGTAAGAGATCGGCTCAAAATAATATCCGGAAAGACTTGATCCATTCAATTTTTCATGAAACTGTTCCTGTCAGCATTTATCAATAACTATTTGGATCAAGCTCTTCTCGATATTATTTTGAGCCGATTTCTTGCAGGTACCCTTAAAAACATGTTTTCAACATAATGAACAGTTCAGATCATCTAAATTTGGTCAGAAAATAGGAGGTACACACCATAGCAAAATAAAGGATCCCTCATTAGAAGGGGACTATATATGTATGAGTGAGCTTTTAATAAGGGATCTCTTATTTTGCTACGGTGTGGACCTCCTATTTCTTGATCAAATTATGATGATCTGAACCGTTCAATGTGTTTAAAACGTGTTTTTAAGGGTACCCGTAACAGATCGGCTCAAAATAATATCCGGAAAGACTTGATCCATTCAATTTTTCATGAAACTATTCCTGTCAGCATTTATCAAAAACTGTTTACATCAAACTCTTCTCGATATTATTTTGAGCCGATTTCTTGCAGGTACCCTTAAAAACATGTTTTAAACATAATGAACGGTTCAGATCATCAAAATTTGGTCAGAAAATAGGAGGTCCACACCGTAGCAGCATAAAGGATCCCTGATTAGAAGGGGACTATATATGTACGAGTGAGCTTCTAATAAGGGATCCCTTATTTTGCTACGGTGTGGACCTCCTATTTCTTGATCAAATTATGATGATCTGAACCGTTCAATGTGTTTCAAACGTGTTTTTAAGGGTACCCGTAAGAGATCGGCTAAAAATAATATCGGGAAAAATTTGATCCATTCAATTTTTCATAAAACTATTCCTGTCAGCATTTATCAAAAACTGTTTAGATCAAGCTCTTCTCGATATTATTTTGAGCCGATTTCTTGCAGGTACCCTTAAAAACATGTTTTAAACATCATTAACGGTTCAGATCATCAAAATTTCGTCAGAAAATAGGACTTCCACACCGTAGCAAACTAAAGGATCCCTGATTAGAAGGGGACTATATATGTACGGGTGAGCTTCTAATAAGGGATCCCATATTTTGCTACGGTGTGAACCTCCTATTTCTTGATCAAATTATGATGATCTGAACCGTTCAATGTGTTTAAAACGTGTTTTTAAGGCTACCCGTAAGAGATCGGCTCAAAATAATATCCGGAAAGACTTGATCCATTCAATTTTTCATGAAACTGTTCCTGTCAGCATTTATCAAAAACTATTTGGATCAAACTCTTCTCGATATTATTTTGAGCCGATTTCTTGCAGGTACCCTTAAAAACATGTTTTCAACATAATGAATGGTTCAGATCATCTAAATTTGGTCAGAAAATAGGAGGTGCACACCATAGCAAAATAAAGGATCCCTCATTAGAAGGGGACTATATATGTATGAGTGAGGTTTTAATAAGGGATCCCTTATTTTGCTACGGTTTGGACCTCCTATTTCTTGATCAAATTATGATGATCTGAACCGTTCAATGTGTTTAAAACGTGTTTTTAAGGGTACCCGTAAGAGATCGGCTCAAAATAATATCCGGAAAGACTTGATCCATTCAATTTTTCATGAAACTCTTCCTGTCAGCATTTATCAAAAACTGTTTACATCAAACTCTTCTCGATATTATTTTGAGCCGATTTCTTGCAGGTACCCTTAAAAACATGTTTTAAACATAATGAACGGTTCAGATCATCAAAATTTGTTCAGAAAATAGGAGGTCCACACCGTAGCAAAATAAAGGATCCCTCATTTTAAGGATCCCTGATTAGAAGGGGACTATATATGTACGAGTGAGCTTCTAATAAGGGATCCCTTATTTTGCTACGGTGTGGACCTCCTATTTCTTGATCAAATTATGATGATCTGAACCGTTCAATGTGTTTCAAACGTGTTTTTAAGGGTACCCGTAAGAGATCGGCTAAAAATAATATCGGGAAAAATTTGATCCATTCAATTTGTCATAAAACTGTTCCTGTCAGCATTTATCAAAAACTGTTTAGATCAAGCTCTTCTCGATATTATTTTGAGCCGATTCCTTGCAGGTACTCTTAAAAACATGTTTTAAACATAATGAACGGTTCAGATCATCAAAATTTGGTCAGAAAATAGGAGGTCCACACCGTAGCAAAATAAACGATCCCTCATTAGAAGGGAACTCTATATATGTACGAGTGAGCTTCTAATAAGGGATCCCTTATTTTGCTACGGTGTGGACCTCCTATTTCTTGATAAAATTATGATGATCTGAACCGTTCAATGTGTTTAAAACGTGTTTTTAAGGGTACCCGTAAGAGATCGGCTCAAAATAATATCCGGAAAGACTTGATCCATTCAATTTTTCATCAAACTGTTCCTGTCAGCATTTATCAAAAACTATTTGGATCAAGCTCTTCTCGATATTATTTTGAGCCGATTTCTTGCAGGTACCCTTAAAAACATGTTTTAAACATAATGAACGGTTCAGATCGTCTAAATTTGGTCAGAAAATAGGAGGTCCACACCATAGCAAAATAAAAGATCCCTCATTAGAAGGGGACTATATATGTATGAGTGAGCTTTTAATAAGGGATCCCTTATTTTGCTACGGTGTGGACCTCCTGTTTCTTGATCAAATTATGATGATCTGAACCGTTCAATGTGTTTAAAACGTGTTTTTAAGGGTACCCGTAAGAGATCGGCTCAAAATAATATCCGGAAAGACTTGATCCATTCAATTTTTCATGAAACTATTCCTGTCAGCATTTATCAAAAACTGTTTAGATCAAGCTCTTCTCGATATTATTTTGAGCCGATTTCTTGCAGGTACCCTTAAAAACATGTTTTAAACATAATGAACGGTTCAGATCATCAAAATTTGGTCAGAAAATAGGAGGTCCACACCGTAGCAGAATAAAGGATCCCTGATTAGAAGGGGACTATATATGTACGAGTGAGCTTCTAATAAGGGATCCCTTATTTTGCTACGGTGTGGACCTCCTATTTCTTGATCAAATTATGATGATCTGAACCGTTCAATGTGTTTCAAACGTGTTTTTAAGGGTACCCGTAAGAGATCGGCTCAAAATAATATCCGGAAAGACTTGATCCATTCAATTTTTCATAAAACTGTTCCTGTCAGCATTTATCAAAAACTGTTTAGATCAACCTCTTCTCGATATTATTTTGAGCCGATTTCTTGCAGGTACCCTTAAAAACATGTTTTAAACATAATGAACGGTTCAGATCATCAAAATTTGGTCAGAAAATAGGACGTCCACACCGTAGCAAACTAAAGGATCCCTTGTTAGAAGGGGACTATATATGTACGGGTGAGTTTCTAATAAGGGATCCCTTATTTTGCTACGGTGTGGACCTCCTATTTTCTTGATCAAATTATGATGATCTGAACCGTTCAATGTGTTTCAAACGTGTTTTTAAGGGTACCCGTAAGAGATCGGCTAAAAATAATATGGGGAAAAATTTGATCCATTCAATTTTTCATAAACCTGTTCCTGTCAGCATTTATCAAAAACTGTTTAGATCAAGCTCTTCTCGATATTATTTTGAGCCGATTCCTTGCAGGTACTCTTAAAAACATGTTTTAAACATAATGAACGGTTCAGATCATCAAAATTTGGTCAGAAAATAAGAGGTCCACACCGTAGCAAAATAAAGGATCCCTCATTAGAAGGGGACTATATATGTACGAGTGAGCTTCTAATAAGGGATCCCTTATTTTGCTACGGTGTGGACCTCCTATTTCTTGATCAAATTATGATGATCTGAACCGTTCAATGTGTTTCAAACGTGTTTGTTAGGGTACCCGTAAGAGATCGGCTAAAAATAATATCGGGAAAAATTTGATCCGTTCAATTTTTCATAAAACTGTTCCTGTCAGCATTTATCAAAAACTGTTTAGATCAAGCTCTTCTCGATATTATTTTGAGCCGATTCCTTGCAGGTACTCTTAAAAACATGTTTTAAACATAATGAACGGTTCAGATCATCAAAATTTGGTCAGAAAATAAGAGGTCCACACTGTAGCAAAATAAAGGACCCCTCATTAGAAGGGGACTATATATGTACGAGTGAGCTTCTAATAAGGGATCCCTTATTTTGCTACGGTGTGGACCTCCTATTTCTTGATCAAATTATGATGAACTGAACCGTTCAATGTGTTTAAAACGTGTTTTTAAGGGTACCCGTAAGAGATCGGCTCAAAATAATATCCGGAAAGACTTGATCCATTCAATTTTTCATAAAACTGTTCCTGTCAGCATTTATCAAAAACTGTTTAGATCAAGTTCTTCTCGATATTATTTTGAGCCGATTTCTTGCAGGTACCCTTAAAAACATGTTTTAAACATCATGAACGGTTCAGATCATCAAAATTTCGTCAGAAAATAGGACGTCCACACCGTAGCAAACTAAAGGATCCCTTGTTAGAAGGGGACTATATATGTACGGGTGAGCTTCTAATAAGGGATCCCTTATTTTGCTACGGTGTGGACCTCCTATTTCTTGATCAAATTATGATGATCTGAACCGTTCAATGTGTTTAAAACGTGTTTTTAAGGCTACCCGTAAGAGCTCGGCTCAAAATAATATCCGGAAAGACTTGATCCATTCAATTTTTCATGAAACTGTTCCTGTCAGCATCTATCAAAAACTGTTTAGATCAAACTCTTCTCGATATTATTTTGAGCCGATTTCTTGCAGGTACCCTTAAAAACATGTTTTAAACATAATGAACATTTCAGATCATCAAAATTTGGTCAGAAAATAGGAGGTCCACACCGTAGCAGAATAAAGGATCCCTGATTAGAAGGGGACTATATATGTACGAGTGAGCTTCTAGGGATCCCTTATTTTGCTACGGTGTGGTCCTCCTATTTCTTGATCAAATTATGATGATTTGAACCGTTCAATGTGTTTCAAACGTGTTTTTAAGGGTACCCGTAAGAGATCGGCTCAAAATAATATCGGGAAAAATTTGATCCATTCAATTTTTCATAAAACTGGTCCTGTCAGCATTTATTAAAAACTGTTTAGATCAAGCTCTTCTCGATATTATTTTGAGCTGATTTCTTACAGGTACCCTTAAAAACATGTTTTAAACATAAATAACGGTTCAGATCATAAAAATTTGGTCACAAAATAGGACGTCCACACCGTAGCAAAATAAAGGATCCCTCATTAGAAGGAGACTATATATGTACGAGTGAGCTTCTAATAAGGGATCCCTTATTTTGCTACGGTGTGGATCTCCTATTTCTTGATCAAATTATGATGATCTGAAACGTTCAATGTGTTTAAAACGTGTTTTTAAGGGTACCCGTAAGAGATCGGCTCAAAATAATATCCGCAAAGACTTGATCCATTCAATTTTTTATAAAACTGTTCCTGTCAGCATTTATGAAAAACTGTTTAGATCAAGCTCTTCTCGATATTATTTTGAGCCGATTTCTTGCAGGTACCCTTAAAAACATGTTTTAAACATCATGAACGGTTCAGATCATCAAAATTTGGTCAGAAAATAGGACGTCCACACCGTAGCAAACTAAAGGATCCCTCACTAGAAGGGGACTATATATGTACGGGTGAGCGTCTAATAAGGGATCCCTTATTTTGCTACGGTGTGGACCTCCTATTTCTTGATCAAATTATGATGATCTGAACCGTTCAATGTGTTTAAAACGTGTTTTTAAGGCTACCCGTAAGAGATCGGCTCAAAATAATATCCGGAAATACTTGATCCATTCAATTTTTCATGAAACTGTTCCTGTCAGCATCTATCAAAAACTATTTAGATCAAACTATTCTCGATATTATTTTGAGCCGATTTCTTGCAGATACCATTAAAAACATGTTTTAAACATAATGAACGGTTCAGATCATCAAAATTTGGTCAGAAAATGGGAGGTCCACACCGTAGCAGAATAAAGGATCCCTGATTAGAAGGGCACTATATATGTACGAGTGAGCTTCTAATAAGGGATCCCTTATTTTGCTACGGTGTGGACCTCCTATTTCTTGATCAAATTATGATGATCTGCACCGTTCAATGTGTTTCAAACGTGTTTTTAAGGGTACCCGTAAGAGATCGACTCAAAATAATATCGGGAAAAATTTGATCCATTCAATTTTTCATAAAACTGTTCCTGTCAGCATTTATCAAAAACTGTTTAGATCAAGCTCTTCTCGATATTATTTTGAGCCGATTCCTTGCAGGTACCCTTAAAAACATGTTTTAAACATAATGAACGGTTCAGATCATCAAAATTTGGTCAGAAAATAAGAGGTCCACACCGTAGCAAAATAAAGGATCCCTCATTAGAAGGGAACTATATATGTACGAGTGAACTTCTAATAAGGGATCCCTTATTTTCCTACGGTGTGGACCTCCTATTTCTTGATCAAATTATGTTGATCTGAACCGTTCACTGTGTTTAAAACGTGTTTTCAAGGGTACCCGTAAGAGATCGGCTCAAAATAATATCCGGAAAGACTTGATCTATTCAATTTTTCATAAAACTGTTCCTGTCAGCATTTATCAAAAACTGTTTAGATCAAGCTCTTCTCGATATTATTTTGAGCCGATTTCTTGCAGGTACCCTTAAAAACATGTTTTAAACATAAAGAACGGTTCAGATCATAAAAATTTGGTCACAAAATAGGACGTCCACACCGTGGCAAAATAAAGGATCCCTCATTAGAAGGGGACTATATATGTACGAGTGAGCTTCTAATAAGGGATCCCTTATTTTGCTACGGTGTGGATCTCCTATTTCTTGATAAAATAAATTATGATGATCTGAACCGTTCAATGAGTTTAAAACGTGTTTTTAAGGGTACCCGTAAGAGATCGGCTCAAAATAATATCCGCAAAGACTTGATCCATTCAATTTTTCATGAAACTGTTCCTGTCAGCATTTATCAAAAACTGTTTAGATCAAACTCTTCTCGATATTATTTTGAGCCGATTTCTTGCAGGTACCCTTAAAAACTGTTTTAAATATAATAAACGGTTCAGATCATCAAAATTTGGTCAGAAAATAGGAGGTCCACACCGTAGCAGAATAAAGGATCCCTGATTAGAAGGGGACTATATATGTACGAGTGAGCTTCTAATAAGGGATCCCTTATTTTGCTACGGTGTGGACCTCCTATTTCTTGATCAAATTATGATGATCTGAACCGTTCAATGTGTTTAAAACGTGTTTTTAAGGGTACCCGTAAGAGATCGGCTCAAAATAATATCCGGAAAGACTTGATCCATTCAATTTTTCATAAAACTGTTCCTGTCAGCATTTATCAAAAACTGTTTAGATCATTCTCTTCTCGATATTATTTTGAGCCGATTTCTTGCAGGAACCCTTAAAAACATGTTTTAAACATAATGAACGGTTCAGATAATAAAAATTTGGTCAGAAAATAGGACGTCCACACCGTAGCAAAATAAAGGATCCCTCATTAGAAGGGGACGATATATGTACGAGTGAGCTTCTAATAAGGGATCTCTTGTTTTGCTACGGTGTGGACCTCCTATTTCTTGATCAAATTATGATGATCTGAACCGTTCAATGTGTTTAAAACGTGTTTTTAAGGGTACCCGTAAGAGATCGGCTCAAAATAATATCCGGAAAAACTTGATCCATTCAATTTTTCATAAAACTGTTCCTGTCAGCATTTATCAAAAACTGTTTAGATCAAGCTCTTCTCGATATTATTTTGAGCCGATTTCTTGCAGGTACCCTTAAAAACATGTTTTAAACATAATGAACGGTTCAGATAATAAAAATTTGGTCAGAAAATAGGACGTCCACACCGTAGCAAAATAAAGGATCCCTCATTAGAAGGTGACTATATATGTACGAGTGAGCTTCTAATAAGGGATCCCTTGTTTTGCTACGGTGTGGACCTCCTATTTCTTGATCAAATTATGATGATCTGAACCGTTCAATGTGTTTAAAACGTGTTTTTAAGGGTACCCGTAAGAGATCGGCTCAAAATAATATCCGGAAAGACTTGATCCATTCAATTTTTCATGAAACTGTTCCTGTCAGCATTTATGAAAAACTGTTTAGATCAAGCTCTTCTCGATATTATTTTGAGCCGATTTCTTGCAGGTACCCAGAAAAACATGTTTTAAACATAATGAACGGTTCATATCATAAAAATTTGGTCAGAAAATAGGACGTCCACACCGTAGCAAAATGAAGGATCCCTCATTAGAAGGGGACTATATATGTACGAGTGAGCTTCTAATAAGGGATCCCTTATTTTGATACGGTGTGGACCTCCTATTTCTTTATCAAATTATGATGATCTGAACCGTTCAATGTGTTTAAAACGTGTTTTTAAGGGTACCCGTAAGAGATCGGCTCAAAATAATATCCAGAAAGAATTGATCCACTCAATTTTTCATAAAACTGTTCCTGTCAGCATTTATCAAAAACTGTTTAGATCAATCTCTTCTCGATATTATTTTGAGCCGATTTCTTGCACGTACACTTAAAAACATGTTTTAAACATAATGAACGGTTCATATCATAAAAATTTGTTCAGAAAATAGGACGTCCACGCCGTAGCAAAATAAGGGATCCCTCATTAGAAGGGGACTATGTACGAGTGAGCTTCTAATAAGGGATCCCTTATTTTGATACGGTGTGGACCTCCTATTTCTTTATCAAATTATGATGATCTGAACCGTTCAATGTGTTTAAATCGTGTTTTTAAGGGTACCCGTAAGAGATCAGCTCAAAATAATATCCGGAAAGACTTGATCCATTCAATTTTTCATGAAACTGTTCCTGTCAGTATTTATCAAAAACTGTTTAGATCAATCTCTTCTCGATATTATTTTGAGCCGATTTCTTGCAGGTACCCTTAAAAACATGTTTTAAACATAATGAACGGTTCAGATCATAAAAATTTGGTCAGAAAATAGGACGTCCACACCGTAGCAAAATAAAGGATCCCTCATTAGAAGGGGACTATATATGTACGAGTGATCTTCTAATAAGGGATCCCTTATTTTGCTACGGTGTGGACCTCCTATTTTTTTATCAAATTATGATGATCTGAACCTTTCAATGTGTTTAAAACGTGTTTTTAAGGGTACCCGTAAGAGATCGGCTCAAAATAATATCCGGAAAGACTTGATCAATTCAATTTTTCATGAAACTGTTCCTGTCGGCATTTATGAAAAACTGTTTAGATCAATCTCTTCTCGATATTATTTTGAGCCGATTTCTTGCAGGTACCCTTAAAAACATGTTTTAAACATAATGAACGGTTCAGATCATAAAAATTTGGTCAGAAAATAGGACGTCCACACCGTAGCAAAATAAAGGATCCCTCATTAGAAGGGGACTATATATGTACGAGTGAGCTTCTAATAAGGGATCACGTATTTTGCTACGGTGTGGACCTCCTATTTCTTTATCAAATTATGATAATCTGAACCGTTCAATGTGTTTAAAACGTGTTTTTAAGGGTACCCGTAAGAGATCGGCTCAAAATAATTTCCGGAAATACTTGATCCATTCAATTTTTCATAAAACTGTTCCAGTCAGCATTTATCAAAAACTGTTTAGATCAATCTCTTCTCGATATTATTTTGAGTCGATTTCTTGCAGGTACCCTTAAAAACATGTTTTAAACATAATGAACGGTTCATATCATAAAAATTTGGTCAGAAAATAGGACGTCCACACCGTAGCAAAATAAAGGATCCCTCATTAGAAGGGGACTATATATGTACGAGTGAGCCTCTAATAAGGGATCACTTATTTTGCTACGGTGTGGACCTCCTATTTGTTTATCAAATTATGATAATCTGAACCGTTCAATGTGTTTAAAACGTGTTTTTAAGGGTACCCGTAAGAGATCGGCTCAAAATAATATCCGGAAAGGCTTGATCCATTCAATTTTTCATAAAACTGTTCCTGTCAGCATTTATCAAAAACTGTTTAGATCAATCTCTTCTCGATATTATTTTGAGCCGATTTCTTGCAGGTACACTTAAAAACATGTTTTAAACATAATGAACGGTTCAGATCATAAAAATTTGGTCAGAAAATAGGACGTCCACACCGTAGCAAAAAAAAGGATCCCTCATTAGAAGGGGACTATGTACGAGTGAGCTTCTAATAAGGGATCCCTTGTTTTGCTACGGTGTGGACCTCCTATTTCTTGATCAAATTATGATGATCTGAACCGTTCAATGTGTTTCAGACGTGTTTTTAAGGGTACCCGTAAGAGATTGGCTCAAAATAATATCCGGAAAGACTTGATCCATTCAATTTTTCATAAAACTGTTCCTGTCAGCATTTATCAAAAACTGTTTAGATCAAGCTCTTCTCGATATTATTTTGAGCCGATTTCTTGCAGGTACCCTTAAAAATATGTTTTAAACATAATGAACGGTTCAGATAATAAAAATTTGGTAAGAAAATAGGACGTCCACACCGTAGCAAAATAAAGGATCCCGCATTAGAAGGGACTATATATGTACGAGTGAGCTTCTAATAAGGGATCCCTTGTTTTGCTACGGTGTGGACCTCCTATTTCTTGATCAAATTATGATGATCTGAACCTTTCAATGTGTTTAAAACGTGTTTTTAAGGGTACCCGTAAGAGATCGGCTCAAAATAATATCCGGAAAGACTTGATCCATTCAATTTTTCAAGAAACTGTTCCTGTCAGCATTTATGAAAAACTGTTTAGATCAAGCTCTTCACGATATTATTTTGAGCCGATTTCTTGCAGGTACCCTTAAAAACATGTTTTAAACATAATGAACGGTTCATATCATAAAAATTTGGTTAGAAAATAGGACGTCCACACCGTAGCAAAATAAAGGATCCCTCATTAGAAGGGGATTATATATGTACGAGTGAGCTTCTAATAAGGGATCCCTTATTTTGCTACGGTGTGGACCTCCTATTTCTTTATCAAATTATGATGATCTGAACCGTTCAATGTGTTTAAAACGTGTTTTTAAGGGTACCCGTAAGAGATCGGCTCAAGATAATATCCGGAAAGACTTGATCCATTCAATTTTTCATGAAACTGTTCCTGTCAGCATTTATGAAAAACTGTTTAGATCAAGCTCTTCACGATATTATTTTGAGCCGATTTTCTTGCAGGTACCCTTAAAAACTTGTTTTAAACATAATGAACGGTTCATATCATAAAAATTTGGTTAGAAAATAGGACGTCCACACCGTAGCAAAATAAAGGATCCCTCATTAGAAGGGGACTATATATGTACGAGTGAGCTTCTAATAAGGGATCCCTTATTTTGCTACGGTGTGGACCTCCTATTTCTTTATCAAATTATGATGATCTGAACCGTTCAATGTGTTTAAAACGTGTTTTTAAGGGTACCCGTAAGAGATCGGCTCAAAATAATATCCGGAAAGACTTGATCAATTCAATTTTTCATAAAACTGTTCCTGTCAGCATTTATCAAAAACTGTTTAGATCAATCTCTTCTCGATATTATTTTGAGCTGGTTTTCTTGCAGGTACCCTTAAAAACATGTTTTAAACATAATGAACGGTTCAGATCATAAAAATTTGGTCAGAAAATAGGACGTCCACACCGTAGCAAAATAAAGGATCCCTCATTAGAAGGGGACTATATATGTACGAGTGAGCTTCTAATAAGGGATCCCTTGTTTTGCTACGGTGTGGACCTCCTATTTCTTGATCAAATTATGATGAACTGAACCGTTCAATGTGTTTAAAACGTATTTTTAAGGGTACCCGTAAGAGATCGGCTCAAAATAATATCCGGAAAGACTTGATCCATTCAATTTTTCATAAAACTGTTCCTGTCAGCATTTATCAAAAACTGTTTAGATCAAGCTCTTCTCGATATTATTTTGAGCCGATTTCTTGCAGGTACCCTTAAAAATATGTTTTAAACATAATGAACGGTTCAAATCATAAAAATTTGGTCAGAAAATAGGACGTCCACACCGTAGCAAAATAAAGGATCCCTCATTAGAAGGGGACTATATATGTACGAGTGAGCTTCTAATAAGGGATCCCTTAGTTTGCTACGATGTTGACCTCTTATTTCTTTATCAAATTATGATGATCTGAACCGTTCAATGTGTTTAAAACGTGTTTTTAAGGGTACCCGTAAGAGATCGGCTTAAAATAATATCCGGAAAGACTTTTGATCCATTCAATTTTTCATAAAACTGTTGCTGTCAGCATTTATTAAAAACTGTTTAGATCATGCTCTTCTCGATATTATTTTGAGCCGATTTCTGGCAGGTACCCTTAAAAACATGTTTTAAACATAATGAACGGTTCAGATCATAAAAATTTGGTCAGAAAATAGGACGTCCACACCGTATCAAAATAAAGGATCTCTCATTAGAAGGGGACTATATATGTACGAGTGAGCTTCTAATAAGGGATCCCTTGTTTTGCTACGGTGTGGACCTCCTATTTCTTGCTCAAATTATGATGATCTGAACCGTTCAATGTGTTTCAAACGTGTTTTTAAGGGTACCCGTAAGAGATCGGCTCAAAATAATATCCGGAAAGACTTGATCCATTCAATTTTTCATAAAACTGTTCCTGTCAGCATTTATGAAAAACTGTTTAGATCAAGCTCTTCTCGATATTATTTTGAGCCGAGTTCTTGCAGGTACCCTTAAAAACATGTTTTAAACATAATGAACGGTTCATATCATAAAAATTTGGTCAGAAAATAGGACGTCCACACCGTAGCAAAATAAAGGATCCCTCAGTAGAAGGGGACTATATATGTACGAGTGAGCTTCTAATAAGGGATCTCTTGTTTTGCTACGGTGTGGACCTCCTATTTCTTGATCAAATTATGATGATCTGAACCGTTCAATGTGTTTAAAACGTGTTTTTAAGGGTACCCGTAAGAGATCGGCTCAAAATAATATTCGGAAAGACTTGATCCATTCAATTTTTCATGAAACTGTTCCTGTCAGCATTTATCAAAAACTGTTTAGATCAATCTCTTCTCGATATTATTTTGAGCCGATTTCTTACAGGTACCCTTAAAAACATGTTTTAAACATAATGAACGGTTCAGATCATCAAAATTTGGTTAGAAAATAGGAGGTCTACACCGTAGTAAAATAAAGGATCCCTCATTAGAAGGGGACTATATATGTATGAGTGAGCTTCTAATAAAGGATCCCTTATTTTGCTACGGTGTGGACCTCCTATTTCTTGATCAAATTATGATGATCTGAACCGTTCAATGTGTTTAAAACGTGTTTTTAAGGGTACCCGTAAGAGATCGGCTCAAAATAATATCCGGAAAGACTTGGTCCATTCAATTTTTCATAAAACTTTTCCTGTCAGCATTTATCAAAAACTGTTTAGATCAAGCTCTTCTCGATATTATTTTGAGCCGATTTCTTGCAGGTACCCTTAAAAACATGTTTTAAACATAATGAACGGTTCAGATCATCAAAATTTGGTCAGAAAATAGGAGGTCCACACCGTAGCAAAATAAAGGATCCTAATTAGAAGGGGACTATATATGTATGAGTGAGCTTCTAACAAGGGATCCCTTATTTTGTTACGTTGTGGACCTCCTATTTCTTGATCAAATTATGATGATCTGAACCGTTCAATTTAAAACGTGTTTTTAAGGGTACCCGTAAAAAATTAGCTCAAAATAATATCCGGAAACGACTTGATCCATTCAATTTTTCATAAAACTGTTCCTGTCAGCATTTATCAAAAACTGTTTAGATCAAGCTCTTCTCGATATTATTTTGAGCCGATTTCTTCCATGTACCCTTAAAAACATGTTTTAAACATAATGAACGGTTCGGATCATCAAAATTTGGTCAAAAAATAGGAGGTCCACACCGTAGCAAAAATAAAGGATCCCTCATTAGAAGGGGACTATATATGTACGAGTGAGCTTCTAATAAGGGATTCCTTATTTTGCTACGGTGTGGACCTCCTATTTCTTGATCAAATTATGATGATCTGAACCGTTCAATGTATTTAAAACGTGTTTTTAAGGGTACCCGTAAGAGATCGGCTCAAAATAATATCCGGAAAAACTTGATCTATTCAATTTTTCATGAAACTGTTCCTGTCAGCATTTAATCAAAAACTGTTTAGATTAAACTCTTCTCGATATTATTTTCAGCCGATTTCTTGCAGGTACCCTTAAAAACATGTTTTAAACATAATGAGCGATTCAGATCATCAAAATTTGGTCAGAAAATAGGAGGTCCACACCGTAGCAAAATAAAGGATCCCTCATTAGAAGGGGACTATATATGTATGGGTGAGATTCTAATAAGGGATCTCTTATTTTGCAACGGTGTGGACCTCCTATTTCTTGATCAAATTATGATGATTTGAACCGTTCAATGTGTTTAAAACGTGTTTTTAAGGGCACCCGTAAGAGATCGGCTCAAAATAATATCCGGAAAGACTTGATCCATTCAATTTTTCATGAAACTGTTCCTGTCAGCATTTATCAAAAACTGTTTAGATCAAGCTCTTCTCGATATTATTTTGAGCCGATTTCTTACAGGTACCCTTAAAAACATGTTTTAAACATAATGAACGGTTCAGATCATCAAAATTTGGTTAGAAAATAGGAGGTCTACACCGTAGTAAAATAAAGGATCCCTCATTAGAAGGGGACTATATATGTACGAGTGAGCTTCTAATAAGGGATCCCTTATTTTGCTACGGTGTGGATCTCCTATTTCTTGATCAAATTATGATGATCTGAACCGTTCAATGTGTTTAAAACGTGTTTTTAAGGGTACCCGTAAGAGATCGGCTCAAAATAATATCCGGAAAGACTTGGTCCATTCAATTTTTCATAAAACTGTTCCTGTCAGCATTTATCAAAAACTGTTTAGATCAAGCTCTTCTCGATATTATTTTGAGCCGATTTCTAGCAGGTACCCTTAAAAACATGTTTTAAACATAATGAACGGTTCAGATCATCAAAATTTGGTCAGAAAATAGGAGGTACACACCGTAGCAAAATAAAGGATCCTAATTAGAAGGGGACTATATATGTATGAGTGAGCTTCTAATAAGGGATCCCTTATTTTGTTACGGTGTGGACCTCCTATTTCTTGATCAAATTATGATGATCTGAACCGTTCAATTTAAAACGTGTTTTTAAGGGTACCCATAAAAAATTAGCTCAAAATAATATCCGGAAAAGACTTGATCAATTCAATTTTTCATAAAACTGTTCCTGTCAGCATTTATCAAAAACTGTTTAGATCAAGCTCTTCTCGATATTATTTTGAGCCGATTTCTTGCAGGTACCCTTAAAAACATGTTTTAAACATAATGAACGGTTCAGATCATCAAAATTTGGTCAAAAAATAGGAGGTCCACACCTTAGCAAAAATAAAGGATCCCTCATTACAAGGGGACTATATATGTACGAGTGAGCTTCTAATAAGGGATCCTTTATTTTGCTACGGTGTGGACCTCCTATTTCTTTATCAAATTATGATGATCTGAACCGTTCAATGTGTTTAAAACGTGTTTTTAAGGGTACCCGTAAGAGATCGACTCAAAATAATATACGAAAAGATTTGATCCATTCAATTTTTCATGAAACTGTTCCTGTCAGCATTTTATCAAAAACTGTTTAGATCAAGTTCTTCTCGATATTATTTTGAGCCGATTTCTTGCAGGTACCCTTAAAAACATGTTTTAAACATAATTAATGGTTCAGATCATCAAAATTTTGTCAGAAAATAGGAGGTCCACACCGTAGCAAAATAAAGGATCCCTCATTAGAAGGGGACTATATATGTACGAGTGAGCTTCTAATAAGGGATCCCTTGTTTTGTTACGGTGTGGACCTCCTATATCTTGATCGAATTATGATGATCTGAACCGTTCAATGTGTTTAAAACGTGTTTTTAAGGGTACCCGTAAGAAATGGGCTCAAAATAATATCCGGAAAGACTTTATCCATTCAATTTTTCATAAAACTGTTCCTGTCAGCATTTATCAAAAACTGTTTAGATCAATCTCTTCTCGATATTATTTTGAGCCGATTTCTTGCAGGTACCCTTAAAAACATATTTTAAACATAATGAACGGTTCAGATCATCAAAATTTGGTCAGAAAATAGGAGGTCCACAATTTTGCAAAATAAAGGATCCCTCATTAGAAGGGACTATATATGTACGAGTGAACTTCTAATAAGGGATCCCTTATTTTGCTACGCTGTGGACCTCCTATTTCTTGATCAAATTATGATGATCTGAACCGTTCAATGTATTTAAAACGTGTTTTTAAGGGTACCCGTAAGAAATCGGCTCAAAATAATATCCGGAAATACTTGATCCATTCAATTTTTCATAAAACTGTTCCAGTCAGCATTTATCAAAAACTGTTTAGATCAAGCTCTTCTCGATATTATTTTGAGCCGATTTCTTGCAGGTACCCTTAAAAACATGTTTTAAACATAATGAACGGTTCAGATCATCAAAATTTGGTCAGAAAATAGGAGGTCCACACCGTAGCAAAAGAAAGAATCCCTCATTACAAGGGGACTATATATGTATGAGTGAGCTTCTAATAAGGGATCCCTTATTTTGCTACGGTGTGGACCTCCAATTTCTTAATCAAATTATGATGATCTGAACCGTTCAATGTGTTTAAAACGTGTTTTTAAGGGTACCCATAAGAGATCGGCTCAAAATAATATCCGGAAAGACTTGATCTAAACAGTGTAGCAAAATAAGGGATCCCGTATTAGAAACTCACTCTACATTAGTCCCCTTCTAATAAGGGATACTTGTTTCGCTACAGTGTGGACCTCCTATTTTCTGACCAAATTTTGATGATATGAACCGTTCAATGTGTATAAAAATTTTTTTTAAGGGTACCCGCAAAAAAATGGCTGAAAATAATATCGAGAAAGACTTGATCTAAACAGTTTTTGATAAAATACTCACAGGAACAGTTTTATAAAAAATTAAACGGATTAAGCCTTTTCAGATATTGTTTTGACCCGATTTGTTGCTGGTTATCTTAAAAACATGTTTTAAACACATTGGACGGTCCTGATAATAGGACGTCCACAACGTAGCAAAATAAGGGATCCCTTATTAGAAACTCACTCTATATTAGTTCCCTTCTAATAAGGGATCCTTTGTTTTGCTACAGTGTGTATCTCCTATTTTCTGACCACATTTTGATAATCTGAACTGTTCAATGTTTTTAAGGGTACCCGCAAAAAATTGGCTGAAAATAATATCGAGAAAGACTTGATCTAAACAGTTCTTGATAAAATACTGACAGGAAAAGTTTTATAAAAAATTAAACGGGTGAAGCCTTTTCAGATATTGTTTTGACCCGATATGTTCCTGGTTATCTTAAAAACATGTTTTAATCACATTGGACGGTTCAGATCAAAAGAGGTCCACAACGTAGCAAAATAAGGGATCCCTTATTAGAAACTCACTCTATATTAGTCCCCTTCTAATAAGGGATTCCATGTTTTGCTACAGTGTTTACCTCCTATTTTCTGACCAAACTTTCATGATCTGAACCGTTCAATGTTTTTAAAATATGTTTTTAAGCTTATCCGTAAAAAATTGGCTGAAAATAATATCGACAAAGACTTGATCTAAACAGTTTTTGATAAAATACTGACAGGAACAGTTTTATAAAAAATTAAACGGATCAAGCCTTTTCAGATATTGTTTTGAACCGATTTATTGCTGGTTATCTTAAAAACATGTCTTAAAACACATTGGACGGTTCAGATCATAGGAGGTCCACAACGTAGCAAAATAAGGGATCTCTTATTAGAAACTCACTCTATATTAGTCCCCTTCTAATAAGGGATCCCTTGTTTTGCTACAGTGTGGACCTCCTATTTTCTGACCAAGTTTTGATGATCTGAACCGTTCAATATTTTTTAAAATATGTTTTTAAGCGTACCCGCAAAAAATTGGCCGAAAATAATATCGAGAAAGACTTGATCTAAACAGTTTTTGATAAAATGCTGACAGGAACAGTTTTATAAAAAATTAAATGGATCAAGCATTATCCGATATTGTTTTGACCCGATTTGTTGCCGGTTATCTTAAAAACATGTTTTAAACACATTAGACGGTTCAGATCGTAGGAGGTCCACAACGTAGCAAAATAAGGGATCCCTTATTAGAAACTCCCTCGATATTGGTCCCCTTCTAAGAAGGGATCCCTTGTTTTGCTACACTGTGGACCTCCTATTTTCTGACCAAATTTTGATGATCTGAACCGTTCAATGTTTTTAAAATATGTTTTTAAGAGGTACCCGCAAAAAATTGGCTGAGAATAATATCGAGAAAGACTTGATCTAAACAGTTTTTGATAAAATACTGACAGGAACAGTTTTATAAAAAATTAAACGGATCAAGCCTTTTCAGATATTGTTTTGACCCGATTTGTTGCTGGTTATCTTAAAAACATGTTTTAAACACATTAGACGGTTCAGATCGTAGGAGGTCCACAACGTAGCAAAATAAGGGATCTCTTATTAGAAACTCACTCTATATTAGTCCCCTTCTAATGAGGGATCCATTGTTTTGCTACAGTGTGGACCTCCTATTTTCTGACCAAATTTTGATGATCTGAACCGTTCAATGTTTTTAAAATATGTTTTTAAGGGTACCCGCAAACAAATGGCTTAAAATAATATCGAGAAAGACTTGATCTAAACAGTTTTTGATAAAATACTGACAGGAACAGTTTTATAAAAAATTAAACGGATCAAGCTTTTTCATATATTGTTTTGACCCGATTTGTTGCTGGTTATCTTAAAAACATGTTTTAAACACATTGGACGGTTCAGATCAAAGGAGGTCCACATCGTAGCAAAATAAGGGATCCCTTTTTAGAAACTCACTCTATATTAGTCTCCTTCTAATAATGGATCCCTTGTTTGCTACAGTGTGGACCTCCTATTTTCTGACCAAATTTTGATGATCTGAATAGTTAAATGTGTTTAAAATATGTTTTTAAGGGTACCCGCAAAAAATTGGCCGAAAATAATATCGAGAAAGACTTGATCTAAACAGTTTTTGATAAAATACTGACAGGAACACTTTTATAAAAAATTAAACGGATCAAACCTTTTCAAATATTGTTTGACCCGATTTGTTGCTGGTTATCTTAAAAATATTTTTTAAACACATTGGACGGTTCAGATCATAGGAGGTCCACAACTTAGCAAAATAAGGGATCCCTTATTAAAAACTCACTTTATATTAGTACCCATCTAATAAGGGATCCCTTGTTTTGCTACAGTGTGGACCTCCCATTTTCTGACCAAATTTTGATGATCTGAACCGTTCAATGTTTTTAAAATATGCTTTTAAGGGTACCCGCAAAAAATTGGCTGAAAATAATACCGAGAAAGACTTGATCTAAACAGTTTTTGATAAAATTCTGACAGGAACAGTTTTATAAAAAATTAAACGGATCAAGCCTTTTCAGATATGGTTTTTACCCGATTTGTTGCTGGTGATCTTAAAAACATGTTTTAAACACATTGGACGGTTCAGATCATAGGAGGTCCACAACGTAGCAAAATAAGGGATCCCTTATTAGAAACTCATTATATATCAGTCCCCTTCACATAAGGGATCCTTTGTTTTGCTACAGTGTGGACCTCCTATTTTCTGAACAAATTTTGATGATCTGAACCGTTCAATGTGTTTAAAATATGGTTTTTAAGGGTACCCGCAAAAATATTGACTGAAAATAATATCGAGAAAGACTTGATCTAAACAGTTTTTGATAAAATACTGACAGGAACAGTTTTATAAAAAATTAAAGGGATCAAGCCTTTTCAGATATTGTTTTGAGCCGATTTGTTTCTGGTTCTCTTAAAAACATGCTTTAAACAAATTGGACGGTTCAGATCATAGAAGGTCCAGAACGAAACAAAATAAGGGATCCCTTATTAGAAGGTCACTCTATATTAGTCCCCTTCTAATAAGGGATCCCTTATTTTGCTACGGTGTGAACCTCCCATTTTCTGACCAAATTTTGATGATCTGAACCGTTCAATGTGTTTAAAATATATTTTTAAGGGTACCCGCAAAAAATTGGCTGAAAATAATAACGAGAAAACCTTGATCTAAATAGTTTATGATAAAATACTGACAGGAACAGTTTTATAAAGAATTAAATGGATCAAGCCTTTTTAGATATTGTTTTGAGCCGATTTGTTGCTGGTTATGTTAAAAACATGTTTTAAACACATTGGACGGTTCAGATCATAGGAGGTCCACAACGTAGCAAAATAAGAGATTCCTTATTAGAAACTCACTCTATATCAGTCTCCTTCTAATATGGGATCCCTTCTTTTGCTACAGTGTTGACCTCCTATTTTCTGACCAAATTTTGATGATCTGAACAGTTAAATGTGTTTAAAATATGTTTTTAAGGGTACCCGCAAAAAATTGGCCGAAAATAATATCGAGAAAGACTTGATCTAAACAGTTTTTGATAAAATACTGACAGGAACACTTTTATAAAAAATTAAACGGATCAAACCTTTTCAGATATTGTTTGACCCGATTTGTTGCTGGTTATCTTAAAAATATTTTTTAAACACATTGGACGGTTCAGATCATAGGAGGTCCACAACGTAGCAAAATAAGAGATTCCTTATTAGAAACTCACTCTATATCAGTCTCCTTCTAATATGGGATCCCTTCTTTTGCTACAGTGTTGACCTCCTATTTTCTGACCAAATTTTGATGATCTGAACCGTTCAATGTGTTTAAGATATGTTTTTAAGGGTACCCGCAAAAAATTGGCTGAAAATAATATCGAGAAAGACTTGATCTAAACAGTTTTTGATAAAATACTGACAGGAACACTTTTATAAAAAATTAAATGGATCAAGCCTTTTCAGATGTTGTTTTGAGCCGATTGTTTGCTGGTTATCTTAAAAATATGTTTTAAACACATTGGACGGTTCAGATCATAGGAGGTCCACAAAGTAGCAAAATAAGGGATCCCTTATTAGAAACTCACTCTATATTAGTCCCATTCTAAAAAGGGATCCCTTGTTTTGCTACAGTGTGGACCTCCTATTTTCTGACCAAATTTTGATGATCTGAACCGTTCAATGTGTTTAAAATATGTTTTTAAGGGTACCCGCAAAAAATTGGCTGAAAATAATATCGAGAAAGACTTGATCTAAACAGTTTTTGATAAAATACTGAAATTAACAGTTTTATAAAAAATTAAATGGATCAAGCCTTTTCTGATATTATTTTGAGCCGATTTGTTGCTGGTTATCTTAAAAACATGTTTTAAACACATTGGACGGTTCAGATCATAGGAGGTCCATAACGTAGCAAAATAAGGGATCCCTTATTAGAAACTCACTCTATATTAGTCCCCTTTTAATAAGGGATCCCTTGTTTTGATACAGTGTGGACCTCCTATTTTCTGACCAAATTTTGATGATCTGAACCGTTCAATGTGTTTAAAATATGTTTTTACGCGTACCCGCAAAAAATTCGCTGAAAATAATATCGAGAAAGACTTGATCTAAACAGTTTTTGACAAAATACTGAAAGGAACAATTTTATAAAAAATTAAATGGATCAAACCTTTTCAGATATTGTTTTGAGCCGATTTGTTGCTGGTTATCTTAAAAACATGTTTTAAACACAATGGACGGTTCAGATCATAGGAGGTTCACAACGTAGCAAAATAAGGGATCCCTTATTAGAAACTCGCTATATATCAGTCCCCTTCTAATAAGGGATCCTTCGTTTTGCTACAGTGTATACCTCCTATTTTCTGACCAAATTTTGATGATCTGAACCGTTCAATGTGTTTAAAATATGTTTTTAAGGGTACCCGCAAAACCTTGGCTGAAAATAATATCGAGAAAGACTTGATCTCAACAGTTTTTGATAAAATACTGACAGGAACAGTTTTATAAAGAATTAAAGGGATCAAGCCTTTTCACATATTATTTTGAGCCGATTTGTTGCTGGTTATCTTAAAAACATGTTTTAAACATATTGGACGGTTCAGATCATAGGAGGTCCACAACGTGGCAAAATAAGGGATCTCTTATTAGAAACTCACTCTATATTAGTCCCCTTCTAATAAGGGATCCCTTGTTTTGCTACAGTGTGGACCTCCTATTTTCTGACCAAATTTTGATGATCTGAACCGTTCAATGTGTTTAAAATATATTTTTAAGGGTACCCGCAAAAAATTGGCTGAAAATAATATCGAGTGAGACTTGATCTAAACAGTTTTTGATAAAATACTGTCAGGAACAGTTTTATAAAAAATTAAATGGATCAAGCCTTTTCTGATATTGTTTTGAGCTGATTTGTTGCTGGTTATCTTAAAAACATGTTTTGAACACATTGGACGGTTCAGATCATAGGAGGTCCACAATATTGCAAAATAGGGGATCCCTTCTTAAAAACTCACTCTATATTAGTCCCCTTCTAATAGGGATCCCTTGTTTTGATACAGAGTGCACCTACTATTTTCTGACCAAATTTTGATGAGCTGAACCGTTCAATGTGTTTAAAATATGATTTTAAGGGTACCCGCGAAAAATTGGCTGAAAATAATATCGAGTGAGACTTGATCTAAACATTTTTTGATAAAATACTGACAGGAGCCGAAAGAGTACACCTTGTGATACGAATGAGCTTCGTATGTTAACGGATCGTCCAAGAACAGGTTCGGGATTGATAAATAAGATGGAACCGTGACACAAACTTTAGATCTTCGAGCACCTTGGTAAAGACCTCGACACAAGAAGAATCAAAGCAAGCACCTTGGTATTGGGATGACGCCACAACGGTTGTGATTGAGCCGTTGATAAGTCGGAGAAGGTCGCCACGGAATTGCTCCCGATAAGACCGAGTTCGTGATGAACTAAAGGAGAAGAAATTCTCACCAGTTAAATTTGAAATCTGAGTTGTTCTCATCCATGATCAAGCTTACAATTTTAAAGGAAAAACAAGAAACAAGCAAGTGAAGAGTTGTGATCAAGCTGGCCTTCCTTGTAATGATGAGTTGGAGTTTTCCTGCCCAATAGTTGGATGTGGGCGGCAAAAGGGAGTGGGTTGTTTGGGTGGTGGTGAAGTTTTCAAACAAGCAAGTGAAGAGTTGGAATAATGGTGGCTGGCAAAGCATTTAATGCTTTGTTGGAATGTTTGTTGAGTGGAGATTAAACAAATCTTGCAAGGGGGAAAAATGGTTGGCGGTTGTAGGGTCTTGAAGGCATGTTGGTTAATGTTCTAGAGTTGCTTTTTGGATTAATTGGGCTGCCCATGCATGGAGGGCTCTTCTTGGTCCGGGCTGCTCAAGGCCGGGCCTCATTGCTCGCGAGTTCTTCCATTCCGGGCTTCCAAGCAAAGGTGGTCACATGGAGGATCTTGGTGGCGCCTTGCTCAGCATAAGAGGTGGCCATGCAGCTCCGCACCACGTCTTGTAAGGCTCGGGCCTTGGATCTTGTAATTGGGCCCTCCGGAATGTGTAAGTCCTCGGCTCCCTCCTTGGCTCCATTGTCTTGTGCATCATCTTCCTCATGATCCGTGCTCATGCTCGTATCACCTTGGAAGCCCTTCCAATGACAAACAGTGCACGTGACGAGAAATCCTCAAACTTCGTCGAGGTATATGGTGGTTGACATTCCACCTCACGGGTATGATCCTCCCTCTCTTTATGCTTTCAAATGACTTATCTCTTTGCGTTGAGGACAATGCAAACTTTAAGTTGGGGGGGAGAATGATTCATTAGTGTGTTAGCCCTTTGTTGTTTTAGTTGTTTTAGTCCCTTTTTAGCATGAAAAATTTTGAAAAATTTTGAACCAATAAATACAAATTGGCATATCCTTGTATTAGGCAATCCTCTCCTGAAATGCTTGCAAGTAACTTGACATATGTTCCCATAAGCATACCATTGAACAAGAATTGCTATTTCACTACACGTGCATTGACCATGAACTTTGTTGAACAATTTGGAATCATAAGTTGTGAGCGGAGATCCAATGTTAAACCATTCTATGCCACAGAGTTGAATTCATCTATCTCTTGTTTCTACAATTGCGTGTTTACTCATGTTTTACACTTGTGTGCATCATTGTGGAATCCATGAAACATTTGAGAAATGATAAAAGGTCATCTTCCATGATCCGTACCACATATGAGTCTCATTGACCTTGATTTGATCCTTGTCCAATTTATATCCATTGAAACAAGCTTAGGAAACCGGATGAGATAAGGTTGGATGGGATTTTGTTGTTGGTGTGTGTGTTGTATTGCAATCGGGAGGAAATATCTCAGACAAAGGAATTTTACAGAGCTCAAGTGACACCGGTGCCTCATTTTCATTACACCGGTGCTCTCCACTACAGATCAGAATTCAAGAGATACAGAATGGTCTCAACACCGGTGCCTCTGATTTGGTTGCACCGATGCTTCACTCTACAGCAGTATGGATGAGATACAGAATGGTAAAGACACCGGTGCCCCCAATTTGTTACACCGGTGCCTCGCTTTGTTCCACAAGAGAAACTGAAATGCAGAGAGGTCTTGACACCGGTGCCCCTGAAATGGTTACACCGGTGCTCCTTCTTCAGAACAGGCAAAATTGAGATACAGAGAGTACATTACACCGGTGCCTCGTGAGGAAAGTTTTAAAAAAAATATCAGGGTTATAAAACCCCAAACGTTACAACATTTGAGGGTTACACCGGTCTCTCTTCCGCGCCGTATCACCTCTCTCTCTCCTCACACCCGGTTCACACCTCTTCCTCTCCTACAAAAGCCGACCATCTCCCTCTCCTACAACCACCGCTCCACCGCACAACCACCGCAACCCTTCTTCCATTTCCTCCATCGCCTGGTTCTCTCTCTCTCCTTCTCTTGGTTCGACTGGAACAGAGGTTGGGTGTTTGGGGTTTTGAGTTCAACAGAACCAGGGCTCCATCTCTTTGTGTGAATCACTCCGGGTAAGTTTGATCCTCTCCCTCTGTGTTTCAAAATGGTTAGACGTAAGAGTCAGGGCATCTCCATTAGAGAGCCCAATCCGAATGATACCCCGCCACAATCCGACTCGGACAATGACGATCCTATGTGGAGAGAACTGGAGAATGCATCCATGGCCATACCAAAGGGCAAGGGGAAAGCCCCTATGTCCTCTACTTCCCGCTCTAGGTCAAAAACTAAGCCAACTCCTAGGAAATCCCCTGCTTCGAAGGCCCCGAGTGGTTCTAAACGAAAAAATCAACGGGAAGAGAGTGGGTCCAAGAGCAAGAAACAAAGAATCACAGTTGAGGGGGATAGGGGACAGAAAGAGTGGGAAGAAAAGGTTGAGAAGAAGAATGTTACCTGCGAAAGGCAAGTCTTAAGGCAGAGTTTGGGTGATTCAAATGCAATTGTCCAAAGATTGGACCAAAGGGGTTTGACCCGGTTCTTTGAAGTTGTCCCGGGCTATATTCGAGGAATGGTTGAAGGGTTCTATTGCTCAGTGAGGTTAGAAAATTCAAACACCCCCGAACCAAGAATGGTGGCGGAGGTGAGAGGAGTCAATGTATGGATCACAGCTGAGAGGATATCCGAATACCTGCAATGCCCCATACCCGATCCAGATACCGTTATCATTCCCAAATATGCTTTTGATCCGGCATGCTTTGATGGGAAGATGTTTGCCAAGAGGGTAATGACAAATCCGAAGGGGTATAAGGGGAAATTCTTTCCCGGGGGATTAAAGGAGGATTACCGTCTCCTCAACAAGATCATGAAGCACAATGTGTACCCGTTGGCAAGTGACAAAAGGGTACCCCCTCGAACTATAGCCTTCATGCATGCTTTCATGTTGGGCAAAGTGATAGACTTCGGCCGAACCATCTTCCAAGAGATGGTATATTTCAGAGAAAGGGCAAGTGCTACTGCAAACTTAATCTTCCCGGCCATGGTTACTCATTTCTATTTGCAACATAAGGTGCCGAAAAGGGCGGGAGAAAAGATGACCGAGGGAGTGCCCGGGCCAATCACTGAAACCTCCAATGCCAAAAGCCATGCACTATCCAACAAACACTCCAAGCCTGACTTCCACTCCGGTGTGAAAGCACCTAAATCCAAAAACCCTCGAGAAAGACAAGAACAGTGGATGGAGATCATTGTCCAACGCCAAGCCTTAATCTTGGACGAGCTTAAAAAGGTGCATACAAGGCAGGACAAAGCGGATAGGAAGATCCGGAAGTGTTTGAGCATTGCCCGGTTCACGGCAAAGTATATGGGCGAGTTGGCAGGGAAGACATTTGTGGAAAGCTCTGATGAGGAGAGTGAGGAAAACAAAGATGATGAGAATGAAGAGGAGGACGATGAATTAAATGAAAGTGAGACAGACAGTGCAAAGGATGACAGTGAAAGTAGAGAAGAGAGTGGAAAGGGAGGAGCAAGGGAGAGTGGAAAGGGAGGAGCAAGGGAGAGTTTCATTGGAAATCTCCCGGAGCGTCGCACCAAGGCTTCTCATGACGCTCTAAAGCTGAAAAACAGAGAAAGGGGAAAAGGGAAGAAGAAAGTGATGACACCGGTGCTATCCGAGACTGAAGAGGTTGGGGATGATACACCCACTGGGCCTTCTGTTAGGTTCATATGTCAGATGTGGAGTCGGTGGTTTTCTGCTTGTCATTTTCCTGTTTGTTTTTGCATTATCACATATATAGCATTAAGTAGTGGGTAGTGCCGGCAAAAATTTGGGGTAGTTATGACCTGAGCCATTCATTGTATGCCGGCACTGTTTTGTACACATCTCTTTGAAAACCGAATCAATATAAGCTTTAAAGTCCTTTTTGATCTTAAGCGTGTTTTGGATTCCCAATTATATGCATTGTAGTGTAGAATGTATGGTAACCGTTTCTCCTCTTATTCCTTGTGGATTGTGTGCGTACATACTTCTCTTGTTTGCCTATCGAATTCTGTGGAATGCTTAGCCTCTTGTTCGCTTTTGC
Organism: Arctostaphylos glauca; assembly: GCA_019985065.2. Taxonomy (NCBI): domain Eukaryota; kingdom Viridiplantae; phylum Streptophyta; class Magnoliopsida; order Ericales; family Ericaceae; genus Arctostaphylos; species Arctostaphylos glauca. Next base: position 19,892,110 of record JAHSPW020000006.1, read on the forward strand.
ATCATTGTGCGCACTAAGGGGAAGTGACTATTGCCATATCTTGGAGAGAATCCCTTTTATGAGAGTGAGAGAGATCGGAAACCATACACTTTGCACACATCTAATGATCGGAATTGTTCAACTTGGGTTCATAACACTATGCACGAGTTGGATATGTTAGCCAATGATCCTAATCGCTTGGGAAACTACAAAAAGCATATGATCGTTCACTTGCATCATTGGGGAGACATGATTGCCTGATTAGTTACTAGGGACTAGTAACCTTCAAGTTGGGGGTTGTGATGAGCGCATGTTATTGTGTATTTTACGGCTCAACACGTCTATTTTAACTTGCGTGCACGTATTATTCCATGTTTATACTCGATAATTGCACGAAAAGGTATCTCATGTCCCGTGCAGGTCAAACAGAGAAAAAAGGACCCTGATGTGCCTAAATCAACTCTTCAAAAGTCAAACGAGGTCCGAATGGTCGAAGCCGAACTTGGTTGGGAGAAGCAATGTCCAGAGGCTCAGTGACACCGGTGCTCCAATACCTTGACACCGGTGTCTCCCCTTTATTCCACTGATGAAGTCAAAATACAGAGACCAAATGACACAGGTGCTCAATTCCAGTGACACCGGTGTCTTCCCCTTATTCCAAGTGAAGGCCAAGATGCAGAGTGTCCAAGACACCGGTGCTTCTGAGTTCTATACACCGGTGTCTCTGCCAATGGCAATGAAAGGAGGATGATACAGAGTGTTCAAGACACCGGTGCCTTCAAATCCTTTACACCGGTGTCTCTGCCAAATGCAAAGAAGATCAAGATACAGAGCCATAGTGACACCGGTGCCTCAATCCCTTTACACCGGTGTCACCCCTTTCACAACAATACCAGATACAGAGCACCAGAGGCACCGGTGCCTCAATACCTTGACACCGGTGTATCAAGCTCGACAAAAGCAAACTTTTGCCTTGGGACGGCTGACCTTTGGGGGACCACCTTGCCTTGATTTGTGTGCCAAATCAGGGGACAAAAGGGATTTCAGCCTGGGGAAAGGAATAAGAAGCTTCCATTATGCCTTTTTGGAGGGTAATCTTGTAATAGCCTAGGTTTTTGTTAGGATATTTTCATTAGGTTGTTTTCTTTTGGCTAAGGGGTCTAGGATCTCTCATAACATAACATAGAAAATATCAGATTGAAGATTTCTTGAGAGCTCTTCTTGCCTCCCTTTTTGCCTTTTACGTTTGTTCTTCATTGTTCTTCAAGTTTTAAAGTAAGTTTGTTAATCTTTATTGTTTTATGCTTGAAGACCCTTGTACTCTCTTGGAATCATTTAAGTTTTGGATAAGTTTCACTCATATAGTTCCATTTTAGTAATTTTCTTACCTTAAAATCTGATTGTTTTTAGAGTTTTCTTGTAGTTTTGATTAAATCCTTCTTATTGTCATTAGATAAGTTTGTGTTATCATGTTTTCCTTTACTTATATCATGTTTATGGTTAATATGAGTAGCTAAATTAGTGAGGGTTAAGTCTAAATGTGAGGTTTAGTTCAAAACCATGTTGGTCTATATCTTCTCCATATGTATTAATGCCATTGATAGATCTTTCTAAGTTTTCCTTATTGAAATAAAAATGAAGAGTTAAGTTCTTGATTAGTTATAGTCATCCTTAGAGTTGGTATATCTAATACTTGAATCGATGTCCTTCATATTTTAATCCTATTTTCTTAAACTTGAAAGAATCCATCAAACCATTTTGTGAAATAAAATCCTGATTTTCATCAAAGTATTTTCCGATCTAAAACCCGGGACCGGGGGATAGATTGAGTTATAAGGAGAAGAGATAGACCAACGGAAGAATTGAAATAGACCAAACTTTAGGACTTAACCCCACTCCTTAATCTAGTTTTTCCCCTCTTTTAGTAGTATAATTGTTAACCAAACCACCAAACAATTTGAGGTTGACGTCCGAAACGTCGAAAAACACTAATTTGCGAATTATTTAAATCCAACGGTCTTGTTCCCTGTGGATCGATACTCCGGACTATCCATTATATTCATTTTACATATTTTGAGGAAAAGTCCTGTTTTATGAAACTAAACCATTGACCCTAGGCCGGCACCCCTAACGACAAACACTTTTGCCGGCCGGAGTGTTTACACTCGTGACGCGACACGTCAGCTCATTCGCCAAGACAATCTTCCTTTCAATCCAATGGCCGAACACCATGAGGGAAATGACGCACCCATGGGTCGCACCATGCGGGATTACTTGCACCCCACTCACACCACCACCACCTCATGCATCCGCTTTCCAACCGATACTCCCGAAGGGCAACAATTCCATGTTAAGCCTAACATGCTTGGCATGTTACCTACCTTCTATGGGATGGAATCGGAGAACTGTTATGTGCATATCAAAGAGTTTGAGGAGGTGGTGAACACTTTCACCAACGTGTCCGCTCATCTTGAGATGGCACGTTTGAAACTCTTTCCATTTTCCCTCAAGGAGAAGGCCAAGCGATGGTTTCTCTCCTTGAGAGCTCATTCGGTGACAAGTTGGGTGGAGATGCAGGTCGAATTCCACAAAAAATGGTTCCCACTTCACCGTACCACCACCTTAAAAAAGAAAATTCAAAATTTCGAGGAAATCCCCAACGAATCTTTCTGTTCATGTTGGGAGAGATATAAAGAGCGTCTCCTCGCTGTGCCTCATCACGGGTATGAGGATTGGCAGATTGTGGCTTTTTTCTATGAAGCCATATCAGTCCGCAATTGCCAGTTCATCAACCTAATGACTAGTGGGGAATTTCTGAACGAAGGAGCCTCCGCGGCTCTAGCTTATCTAGATGAGCTAGCGGAGAATAACCAATCATGGGATTATTCGGATCCCAATGATCGCTCTTACAAACCCCCCACTCAACATGGAACCATGGGCAAATACGTGCCTAGGGACGAGGAGGACATCAGTAAACGCCTCGACCACCTCTCTAGGAAACTAGAGAAATTGGAGATAAATAGGGTGAATGAGGTCTCTTCTATTTCAAAGCCCGGGGAGGCTTGTGCCATTTGTGACACCATGGACCACACGACCAATATCTGTCCAACCATACCTGCTTTCAAAGAGGTACTTCATGGTTCGGACCAAGCTGAAGTCCATGCCCTTCACCAAGGGCAAAAGCCTACCAACGTGCCTTTCAACAACAACTACCATCCGGGATTGAGAAATCATCCCAATTTTAGTTGGAGGAACAATGAGGCGGGTGCACAACCCCAAGGACCCCCAGGGTTTCAAGGACAATACCCGGCCCATCAAAATGCACAAGGGTCGGCACCACCGCGGTATTCACCAAATGCCTACAATCCTCCGGGTCCCTCCACGGGTCCCAACTCTTACCAACCGCCTAACCGGCGAAGCTTGGAGGATACCTTGCAAATGTTCATGCAAGGGCAAGCAAATGTCAATGAACAGAACACTCAAGCCATTGGGGACATCCGTTCCTAACTCACCAAGTTGACAACTACTTTGGGGACTATGCAACATGAGAAAGGGAAATTTCCCGCACAACCACAAGCAAATCCCCAAGGTCAACATTTTGCACAAGGAAATTCTCCTTCTGGGTCAAATGTGGAACAAGCTAAGGCCATCACCACATTGAGGAGTGGGAAAGAGGTCGATAAGACCATTCTCCCAAAAACAATCCCCACTCCTCCTCCGGTGCCTACTCCACAACCCCAAGAAGATGACCCGGTGAGTGTTTTGCCTCAATCTCCCCCCATTTCCACATCCACATCTGCTCCTATGGGAGAACCCATGGTCTCAACTTGCCCAATGCCGGCCCCATTCCCACAAAGATTGAGGCCTCTACCCAAGTTGACGAACTCCAACGAGTTATTTGAGCTTTTCAAACAAGTTAAGATCAATATCCCGTTGCTTGATGCAATCAAGCAAATACCTTCGTATGCCAAATTTTTGAAAGACTTGTGCACAATCAAGCGCAAGCACAACGTGCAAAAGAAGGTGTTCTTGACTCAACAAGTGAGTTCGATCATACAAACCCCCATTGCACCAAAGTATAAGGACCCCGGGTGTCCTACAATCTCTGTAAGAGTTGGGGGGAAGGTTGTGGAGAAAGCCCTGCTTGACTTGGGGGCTAGTGTAAATTTGTTGCCATACTCGGTGTATGAGCAACTTGGGTTGGGGTACATGAAACCAACCTCGGTGACCCTCCAATTAGCCGACCGTAGTGTCCGGGAACCGAGGGGATTGGTGGAAGATGTGCTTGTCCAAGTGGACCACTTTGTATACCCGGTGGACTTCATAGTCCTTGATACTTGTCCCACGTCAAATCTTCAAGCCCAAACGCCCATCATACTTGGAAGGCCTTTCTTGGCCACATCCAACGCTGTGATCCATTGTCGAAATGGGCTACTTAAAATGACGTTTGGGAACATGACCCTTGAGCTCAACATTTTTAACATTGGGAGCCAAATGGGGGATGATGATGACATCCGTGATGTGAGCGTTATTGACACACTTGGTCAAGAGCACGTCGATTGTCATCTCTTTACCGACCCCCTAGAGGCCATGCTTACTGTAGAAGAGACTGAATTTTTAGATTCTCCCGAGGTTGAGTACATTTACTCCCTCCTGAATGAAGAAGAGGTGTTGGGTACTGAGAAGTGGGTGCCCACCTTTGAAAAACTACCACCACCGACAGCTCGGGCTCTACCATCTTCTGTTAAACCACCCAAGCCCGAGCTCAAAAGTTTACCATCTACCTTGAAGTATGCTTTCTTGGGAAATTCTGAAACTTTCCCGGTTGTGATCTCATCCAGCCTGGATAATTCCCAAGAAGCGGCTTTACTGAAAATTCTAAGGGCCCACAAATCTGTTTTAGGGTGGACCATTGCTGATATTCATGGGATCAGCCCGCTATTGTGTACTCACCGCATCTATCTCGAGGATGATATTAAGCCATCTCGCCAACCTCAACGGCGTTTGAACCCGATCATGCGAGATGTGGTGAGAGATGAGGTTCTAAAGTTACTGGATGTGGGTATCATATACCCGATAGCCGATAGTAAATGGGTCAGCCCCATCCAGGTTGTGCCAAAAAAGTCTGGCGTCACTGTTGTGCCTAATGAGAGTGGGGAGTTGATTCCCACTCGAGTGGTCACTGGTTGGCGCGTCTGCATTGACTATAGAAAACTCAACGCCGGCATCCGGAAAGACCACTTCCCTCTTCCCTTCATTGACCAAATGTTAGAGAGGGTGGCTGGCCATGCTTTCTACTGTTTCTAGACGGGTATTCGGGGTATAATCAGATAGAGGTCTCTCTGGAAGACCAAGAAAAGACAACTTTCACATGTCCATTCGGCACCTTTGCATATCGTCGCATGCCCTTCGGGCTTTGCAATGCCCCTGGCACCTTCTCTAGGTGTATGAAGGGCATCTTTAGGGACATGATCGAGAAAATTGTAGAGGTGTTCATGGATGATTTTTCTGTGTTCGGGGACTCCTTTGAGTCTTGTTTGGAGAATCTTGAGAGGGTCCTAGTACGATGTGAGGAGAAAAATCTGGTTTTAAATTGGGAGAAGTGCCATTTCATGGTCACTCATGGTATTGTCCTCGGTCACATCATTTCTTCAAAGGGGATTGAGGTAGATCAATCAAAAATAGAGCTCATCTCTAAGTTACCTACCCCTAAGTGTGTCAAGGATATCCGTTCTTTCCTTGGACACGCTGGATTCTATCGGCGCTTCATTCAGAATTTTAGCGCCATTTCTTGTCCCTTGTGTCACTTGCTATCAAAAGACACAACCTTTGTGTGGACGAATGATTGTGAGGAGGCCTTTTCAAAACTCAAAGTCGCTCTCACGACTCCTCCAATCATGCAATCCCCTAACTGGAGCTTACCATTTGAGCTAATGTGCGACGCTAGTGACTATGCCATTGGGGCGGTCTTAGGTCAAAGGGATGGTAAGGTGCCTCATGTCATTGCTTATGCAAGCAAAACCCTGAATGATGCCCAATTGAACTACACGACCACTGAAAAGGAGTTGTTGGCGGTGGTATTTGCTCTTGATAAATTCCGATCCTATCTCATAGGATCACCCATTGTGATTTACACCGACCATGCCGCCCTCAAATACCTCATGACCAAGCCTGATGCCAAAGCTCAGCTAATTAGGTGGGTATTACTTCTACAAGAGTTTGACTTGACCATCAAAGATTAAAAGGGGGTTGAGAATGTCGTGGCGGACCATTTGTCTCGCCTTGAGTTTGAGGATCATACCTCTAACATACCCATTCCCGACTCCTTTCCTGATGAGCAACTCTTGGCCATTTCAAGTTGCCCGTGGTATGCTGATATTGCCAATTACTTGGCCACGGGACAACTTCCATCACATTGGACTCCTCAAGATAGGAGAAAATTTCTGGCTGAGGTGAGGAGATTCGTCTTCGATGGTGTGTGCCCGATGATGAACAAAAGTCAATCTTGACCTTCTGCCACACCGAAGCATGTGGCGGGCATTTTTCCTCAAAGAAGACAGCTGCTAAAATTTTGCAGTGTGGCTTCTATTGGCCTCACATCTTCAAGGATGCCTTTGAATTCTGCAAGGCTTGCCCGCGCTGTCAAGAGTTAGGTGCCTTATCACGGCGTAACATGATGCCCCTCCAACCTATCTTAATCATTGAAGTTTTTGATTGTTGGGGCATCGATTTCATGGGTCCTTTTCCCAATTCTTTTGGGAATCTCTACATTCTGTTAGCCGTGGATTACGTGTCCAAGTGGGTGGAAGCCATTCCAACCCGAACCAATGACCACTCTGTTGTGGTCCGTTTCCTTAAAGAGAATATCTTCTCCCGGTTTGGGATGCCTAAAGCCCTTATTAGTGATCAGGGCACACACTTCTGCAATCGCCCTATGGAAGCCTTAGTTAAGAAATATGGGGTAAACCACAAAGTGTCCACTGCCTACCACGCAAGAAATCGGCTCAAAATAATATGAAGGAGGACTTGATCTAAACAGTTTTTGATAAATACTGACAGGAAAGGTTTTATCAAAAATTAAATTGATCAAGCCTTTTCTGATATTGTTTTGATCTGATTTTTGCTGGTACTCTTAAAAACATGTTTTAAACACATTGGACGGTTCAGATCATCATAATTTGATTATGAAATAGGAAGTCCACACCGTTGCAAAATAAAGAATTCCTTATTAGAAGGTCACTCTATATTAGTCCCGTTCTAATAAGGGATCCCTTATTTTGCTACGGTGTGGACCTCCTATTTTCTGACCAAATTTTGATGATCGAAACCGTTCAATGTGTTTAAAATATATCTTTAAGGGTACCCGCAAAAAATTGGCTGAAAATAATATCGAGAAAGACTTGATCTAAACAGTTTTTCATAAAATACTGACAGAAACAGTTGTATAAAAAATTAAATGGATCAAGCCATTTCAGATATTGTTTTGAGCCGATTTGTTACTGGTCATCTTAAAAACATATTTTAAACACATTGGACGGTTCAGATCATAGGAGGTCCACAACGTAGCAAAATAAGGGATCCCTTATTAGAAACTCACTCTATATTAGTCGCCTTCTAAAAAAGGATCCCTTGTTTTGCTACAGTGTGGACCTCCTATTTTCTTACCAAATTTTGATGATCTGAACCGTTCAATGTGTTTAAAATATGTTTTTAAGGGTACCCGCAAAAAATTGGCAGAAAATAATATCGAGAAAGACTTGATCTAAACAGTTTTTGATAAAATACTGACAGAAACAATTTTATAAAAAATTAAATGGATCAAGCCTTTTCAGATATTTTTTTGATCCGATTTGTTGCTGGTTATCTTAAAAACATGTTTTAAACACATTGGACGGTTCAGATCATAGGAGGTCCACAACGTAGCAAAATAAGGGATCCCTTATTAGAAACTCACTTTATATTAGTCTTCTTCTAATTAGGGATCACTTGTTTTGCTACAGTGTGGACCTCCTATTTTCTGACCAAACTTTCATGATCTGAACCGTTCGATTTTGATGATCTTTACCGTTCAATGTGTTTAAAATATGTTTTTAAGGGTACCCGCAAAAAATTGGCTGAAAATAATATCGAGAAAGACTTGATCTAAACAGTTTTTGATAAAATACTGACATGAACAGTTTTATAAAAAATTAAATGGATCAAGCCTTTTCAGATATTTTTTTAAACCGATTTGTTGCTGGGTTATCTTCAAAACATGTTTTAAACACATTGGACGGTTCAGATCATAGGAGGTCCACAACGTAGCAAAATAAGGGATCCCTTATTAGAAACTCACTCTATATTAGTCCTCTTCTAATAAGGGATCCCTTGTTTTGCTACAGTGTGGACCTCCTATTTTCTGACCAAATTTTGATGATCTGAACCGTTCGATGTGTTTAGAATATGTTTTTAAGGGTACCCGCAAAAAATTGGCTGAAAATAATATCGAGAAATACTTGATCTGAACAGTTTTTGATAAAATACTGACAAGAATAGTTTAATCAAAATTAAATGGATCAAGACTTTTCAGATACTGTTTTGAGCCGATTTGTTGCTGGTAATCTTTAAAACTTGTTTTAAACACATTGGACGGTTCAGATCATAGGAGGTCCACAACATAGCAAAATATGAGATCCCTTATTAGAAACTCACTCTATATTATTCCACTTCTAATAAAGGATCCCTTGTTTTACTACAGTGTGGACCTCCTATTTTCTGACCAAATTTTAATGATCTAAAACGTTCGAAGTGTTTAGAATATGTTTTTAAGGGTATCCGCAAAAAATTGGCTGAAAATAATATCGAGAAATACTTGATTTGAACAGTTTTTGATAAAATACCGACAGGAACAATTTAATAAAAATTAAATGGATCAAGACTTTTCTGATATTGTTTTGAGCCGATTTGTTGCTGGTTATCTTAAAAACTTGTTTTAAACACATTGGACGGTTCAGATCATAGGAGGTCCACAACGTAGCAAAATAAGGCATCCCTTATCAGAAACTCACTCTATATTACTCCCCTTCTAATAAGGGATCCCTTGTTTTGCTACAGTGTGAACCTCTTATTTTCTGACCTAATTTTGATGATCTGGACCGTTCAATGTGTTTAAAATATGTTTTTAAGGGTACCCGCAAAAAATTGGATGAAAATAATATCGAGAAAGACTTGATCTAAACAGTCTTTGATAACATACAGACAGGAACAGTTTTATAAAAAATTAAATGGATCAAGCCTTTTCAGATATTGTTTTGAGCCGATTTGTTGCTGGTACATGTTTTAAACACATTGGACGGTTCGGATCATAGGAGGTCCACAACGTAGAAAAATAAGGGATCCCTTATTAGAAACTCACTCTATATTAGTCACCTTCTAATAAGGGATCCCTTGTTTTGCTACAGTGTGGATCTCCTATTTTCTGTCCAAATTTTGATGATCTGAATCGTTCAATGTGTTTAAAATACGTTTTTAAGGGTACCCGCAAAAAATTGGCTGAAAATAATATCGACAAAAACTTGATCTAAACAGTTTTTTTGATAAAATACTGACATGAACATTGTTATGAAAAAATAAATGGATCAAGCCTTTTCAGATATTGTCTTGAGCCGATTTATTGCTGGTTATCTTAAAAACATGTTTTAAACACATTGGACGGTTCAGATCATAGGAGGTCCGCAATGTAGCAAAATAAGGGATCCCTTATCAGAAACTCACTCTATATTAGTCCCTTTCTAATAAAGGATACCTTGTTTTGCTACAGTGTCGACCTCGTATTTTCTGACCAAATCTTGTTGATCTAAACCGTTCAATGTGTTTAAAATATATTTTTAAGGGTACCCGCAAAAAATTAGTTGACAATAATATCGAGAACGACTTGATCTAAACAATTTTTTTGATAAAATACTGACAGGAACAGTTTTATGAAAAATTAAATGGATCAAGCCTTTTCAGATATTGTTTTGAGCCGATTTGTTGCTGGTACATGTTTTAAACACATTGGACGGTTCAGATCATAGGAGGTCCGCAACGTAACAAAATAAGGGATCCCTTATCAGAAACTCACTCTATATTAGTCACCTTCTAATAAGGGATCCCTTGTTTTGCAACAGTGTAAACCTCCTATTTTCTGACCAAATTTTGATAATCTAAACCGTTCAATGTGTTTAAAATATATTTTTAAGGGTACTCGCAAAAAATTGGCCGAAAATAATATCGAGAAAGACTTGATGTAAATAGTTTTTTTGATAAAATACTGACAGGAACAGTTTTATGAAAAAATAAATGGATCAAGCCTTTTCAGATATTGTTTTGAACCGATTTTTTGCTGGTTATCTTAAAAACATGTTCTAAACACATTGGACGGTTCAGATCATAGGTGGTCCACAACGTAGGAAAATAAGGGATCCCTTATTAGAAACTCACTCTATATTAGTCCCCTTCTAATAAGGGATCCCTCCTTTTGCTACAGTGTGGACCTCCTATTTTCTGACCAAATTTTGATGATCTGAACCGTTCAGTGTGTTGAAAATATATTTTTAAAGGTACCCGCAAAAAAATGGCTGAAAATAATATCGAGAAAAACTTATCTAAATAGTTTTTGATAAAATACTGACAGGAACAGTTTTATAGAAAATTAAACGGATCAAGCCTTTTCAGATATTGTTTTGAGCCGATTTGTTGCTGGTTATCTTAAAAACATGTTCTAAACACATTGGACGGTTCAGATCATAGGAGGTCCACAACGTAGGAAAATAAGAGATCCCTTATTAGAAACTCACTCTATATTAGTCCCCTTCTAATAAGGGATCCCTTCTTTTGCTACAGTGTGGACCTCCTATTTTCTGACCAAATTTTGATGATCTGAACCGTTCAATATGTTTAAAATATGTTTTGAAGGGTACCCGCAAAAAATTGGATGAAAATAATATCGAGAAAAACTTGATCTAAACTGTTTTTTATAAAATACTGATAGGAACAGTTTTATAAGAAATTAAACGGATCAAGCCTTTTCAGATATTGTTTTGACCCGATTTGTTGCTGGTTATCATAAAAACATGTTTTAAACACATTGGACGGTTCAGATCAAAGGAGATCCACAACGTAGCAAAATAAGGTATCCCTTTTTAGAAACTCACTCTATATTAGTTCCCTTCTAATAAGAGATCCCTTGTTTTGCTACAGTGTGAGCCTCCTATTTTCTGACCAAATTTTGATGATCTGAACCGTTCAATGTGTTTAAAATATGTTTTTAAGGGTACGCGCAAAAAATTGGCTGAAAATAACATCGAGAAAGACTTGATCTAAACAGTTTTTGATAAAATACTGACAGGAACAGTTTTATAAAAAATTAAACGGATCAAGCCTTTTCAGATATTGTTTTGACCCGATTTGTTGCTGGTTATCTTAAAAACATTTTTTAAACACATTGGACGGTTCAGATTATAGTAGGTCCACAACGTAGCAAAATAAGGGATCCCGTATTTGAAACTCACTCTATATTAGTCTCCTTCTAATAAGGTATCCCTTGTTTTGCTAGAGTGTGGACCTCTTATTTTCTGACCAAATTTTGATGATCTGAACCGTTCAATGTTTTTTAAAATATGTTTTTTAGGGTACCCGTAAAAAATTGGCTGAAAATAATATCGATAAAGACTTGGTCTAAACAGTTTTTCATAAAATACTGACAGGAACAGTTTTATAAAAATTAAACGGATCAAGCCATTTCAGATATTGTTTTGACCCGATTTGTTGCTGGTTATCTTAAAAACATGTTTTAAACACATTGGATGGTTCAGATCATAGGAGGTCCACAGCGTAACAAAATAAGGGATCCCTTATTAGAAACTCACTCTATATTAGTCTCCTTCTAATAAGGGATCCCTTGTTTTGCTACAGTGTGGACCTCCTATTTTCTGACCAAATTTTGATGATCTGAACCGTTCAATGTGTTGAAAATATATTTTTAAAGGTACCCGCAAAAAATGGCTGAAAATAATATCGAGAAAGACTTGATGTAAACAGTTTTTGTTAAAATACTGACAGGAACAGTTTTATAAAAAATTAAACGGATTGAGCCTTTTCAGATATTGTTTTGAGCCTATTTGTTCCAGGATTTCTTAAAAACATGTTTTAAACACATTGGACGGTTCAGATCATAGGAGGTCCACAACGTAGAAAAATAAGGGATCCATTATTAGAAACTCACTCTATATTAGTCCCCTTCTAATAATGGTTCCTTTGCTTTGCTACAGTGTGTACCTCCTATTTTCTGACCAAATTTTGATGATCTTAACCGTTCAATGTGTTTAAAATATGTTTTTAAGGGCACCCGCAAAAAAATGGCTGAAAATAACATCGAGAAAGACTTGATCTAAACATTTTTTGATAAAAATACTGATAGCAAGAGTTTTTAAAAAATTAAACGGATCAAGCCGTTTCAGATATTATTTTGATCCGATTTGTATCTGGTTATCTTAAAAACATGTTTTAAACACATTGGACGGTTCAGATAAAAAGAGGTCTACAACGTAGCAAAAATAAGGGATCCCTTTTTAAAAACTCACTCTATTTTAGTCCCCTTTTAATAAGGGATCCCTTGTTTTGCTACAGTGTGGGCCTCCTATTTTCTGACCAAATTTTGATGATCTGAACCGTTCAATATGTTTAAAATATGGTTTTAAGGGTACCGGCAAAAAATTGGCTGAAAATAATATCGAGAAAGACTTGATCTAAAAAGTTTTTGATAAAATAATAACAGGAAAAGTTTTATAAAAAATTAAACGGATCAAGCCTTTTCAGATATTGTTTTGACGCGATTTGTTGCTGGTTATCTTAAAAACGTTTTTTAAACACATTGGACGGTTCAGCTCATAGTAGGTCCACAACGTAGCAAAATAAAGGATCCCGTATTAGAAACTCACTCTATGTTAGTCCCCTTCTAATAAGGGATCCCTTGTTTTGCTACAGTGTGGACCTCCTATTTTCTGACCAAATGTTGATGATCTGAACCGTTTAATGTTTTTTTAAAATATGTTTTTTAGCGTACCCGTAAAAAATTGGCTGAAAATAATTTCGATAAAGACTTGATCTAAACAGTTTTTGATAAAATACTGACAGGAACAGTTTTATAAAAAATTAAACGTATCAAGCCTTTTCAGATTTTGTTTTGACCCGATTTGTTGCTGGTTATCTTAAAAACATGTTTTAAACACATTGGACGTTTCAGATCATAGTAGTTCCACAGCGAAGCAAAATAAGGGATCCCTTATTAGAAACTCACTCTACATTAGTCCCCTTCTAATAAGGGATACTTGTTTCGCTACAGTGTAAACCTCCTATTTTCTGACCAAATTTTGATGATCTAAACCGTTCAATGTGTTGAAAATATATTTTTAAGGGTACCCGCAAAAAAATGGCTGAAAATAATATCGAGAAAAACTTATCTAAACAGTTTTTTATAAAATACCGACAGTAACAGTTTTATAAAAAATTAAACGGATCAATCCTTTTCAGATATTGTTTTGACCCGGTTTGCTGCTGCTTATCTTAAAAACATGTTTTAAACACATTGGAAGGTTCAGATCATAGGAGGTCCACAGCGTAGCAAAATAAGGGATCCCTTATTAGAAACTCACTCTATATTAGTCCCCTTCTAATAAGGGATCCCTTGTTTTGCTACAGTGTGGCCCTCCTATTTTCTTACCAAATTTTGAAGATCTGAACCGTTCAATGTGTTTAAAATATGTTTTTAAGGGCACCTGCAAAAAATTGGCTGAAATCCCTTATTAGAAGGGAACTAATATAGAGTGAGTTTCTAATAAGGGATCCCGTATTTTGCTACGCTGTCGATCTCCTATGATCTGAACCGTCCAATGTGTTTAAAACACGTTTTTAAGATAACCAGCAATAAATCGGGTCAAAACCATATCTGAAAAGGCTTGATCCGTTTAATCGTTTATAAAACTGTTCCTGTCAGTATTTTATCAAAAACTGTTTAGATCAAGTCTTTCACGATATTATTTTCAGCCGATTTTTTGCGGGTACCCTTAAAAACATATTTTAAAAACATTGAAAGGTTCAGATCATCAAAACTTAGTCAGAAAATGGGAGGTCCACACTGTAGCAAAACAAGGGATCCCTTATTAGTAGTGGACTAATATAGAGTGAGTTTCTAATTAGAGATCCCTTATTTTGCTACGTTGTGGACCTCCTATGATCTGAACCGTCCAATGTGTTTAAAACATGTTTTTAAGATAACCAGAAACAAATCGGGTCAAAACAATATCTGAAAAGGCTTGATCCGTTTAATTTTTTATAAAACTGTTCCTGTCAGTATTTTATCAAAAACTGTTTAGATCAAGTCTTTGTCGATATTATTTTCATCCAATTTTTGGCGGGTACCCTTAAAAACATATTTTAAACACATTGAACGGTTCAGATCATCAAAATTTGGTCAGAAAATAGGAGGTCCAAACTGTAGCAAAACAAGGGATCCCTTATTAGAAGGGGACTAATATAGAGTGAGTTTCTAATAAGGGATCCCTTATTTTGCTACGCTGTGGATCTCCTACGATCTGAACCGTCCAATGTGTTTAAAACATGTTTTTAAGATAACCAGCAACAAATCGGGTCAAAACAATATCTGAAAAGGCTTGATCCCTTTAATTTTTTATAAAACTGTTCCTGTTAGTATTTTTTATCAAAAACTGTTTCGATCAAATTTTTCTCGATATTATTTTCAGCCATTTTTGTGCGGGTACCCTTAAAAATATATTTTAAACACATTGAACGGTTCAGATCATCAAAATTTATTCAGAAAATAGGAGTTACACACTGTAGCAAAACAAGAGATCCCTTATTAGAAGGGACTATTATAGAGAAAGTTTCTAATAAGGGATCCCTTATTTTGCTATGCTGTGGACCTCCTATGATCTGAACATTCCAATGTGTTTAAAACATGTTTTTAAGATAACCAGCAACAAATCGGGTCAAAACCATATCTGAAAAGGCTTGATCCGTTTAATTTTTTATGAAACTGTTCCTGTCAGTATTTTATCAAAAACTGTTTAGATCAAGTCTTTCTCGATATTATTTTTAGCCAATTTTTTGCGGGTACCCTTAAAAACATATTTTAAAAACATTGAACGGTTCAGATCATCAAAATTTGGTCAGAAAATGGGAGGTCCACACTGTAGCAAAACAAGGGATCCCTTATTAGAAGGGGACTAATATAGAGTGAGTTTCTAATAAAAGATCCCTTATTTGGCTACGTTGTGGACCTCCTATGATCCGAACCGTCCCATGTGTTTAAAACATGTTTTTAAGATAACCAGCAACAAATCGGGTCAAAACAATATCTGAAAAGGCTTGATCCGTTTAATTATTTAGAAAACTGTTCCTGTCAGTATTTTATCAAAAACTGTTTAGATCAAGTCTTTGTCGATATTATTTTCAGCCATTTTTTTCTGGGTACCCTTAAAACCATATTTTAAACACATTGAACGGTTAAGATCATCAATATTTGGTCAGAAAATAGGAGGTCCAAACTGTAGCAAAACAAGGGATCCCTTATTAGAAGGGGACTAATATAGAGTGAGTTTCTAATAAGGGATCCCTTATTTTGTTACGCTGTGGATCTCCTATGATCTGAACCGTCCAATGTGTTTAAAACATGTTTTTAAGATAACCAACGACAAATCGGGTCAAAACAATATCTGAAAAGGCTTGATCCCCTTTAATTTTTTATAAAACTGTTCTTGTTAGTATTTTATCAAAAACTGTTTAGATCAAGTCTTTGTCGATATTATTTTCAGCCATTTTTTTGCGCGTACCCTTAAAAACATATTTTAAACACATTGAACGGTTCAGATCATCAAAATTTGGTCAGAAAATTGGCTGAAAATAATATCGAGAAAGACTTGATCTAAACAGTTTTTTATAAAATACTGACAGGAACAGTTTTATAAAAAATTAAACGGATCAAGCCTTTTCAGATATTGTTTTGAGCCGATTTGTTGCTGGTTATCTTAAAAACATGTTTTAAACACATTGGACGGTTCAGATCAAAGGAGGTCCACAGCGTAGCAAAATAAGGGATCCCTTATTAGAAACTCACTCTATATTAGTCCCCTTCTAATAAGGGATCACTTGTTTTGCTACAGTGTGTACCTCCTATTTTCTGACCAATTTTTGATGATCTGAACCGTTCAATGTGTTTAGAATATGTTTTTAAGGGTACTTGCAAAAAATTGGCTGAAAATAATATCGACAAAGACTTGATCTAAACAGTTTTTGATAAAATACTGACAGGAACAGTTTTATAAAAAATTAAACGGATCAAGCCTTTTCAGATATTGTTTTGACCTGATTTGTTGCTGGTTATCTTAAAAACATGTTTTAAACACATTGGACGGTTCGGATCATAGGAGGTCCACAACGTAGCAAAATAAGGGATCCCATTCTAGAAACTCACTCTATATTAGTCCCCCTTCTAATAAGGGATCCTTGTGTTTTGCTACAGTGTGGACCTCCTATTTTCTGACCAAATTTTGATGATCTGAATCGTTCAATGTGTTTAAAATATGTTTTTAAGGGTACCCGCAAAAAATTGACTGAAAATAATATCGAGAAAGACTTGATCTAAATAGTTTTTGTTAAAATATTGACTGGAACAGTTTTATAAAAAATTAAATGGATCAAGCCTTTTGAGATATTGTTCTGAGCCGATTTGTTGCTGGCTATCTTAAAAACATGTTTTAAACAAATTGGACGGTTCTGATCATAGGAGGTCCACAACGTAGCTAAATATGAGATCCGTTATTAGAAACTCACTCTATATTAGTCCCCTTCTAATAAGGGATCCCTTGTTTTGCTACAGTGTGGACCTCCTACTTTCTGACCAAATTTTGATGATCTGAACCGTTCAATGTGTTTAAAATATGTTTTTAAGGGTACCCTCAAAAAATTGGCTGAAAATAATATCGAGAAAAACTTGATCTAAACAGTATTTGATAAAATACTGACAGGAAGAGTTTTATAAAAAATTAAACGGATCAAGCATTATCAGATATTGTTATGACCGGATTTGTTGCTGGTTATCTTAAAAACATGTTTTAAACACATTAGACGGTTCAGATCATAGGAGGTCCACAACGTAGCAAAATAAGAGATTCCTTATTAGAAACTCACTCGATATTGGTCCCCTTCTAATAAGGGATCCCTTGTTTTGCTACACTGTGGACCTCCTATTTTCTGACCAAATTTTGATGATCTGAACCGTTCAATGTTTTTAAAATATGTTTTTAAGAGGTACACGCAAAAAAATTGGCTGAAAATAATATCGAGAAAGACTTGATCGATACAGTTTTTGATAAAATACTGACAGGAACAGTTTTATAAAAAATTAAACGGATCAAGCCTTTTCAGATATTGTTTTGACCCGATTTGTTGCTGGTTATCTTAAAAACATGTTTTAAACACATTGGATGGTTCAAATTATAGGAGGTCCACAACGTAGCAAAATAAGGGATACCTTATTAGAAACTCACTCTATATTAGTCCCCTTCTAAAAAGGGATCCTTTGTTTTGCTACAGTGTGGATCTCCTATTTTCTGACACAAATTTTGATGATCTGAACCGTTCACTGTTTTTAAAATATGTTTTTAACGGTACCCACAAAAAATTGGCTGAAAATAATATCGAGAAAGACTTGATCTAAACAGTTATTGATAAAATACTGACAGGAACAGTTTTATAAAAAATTAAACGGATCAAGCATTTTCAGATATTGTTTTGACCCGATTTGTTACTGGTTATCTTAAAAACATGTTTTAAACACATTGGACGGTTCAGATCATAGGAGGTCCAGAGCGTAGCAAAATAAGGGATACAGTATTAGAAACTTTCTCTATAATAGTCCCTTCTAATAAGGGATCTCTTGTTTTGCTACAGTGTGTACCTCCTATTTTCTGACCAAATTTTGATGATCTGAACCGTTCAATGTGTTTAAAATATATTTTTAAGGGTACCCGCAAAAAAATGGCTGAAAATAATATCGACAAAGACTTGATCTAAACAGTTTTTGATAAAATACTAACAGGAATAGTTTTATAAAAAATTAAAGGGATCAAGCCTTTTCAGATATTGTTTTGACCCGATTTGTTGCTGGTTATCTTAAAAACATGTTTTAAACACATTGAACGGTTCAGATCATAAGAGATCCACAGCGTAGCAAAATAAGGGATCCCTTATTAGAAACTCACTCTATATTAGTCCTCTTCTAATAAGAGATCCCTTGTTTTGCTACAATTTGGACCTCCTATTTTCTGACCAAATTTTGATGATCTGAACCGTTGAATGTTTTTAAACTATGTTTTTAAGGGTACCCGCAAAAAATTGGCTGAAAATAATATCGAGAAAGACTTGATCTAAACAGTTATTGATAAAATACTGACAGGAACAGTTTTATAAAAAATTAAACGGATCAAGCCTTTTCAGATATTGTTTTGACCCGATTTGTTCTTGGTTATCTTAAAAACATGTTTTAAACACATTGGACGGTTCAGATCAAAGGAGGTCCACAACGTAGAAAAATAAGGGATATCTTTTTAGAAACTCACTCTATATTAATGCCCTTCTAACAAGGGATCCCTTGTTTTGCTACAGTTTGGAACTCTTATTTTCTGACCAAATTTTGATGATCTGAACCGTTCAATGTGTTTAGAATATGTTTTTAAGGGTACTTGCAAAAAATTGGCTGAAAATAATATCGACAAAGACTTGATCTAAACAGTTTTTGATAAAATACTGACAGGAACAGTTTTATAAAAAATTAAACGGATCAAGCCTTTTCAGATATTGTTTTGACCTGATTTGTTGCTGGTTATCTTAAAAACATGTTTTAAACACATTGGACGGTTCGGATCATAGGAGGTCCACAACGTAGCAAAATAAGGGATCTCTTATTAGAAACTCACTCTATATTAGTCCCCTTCTAATAAGGGATCCCTTGTTTTGCTACAGTGTGTACATCCTATTTTCTGACCAAATTTTGATGATCTGAATCGTTAAATTTGTTTAAAATATATTTTTAAGGGTACCCGCAAAAACTAGGCTGAAAATAATATCGAGAAAGACTTGATCTAAACAGTTTTTGATAAAATACTGACAGGAACAGTTTTATAAAAAATTAAACGGATCAAGCCTTTTCAGATATTGTTTTGACCCGATTTGTTGCTGGTTATCTTAGAAATATTTTTTAAACACATTGGACGGTTCAGATCATAGGAGGTCCACAACGTAACAAAATAAGGGATCCCTTATTAGAAACTCACTCTATATTAGTCCCTTTCTAATAAGGGATCATTGTTTTGCTACAGTGTGAACCTTCTATTTTCTGACCAAATTTTGATGATCTGAACCGTTCAATATTTTTAAAATATGTTTTCCAGGGTACCCGCAAAAAATTGGCTGAAAATAATATCGAGAAAGACTTGATCTAAACAGTTTTTGATAAAATACTAACAGGAACAGTTTTATAAAAAATTAAACGGATCAAGCGTTTTCAGATATTGTTTTGACCCGATTTGTTGCTGGTTATCTTAAAAACATGTTTTAAACACATTGGACGGTTCAGATCAAAGGAAGTCCACATCGTAGTAAAATAAGGGATCCCTTATTAGAAACTCACTCTATATTAGTCCCCTTCTAATAAGGGATCCCTTGTTTTGCTACAGTGTGGACCTCCTATTTTCTGACCAAATTTTGATGATCTGAATCGTTACATTTGTTTAAAATATGTTTTTAAGGGTACTCGCAAAAACTTGGCTAAAAATAATATCGAGAAAGACTTGATCTAAACAGTTTTTGATAAAATACTGACAGGAACAGTTTTTTTTAAAATTAAACGGATCAAACCTTTTCAGATATTATTTTGACCCGATTTGTTGCTGGTTATCTTAGAAATATTTTTTAAACACATTGGACGGTTCAGATCATAGGAGGCCCACAACGTAGCAAAATAAGGGATCCCTTATTAGAAACTCACTTTATATTAGTCCCTTTCTAATAAGGGATCCCTTGTTTTGCTACAGTCTGAACCTTCTATTTTCTGACCAAATTTTGATGATCTGAACCGTTCAATGTTTTTTAAAATATGTTTTTAAGGGTACCCGCAAAAAATTGGCTGAAAATAATATCGAGAAAGACTTGATCTGAACAGTTTTTGATAAAATACTAACAGGAACAGTTTTATAAAAAATTAAACGGATCAAGCCTTTTCAGATATTGTTTTGACCCGATTTGTTGCTGGTTATCTCAAAAACATGTTTTAAACACATTGGACGGTTCAGATCATAGGAGGTCCACAGCGTAGCAAAATAAGGGATCCCTTATTAGAAACTTTGTCTATAATAGTCCCTTCTAATAAGGGATCTCTTGTTTTTCTACAGTGTGTACCTCCTATTTTCTGACCAAATTTTGATGATCTGAACCGTTCAATGTGTTTAAAATATATTTTTAAGGGTACCCGCAAAAAAATGGCTGAAAATAATATCGAGAAAGACTTGATCTAAACAGTTTTTGATAAAATACTAACAAGAACAGTTTTATAAAAAATTAAAGGGGATCAAGCCTTTTCAGATATTGTTTTGACCCGATTTGTCGTTGGTTATCTTAAAAACATGTTTTAAACACATTGGACGGTTCAGATCATAGGAGATCCACAGCGTAACAAAATAAGGGATCCCTTATTAGAAACTCACTCTATATTAGTCCCCTTCTAATAAGGGATCCCTTGTTTTGCTACAGTTTGGACCTCCTATTTTCTGACCAAATATTGATGATCTTAACCGTTCAATGTGTTTAAAATATGGTTTTAAGGGTACCCAGAAAAAAATGGCTGAAAATAATATCGACAAAGACTTGATCTAAACAGTTTTTGATAAAATACTGACAGGAACAGTTTTCTAAATAATTAAACGGATCAAGCCTTTTCAGATATTGTTTTGACCCGATTTGTTGCTGGTTATCTTAAAAACATGTTTTAAACACATGGGACGGTTCGGATCATAGGAGGTCCACAACGTAGCCAAATAAGGGATCTTTTATTAGAAACTCACTCTATATTAGTCCCCTTCTAATAAGGGATCCCTTGTTTTGCTACAGTGTGGACCTCCCATTTTCTGACCAAATTTTGATGATCTGAACCGTTCAATGTTTTTAAAATATGTTTTTAAGGGTACCCGCAAAAAATTGGCTGAAAATAATATCGAGAAAGACTTGATCTAAACAGTTTTTGATAAAATACTGACAGGAACAGTTTCATAAAAAATTAAACGGATCAAGCCTTTTCAGATATGGTTTTGACCCGATTTGTTGCTGGTTATCTTAAAAACATGTTTTAAACACATTGGAATGTTCAGATCATAGGAGGTCCACAGCGTAGCAAAATAAGGGATCCCTTATTAGAAACTTTCTCTATAATAGTCCCTTCTAATAAGGGATCTCTTGTTTTGCTACAGTGTGTAACTCCTATTTTCTGAATAAATTTTGATGATCTGAACCGTTCAATGTGTTTAAAATATATTTTTAAGGGTACCCGCACAAAAATGGCTGAAAATAATATCGAGAAAAATTTGATCGAAACAGTTTTTGATAAAAAATACTAACAGGAACAGTTTTATAAAAAATTAAGGGGATCAAGCCTTTTCAGATATTGTTTTGACCCGATTTGTTGCTGGTTATCTTAAAAACATGTTTTAAACACATTGGACGGTTCAGATCGTAGGAGATCCACAGCGTAGCAAAATAAGGGATCCCTTATTAGAAACTCACTCTATATTAGTCCCCTTCTAATAAGGGATCCCTTGTTTTGCTACAGTTTGGACCTCCTATTTTCTGACCAAATTTTGATGATCTGAACCGTTCAATGTGTTTAAAATATGTTTTTAAGGGTACCCGCCAAAAATTGGATGAAAATAATATCGACAAAGACTTGATCTAAACAGTTTTTGATAAAATACTGACAGGAACAGTTTTATAAAAAATTAAACGGATCAAGCCTTTTCAGATATTGTTTTGACCCGATTTGTTGCTGGTTATCTTAAAAACATGTTTTAAACACATTGGACGGTTCAGATCATAGGAGGTCCACAACGTAGCAAAATAAGGGATCCCTTATTAGAAACTCACTCTATATTAGTCCCCTTCTAATAAGGGATCCCTTGTTTTGCTACAGTTTGGACCTCCTATTTTCTGACCAAATTTTGATGATCTAAACCGTTCAATGTGTTTAAAATATGTTTTTAAGGGTACCCGCCAAAAATTGGATGAAAATAATATCGACAAAGACTTGATCTAAACAGTTTTTGATAAAATACTGACAGGAACAGTTTTATAAAAAATTAAACGGATCAAGCCTTTTCAGATATTGTTTTGACCCGATTTGTTTCTGGTTATCTTAAAAACATGTTTTAAACACATTGGACGGTTCAGATCATAGGAGGTCCACAACGTAGCAAAATAAGGGATCCCTTATTAGAAACTCACTCTATATTAGTCCCCTTCTAATAAGGGATCCCTTGTTTTGCTACAGTTTGGACCTCCTATTTTCTGACCAAATTTTGATGATCTGAACCGTTCAATGTGTTTAAAATATGTTTTTAAGGGTACCCGCCAAAAATTGGATGAAAATAATATCGACAAAGACTTGATCTAAACAGTTTTTGATAAAATACTGACAGGAACAGTTTTATAAAAAATTAAACGGATCAAGCCTTTTCAGATATTGTTTTGACCCGATTTGTTTCTGGTTATCTTAAAAACATGTTTTAAACACATTGGACGGTTCAGATCATAGGAGGTCCACAACGTAGCAAAATAAGGGATCCCTTATTAGAAACTCACTCTATATTAGTCCCCTTCTAATAAGGGATCCCTTGTTTTGCTACAGTTTGGACCTCCTATTTTCTGACCAAATTTTGATGATCTGAACCGTTCAATGTGTTTAAAATATGTTTTTAAGGGTACCCGCCAAAAATTGGATGAAAATAATATCGACAAAGACTTGATCTAAACAGTTTTTGATAAAATACTGACAGGAACAGTTTTATAAAAAATTAAACGGATCAAGCCTTTTCAGATATTGTTTTGACCCGATTTGTTTCTGGTTATCTTAAAAACATGTTTTAAACACATTGGACGGTTCAGATAAAAAGAGGTCTACAACGTAGCAAAAATAAGGGATCCCTTTTTAAAAACTCACTCTATATTAGTCCACTTTTAATAAGGGATCCCTTGTTTTGCTACAGTGTGGACCTCCTATTTTCTGACCAAATTTTGATGATCTGAACCGTTCAATGTGTTTAAAATATGTTTTTAAGGGTACCCTCAAAAAATTGGCTGAAAATAATATCGAGAAACACTTGATCTAAATAGTTTTCGATAAAATACTAACAGGAACAGTTTTATAAAAAATTAAATGGATCAAGCCTTTTCAGATATTGTTCTGAGCCGATTTGTTGCTGGTTATCTTAAAAACATGTTTTAAACGCATTGGACGGTTCAGATCAAAGGAGGTCCACAACGTAGCAAAATAAGGGATCCCATATTAGAAACTCACTCTATATTAGTCCCCTTCTAATAAGGGATCCCTTGTTTTGCTGCAGTGTGGACCTTCTATTTTCTGACCAAATTTTGATTATCTGAACCGTTTAATGTGTTTAAAATCTGTTTTTAAGGGTACCCGCAAAAAATTGGCTGAAAATAATACCGAGAAATTGTTGATCTAAACAGTTTTTGATAAAATACTGACAGGAACAGTTTTATAAAAAATTAAATGGATCAAGTCTTTTCAGATATTGTTCTGAGCCGATTTGTTGCTAGTTATCTTAAAAACAAATTGGACGGTTCTGATCATAGGAGGTCCACAACTTAGCAAAATAAGAGATCCCTTATTAGAAACTCACTCTATATTAGTCCCCTTCTAATAAGGGATCTCTTGTTTTGCTACAGTGTGGACCTCCTATTTTCTGACCAAATTTTGATGATCTGAACCGTTCAATGTGTTTAAAATATGTTTTTAAGGGTACCCGCAAAAAAGAACCGTCCAATGTGTTTAAAACATGTTTTTAAGATAACCGGCAACAATTCGGCTCAAAAGAATATTTGAAAAGGCTTGATCCATTTAATTTTTGGTAAAACTGTTCCTGTCAGTATTTTATCAAAAACTGTTTAGATCAAGTCTTTCTCGATATTATTTTCAGTCAATCTTTTGCGTGTACCCTTAAAAACATATTTTAAGCACATTGAAAGGTTCAGATCATCAAAATTTGGTCAGAAAATAGGAGGTCCACACTGTAGCAAAACAACGGATCCCTTATTAGAAGGAGACTAATATAGAGTGAGTTTCTAATAAGGGATCCCTTAATTTGCTAAGTTGTGGACCACCTACGATCTGAACCGTCCAATGTGTTTAAAACATGTTTTTAAGATAACCAGCAACAAATCGGCTCAAAACAATATCTGAAAAGGCTTGATCCATTTAATTTTTTTATAAAACTATTCCTGTCAGTATTTTGTCAAAAACTGTTTAGATCAAGTCTTTCTCGATTTTATTTTCAGCCAATGTTTTTGCGGGTACCCTTAAAAACATATTTTAAACACATTGAACGGTTCAGATCAACAAAATTTGGTCAGAAAATAGGAGGTCCACACTGTAGCAAAACAAGGGATCCCTTATTAGAAGTGGACTAATATAGAGTGAGTTTTTAATAAGGGATCCCACATTTTGCTACGTTGTGGACCTCCTACGATCTGAACCGTCCAATGTGTTTAAAACATGTTTTTAAGATAACCAGCAACAAATCGGCTCAAAACAATATCTGAAAAAGGTTGATCCATTTAATTTTTTATAAAACTGTTCCTGTCAGTATTTTATCAAAAACTGTTTAGATCAAGTCTTTCTCGATATTATTTTCAGCCAATTTTTTGCGGGTACCCTTAAAAACATATTTTAAACACATTGAATGGGGCAGATCATCAAAATTTGGACAGAGAATAGGAGGCCCACACTGTAGGAAAACAAGGGATCCCTTATTAGAAGGGGACAAATATAGAGTGAGTTTCTAATAAGGGATCCCTTATTTTGCTACGTTGTGGACCTCTTACCATCTGAACAGTCCAATGTGTTTAAAACATGTTTTTAAGATAACTAGCAACAAATCGGCTCAAAACAATATCTGAAAAAGGTTGATCCATTTAATTTTTTATAAAACTGTTCCTGTCAGTATTTTATCAAAAACTGTTTAGATCAAGTCTTTCTCGATATTATTTTCAGCCAATTTTTTGCGGGTACCCTTAAAAACATATTTTAAACACATTGAATGGGGCAGATCATCAAAATTTGGACAGAGAATAGGAGGCCCACACTGTAGGAAAACAAGGGATCCCTTATTAGAAGGGGACAAATATAGAGTGAGTTTCTAATAAGGGATCCCTTATTTTGCTACGTTGTGGACCTCTTACCATCTGAACAGTCCAATGTGTTTAAAACATGTTTTTAAGATAACTAGCAACAAATCGGCTCAAAACAATATCTGAAAAGACTTGATGCATTTAATTTTTTATAAAACTGTTCCTGTCAGTATTTTATCAAAAACTGTTTAGATCAAGTCTTTCTCGATATTATTTTCAGCCAATTTTTTGCGGCTACCCTTAAAAACATATTTTAAACACATTAAACGGTTCAGATTATCAACATTTGGTCAGAAGATAGGAGGTCCACACTGTAGCAAAACAAGGGATCCCTTATTAGAAGAGAACTAATATAGAGTGAGTTTCTAATAAGGGATCCCTTGTTTTGCTACGTTGTGGACCTCCTACGATCTGAACCGTCCAATGTGTTTAACATGTTTTTGAGATAACCAGCAACAAATCGGGTCAAAACAATATCTGAAAAGACTTGATCCCTTTAATTTTTTATAAAACTGTTCCTGTCAGTATTTTATCAAAAACTGTTTAGATCAAGTCTTTCTCGATATTATTTTCAGCCAATTTTTTGCGGTACCCTTGAAAACATATTTTAAAGACATTGAAAGGTTCAGATCATCAAAATTTGGTTAGAAAATAGGAGGTCTACACTGTAGCAAAGTAAGAGATCCCTTATTTGAAGGGGAATAATATAGAGTGAGTTTCTAATAAGGGATCCCTTATTTTGCTACGTTGTGGACCTCCTATGATCTGAACCGTCCAATGTGTTTAAAACATACTTTTAAGATAAGCAGCAACAAATCGGCTCAAAACAATATCTGAAAAGGCTTGGTCCATTTAATTTTTTATAAAACTGTTCCTGTCAGTATTTTATCAAAAACTGTTTAGATCAAGTCTTTCTCGATATTATTTTCAGCCAATTTTTTGCGGGTACCCTTAAAAACATATTTTAAACACATTTGATATTCGTGAAATATAATAATTAAATTACTTTCATGTTGACCTTATTAGTTTTAATTTTATGTTATCTTGTGACTAATTATGATTTATTTATGTTTACAGAAAAAATAGAGATTTGTCATGGAATGAACTTTATGAAATGTCAATGATGTATTCCAATTCAAATAAATCAACTCCAACCCAAATTGGAGATCTATTGGGTGCAAACAAGTGAAGCCATTCAAGAAAAGAAGAATCCAACTTGATTTTGGAATCATACATAAAATTTGAAGCAATCCCGAGTTCGAGTATTTTTTGATAGCTTTTAGTATTTTAGACGTAACTTTCTGCCTATAACTCGGATCAAGGTGATTCAAATTGGGTTAGAAAGCTATTTTAAAGGGCTACATATTTGAGTGAAAAATAGTAATTTTCTAATTTTTACCTTTAAGAGGTCAAAACGGGCTCACAATATGGGCTAAAAATGCTGAAAAAGTCAAATCCGAATTTATTTTGGATTTAGGGTTTTTCTAAGAGGTGAAGCTTATATAAATAGAGAGGCAAAGTGGTTGAAAGGGGAGGATACAACAAAGAAGACGACGGTAAACCAAAGAGGAGGATTTCACTTTTGGGGATCTCACGGTTGAAAGATCAAAGAGAGGAAAAATAAATCCAAGGCTGCTCTTCTATATTTTTGTAAGATTTATATTTTCTTCAATGGAGTTTTATTGTTATTTTGATTTATGTTTCATCGACTCCATGAGTAGCTAAACATTAAAACTAGGGTTAAGGATGAAACCTCATATATTTTATTGATTAATTTTATGCAGTTGATTTTTCCTATATGCGTTTATTGAAAACTGTTCTTGGCTCAATTTTTATTGCTTGATTTATTATGGTTAAATATTTAAGTGCTGGGTATCATCTGTGATTTATTTTTATGGATACAAATGATGATTTAGGCTTAAACTTTGAAGCTGAGGAAGAACAAACATTCGTAAAAAATAAAGTGCTTAAAAAATATATTATCCATAGTGATTAAGATTGACCTCTAAATCATTGTGTAGAAAATAATTGGAAAAATTGCTACATAAGATTAATTGATAAATATTTATGGCGTGGATTCCGAAACCCTAGTTATTTTCTCAACACTTGATTCAAACCTACTTTTTCGTGAATATTTGATTTTTAAAGTCTTTAATTTGTTTTTAGCTTCGTTTGTTTAATTATTTTAGAATAAAAAAATTCACAACTTTTTGTCAACTAGGTTAGAGTTAAATCAATTTGATCTTGCGAGTACATTAAAATTTCACAACAAGTTTTTGGCGCCGTTGCCGGGGACTTAAGTATTTTTGTTAAGGAAAATTTAAAAAAAAAATTAGATTGATTTTTGTCCTTCTACTGGTTGTAGTTAGGAAGCTGCCTACTCGAGATATTATTTAAAGATTTGATTTTATTGACGTGTTTCAAGCTGCCTTAGAAATTACACAAATAATTAGTAACTGCCATAAAGCCACACAAGATTTGATTTTATTAATATTTTTTTATTATTCTTAGTCAATGATACATTGCAAAAATCCTGGTCATCGGAATGTGTCTAATTTCAATAATTTAATGTTCTTTGTTCTTATCTAGTATAATCTATTGATATTAAAAAAAAAAAAAAATCTAGGACAACTTCGGCATATTTATTTATTCATTCGATTTAACAGTGAAAGTTTATATTTTTATTTTTAAGAAAGTAAACAGGTTAATAATTATTTTATTTTTATTGTGTCTAGTGGTGTATGAGCGCTTGGGTGCGTGATAGAAAAAACCATCTCATTCGAGTTGAATCTCCTTTTAAAAATCATCCAATCGACACTAATTTTTCATTAGAAATGGCAGAAGCTGTCGAAAATGCTAGAACTCTTAGAGATTTGTTTTCACCTATTACTATTGACCCACCATCGTGCATAGTGTTACCCACGACTAATGCAACACATTTTGAACTTAAACCTCAAATATTTCAAATGTTGCCTACGTTTCGGGGTATGAATAATGAGGACCCTTATATGCACGTAAAAGATTTTCTTGAAATATGCTCTACATTTAAGTTTCAAAATTTTTCTGATGAATCTGTTCGACTCCGTTTATTTCCTTTCTCTTTAAAAGATAAAGCAAAA
The DNA here is from genome assembly GCA_019985065.2 of Arctostaphylos glauca. Taxonomy (NCBI): domain Eukaryota; kingdom Viridiplantae; phylum Streptophyta; class Magnoliopsida; order Ericales; family Ericaceae; genus Arctostaphylos; species Arctostaphylos glauca. The sequence goes on from JAHSPW020000006.1 coordinate 19,920,717, forward strand.
GCATGGTTAAATTCTCTACCATCTGGCTCAATTACATCATGGGACATTCTTGTTAAAAAGTTTTGTCTAAATTCTTTCCAATGTCTAAAACTAATGCTTTAAGAAGAGAAATTGCTGATTTTTCTCAAGAGGAAGATGAAAAATTTTATGAGAGTTGGGAAAATTTTAAAGATCGTATCCTTAGGTGTCCTCATCATGGTTTTGAAACATGGAGACTAGTCCAATATTTTTATAATGGTTTGACCCAGTCAAACCGTAATATGATAGAATCCATGAATGGTGGTGGGTTCTTAGGTTTTAGAGATGATGCTGCTTATAGATTTCTTGAAAACTTATCCGAAAGTTCTCAACAATGGGACTTTTCTACTCCTAGAGATAAACCATCTAGCACATCTAGAAAGGGAGGTTTATACGAAATTAGAGAGGATTTTGACGTTAAAGCTAAGCTAGATAACATTACTCGTAAGTTAGAAACCCTAGCTCTAAGTGGAGGTATGAATTCTGTTAATCAAGTTCATAATGAAATATGTTCTTTGTGTAATAGTTCAATGCATACGACCCAAGCGTGTCCTTCCATGGTTGGATATTCTGAATATTGTAGTGAATAGGCACATGCACTTAATAATTATGAAAAACCGTTTGGAAATCCTTTCTCTGAGACATACAATCCAAATTTGAGAAATCACCCTAATTTCTCATGGAGACAAAATCAATCTAATACAAATGTAAGTGGGCAACCCCTACAATCAAATAATCAATTTCCACCAGGTTTCCGTCCTTCGAATCAATTTTATCCAACCCAACCTTATTCTAATGTGCCTCAAGCTTCTCAGTCTAACTTTCCACCTGCTACTCAGCAGCAACCAAAGTCATCTTTGGAAGACTCCCTTAAGGCATTTATGCAACTGACAGGTCAATCCATAGTAGAAATTAAAAATTCCACTCACTTGAACACTCAAGCCATTGCCAAGTTAGAAAATCAAATGGGACAGTTAGGTAGTCAAATGTCAGAAAGAGAGAAAGGAAAGTTTCCAAGTCAACCAATAACAAACCCAAAAGAACAGTATTCTTTAAATGAATGTAACAACCCCTCTAGTTCTACCTATGAGCATGAACAGGTTCAATCTATTGTTACCCTTAGATTAGGAAAACAAGTTGATAATCAAGTAAGAATGCCACTAAATAATAGCCCAATGGATCTAGACAAAGAAGAAAGTGATACGAGCTCGGATCATGAGTTGACGGATCACGAAGACGGAGCTATGGATCCCAAAGATGGAGCTAAGGAGGTGCTGATCCCGGACGGTCCAATTACAAGGTCCAAAGCCCGAGCATTACAAGAAGCCGTGAGGAGCCTAATGGTGACCACCTTTCCCACGCAAGAAGCCATGCAAGAAACCACCAAGATCTTGCATGTAATGAAGGTGGCCATGCATTGTGAAGCACAGAATGAAGGTTGCCGCCCGCATTCAAGTCTTGCCGCCCACAATTAGCTCATTGCTTACATCATGCCGCCCACTCTCTAAAAATAGCCAAGGACCATTTATGCATTGCCGCCCAACAATAAAGTCTTGGCTGTTTTTCCCAAATGGAGGTGCACGGGTTATCAACATGACCACCCATCTTGGCCATTCATCAAATGCCGCCCATCTTCAATGGCCGGCCACCTAAATTTAGCTCTAGTTTTTCCTATAAATATTGTAATGTTTGAAGGATATTGGTTTTTAACTAAGATTATAATCAAAACTTGTGAGATTCTTCTCCTTAGTTCTTCACGAACTCGAACTTATCGGATTCAATCCGTGGCGTTCATCCCGACTTATCAACGGCTCATCATCACCGTTGTGGCGTCTCCCATAAACCACGATCCTTGCTTTGACTCATTCCTTGTATCGCGGTCCTCTATACCAAGATCCTTGTTTGGTCTAAAGTTTGTATCAAGGTCTCCACCCTATCCAACCGAACCTGTTTTGGTCGATCCTTCAAAAGCGAAGTAAGTTTCGCATCATTTGGTATCAGAGCTTTTGGAATCCAAATCAGGTTTATCTATCCTTGTTTTCAATTATCTTAGTTTCTAAATTCCATATCTGTTCCTTCTTTCTTCTCATTTCAGTATCAAAAAAAAAAAAGAAGACGAATTAGAAAGGCAAAAAAGAGAAGATGAAGCCGTTGGAAATTGGAAGCCGTTGGAAATTGTTTTCTTTTTGTTTTCCTTCAAAGTGTCATTAATTACTTGTTTACCATTCCAAATCTTCTCCCTCCAAATTTCTCCGTGCCAAATCTGTTTTTTCTCTTCTCCTTCTTCACAATCATTTCTGTTATCCTTTTCTCTTCTCATCACAAGAGAAAACTTCCTTTCCCTTCTACCTTATCTTTCCTTTCACATCTCCGGGTTAAAGCAAGAATTGTGGTGGAAAAAGTGCAAGTCTTTTGGAGGCCATTGTTTTGTTATCTGTTTGAGTTTTGAGTTTTTGCAGGACTTGTGGAGTAAGAAAGAGTGGTAAAAGGCAAAAAGAGAGGTCATTGTGCAAAAAGAGCCTAGAAGCACCGAGAGTTCAAACATGTCACAAGGAGACGGAGGCGGCCAAGGAGACAATAACAATAAACTCTTGATAGAGGCTATACATCAAATGTCCCAAAAGTGGGATTCGGCTTTAAGAGAACTTTGGGAAGAAATGGATGAATTAAAAAAGGATCGGCGGGATCAAGTTCCTCATCCAAGGAGGCCTAGTCCGAGGGGTCCTAAGGAGCCAAATGAGTCCAGGGGGGACTATGATGGAGATGAGAGTGATGAAAGTAGGCGGAGCTACCACTCTAGGGCTGTTCCAAGTGAGAGGAGAAGGCGCCACCGCCATGACTCTCGGGATAGAGTGGACCGAGACTTGGGGAGCATTAAGCTGAACATCCCACCCTTCCAAGGAAAAAGTGATCCCGACGTCTACCTTGAATGGGAGAGAAAGGTTGAAATGATGTATGATTGTCACAACTATTCCGAAGAGAAAAAGGTAAAACTCGCCGCCATTGCCTTCACTGATTATGCTATAGTATGGTGGGATCAATTGCTAATAGGTCGGAGGAGGAACTATGAACCGCCTATTGAGACATGGGCCGAGATGAAGGCTGCCATGAGGAAGAGATTCGTGCCTTCCCACTATTACCGAGATATGCACCTCAAGTTGCAGCAACTTAGGCAAGGTTCCAAGAGTGTGGAAGAGTACTTCAAGGAGATGGAGATGGCCATAACCCGGACCAATATCACCGAGGAGAGGGAGGCCACCATGGCACGGTTTTTGAGCGGGCTAAACCGTGAGATTGCCAATGTTGTAGAGCTGCAACATTATGTAGAACTTGAGGATGTGGTGCACATGGCTATAAAGGTAGAGAGGCAACTTCGGCGGGGAAGAATGGCCAAGTCAGAATCTCCTTTTGCTGGTTCAACGTCTAGGCCTAAACCATCCGTGGATCAACCTTCCAAGTCCGGGGAAAATCCAAACTATGCCAACCGAGGGGAGCAAACCAAGCCACGGGAAAACAACAAGGATAAAGGTATAGCTCCTACCACTTCATCTCAAAGAACTAGAGACATCAAATGTTTCCGCTGTTTAGGAGTTGGCCACAAGGCTTCGGAGTGCCCAAACAAGAAAGTCATGATCGCGCTGGGAAATGGGGAGTACGAGTCCGAGGCTAGTGAAGAGGAGGTGCCACCACTTGAGGATGATAGTGATTGTGACTATGCCGTTAAAGGGGAAGTACTTGTGATCAGGAGAGCCCTTAGTGCACAAACGGTAGAAGAAGAGGACGGCCATGTTGAGCAGCGTGAGAACATTTTCCACACGCGGTGCCTTGTGAAGGAAAAGGTCTGCAGCATGATCATTGATGGAGGGAGCTGCGTCAACGTTGCTAGTAACTTACTTGTTGAAAAATTGGGGCTGCCAACCATGAAGCATCCGAGGCCTTATAAACTTCAATGGCTGAATGAAACCGGTAAAGTGAAGGTGAATAAACAAGTCCTTGTCTCATTTTCAATTGGCAGGTACAAAGATGAAATCCTTTGTGATGTTGTGCCCATGCACGCAAGCCACATCTTCTTGGGTCGCCCATGGCAATACGACCGTAGTACCTTGCACAACGGGAATACCAACCGGTACACCTTCACCAAAGATGGCCGAAATGTGAGTCTAGTTCCAATGTCACCAAAGCAAGTCCTTGAAGATCAAATCAGAATCCAGCAATCACTGGGGGGGGGGGGGGTGAGTGAGAAAAAAGAGAGTAATGAAAAAAAAAAGAGAGTTGAAAAAAAAGAGTGTAAAAAAAAAGAGAGTGAAAAGGGGGACAATGAAAAAAGAAGAGAGGAAAAAAAGATAGTGAGCTTTTATGCAAAAGAAAAAGAAGTGAGGAGAGCTTATGAAACTAATCGGCCGATGATTTTGATTGTTTACAAGGAGGCCAATTTTTCTCACCATGATCTTTCTTCTTCCATCCCTCCAGAAGTTCAATTGGTTTTGCAGGAATTCGAGGATGTCTTGCCCGAGGAGGTGCCCGCCGGCTTACCACCAATTAGAGGCATTGAACACCAAATTGATTTTGTTCCGGGTTCTCCTATTCCAAACCGACCAGCCTATAGAGCCAATCCGGAGGAAACCAAGGAACTTCAAAAACAAGTTGAGGAGCTGTTGGCCAAGGGACATGTCCGAGAGAGCATGAGTCCATGCGCGGTTCCCGTGCTGCTGGTGCCAAAGAAAGATGGAACATGGCGCATGTGTGTTGATTGCCGCGCCATCAACAAAATCACTGAAAAGAAGCCCATCGCATACTTCAGTGAGAAATTGAGTGGGGCAGCCTTGAACTACTCGACATACGACAAGGAACTCTATGCATTGGTGCGAGCGTTGAAAACTTGGCAGGATTACCTTTGGCCCAAGCAGTTTGTGATCCACACGGATCATGAATCTTTGAAGCACTTGAGGGGACAAGACAAGCTCAACCGTAGGCATGCCAAATGGGTGGAGTTCATTGAGATGTTTCCGTACGTCATACAATACAAGCAAGGTAAGGAAAACAAGGTGGCGGATGCATTGTCTCGAAGGTATGCCTTGATCTCTACTCTTAATGCTAAATTACTTGGGTTTGAGCATATCAAAGAATTGTATGAAAAAGATGAGGATTTTAGTGCTATCTTTAATGCTTGCAAGTTGAGTGCATTTGATAAATTTTACAAGCATGAGGGGTTTCTGTTTAGGGAAAACAAGCTTTGCATTCCTAATTGTTCGATGCGTGATTTGCTTGTACTTGAGGCTCATGGGGGCGGGTTAATGTGACACTTTGGGGTAGCTAAGACCTTAGACATGCTTAAGGAGCACTTCTTTTGGCCACATATGAGAAAGGATGTAGAAAAGATTTGTTCTAATTGTGTTACTTGCAAGAGGGCTAAGTCTAGGGTGAATGCTAATGGCTTGTATACTCCTTTACCCGTGCCTAATGGACCTTGGACTGATATATCAATGGACTTTGTACTAGGATTGCCTAAGACTAAGAGAGGTAGAGACTCAATCTTTGTGGTTGTTGATAGATTCTCGAAAATGGCTCATTTCATCCCTTGTCACAAAACTGATGATGCTACCCATATTGCTGACTTATTCTTTAGGGAAATAGTGCGCTTGCATGGATTACCTAATAGTATAGTGAGTGATAGGGACGCAAAATTTCTGAGCCATTTTTGGCGAGTCTTATGGGGAAAACTAGGAACGAACTTGCTATTCTCTACTTCCTGCCACCCACAAACAGATGGGCAAACTGAGGTTGTCAATAGGACATTATCTACTCTCTTAAGGGTTGTGCTTAAAAAGAATCTAAAGGCTTGGGAAGAATGTTTACCTTTTGTGGAATTTGCTTACAATCGCACTATTCATTCTTCTACTAATTTTTCGCCCTTAGAGATTGTTTATGGTTTTAATCCTCTAACCCCTTTGGATTTACTTCCTTTGCCTGTAAGTGAACTTTCAAGTTTAGATGGACAGAAAAAGGCAGCAAAGGTGAAGAAGATTCATGAGGAAGCACGGCAACGAATCATGCAAAGGAACGAACAAATCACTACTCGAGCCAACAAGGGGAGGAAGAAAGTTAGTTTCAAACCAGGGGATTGGGTGTGGGTTCATTTGAGGAAGGACAGATTCCCTTCAAAGAGGGCAAGCAAGCTGATGCCAAGGGGAGATGGCCCCTTTCAAGTGATAAAAAGGATCAACGACAACGCTTACAAGATCGACCTTCCGGGTGAGTATCAAGTGAGTGCTACCTTTAACGTTTCTGATTTATCCCCTTGTGATGTAGGTTCGGATTCGAGGACGAATCTTTTCGAGGAAGGAGGAGATGATACGAGCTCGGATCATGAGTTGACGGATCACGAAGACGGAGCTATGGATCCCAAAGATGGAGCTAAGGAGGTGCTGATCCCGGACGGTCCAATTACAAGGTCCAAAGCCCGAGTATTACAAGAAGCTGTGAGGAGCCTAATGGTGACCACCTTTCCCACGCAAGAAGCCATGCAAGAAACCACCAAGATCTTGCATGTAATGAAGGTGGCCATGCATTGTGAAGCACAGAATGAAGGTTGTCGCCCGCATTCAAGTCTTGCCGCCCACAATTAGCTCATTGCTTACATCATGCCGCCCACTCTCTAAAAATAGCCAATGACCATTTATGCATTGCCGCCCAACAATAAAGTCTTGGTTGTTTTTCCCAAATGGAGGTGCACGGATTATCAACATGACCACCCATCTTGGCCATTCATCAAATGCCGCCCATCTTCAATGGCCGGCCACCTAAATTTAGCTCTAGTTTTTCCTATAAATATTGTAATGTTTGAAGGATATTGGTTTTAACTCAGATTATAATCAAAACTTGTGAGATTCTTCTCCTTAGTTCTTCACGAACTCGAACTTATCGGATTCAATCCGTGGCGTTCATCCCGACTTATCAACGGCTCATCATCACCGTTGTGGCGTCTTCCATAAACCACGATCCTTGCTTTGACTCATTCCTTGTATCGCGGTCCTCTATACCAAGATCCTTGTTTGGTCTAAAGTTTGTATCAAGGTCTCCACCCTATCCAACCGAACCTGTTTTGGTTGATCCTTCAAAAGAGAAGTAAGTTTCGCATCATAAGGGATCCCTTGTTTTGATACAGTGTGGACCTCCTATTTTCTGACAAAATTTTGGTGATCTGAACCGTTCAATGTGTTTAAAATATGTTTTTAAGGGTACCCACAAAAAATTGGCTGAAAATGATATCGAGAAAGACTTGATCTAAACAGTTTTTTTGTTATTAGAAACTCACTCTATATTAGTCCCCTTCTAATAAGGGATCCTTTGTTTTGCTACAGTGTGGACCTCCTATTTTCTGACCAAATTTTGATGATTTGAACCGTTCAATTTGTTTAAAATATGTTTTTAATGGTACCCGCAAAAAATTGGCTGAAAATAATATCGAGAAAGACTTGATCTAAACAGTTTTTGATAAAATACTGACAGGAATAGTTTTATAAAAAAATTAAATGGATCAAGCCTTTTCAGATATTGTTTTGAGCCAATTTGTTGCTGGTTATCTTAAAAACATGTTTTAAACACATTGGACGGTTCAGATTGTAGGAGGTCCACAACGTAGCAAAATAAGGGATCCCTTATTAGAAACTCATTCTATATTAGTCCCCTTCTAATAAGGGATCCCTTGTTTTGCTACAGTGTCGACCTCCTATTTTCTGACCAAATTTTGATGATCTGAACCGTTCAATATGTTTAAAATATATTTTTAAGGGAACCCGCAAAAAAATGGATGAAAATAATATCGAGAAAGACTTGATTTAAACAGTTTTTGATAAAATACTGACAGGAACAGTTTTATAAAAAATTAAATGGATCAAGCCTTTTCAGATATTGTTTTGAGCCGATGTGTTGCTGGTTATCTTAAAAACATGCTTTAAACACATTGGACGGTTCAGATCGTAGGAGGTCCACAACGTAGCAAAATAAGGGATCCATTATTAGAAACTCACTCTATATTAGTCCCCTTCCAATAAGGGATCCCTTGTTTTGCTACAGTGTAGACCTCCTATTTTCTGACCAAATTTTGATGATCTGAACCGTTCAATTTGTTTAAAATATGTTTTTAAGGGTACCCGAAAAAAATTGGCTGAAAATAATATCGAGAAAAACTTGATCTAAACAGTTTTTGATAAAATACTGACAGGAACAGTTTTATAAAAAATTAAATGGATCAAGTCTTTTCAGATATTGTTTTGAGCCGATTTGTTGCTTGTTATCTTAAAAATATGTTTTAAACACATTGGACGGTTCAGATCGTAGGAGGTACACAACGTAGCAAAATAAGGGATCTCTTATTAGAAACTCACTCTATATTAGTCCCCTTATAATAAGGGATCCCTTGTTTTGCTACTGTGTGGACCTCCTATTTTCTGACCAAATTTTGATGATCTGATCCGTTCAATGTGTTTAAAATATGTTTTTAAGGGTACCCGCAAAAAATTGGCTGAAAATAATATCGAGAAAGACTTGATATAAACAGTTTTTGATAAAATACTGACAGGAATAGTTATATAAAAAATTAAATGGATCAAGCCTTTTCAGATATTGTTTTGAGCCGATTTGTTGCTGGTTATCTTAAAAACATGTTCTAGAGGCGAGGGTAGTTTTGCCACAACCCAATGGAGAAGGGTGGTTTAGTGATTAAGTGATGGGCAAGGAAGAGCTCCATTGGGGAATAGAAGCCTTGGCCAAGATTTCTTGCAGGTGCCCATGTGAGACCTAAATTATGGATATGTATATTGGAAGATTATTTGCTTGGCCAATACAGTGGGTCAACCTCTTTTTTACTTTAGCCTAAAAATTAGTAATTTAACTCATCATTATCTTGTAAGGAGCAGTTCAGAATTGATGGTATAAAATTGACACCGAGTTTTTTTTTTTTTTTGTTCAGCAAAGAAAAGTTGACACAAGTTGTTCAAACTCTACTCTCTCTAAGTCCTCAAGGCTGCAATTCTGTTGCAAGTTGTGTTACCCATAGATCCCAATTTGGTTTGGCTGTGGTGTATGCTTGGGTTATGAACTTAGACTTAGAATAAGTTCTTTTGTTGCAAATGGGTCATTGCATGTGTAACGTCTCGACTTTCGAACACATTAATAAAAAGAGTGAAGTCACCAAAATACCATCGCTATATTGAAATACGAGTTTGATATAAGAGATAGTCAAAATACATTTCAAAAGAGACTATTTATATATAAAAAAATTTAGAAGTAAAGTCAGATCAGTCTAAACTAGTCTAAGTAAATCACAGTTCCACCGTGTCTTTCGTTGGTCTAAGTAAATCACAGTTCCACCATATCTTTTGTTGGGCAAGCATCATCATACGATGTATCTTCTGATCCATCTCCATCGTCATCGATACCTGGTTATGAAATATCAGGGACAGGAAAAATTACACCATGAGTTTTGACACTCAATGAGTTACCTTACCCTTAAGTTTTGTTTTTAATGTTTTAGAGCATTAATATGATATGTAATGTACAGAGTATCAAATAATCAAGATCTAATCATGCGATAAGATAAGTGCAAAAATAGTAAGTACATGCTTTAAATCGAAATAGCGTAATTTAAATTATCAGAGTAATTATCATAGTGAATATCAGTTTCGAACGTTCCATAAGCCCTCGACTCAAATAAAATATTCCAGAATATGACCACATCATATAATTCCATCAATTGTTTCAAGAATGACTTCGTCATTTATTTCGAATAGGATTTTCTAACATCAATGACCTCGTCATGAATCAACATTTCTAAATCAATAAAGTCCAGTATGGTGCTCCTGAATGATAACGATCCCAACTGCTCGACTAACCGATGTTTCCCAACCACCTTGCTCCCGATCGTCATGCTTTCAATGAATATGCTCTCCCAAACATTATATCCTTTCGCTACCGTGTCGGACAAATATAAGTTTAAAATTTATATTAGAAGACCATTAGACCAAAAATGACACGATAGGATTTAGATATAACTTCGACTCAAGCGTAATTTGGGTAAACGCATGACACAACTAAATTATAGTGTTTGGGTGATACAAAAGTTTGGGTCTATCACACCTTTTGGTTAAAGTCAAATATTGGCTCATATTGCATCACGGCTATAAGACACGCATAAAAATTCCACAGAGAATATATTCACAACCACTAATCATATAATATTATCAGTGTGTTTAACGTTCAGGTAATCCACGAGACACCCTAAGTATCAATATTTGTTCCTCGTCTTAAAATAAATAAGACTGCATCTCATAATATTGATCAACCAGCATTTCTAGGTCATAACTCTTAAAATTGAATCGCAATAATTAAAACGTAGTCATGTAGTAATAATAGTGGCATGCGAATAAGTAAATACTTATTTGTAGTAAGATGATTTCAAGTCATGTCAATGTTTTAATAAGTACTTTATTATTATAACTAACTTAAGATTATTTAGAAATCTATTAGGAAAATATAAATGGTAATTCTAAATAAGATTTTTTTCTTAAACAATTAAATACTAAATAAAATATGAGGGTACCAATTTAATTAATATAATATATATATATACTCAAAAGACCAATATTTTTTGGACAAATATTAGACCAACATCTAAACTTTTCATTCCTGATTGAATTTTAATGATCCGAACCGTTCAATATGTTTAAAACATATTTTTAAGGGTACTCGAGAGAAATCAACTCAAAATATTATCGGAAAGGATTTGATCCAAGTAATGGTTAAAAATACTGACAGGAACTGCTTTATGAACTACTGTTTGGATCAAGCCATTTTTCGATAATATTTTGAGTTGATTTCTTGCGGGTATCCTTAAAAACATGTTTTAAACACATTGAATGGTTCGGATCATTAAAATTTAATATGAGAATTTAATAAAGTGATAAATTTGAAATAGTTAGGGTTCAGTCTTAGCTTCGCAACGGTGCAGACTAGAGGCTAAACGGATCATCGGATGATTTTATATGATTTTTTTTACAGGACTAACTTTCGTACTTATATTTTGAAATATGCAAGTATTGAATTATTGTCCCTGATAGCATGTTCTTTTATGTTTTTAGTTATTAATTGTGGAGAATTTTGCATGAAAAACGTAAATCACCCCACGTATTGCATGCAACTTGAGATTAATAATAAAAATAGAAAATTTTAATGTGCTATGTGCCATGGCTTAGTTTAGGGGACTTAACCTGATGGAAATTACAGGGTACCATTCATACGGTCTAGGCCGGCTGCCACCGCCTGATATGTACAGGATCGAGACTGGCTGAAAGTTCGACACGCATAGGTTGGGCGGCTGAGGACACGGGATGGTGGTACCATAGGTGGGAGGTCTGTGAGACCGTTGATTGTGGATTAATTATGTAATGGATTGAAAAATTGTTATATGCTAGATCGTTAGGCGTGCTGGTGTTGTGAGTCGAGTCAAATCTTGAGCCGTGTAGGTTCGCGACCCATGAATGAGAATCTATTGTTTGGAAACACAGCGTATGAAAATCTAAGCATAGGTGTAAAGATGGAACTGGTTTCGAACCACGCAAATAATAACAGTAAAAATTATAATTAATCTATTCATTACATATTTGCATTCATGGGGGGTTCATAAGAAATAATTGGTGTATTACTAGGTTTCAATACTCATGGTATGTTGTACCTTGGCCTCGAGCCAGATGTAGGAGATGAACCCGAGCCAGAACCCGAAGTAGAAGTGATGGCTACCGAAGCAGAGGAAAATGGTCCCGAGATAGCAGAACCCTAGCTGTATCAGTAGTTAGACCATCAGCCTTTCATTGAAGGTCCTCGTGTGTGGGGTTAAGTTGTTCGTGTTATTTAAATTGTCTCCGCTATAATTACCGTTCAGAAATTGAGATAATATTTTAATTGTTTTATTATGTTTTAAATTTTAAACTTGAGAGATTTTCTTCATATTAATATTAATTAAGTACTAAATTCTAATTAATTAATTATAGATCATTTTAATAATTTTAAGTAAAAAAAATTATTTAAATTTTCGGGTCGTTACAGATAGGATTACTTATTGGACTTTCATTAGCTCATGATGCAACTTCTTTTTACCCATGGTATTTCATAACCAGTTAATGACAAAGATAGAGAAAAATCAAACTATTCAAACCACGAAGGCACATACTCCAAAGAAGACCCGGTTGAATTGTGGTTTACCTAAAATAGACTAGTCTGGTTTTGACTTTTGATATAACAGTCATTTTGTTAAAAGTATTTCCTATTAAACTATATTTTAATTGAATGACGGATTTTGCTACTTTTTTCTTTAAATGAATGTGTCCAAAAATCAAGACGTTGCAAAAGTAAATTCACATGTTTTCGTTGTGCTATCAAATACACCCAACATGAAAAAACTAAAAAGTCTCAGAGACGAGATTATATTTGCAGAAACTAACAAGTACAGAAATAAAGAGTAGGTAAATAAAAAAGCAAGTCGTATTGTATATGGTACAATATATCAGGAGGTTATGACTTTTTTTTCCTTGCAATGAGGATCATGAGTCTATTGAATGGATATAATTTGGAAGAATAAGATTTTTCTAGAGAAAACAAGAAGTGAAGAGCAGAAGCTATTTATTTACCCCACTAGGCTGTTCTACGGTACTACTTTTTTTCTGTTGACTTGTAATACTTGGGCAGCGCTGGCTTGGCTAGACACAATGCCCTGAACTCGGTTTGGAGAGTAAATGCCTACACACTCGTAAACAGTGACTGCCCCCTCATTCAGACCATCATTCAAACATGTTATCACAAATGCAGCTCCATGTCATGGGTTAAACAGTGACTGCCCCCTCGTCGGTGGCGTCCGCTGGTTCATGGGGACGTTGAAGTTGCTGTACTCGGTCGGGCTGTCAGGCGTTCCTAACCCGTCCCCTATGGGCCCCATCCCAATATATTGTTGCACCACCAAAACCGACACGGTGGCTGCAAAATCCGCCGACGCCAACAAATCCCCAATGGCACCCAATTCCGGACACTCGCTCCAGTCCGTCAACCCTGCTGTAAGCGGAGATATCATCCCTTGACCTCTCCCCACTACAAATAAATCATGTACAGTGTCAATTGACCGTATCGCCGCCACTGTGTCCTCCCCGTTATTCACCACCTTCTCTGTGTAAATAATTGATTCGTCGTTAACTGTTCTTGCCCTGAACTCGTTAATGTAATCCTCGTCTAACTGCTTCTCTCTATCACTGTCCGTCATCACCGTTAGTATCCTCGGGTCGTTGGGTTCACAGTTGGGCTCCACAATTGCGTCATCACCGGGAACAAATCTCATTACGGTGAGAATAATACCTGGATGCTGAGACATCCGCCACGCGTACGATAATGCCTCTCTGTCATCTGGACCGCCAAAGAACAAAACTGCAACGTGATGCGAAACCTGTTTTGCAATGGGAAAACAACAAGGAGCACATTGAGAAAAGAAAAAATCTTCACAGAGAGAGAGAGAGAGAGAGAGAGAGAGAGGATAGCATGCCTTAAGCCTTCAAAGACGTAGAAGATAATGCGTGTTTCCTTTAATGCTTACATATCTTTGTCTTGAATAGCTTGTTTACAATATATTTTTCAGTTTTAGTCAAAATATGCTTAATTACCTAAGAAGAACAAAGAAAGAAGGCAACCTGATTGGCAGCCAATCGGGTCGACCCATTTAGTCCTCTGTCAACCAAAATCCCAACAGAGCAAGGAGCATTAGCCAACACATTCTGGTTTATGGTTCGAAACGCCGGGTTTGTTGCTTCCATTCCCCCATCAACAGTCTGTTGCTTGTGAAAAGGGATGATGACGAATGCCACCCGTTTGTCCTCTGCCACACTGCAAATATCTTCGTGCATGGTGGAGTAAGGGGAGATGGCGGTAAGCGGCTGAACAGATACACAACCCACATGCTGCTCGAAATTCTCAAAAGCGTTGATTATATGGTCGGACTGGGCTTGGGTCCGGTTCAAGGCTGGGCGGCCTGACTTTCTCGTGCTGTGAACTATAAGCATGGCAGACGCCCGGCCAGTGAGTTCGACAAGGTGGAGGACGTATGTACAGATTGGGGATTTCTTTGTGGGGTGGGAGGCTTCCAGGAGGTTGATGATGGTGGGGACGTTACGAGGGGTATGGATGCAGACCAGAATCCGGAGTTCTGCGTCGGGTTTGGATCGCTGGATTGAGCGGCGTTTGTAGGGTGCAAATCTTCGAGCTGGCTTGTAAATTGTGGTCACTATCGGTGTGATAATAGCGGTCATGACAACCGCAACGATTACCATCATTGCAAATGACTTTTCATCCAATACCTGCATGACGTTCACTGTAACTAGAGTTGTTTTTAATTGAGTTCCTGTTATTTGCATATTTGAAAATAATAGTAGTAAGAAGAGTGTACCTTTTGGTCCTTACCAACGTTAAGCACAATCATCTCAACAAGGCCTTTGGTATTCATCAATAAACCAAGTGTAAGTCCTTCATAAAATGGCATTTGGTAATATAGAGCCACAAGGAGAGTCCCAGCAACTTTCCCAGCACAGGCAAGAACGATGACAACTACCAAATAGAACCATGTCATAGCTCCTGTGACTGCCATAATATTGGTCTTGAGCCCACTCATGGCAAAAAACAGAGGCAGCAAAAGCCCCGACACAAAGTCCTCAAGCTTCTCGATCAGAGTGACACCAAGTGGACCATTAGGGATGACTAAGCCAAACACAAATGCCCCAAAAACAGAATGTGTCCCTATGGCATCCGTAATAAACCCAGAAATCATAACCCCTGTAAGAATCAGACAAATATAGAATTCACTGATCGCTTCACCCTCTGGGGTTCGTTTTATCATCCAAGAGATGAGTGGTCGGACAATGAAAATGCAGAAAACCACGAAAGCCGCGCTAGAGAGGATGACCCAGAGGGAAGCAAGGGTAGTGGTGTCATTTTCTGCTAAGGCAATGGCGAAGGCCAAGAGAATCCACGCGCACACGTCATTTACGAGGGCCGATGACATGGCAAGCCGGCCTAGGTCGGAGCTGAGGAGCTTGAGCTCAGCTAGGACGCGGGCAAGTACGGGGAATGCTGTGACGGATAGGGCGACGCCCAGGAAGAGGATGAAAGTGCCTTGGTTTTCCCCTTGGTTTTTTTGGTGCAAGATGAAGCAGAAGGAAATACCGATGATGAAAGGAAGAATCATGCCTGCAAAGGCTACGGCTAGGGCTTTTTTGCCGGTGCGCCGGATCACCGCAAGGTCCATTTCTACTCCGACTAAGAAAAGGAAATATAGGAGGCCGACGTTTGCCATTGTTTCCAAGACCATCACACTTCTGAGAGGGAAAATAGTGCTTGCGATAGTATCGCTTTGGCCCAATACGGAGGGGCCTAATATCACACCACCCTGTGAACAAACAGTACATATGCATTCTTAGCGCCACGATTATTGAAAAAGAAGAAGAAGAACAAAAAATATTAATTGCATAGACACACCATTTCAACTTCCCCAATTTCGGTTCTTTAATTTTTTTCATGTGTAAATTCGTAAAGATTGTTGTTTACAAATAAAAACTGTCACTTTCGTTTCTTATACAGTGTTAATTTTCTAGCCTAATTGCCACCAATCAGATTCAGATGTGTTTATTAAATTGCATTCAACCACATTTTGTCTAGTAATTAAGAGCCAAAAATTCAAAAAGAGGAGCATGTGGCATTACATCTATCATATTAGTAATGAAATTTGTTGATGCCCAGTTTGAAATTTCAAATTCTTAATTCACCTAAAATGTACACAAAATTTCCCAAAAAGTTTGCGACACTAGCACCAAAGGTGATACCAACTTATGATATCAGTTTCGGTTTGTACATCGAATGTCAAATGGACGTTGGTTTTGTTCGTGTTTCTGTAGTCATTGCCTGTCATAATTTTCAGCAACTCTTGGTGCCATACTTTGTAATCCAGTTATTTCTAATGGTGAAGGATTGGTTACTAATATATTGGTCTCTTGACGGATGGTTCACAATATAACTTCGAATTAGCTTTGTTCAACAACAAAAGTTAATTGCATGATCTTCATATCGATCTATGTATTCTCATTACACAAGATCTATCATCCGATACTCGTAGTTCCAAGGCATTGCCCATTGGAACGGCAATCCAGCACTGTGAATGGCAAAAGGAAGAAAAACGAAAAAGCCCAAAAATAAGAGGACTTACAAGTATTTCAGAGATAACACGAGGCTGTCGAAGGGGTTTCAAAATAAAAACGAGAATACGAGTGGTGACCACCACCAATGTCAATTGCAAGATGAAGAGAGGAAGAGAATAGTTGAGAGGATTGTCACCCTGCCATATCCCATTCGTTGTTATCATCGTCGGTGCATAACATACTACTGTACTGTCTGATTTGTTTCCTACCGTCACCTGCTCCATTTTATCCAACTGCCTATATTTTCCACAACTATACTACCCAAAACTACAACCACCAAAACACCACCTTTGGTACTATTCCTAACTTCTTCAGCCTCCACCACAACTATCAACAATGGTACCATCACTAAAGGAGGATTGGGAAGACGTCATTTTTCCTTCACTTGCCGGCAGTAATTGCAAAAAAAAGAAGGGGAGAAATTTTGATTACAAGGATAAAATTTTGTTTCTGGTCATTTTCCGTTAATGTCATTGTATTAATTTCCTTGGTTCATCTGGAATGGAGGAAGGGGAAAGAGGACTTAGTTTACTTTATGTGGTTGCCCGACAAATTTGTTACGTTCTTTATTTTGTGGTCTGTTCTTAACTACAAAGGAGTTTCTATTTTTGGAAACAAGTAGTTAAGCACCACATAAAAATTAGTTAACTAGCTTCTTGATAAGACATAAATAAAAAAAACCTGCTAATAACGTCAGCTAAAGTTGTACAACTGAAATCATAAGAAATGTTACATTCTCATTCTTTTGTAACTCCCAATAAAAAAAAAATAGTTATGTTAATCAAGATTACTTAAGAGCACGTGCACTAATGGCTAGGTATTTACTTAGTGACAGTCTACAATATTATTTTAGCTAGTTTTTTTTTTCAACAATCTAACAATACTTTTATTTTACCTATTATTTATTAAAATATGCATTCTTACTTTTTAAAATTTTTCCTTACATTAAAATAAGGAGGTGAGAGAATGGAAAAAACAAAAAAAACTAATAAAATATTGTATTGCTCGTGAATAGTGCCTAGGCAAATTAAGCTAGGCACTATTGCAAAAGACATTTTACCTAGTCTAATATTGAGGCTGTTGGAGGTAAATTTTGTGGGTTTACCTAGTCTTAACGCACATGCTCTAACATGTTTGGTTGCGGAAATTCGTTTGTTCTCGAAATTTCTTTCACAAAATTACATCCTTGAATTTTAATTGATGGAAATTCACTTTAGTGTGTCGTACTTTTAAATCTAAGTGAATATCATACATTGATTTTGAATTCAGAAATATTTCGGGGTCAATAGTCTTGCTCATTTGGTTGAGGGCCTCTAGAGCACATAAAAAGTTAAGTTGTTCCGTATTTCTTATAATAATGGTGTTGCACTACTAGAATAATAAATAAAGATTACGCTTGATAAATTGAAAATATCACATTTTTAATGTCACGCCATCGATTTTCAACATATTATTACAACGTTTGTCATAAATAAAATCTCACAACACTCAATGATCAACCCAATATTTCAAATCGTTTCATTATACCCAATATCATCAAAAATCACATTTAAGTATGTTACATCGAAGTGGGCAAATTCCCGGCTCATTACATATATCAAAATTAAACCTTCACATTCATTTCAAACACAAGAAATAACTCGAGAATAATTTAGTTTATATTTTTTTAAAAAAGTCATTTTGAGATGTTGGATATCTCCTATCCAATCTTCAAATTTTGCGTCCTACCATACATCACACGCCCTTCATGCAAAACATCTGGAACATCACCTGTAAAATAATAGGGTGAGCTATACAGTCCAGTAGGAATGTCTGTACCATGATAATGTGTTTTAAAAGAGATATGACATGTGACGAAAACAAGTCATAATAACATACATGAGTCATGATGCTAAATCAGTGCAATGTGACATGTCAAGGTTCACAAGTTCATCTCACTACTTTTCTCATTTCCGACTTGTTATCCATCAACCATTCCACGATACAGGTTCTTCATTCACTGGACCAATCCACAATACTGACTTATCATTCCTTTACCCGTACCTCAACACAGATTTATCATTCTTTTAAACCGTCACTTTCTATCGACTCATTTCCCATTAATAATTCATACTTCCCATTAATGTATTACCAATCTACTGTTAAGTCAGTGCCTCTATCTATACGTTCACTCACTGTGTTGTCCCACACATCTCATGTCTCCACATATAGTCAATGTGTTTCTCCTCACCTCAAACGGTTACGTCCCAACCTAACAAGATTTGTCAAACAGTTCAGAAATCCGTATTTACACTATTATGACACCAAGTGGTCTTCAGATGGACCATTCAACCAATATCCAACTCACACATATCTTTATATTCTCATCTTCGTGACTTGATAGTCATCCCTAGTACATCACCCAAAGGTGGCTAACCATTTCATTGTCATTCTCGATACTTACTCCGGAGAGACCGGTATAACAGTTCTCATCTCTCCTATCACTCTCCCGAATTAGGCAAGTAGTACATCATCTCATCCATTAGTGACCTCCCAAAGAGAACAAGTTATCCTGGTATTCTACAAATTCATTAACGTGTGTTCATATTTCACATCAAGAACCAACATAGTGCGCTAGTGAGATCACGTGAGGAAAGCAAATGATAAACTAAGGACAAACATTACACAACTTTGCAGTGATTACTCATAATCTCTCAATTCCTTTAATGCATACTACGACTCATGTGCACCACTACATATTCTCATTAAGTGTCAAATTGTCACACCAGATATTCTCCCAAATGGGACCAGTCCATGTTACTCATAGCACTTTTGTAAAGGGATCTATTACACTTTTGGCATACCTGTAGGAACCTAGTACATTTTCGCGTCACATTCTTAAAATTCTTGAGAGGGAGTCTAGTTCAATATTCACGCACGTCAAGTGTCTCTTAACAGTCATCTCATATCGCACCAGTGTCCACACTTATTACGTGTCACATAAGTGTCACCTAGTTCTATTTACACAACATAAACCATGCAATTCTAACAGTCAATAGAAAGTTAATAATTAAGTCATAAAAGCAACAAACACTTTAGTGTATATAGGAAACAAACAATCGAGGGATATAAATAGCCCTCCGTCAACGTGTCATCTATCAATCACTACATATCATCTCAACATCAATGCATCTCAACGTATCTTATGGCCATTCTCATTCATGATAATGCCATATCTAACTTGGATTAACGTCAATCATCAATTGAAAATGTTGCTTCTTAATTTAGCAGTTCTCATGACCCAATCTTGGTCCACATCTCACGTCTCATGTCCGTCATCACTCCTAAGTCTAACCCAATGGTGGCTAGACAAGCTATATTTTTCACTAGCACGATTCCCCAAGGGAACTAGAAAAAAGATTATCATACATTGTATTGAATTTCAATAATCTACACTGGCACGACACACGAAGGTGGCCAACATAAAATATATCATCTCACTAGCACATTTTTCTCAGAAAGTTAGACAAGTTTCATAACTAGCACCACTCCCAACGGAGACTTGTATAATCTGTTGTCGTTCATCACTAGCACGTCTCCTTACGGAGGCTAGACCACAATTCATCAATCACTAGCACATCTTCTCACAGAGGCTAGACCAAAATACATTGTGTCGAATGCATGAGAGATTACAAATTCATGAGGTATATATTGTCCCCTTCTAATAAGGGATTCCTTATTTTATTACGGTGTGGACCTCCTATTTTTTGACCAAATTTTAGTAATCTGAACCGTTCAATGTATTTAAAACATATTTTTAAGGGTACCTGCAAAAGATCGGTTCAAAAAAAATATCGAGAAGGGGTTGATCTAAATAGTTTTTGATAAATGCTGACAGGAACAGTTTTATGAAAAATTGAATGAATCAAACCTTTCTGGATATTATTTTATTGTTGATTTTTTGTGGGTACCCTTAAAAATGTGTTCTAAACACATTGAACGGTTTGGATCATCATAATTTGATCAAGAAATAGGAGGTCCGCATTGTAGTAAAATAAGGGATCACTATATATGTATGTGTGTGTGTGTGTGTGTGTGTGTATATATATATATATATATATATATATATATATATATTATGGTTATCCAACTAACACTCATTATTCACAAAGTCCAACTGTAAATGAAAGGGTAGAATCTCTTGCGTCGCACCATAAATTATGGTCAACTCGCCTACATCATCTTCAAACACGATTCAACTAAACTCATAGGTAACTCGATCTTAGGAAAATATTATCCATGCAAGATAAAGAAGATGGTAACTGGATACCAAAACTCAACACCCGAACCTCAAATCCAAAGAAAAACTCAATATGGAGAAATATTGAACAAAACCCTCATAATGATCAAAATGGATAAATATGGGTCAATATGCGTAGAATACTCATAAATCAAAGAAAAAACATCCCTACCTTAAGGTTTAGGTCCAAAGTTTGAGCTCCAAAAGCTTGAGTTTCAATGCTGATGAGAAACTTTCAAGAGACCCCTCCAAGTGAAATGGTGCTTCCAAACTCAAAACATCAACTAATCTTGAGGTATAAGTGGTAGATCTTGAAGGAGTTAGAATGATCTTTGATTTAGATCATGCATTGAAGTGGCGTACGGGTGGAGAAGATGAAGTTTTAGAGAGAGAAGGGAAGAAACCCCTTTTTGGGAAAAGTTAGATCTATAATTTTTTTCAAAAAAATGTGATCTGGCCCTCCAAAAACGAGCGTCCAGAACCTGACCAGATGACCTAACCGGATGGTCCAAAATCTGACCGGTCAGGTTTTCCCATTGACTTAAAATTTTTAAAATTTCAGGTAAAATTTTAAATCTGACCAGATGGTCCAAAACTTGACTGGTCAAATTTTGCTTCTGACTTAAATTTTGAAATCTGACTGGATGGTTTCCAAACCTAACTTGATGGTTCTAAAGCCTGACTTGATAGTTTTTCACCTCTTCTTCGCTTTCCACTTCACCTCACCCATACTCAGTCGCCCATTTCACATAATACCTTTCATTACGAAGTCATTAACTACATTCCGATCATATAATAAAAACAAAAAATTTTCCGGGCCTTTACATTTAAGTATATGAATTTTTGGGTTACCCGAACTATAAGTTTGGGCCAGAATTGACCCGATATAGAAGGTCCGAACACGTCTCGCCCAAATGACTCAAAGATTAGAGTGGTCTGATGGAGGAAGGAGAGGGAGTTGAGGAGAGAGATTAGAGAGAGAATAGGTATGTCTATACGATCTAGGACGATGGATTCTGTCTATGTGTATAGTCTAGGACTTATAGGTTGAGATAACATGGAGAAAAATAACCATGTGGAAAAATGATGGGGATATGTACTTGAAAACATCTCTAGCTAGTGACTCTTTTTAAACTCCCGAGAGCATCTTGTTTCTCTCTCTAACCTTTAATGAGTATGGAATGAAGGTAATATATAGACATATGGGCACATATGTGGCTTATCCACATGCAAAAGGCGACTGATGAAACGGACTTGATTGCCTTCTCGCCTGACCTGCACAAAAGCTTGACATCGGTGTGGTATCTCACCACCACCTCTTCGATGCCTAAGTCAATTTTAGGTTGGAGGAAAAATATGGAAAGAGAGGACAAATATCGTAGCAAAATATTCATACCTTGTACCATAGGGGTCCCTGAATTATATAGAGGATACCTTGGCAAATTTGTAGGAGGAGGTCATGCTTATCCTATTTGCGGGATAAATGGAGCGGATTGCTCATGTTTATCCATATTTTGTAAATGTATATCCTAGACATTATCTTTATCACAAATAGGGGGATCTGGCTGCGCATTTCCGTACATAATTGAGAGATATAAGGATTTTAGTTGGTTATCTGTTGTTCTCCATTAAAGAGAGCTTGTAGAACTGAGGAGAGAAGTCCCGACCGAGTAGAGCGTATGGTCAGTGATCGAGCACAACTTGTCGAGCAAATCACATAAAGCTGAGCCGAGCATTCTGGTCAGCTCAGACATTCATTATGACTCATCAGTTATTCCCCTATTTCTGAGCTGTTTGTTTGCTTACAAAAAGAAATATGAATAGTCAGGTACGTTAAACTTTGGTGGCTTTGGATTTACCTCGATCTCTGTGTTGCATTAAATGTGATGTCAGGGACGTTTGAGAATCTAATATGTGGCGTTAATCTGAATGTGGCACGTGTGAACAAATCAACGGCCTTTATTTGAAGGCGTTTCGTGAAAGGCTTTTAAAAGTTATTTGTTAGACTTTTTGGAGGCCTTCTTATCTACCATTGTACCAGCAGTTTGTGAGCTCTTCCCTTGCCGTTGTGTTCTTCTCCAAGTTCTGAGGTTAGCCATTTGTTCAGAGGGCAGCCGTTTTTATTCCTAGGTACGTCCACACTTTATTTCTATCTTTCGAGTTTGGCTGACATAGGTTTGATTCAGACCCTAGAGGGTTAGGGCATTCTTGGGCATTCTTTTTTCTTCGCCTATGTCGATATCTGCACCGCAACTCACATTGCTCATAGTTTGGAGAGTTCGCCTACTCTCCAGTTGTTCAGTGTTATTACCAGATTATTTTCGATACCATTTTCCAGCCGTCCCTTACTTCCAAGGAATGGCACCTCGTAAGCAACTGCCTAGGACTTCTGCCCTTGCACCTTCTGATGTGGAGAGAACTAAGTATCGACCAGACATCCCCTCCCAGCCAAGTGATTTTGCGAAGTGTACATGACTCTCCTCTGGTGTGGCGTTGAACCTCAAGCCCATAGAAGCTGACCGAATTGTTTCGGGTATTACTGAGGAAGAGTTGATGGCGTTGAGAGTTAGATGCCAAATTCCTGACTCTGTAGTAATGAGGATCTTGGCCCAGACCAAGAGGGCGAATACCCCTAGGTTAGACGACTTGTGCCTGTATCTGGTTGACTTTGAAGCCGGGCTGAGGCTGCCCTTCCCTCCCTGTGTGAGGAAGATATTATGGTATTTAAGGTTATCTCCAGGGCAATTATTGCCAAATTCCTGGCGTATCTTGGTCAGCTGTGGCATGCTCTGGACTGTAGAGACTGAGGAGAAGGCCACACTGACCAAGGAAGCCCTTCCTATATTACTACCAAGTGAGTATGTTCACAAAAGGGTGGTGGTATTTTTCAAAAAGAGATGAAGTGCAATCGTTAGTGGATGGTTTGCCCTCAGCCAACAAGAAATGCAAGGACAAATTTTTCTTTATTTCTGGAGAGGGATGGAAATTTCCTCCTTGGGAGGAGAGAACTGATTCCTCAAGGATTCGTTGTTTCTGGGGAGAGTCTCATCCTCCTCGTGAACCTCTGCCTTTCAAACTTTGTTTTTATATCATTGTCGCTTTTTTAATTTCTTATACATCTTGTTGCTCATTGCTTTCTTTTGGATTCTAAACAGGGAGACAAAGGCCTGAGATTTCTGTTGAGATCGACGAGCAATTGAAGGTGGTTGGAGATTATCCTGACCACGACTTCAGAGTGTTTCTTGCACCAGAAACCTTGGCTAAATTTTTGTTTGACCCAGAACCTTCAAGTGAGGCTCTTGCCTTAGAAAGAGGTATCTCGTTTTATCTTTGCTTTTATTTCCACGATCACCATTTCACTCTTTCTTGCCTTGTCAGGAGAAAAACAAGAGATGTGTGAAAGTAAACAAGGACAAGTTGGCGACTTTGTCTGAGCGTGCGAAGACCCGGGGCTCCTCCAAGCAGAAGAAAACTCAAAAGAAGGCTTTGGCTGACATCTCTACGTTTGTGGATTCTGGGGTGACTTCGCAGGAACAACCCCATGCTCCCCTTCCTGCCAAGAAATCCAAGTCAGACCAAACCGGGACAGTCCCTGACCAAGAGCTATCTCCTATTCCTGAGGAGCAGATTGTGGAGATTTGAGGGCACTACGATCGAAAAGGAAGTGGCAGAAGAGAGAGCAATTGGTATTTCTGCTGAGGATGCAAATCATTCAACATCGAAGAAGAGGAAAATCAAGGAGGACTCTTCTTCTGCAGCAGCTTAAACGGGGGTTGATCTGCTTGCTCCTGTGCCGGAACCTTCCATTCTATCGAACAATCAGTTTGCTGTTGATGCGCTGGCTGAGCTTCCCACAAAGAAAGATTGGCAAATGATGAAGGAGACGTCGCCCGTGGAGAAGCGATCTCGCTTTCTCGTTTATTTGGCGAAGGTGACCATTCATCTATGTACCTCTTATAGGTTGCAGCAAGAACCACCTTTGACATTTTTACTTTCCTTCTATTTTTTTTTGTAGGCGGCTGCATATAGTGGATCCTTAGTGAAGGATTCTTTGGATGATGATAAGGCTATAGCTGCTCTGAAAACGAGGTAGAGGACGCATGAACGGCTAATGAACGAGCAGCTCCAATTGGTCGCAAAATTGAAGAAGGAAAAAGAGGAGCTGAGGGAAGAGAACGCCATAAAAGAAGCTCAAATATTGAGCTTGACAGATCCGTCAACTGCTCATGAGCAGAGATCCTCCCAGCTGGACGGTTTGTTGGCTGCGGAGCAAACAATGAATGAAGAGCTGAGGAGGGTTCTTGCTGATTCTAACTCAGCGCTGAAAACTCAAGAGAAGAAGGTTAGGGAGCTCGCCGTCAAATGCAATGAGAAGACCAGAACGTCGGCAGATAAAGAGAGAGAGATCAACTCCCTCCGGGATCAAATGGGTAAGGAACAATCGCTCCAATTGGAGCAGATGAAGGACTCCCCTGCCTTCATCGACATCATGACTGATAATACTTCAGTGGATTCATGTCCCTAAAGAGATGAATAAGTGCAGCTCATCTGATACGAATGAGCTTCGTATGTTAACGGATCGTCCAAGAACAGGTTCGGGATTGATAAATAAGATGGAACCGTGACACAAACTTTAGATCTTAGAGCACCTTGGTAAAGACCTCGACACAAGAAGAATCAAAGCAAGCACCTTGGTATTGGGATGACGCCACAACGGTTGTGATTGAGCCGTTGATAAGTCGGAGAAGGTCGCCACGGAATTGCTCCCGATAAGACCGAGTTCGTGATGAACTAAAGGAGAAGAAATTCTCACAAGTTAAATTTCAAATCTGAGTTAAAAACCAATATCCTTCAAACATTACAATATTTATAGGAAAAACTAGAGCTAAATTTAGGTGGCCGGCCATTGAAGATGGGCGGCATTTGATGAATGGCCAAGATGGGTGGTCATGTTGATAATCTGTGCACCTCCATTTGGGAAAAACAGCCAAGACTTTATTGTTGGGTGGCAATGCATAAATGGTCCTTGGCTATTTTTAGAGAGTGGGCGGCAAGACTTGAAGGCATGTTGGTTAATGTGCTAGAGTTGTTTTTTTGGATTAATTGGGCTGCCCATGCATGGAGGGCTCTTCTTGGTCCGGGCTGCTCAAGGCCGGGCCTCATTGCTCGCGGGTTCTTCCATTCCGGGCTTCCAAGCAAAGGTGGTCACATGGAGGATCTTGGTGGCGCCTTGCTCAGCATAAGAGGTGGCCATGCAGCTCCGCACCACGTCTTGTAAGGCTCGGGCCTTGGATCTTGTAATTGGGCCCTCCGGAATGTGCAAATCCTCGGCTCCCTCCTTGGTTCCATTGTCTTGTGCATCATCTTCCTCATGATCCGTGCTCATGCTTGTATCATCTCCTCCCCCTTCAAAAGGATTCGTCCTCGAATCTGGACCTACATCACAAGGGGATAAATCAGACACGTTGAAGGTAGCACTAACTTGGTACTCACCGGGTAAATCAATTTTGTATGCATTGTCATTGATCCTTTTTAACACTTGGAATGGGCCATCTCCTCTTGGCATCAACTTGCTGGCCCGTTTGGAAGGAAATCGGTCTTTCCTCAAATGAACCCAAACCCAATCTCCCGGTTGGAACACAACCTTCCTTCTTCCTTTGTTGGCTCGGGCGGCAGCTTGCTCGTTCTTCTTAGTGATTTGTTGCCGAGCCTCTTCATGGATTTTCCGAACCTGTTTGGCCTTCTTTTCCCCATCTAAGCTTGTAAGATCACTCAAAGGTAAAGGGATTAAATCCAAAGGAGTTAGTGGGTTAAATCCATAAGCAACCTCAAAGGGAGAAAAATTGGTGGATGAGTGAATGGTGCGATTATAGGCGAATTCCACAAAGGGCAAACACTCCTCCCATGATTTCAGATTCTTATTAATAACAACCCTCAAAAGTTGAGATAGGGACCTATTGACCACTTCGGTTTGGCCGTCGGTTTGGGGGTGGCATGAGGTCGAAAATAGTAGCTTTGTTCCCAATTTACCCCACAAGACTCTCCAAAAATGGCTCAAGAATTTCGCATCCCTATCACTCACTACGGTTTTGGGCAAGCCATGCAAACGTACTACTTCCCTAAAGAATAGGTCGGCAATATGGGTGGCATCATCGGTTTTGTGACAAGGGATAAAATGGGCCATCTTTGAGAACCTATCTACCACCACAAAAATGGAGTCCCTTCCTTTTTTGGTTCTAGGTAACCCTACCACAAAATCCATTGACACATCTGTCCAAGGTTCATTAGGCACGGGTAAGGGAGTGTATAGTCCATTGGTATTGACCCTAGATTTAGCCTTCTTGCAAGTGATACAATTAGCACAAATTTTCTCTACATGCTTCCTCATGTGAGGCCAAAAGAAATGTTCTCTAAGTATGTCTAGGGTTTTAGTTACTCCGAAATGCCCCATTAACCCGCCCCCGTGAGACTCAAGCACTAACAACTCACGCAAAGAACATTTTGGGATGCATAGTTTGTTCTCCCTAAACAAGTAACCATCATGCTTATAGAACTTATCTAATGCCCCTAATTCGCATGCATCAAATATGGCACCAAAATCATCATCTTTTGAATACATTTCCTTTATATGTTCAAATCCAAGTAATTTAGCATTAAGAGTTGAGATGAGAACATACCTCCGGGACAGGGCATCCGCCACCTTGTTGTCCTTGCCTTGTTTGTATTGCACGACATATGGAAACATTTCAATGAATTCGACCCATCGTGCATGCCTCCGGTTGAGCTTGTCTTGCCCCCTTAAGTGCTTCAACGACTCATGATCCGTGTGGATCACAAATTGCTTAGGCCATAGGTAATGTTGCCATGTCTTCAACGCACGAACCAAAGCATACAACTCCTTGTCATATGTTGAATAATTCAGGGCTGCCCCGTTCAACTTTTCACTGAAGTAAGCAATGGGCTTCTTCTCTTGCATTAAGACGGCACCTATACCTACTCCGGATGCGTCACACTCAATCTCAAATGTTTTAGCAAAGTCAGGCAAATTAAGTAATGGGGCAGAACACAATTTCTCCTTGATTGAATTGAAGGCATTCTCTTGATCATTACCCCATTTAAACCCTACCTCCTTCTTGATCACCTCGGTCAAGGGTGCGGCCAATGTGCTGAAATCTCGCACGAATCTCCTATAGAAACTTGCAAGTCCGAGAAAGCTCCTCACTTCGGTGATGCTTTTGGGTGTTGGCCACTCCCGAATGGCCTTAGTCTTCTCTTTATCAACCTCGATCCCTTGAGCTGAAACAACAAAACCAAGAAAGATAACTCTATCCAAGCAAAAGGTGCATTTCTTAACATTAGCATAGAGTTTTTCTTTTCTCAAAATTTCAAACACACTTTTCAAATGGTTAGTGTGTTCATCTAAGGTTCGACTATAGACGAGGATATCATCAAAATACACTACCACAAACTTTCCTAAGTAGGCTCTTAAAACATGATTCATTAACCTCATGAATGTGCTAGGTGCATTGCTAAGTCCAAAGGGCATGACTAACCATTCATATAAACCATACTTAGTTTTGAAAGCTGTTTTCCACTCATCTCCCTCCTTCATTCTAATTTGATGGTAACCACTTTTTAAATCAATCTTTGAAAAATATGTGGAACCATGAAGCTCATCTAACATGTCATCAAGTCTAGGAATGGGATGGCGGTACTTAACTGTTATCTTGTTGATGGCACGACAATCAACGCACATACGCCAAGATCCGTCCTTCTTTGGCACTAGCAAGACCGGGACCGCGCAAGGGCTCATGCTTTCGCGGATGTGGCCCTTCTCCATCAACTCCTCAACCTGCCTTTGTAGTTCTTTGGTCTCCTCGGGGTTGGTTCTATAGGCTGGTCGGTTTGGGATTGGTGAGCCCGGCACAAAGTCGATTTGGTGCTCAATGCCTCGGATGGGTGGCAATCCGGCCGGAACTTCCTCGGGAAATACATCATTATACTCCTGCAAAACAGATTGAATAGCAAGAGGGGGTGGAGGAGTAGAATCTGGATTAGCAAGATAGGCCCCTTTGTAGACACATAGGATCATTGGTTGATTGTTCTCACAAGCCCTCCTAACTTCTTTTTGTTTGGCATACAAACTTACCCTCTTCTTTTCTTCCCTCTTTTTTTTTTCTCTCAAACTGCCCTTTCCTACTTCACTATTCCCGCCCTCTCTTCCTCTCTTTTCAACTCCTTCTTTTCTTTCTTTTCTCTCATTCTTTTTTTCACTCCCCTCCTTTACCTCACTAAGGGACTGCTGGATTCTGTTTTGATCCTCTAAGACTTGTTTTGGCGACATTGGAACGAGGGTGACATTTCTGCCATCCTTGGTGAAGGTGTAACGGTTTGTGCTCCCGTGATGCAAAGTACTACGATCATATTGCCAAGGACGCCCCAACAGAATGTGGCTTGCGTGCATGGGCACCACATCACATAGAATCTCATCTTGGTACCTGCCAATGGTAAATGGTACAAGGACTTGCTTGCTCACCCTTACTTTGCCGCTGTCGTTGAGCCATTGCAATTGATAGGGCCTCGGATGTTTCTTGGTGGGCAGCCCCAATTTCTCAACAAGTAAAAGGCTAGCTACATTGACGCAGCTCCCTCCATCTATGATCATGCTGCATACCTTCTCTTTCACAAGGCAACGGGTGTGAAAGATATTTTCCCGCTGCTCCACATATCCTTCCTCGTCCTCCACGGCGTGAGCATTAAGAGCTCTCATGACTACAAGTGCCTCTCCTTTGACAGCATACTCACAATCACTCGTGTCCTCCAAAGGTGGCACCTCCTCATCACTAGCCTCGGATTCATATTCTCCATTACCGAGCGCAATCATCACCCTCTTATTTGGGCAATCCGAAGCCTTGTGCCCAACTCCTAGGCAACGAAAACATTTGAAATCACGAGTTCTTTGAGTTGAGTTGGTGGGAGTTATACCTTTGTTGGTTGAGTTCTCCCGTGGTTTAGGCTGCTCTCCTCGGTTTGCATAAGTAGGCTTCTCCCCGGGCTTGGCAGGTTGCTCCGCGGGTGGTTTTGGCCTAGACGAAGACCCAGCAAAAGAAAAGTCAGGTTTGGCTGTCCTCCCCCTCCGAAGCTGCCTCTCCACCTTGATTGCCATATGCACCACATCCTCAAGCTCAACATAATGCTGCAACTCTACCACATTTGCAATCTCACGGTTGAGCCCGCTTACAAACCGCGCCATGGTGGCCTCCCTTTCCTCCGTGATGTTGGCTCGGATCATTGCCATTTCCATTTCTTTGTAGTATTCTTCCACGCCCTTAGTCCCTTGCCTAAGCTGCTGCAGCTTGAGATGCATGTCACGGTAGTAATGGTTGGGCACAAATCTCTTCTTCATGGCAGCCTTCATCTCAGCCCATGTCTCAATTGGTGGCTCATAGTTCCTTCTTCTACCTATCAAAAGTTGATCCCACCATACTATAGCATAATCCGTGAATGAAATGGCAGCAAGCTTTACCTTCTTTTCCTCTGAGTAATTGTGGCATTCATACATCATCTCCACCTTCCTTTCCCATTCTAGGTAGGCGTCGGGGTCACTCTTGCCTTGGAATGGCGGAATGTTTAGCTTGATACTGCCCAAGTCTCGGTCTACCCTCTCCCGTGAACCATGGCTATGGCGCCTTTTCCTCTCTCTTGGATTGGCCCTTGATCGATAGCTTTGCTCACTATCTTCACTATTGTCACCATCATACTCCCTCCCGGTTGCATTTGGTGCATTTGAACTCCTCGGATTAGAATTTCTTGTAGGGACTTGCTCATGCCGCTCCCTCCTCATTTCCTCCATTTCGTCCCTTAAATCTTTAAAGGCCGAATCCCACTTTCGTGACATTTGTTGGATTGCCTCCAATAAAAGTTTATTGTTGTTGTTAACTCCGGAATCGTCTCCTTGTGACATCTTAAACCTGAAAAAGAAAACAAGCAAACAAACCCACACCAAGTGTTTAAATTTTCCCAAATCACTCACCAACCAAGTGTTTGCTCTCGGTGCTCTTGGCTTTTTTTTTTTTTTTTTGCACAATGTCCTCACTTCTTGCCTTTTTCCACCCCTTCTTGCTCCTACAAGTTCTGCAAAAACTCAAGCTCAAACAGAAAACAAAACAATGGCTTTCCCAAGACTTGCGCTTTTTTTCCCTACCTCAACACTTGCTTTGACCCGGGAAAATGGAAGGAAGGTTTAGGAAGAAGGAAATGACCGTTGCTCTTTAAAATGGTAAAGAGACAAACAAGAAACAGAATTAAATGGAAGGAGGAAAAAGTTATCAGATTTGGCACGGTAAAAACAAAAGAAAATTGGAGGGAAAAGGTGTTGGAAAGATAGTGGGAGACAAAGTAAGAAATGATGTTTTGGTTTTCTTCTTCTCTTTGCTCTTTCTCAATTCCGTCTTCTTTCTTTTTTTTTTTTTTGTTCTGCTCTCTTTTTTTTTTTTTTTGTGACGGAAAGCTTTCTTTTTTTTTTTTTTTTTGAATACCGAAATGAGAAGAAGAAAGATATGAACTATGAAACTAAGATAAGTGAAAAACAAGGATAGATGAACCTGAATTGGATTCCAAAAGCTCTGATACCAAATGATACGAATGAGCTTCGTATGTTAACGGATCGTCCAAGAACAGGTTCGGGATTGATAAATAAGATGGAACCGTGACACAAACTTTAGATCTTAGAGCACCTTGGTAAAGACCTCGACACAAGAAGAATCAAAGCAAGCACCTTGGTATTGGGATGACGCCACAACGGTTGTGATTGAGCCGTTGATAAGTCGGAGAAGGTCGCCACGGAATTGCTCCCGATAAGACCGAGTTCGTGATGAACTAAAGGAGAAGAAATTCTCACAAGTTAAATTTCAAATCTGAGTTAAAAACCAATATCCTTCAAACATTACAATATTTATAGGAAAAACTAGAGCTAAATTTAGGTGGCCGGCCATTGAAGATGGGCGGCATTTGATGAATGGCCAAGATGGGTGGTCATGTTGATAATCTGTGCACCTCCATTTGGGAAAAACAGCCAAGACTTTATTGTTGGGTGGCAATGCATAAATGGTCCTTGGCTATTTTTAGAGAGTGGGCGGCAAGACTTGAAGGCATGTTGGTTAATGTGCTAGAGTTGTTTTTTTTGGATTAATTGGGCTGCCCATGCATGGAGGGCTCTTCTTGGTCTGGGCTGCTCAAGGCCGGGCCTCATTGCTCGCGGGTTCTTCCATTCCGGGCTTCCAAGCAAAGGTGGTCACATGGAGGATCTTGGTGGCGCCTTGCTCAGCATAAGAGGTGGCCATGCAGCTCCGCACCACGTCTTGTAAGGCTCGGGCCTTGGATCTTGTAATTGGGCCCTCCGGAATGTGCAAATCCTCGGCTCCCTCCTTGGTTCCATTGTCTTGTGCATCATCTTCCTCATGATCCGTGCTCATGCTTGTATCATCATCTAGGGTTGGATCTGACGGCTTTCAATGCTAAAGATGAAAGCATAACTTTGGACAATGAGTCCGATGATTCTGGTGATGAGGAAGAGACCAGCCCAGTTATGGCTCAGGAAAATATACTGGCTGGGGAGATAACTGAACAAGATCTTCCTAGAGACACACAAGACCCTGATGTGTGCACTGCTGAACGTGACCCTGTTGTGGGCGTGGTTGAAGGGATCCTGGAGCATGTCGTAAATACTTTGATATTTGAAATCGTGGATGAGGTGCTTAGAGAGGACCCACCGGTAGAGGACGTTGTAGCTGACCTTACTATCGCAAACTAGCCTTCTGTGGCTGGGCCTTCTAAGGAGATCCCCTAGCTTACTAATGTAAATTTTTATCTTGCATAGTTTAACTCTTTGGAAACTTCATAACCTGTTTTTCGTATTTCTGATATATCAATCATGAATGATGATATCCATCCGCTTTTCGCTTTATTTGTACGTGTTTTGGTTATGTCTGTTGATCACTGAGGGTACGAAAAAGTAAAATATTCTGAATTAGAACGAACGATATCGTTTAAGACACATGCTGAGCAGGCGAGACTACTCGAATTCATGGTCCCGGAGGACATGCGCTGAGCAGGCGAGACTACTCGGATACATGATTTTATAATAAAAAAGATGATCTTTGTTTGTATTGACTCTCAATTTACTCATCAAATAAGTAATTTACTAACAAAAAGGAAAGATAAAGAAATGAAGTTTATTGAAAATACTTTTTCAAATGCTCAGCGTCTAGGGTTGGGGAAGCTTTTTTCCGGTTAGGGTGACTAGTCGATAGGATCCTGCTTTTATATGCTCTACAATCTGATAGGGACCTTCACAATTGGGTCCTAGGTGCCTAGCTTTCTTTCCTGTGGGATCCACTTTCTTTAGTACCAGATCTCTTGCTCTAAAGCTCCTCTCCCTGACTTGCCTATTGTAAAATTTAGCCATCTGCTGTTGGTAGGTTGCCCTTTTAAGGGCTATTTTTTCTCTCTTCTCTTCTAGGAAATCCAATTCTTCCAAAAGGCCCGCTGGTTATCTACTCCTGTGAAATCTCTAGTTCTGTGGCTGAGCAGGCCAATCTCTATTGGGATTATCGCTTCTACTCATAAGCCAAGGGTACGGAGTTTCTCCTGTTGCTGTTCGGGGAATGGTACGATATGCCTGAAGTACACTGGGCAACTCTTTTGGCCAATCCCCCTTTGCAGCTTCCAACTTCTTCTTCAAATTCTTCTTGATTGTACGGTTGGTGACCTCCACCTATTTGTTCGACTTTGGATAACCCCTAGAAGCATAATGAACCTGTATTCTTCTCTGCTCACAAAATCCGTGGAACTAGTCATTGTGAAATTGTTTATCCCGATCGGTAATATGACTCTAGGCAACCCAAACCTGCTGATAATGTTCTTCCATATAAAAAGCCAATTGTTTTTTTTGTAGTGATGGTAGCCAAGGGCTCAGCTTCTACCCACTTGGTAAAATAATCTATAACCACTATAGCAAATTTGTTCTGCATCTTACCAATAGGAAGAGGTCCAATTAAATCTAATCTCCACTAGGCAAATGGCCAAGGAGAAGGTAGAGTTAATAAAGTTGGAGGTTGATGAGAGATATTACAAATTTCTGGCACTTCTCACACTTTTGAACTAGTTGCATCGCATCGACCTGCATGGAAGGCCAATAATAACCCGTTAAGAGCAATTTGTGTGCCAGAGCCCTTCCTCTTGAATGATTCCCACAGGAATTTTCATGGACTTCTCTCAAAGCATACTCAGCTTCCTCGTCGGTCAAACATCGTAGGAGTGGGAGCAAATAACCCCTACGATAAAATATCCCTTCTATGCACAAATACTTAGCTGCTCTGAACCTTAATCTTCTGGCCAGCCCCTTTGTTAGTAGGCAACTCCCCATTCTCCAAATATTCAACAATAGGATCTGCCCATGATCCCTTGTAGCTGACCGTAGCTGATGCGAAACTTACTTCGCTTTTGAAGGATCGACCAAAAACAGGTTCGGTTGGATAGGGTGGAGACCTTGATACAAACTTTAGACCAAACAAGGATCTTGGTATAGAGGACCGCGATACAAGGAATGAGTCAAAGCAAGGATCGTGGTATATGGAAGACGCCACAACGGTGATGATGAGCCGTTGATAAGTCGGGATGAACGCCACGGATTGAATCCGATAAGTTCGAGTTCGTGAAGAACTAAAGGAGAAGAATCTCACAAGTTTTGATTATAATCTGAGTTAAAACAATATCCTTCAAACATTACAATATTTATAGGAAAAACTAGAGCTAAATTTAGGTGGCCGGCCATTGAAGATGGGCGGCATTTGATGAATGGCCAAGATGGGTGGTCATGTTGATAATCCGTGCACCTCCATTTGGGAAAAACAGCCAAGACTTTATTGTTGGGCGGCAATGCATAAATGGTCCTTGGCTATTTTTAGAGAGTGGGCGGCATGATGTAAGCAATGAGCTAATTGTGGGCGGCAAGACTTGAATGCGGGCGGCAACCTTCATTCCGTGCTTCACAATGCATGGCCACCTTCATTACATGCAAGATCTTGGTGGTTTCTTGCATGGCTTCTCGCGTGGGAAAGGTGGTCACCATTAGGCTCCTCACGGCTTCTTGTAATGCTCGGGCTTTGGACCTTGTAATTGGACCGTCCGGGATCAGCACCTCCTTAGCTCCATCTTTGGGATCCATAGCTCCGTCTTGGTGATCCGACAACTCATGATCCGAGCTCGTATCATCTCCTCCTTCCTCGAAAAGATTCGTCCTCGAATCTGAACCTACATCACAAGGAGATAAATCAGAAACGTTAAAGGTAGCACTCACTTGATACTCACCCGGAAGGTTGATCTTGTAAGCGTTGTCGTTGATCCTTTTTATCACTTGAAAGGGGCCATCTCCCCTTGGCATCAGCTTGCTTGCCCTCTTTGAAGGGAATCTGTCCTTCCTCAAATGAACCCACACCCAATCCCCTGGTTTTAAAACAACTTTCTTCCTCCCCTTGTTGGCTCGAGTAGAGATTTGTTCGTTCCTTTGCATGATTCGTTGCCATGCTTCCTCATGAATCTTCTTCACCTTTTCTGCCTTTTTCTGTCCATCTAAACTTGAAAGTTCACTTACAGGCAAAGGAAGTAAATCCAAAGGGGTTAGAGGATTAAAACCATAAACAATCTCAAAGGGCGAAAAATTAGTAGAAGAATGAATAGTGCGATTGTAAGCAAATTCCACAAAAGGTAAACAATCTTCCCAAGCCTTTAGATTATTTTTAAGCACAACCCTTAAGAGAGTAGATAATGTCCTATTGACAACCTCAGTTTGCCCATCTGTTTGTGGGTGGCAGGAAGTAGAGAATAGCAAGTTCGTTCCTAGTTTTCCCCATAAGACTCGCCAAAAATGGCTCAGAAATTTTGCGTCCCTATCACTCACTATACTATTAGGTAATCCATGCAAGCGCACTATTTCCCTAAAGAATAAGTCAGCAATATGGGTAGCATCATCAGTTTTGTGACAAGGGATGAAATGAGCCATTTTCGAGAATCTATCAACAACCACAAAGATTGAGTCTCTACCTCTCTTAGTCTTAGGCAACCCTAGTACAAAGTCCATTGATATATCAGTCCAAGGTCCATTAGGCACGGGTAAAGGAGTATACAATCCATTAGCATTCACCCTAGACTTAGCCCTCTTGCAAGTAACACAATTAGAACAAATCTTTTCTACATCCTTTCTCATATGTGGCCAAAAGATGTGCTCCTTAAGCATGTCTAAGGTCTTAGCTACCCCAAAGTGTCCCATTAACCCGCCCCCATGAGCCTCAAGTACAAGCAAATCACGCATCGAACAATTAGGAATGCAAAGCTTGTTTTCCCTAAACAGAAACCCCTCATGCTTGTAAAATTTATCAAATGCACTCAACTTGCAAGCATTAAAGATAGCACTAAAATCCTCATCTTTTTCATACAATTCTTTGATATGCTCAAACCCAAGTAATTTAGCATTAAGAGTAGATATCAAGGCATACCTTCGAGACAATGCATCCGCCACCGTGTTTTCCTTACCTTGCTTGTATTGTATGACGTACGGAAACATCTCAATGAACTCCACCCATTTGGCATGCCTACGGTTGAGCTTGTCTTGTCCCCTCAAGTGCTTCAAAGATTCATGATCCGTGTGGATCACAAACTGCTTGGGCCAAAGGTAATGCTGCCAAGTTTCCAACGCTCGCACCAATGCATAGAGTTCCTTGTCGTATGTCGAGTAGTTCAAGGCTGCCCCACTCAATTTCTCACTGAAGTATGCGATGGGCTTCTTTTCCGTGATTTTGTTGATGGCGCGGCAATCAACACACATGTGCCATGTTCCATCTTTCTTTGGCACCAGCAGCACGGGAACCGCGCATGGACTCATGCTCTCTCGGACATGTCCCTTGGCCAACAGCTCCTCAACTTGTTTTTGAAGTTCCTTGGTTTCCTCCGGATTGGCTCTATAGGCTGGTCGGTTTGGAATAGGAGAACCCGGAACAAAATCAATTTGGTGTTCAATGCCTCTAATTGGTGGTAAGCCGGCGGGCACCTCCTCGGGCAAGACATCCTCGAATTCCTGCAAAACCGATTGAACTTCTGGAGGGATGGAAGAAGAAAGATCATGGTGAGAAAAATTGGCCTCCTTGTAAACAATCAAAATCATCGGCCGATTAGTTTCATAAGCTCTCCTCACTTCTTTTTCTTTTGCATAAAAGCTCACTATCTTTTTTTCCTCTCTTCTTTTTTCATTGTCCCCCTTTTCACTCTCTTTTTTTTGACACTCTTTTTTTTCAACTCTCTCTTTTTTTTCATTACTCTCTTTTTTTTCACTCACCCCCCCCAGTGATTGCTGGATTCTGATTTGATCTTCAAGGACTTGCTTTGGTGACATTGGAACTAGAGTCACATTTCGGCCATCTTTGGTGAAGGTGTACCGGTTGGTATTCCCGTTGTGCAAGGTACTACGGTCGTATTGCCATGGGCGACCCAACAAGATGTGGCTTGCGTGCATGGGCACAACATCACAAAGGATTTCATCTTTGTACCTGCCAATTGAAAATGAGACAAGGACTTGTTTATTCACCTTCACTTTACCGGTTTCATTCAGCCATTGAAGTTTATAAGGCCTCGGATGCTTCATGGTTGGCAGCCCCAATTTTTCAACAAGTAAGTTACTAGCAACGTTGACGCAGCTCCCTCCATCAATGATCATGCTGCAGACCTTTTCCTTCACAAGGCACCGCGTGTGGAAAATGTTCTCACGCTGCTCAACATGGCCGTCCTCTTCTTCTACCGTTTGTGCACTAAGGGCTCTCCTGATCACAAGTACTTCCCCTTTAACGGCATATTCACAATCACTATCATCCTCAAGTGGTGGCACCTCCTCTTCACTAGCCTCGGACTCGTACTCCCCATTTCCCAGCGCGATCATGACTCTCTTGTTTGGGCACTCCGAAGCCTTGTGGCCAACTCCTAAACAGCGGAAACATTTGATGTCTCTAGTTCTTTGAGATGAAGTGGTAGGAGCTATACCTTTATCCTTGTTGTTTTCCCGTGGCTTGGTTTGCTCCCCTCGGTTGGCATAGTTTGGATTTTCCCCGGACTTGGTAGGTTGATCCACGGATGGTTTAGGCCTAAACGTTGAACCAGCAAAAGGAGATTCTGACTTGGCCATTCTTCCCCGCCGAAGTTGCCTCTCTACCTTTATAGCCATGTGCACCACATCCTCAAGTTCTACATAATGTTGCAGCTCTACAACATTGGCAATCTCACGGTTTAGCCCGCTCAAAAACCGTGCCATGGTGGCCTCCCTCTCCTCGGTGATATTGGTCCGGGTTATGGCCATCTCCATCTCCTTGAAGTACTCTTCCACACTCTTGGAACCTTGCCTAAGTTGCTGCAACTTGAGGTGCATATCTCGGTAATAGTGGGAAGGCACGAATCTCTTCCTCATGGCAGCCTTCATCTCGGCCCATGTCTCAATAGGCGGTTCATAGTTCCTCCTCCGACCTATTAACAATTGATCCCACCATACTATAGCATAATCAGTGAAGGCAATGGCGGCAAGTTTTACCTTTTTCTCTTCGGAATAGTTGTGACAATCATACATCATTTCAACCTTTCTCTCCCATTCAAGGTAGACGTCGGGATCACTTTTTCCTTGGAAGGGTGGGATGTTCAGCTTAATGCTCCCCAAGTCTCGGTCCACTCTATCCCGAGAGTCATGGCGGTGGCGCCTTCTCCTCTCACTTGGAACAGCCCTAGAGTGGTAGCTCCGCCTACTTTCATCACTCTCATCTCCATCATAGTCCCCCCTGGACTCATTTGGCTCCTTAGGACCCCTCGGACTAGGCCTCCTTGGATGAGGAACTTGATACCGCCGATCCTTTTTTAATTCATCCATTTCTTCCCGAAGTTCTCTTAAAGCCGAATCCCACTTTTGGGACATTTGATGTATAGCCTCTATCAAGAGCTTATTGTTATTGTCTCCTTGGCCGCCTCCGTCTCCTTGTGACATGTTTGAACCTGAAAAGAAAACAAAATCACACACCAAGTGTTTAAATTTCCCAGAAAAAAACACTCACCACCCAAGTGTTTAACTCTCGGTGCTTCTTGGCTCTTTTTGCACAATGACCTCTCTTTTTGCCTTTTACCACTCTTTCTTACTCCACAAGTCCTGCAAAAACTCAAAACTCAAACAGATAACAAAACAATGGCCTCCAAAAGACTTGCGCTTTTTCCACCACAATTCTTGCTTTAACCCGGAGATATGAAAGGAAAGATAAGGTAGAAGGGAAAGGAAGTTTTCTCTTGTGATGAGAAGAGAAAAGGATAACAGAAATAATTGTGAAGAAGGAGAAGAGAAAAAAACAGATTTGGCACGGAGAAATTTGGAGGGAGAAGATTTGGAATGGTAAACAAGTAATTAATGACACTTTGAAGGAAGAAAACAATTTCCAACGGCTTCCAATTTCCAACGGCTTCTTCTTCTCTTTTTTTTGCCTTTCTAATTCGTCTTTCTTTTTTTTTTTTTTTTTTTTGGACGAAAATTCTTTTTTTTTTTTTTTTTTTTTGATATTGAAATGAGAAGAAAGAAGGAACAGATATGGAATTTTAGAAACTAAGATAATTGAAAACAAGGATAGATAAACCTGATTTGGATTCCAAAAGCTCTGATACCAAATGATGCGAAACTTACTTCGCTTTTGAAGGATCGACCAAAAACAGGTTCGGTTGGATAGGGTGGAGACCTTGATACAAACTTTAGACCAAACAAGGATCTTGGTATAGAGGACCGCGATACAAGGAATGAGTCAAAGCAAGGATCGTGGTATATGGAAGACGCCACAACGGTGATGATGAGCCGTTGATAAGTCGGGATGAACGCCACGGATTGAATCCGATAAGTTCGAGTTCGTGAAGAACTAAAAGAGAAGAATCTCACAAGTTTTGATTATAATCTGAGTTAAAACAATATCCTTCAAACATTACAATATTTATAGGAAAAACTAGAGCTAAATTTAGGTGGCCGGCCATTGAAGATGGGCGGCATTTGATGAATGGCCAAGATGGGTGGTCATGTTGATAATCCGTGCACCTCCATTTGGGAAAAACAGCCAAGACTTTATTGTTGGGCGGCAATGCATAAATGGTCCTTGGCTATTTTTAGAGAGTGGGCGGCATGATGTAAGCAATGAGCTAATTGTGGGCGGCAAGACTTGAATGCGGGCGGCAACCTTCATTCCGTGCTTCACAATGCATGGCCACCTTCATTACATGCAAGATCTTGGTGGTTTCTTGCATGGCTTCTCGCGTGGGAAAGGTGGTCACCATTAGGCTCCTCACGGCTTCTTGTAATGCTCGGGCTTTGGACCTTGTAATTGGACCGTCCGGGATCAGCACCTCCTTAGCTCCATCTTTGGGATCCATAGCTCCGTCTTGGTGATCCGACAACTCATGATCCGAGCTCGTATCAGATAGTGCAAATGATCAAGTAGCCATAGCGACATATATGTCTGGTCTCAAGCCGGGACAGTTCTTATTTTCCTTATCAGCTCAACCTCCAGCCAATATGGCTGAACTCATGCTGAGAGCCCAAAGATAGATGAACGCAGAGGATACCCAGGCCGCCCATAGAAACTGGGAAAGAGAAGTCCCAATGGCTGGTCAGCAGGGTGGTTTTTAGTCGACCAGAAAGCGAATAGAAGGCTATCAGTCACGAACTGACGATTATTCTCGAAGTAAGAGACTTGACAGAAGAGAATCCCCCTAGAGGGGACGACCGAAAAGACGATTTCAAGACTACACCCCCTGGTTGCTACTGTCAATCAGGTGTTGTAAGAGATTAGCGATTATCCTAAACTCAAGTGGCCAAGAAAGATGAAAACTCGTGCGGAGCGTCGCTCTCACCACAAGTATTGTCATTTCCACCATGATCATGGGCATGATACGGATGATTGTATCAAGCTCAAACAACAGATCGAAGGGCTGATTAGGCGTGGGCGTCTCTAGAGATTTATACGTAAAGATGATGAATCTCACCGACAGCCAGGTAATACGACTGGATCGGCTAATCATGGTCAGGAGAGGACCCCTCCACCACCTCCTTAGCATCGTCCAATGGGAGAAATCCACACGATCTCTGGAGGACCAGGAGTTAGTGGTGAAACTAAATCTTCTTGGAGATCTTATGTCCGAGAGGTGCTCAGCGCAGAATCGCCCATGAAGCGCACTCGTATGGTTACCCCAACCATTCAGTTCTCCGAAGACGACGCTGATAACGTACTTTATCCCCATGATGACCCCTTGGTAATCACCGTTCTCCTCGCTAATTGGACTATGAGAAGGGTCCTTGTTGATACAGGAAACTCAGCAGATATCATCTTTCTGCCAGTCTTTGAAGGGTTGCGCTTGGAAAAAGATAAGATTAAACCTGTGCGGTCTCCTCTTGTGGGGTTTTCTGGTGAGACAGCTCATCCTATAGAGGTTGTAACCCTGCCAATCATACTAGGAGATGAGCACAGGAACGCTACTGCATTGGTAGATTTCTTACTAATGGATTACCGTTCTACTTATATATCATATTGGATAGGCAGACCCTCAACAAATTTAAGGCGGTGGTGTCCACTTACCATCTTAAAATCAAATTTCCCACACCAGGTGGGATAGGTGAAATCAGGGGCGACCGGAAGAGAACAGGGGAGTGTTATATCACCTCCATGAGAACGAAGAGAGAGACCCTTTTTGTTAGCGGGATTGACGTGAGAGATGAGGAGAAGCTCAGACAGGGAGAGCCAGTCGAGGAATTGATTGAAATGCCAGCAATAAAGGGACAGAACGAGAAGATGTTCCGTATTGGCCCAGGATTCGGCTCATAAGAGGTGGACACCCTAATTGGGTTCTTGCGAAGCTATGTGGATATTTTTGCTTGGTCGCATGAGGACCTACCTGAGATTGATCCAAGCGTAATCACACACAGGTTGGATGACAGAACTTGCCGACCTATGAAGCAAAAAGTGCAAACATTTGCCCCAAAGAGGAATGCCGCCATCACAACAGAGGTAGAGAAGCTAGAGCGAGCCCAATTCATTTGAGAAGCCCGATATCCTGCATGGATCTCAAATGTAGTTTTGGTGCCCAAATCAAACGGAAATTGGAGAATGTGTGTCGATTTCAAAGATCTTAACAAGGCATGCCCCAAAGATAACTTTCCATTACCCAGAATTGATCTGCTTGTAGATTCTACAGCTGGCCATGAGCTGCTCAGCTTCATGGACGCCTTTTCCGGTTATAATCAAATTCAGATGCATCCAGAAGATGAAGAGAGGACATCTTTTATTACTGCTAGAGGGATCTATTGCTATAAAGTCATGCCCTTCGGGCTTAAAAACGCAGGAGCCACCTATTAGATGCTGGTCAATCATATGTTCAAGGAATAGATCGGGAGCAAATCGGGCGAAATGTGGAAGTGTATGTTGATGATATGTTGGTAAAAAGTCTGAATAGATCCAATCATGTGGCAGATCTAAATGAAACCTTTGAAGCACTTAGAAGGTATCAGGTGAAACTCAACCCTAGTAAATGTGCATTTGGGGTCAGTTCAGGAATTTTTTTGGGCTTTATGGTTTCTCAAAAGGGCATAGAGGCCAATCAGAGCGATTCTCGATATGAAGTCTCCTAAGGGAATTAGGGAGGTGCAAAAACTTACTGGATGCATAGCAGCTCTCAACTGTTTTGTTTCTAGGGCAACCGACAGATGCCATCCGTTCTTCCAAGTTCTGAAAAAATCTTTTCATTGGACTCACGAATGCGAGACTGTGTTCCAACAGTTGAAGGAATATCTTGCAACGCCTCCCATATTCAATCGCACAAATAAAGGAGAAGACTTGTACGTATATTTGGATGTCTCCTCCCATGCTATCAGTTCATTGCTCATAAGGACAGAAGCCAAGGTATAGCATCCAGTTTATTATGCTAGCAGGGCCTTGAGGGGGGCAGAAACGAGGTATCCTAGGGTCGAAAAGATAGCTTTTGCTTTGGTCACAGCAGCAAGAAGGCTAAGGCCCTATTTTCAAGCCCATTCAATTAAGGTAATGACCAACCAGCCGCTGAAGAAAACGCTCCACAACCCTGAGACATCCGGGAGATTAATCCAGTGGTTTGTGGAATTGGGAGAATTCAATTTAGAGTTTTGCCCCAAGACAGCCGTCAAAGCCCAGGCTCTCACTGATTTTGTGGCAGAGTTTTCCCCCTCGGACGGTGTAGAATCTGAACAGGGTAATGAGCCGGGCACAACGGTTGACGAGCCAGCAGAATGGACACTCCATGTGGACAGGTCAGTTAATGCTGAGGCCGGTGGGGCAAGCATTATTCTAATTTCTCCCGACAAGATCAAGCTGCAATATGCCGTCAGATTTAACTTCAAAGCCACCAACAATGAAGTTGAGTATGAGGCGCTTCTGACTGGACTCAAGTTAGCTAAATCCTTGGGGATAAAAGAGCTAACTGTTGGAAGTGATTGCCAATTGGTAGTGGTACAAGTGTTGGGAGATTATGAAGTCAAGGAAGACAGGATGAAACTTTATTTGGAAAAAGTAAAACTGCTCCAAGTAGCTTTTAACACTATGAAATTGGTGAGAATCCCCCGCGTAGAGAACGAATAAGCAGATCAGCTTGCCCGACTAGCCACAGCCTAGTATAGAACTGCCTACCCAGGAAATAGCTACTGATACGAGCTCGGATCATGAGTTGTCGGATCACCAAGACGGAGCTATGGATCCCAAAGATGGAGCTAAGGAGGTGCTGATCCCGGACGGTCCAATTACAAGGTCCAAAGCCCGAGCATTACAAGAAGCCGTGAGGAGCCTAATGGTGACCACCTTTCCCACGCGAGAAGCCATGCAAGAAACCACCAAGA
The DNA here is from genome assembly GCA_019985065.2 of Arctostaphylos glauca. Lineage (NCBI taxonomy): Eukaryota > Viridiplantae > Streptophyta > Magnoliopsida > Ericales > Ericaceae > Arctostaphylos > Arctostaphylos glauca. The sequence continues at coordinate 19,964,266 of JAHSPW020000006.1, forward strand.
TCTTGCATGTAATGAAGGTGGCCATGCATTGTGAAGCACGGAATGAAGGTTGCCGCCCGCATTCAAGTCTTGCCGCCCACAATTAGCTCATTGCTTACATCATGCCGCCCACTCTCTAAAAATAGCCAAGGACCATTTATGCATTGCCGCCCAACAATAAAGTCTTGGCTGTTTTTCCCAAATGGAGGTGCACGGATTATCAACATGACCACCCATCTTGGCCATTCATCAAATGCCGCCCATCTTCAATGGCCGGCCACCTAAATTTAGCTCTAGTTTTTCCTATAAATATTGTAATGTTTGAAGGATATTGTTTTAACTCAGATTATAATCAAAACTTGTGAGATTCTTCTCCTTTAGTTCTTCACGAACTCGAACTTATCGGATTCAATCCGTGGCGTTCATCCCGACTTATCAACGGCTCATCATCACCGTTGTGGCGTCTTCCATATACCACGATCCTTGCTTTGACTCATTCCTTGTATCGCGGTCCTCTATACCAAGATCCTTGTTTGGTCTAAAGTTTGTATCAAGGTCTCCACCCTATCCAACCGAACCTGTTTTTGGTCGATCCTTCAAAAGCGAAGTAAGTTTCGCATCATTTGGTATCAGAGCTTTTGGAATCCAAATCAGGTTTATCTATCCTTGTTTTCAATTATCTTAGTTTCTAAAATTCCATATCTGTTCCTTCTTTCTTCTCATTTCAATATCAAAAAAAAAAAAAAAGAATTTTCGTCCAAAAAAAAAAAAAAGAAAGACGAATTAGAAAGGCAAAAAAAAGAGAAGAAGAAGCCGTTGGAAATTGGAAGCCGTTGGAAATTGTTTTCTTCCTTCAAAGTGTCATTAATTACTTGTTTACCATTCCAAATCTTCTCCCTCCAAATTTCTCCGTGCCAAATCTGTTTTTTTCTCTTCTCCTTCTTCACAATTATTTCTGTTATCCTTTTCTCTTCTCATCACAAGAGAAAACTTCCTTTCCCTTCTACCTTATCTTTCCTTTCATATCTCCGGGTTAAAGCAAGAATTGTGGTGGAAAAAGCGCAAGTCTTTTGGAGGCCATTGTTTTGTTATCTGTTTGAGTTTTGAGTTTTTGCAGGACTTGTGGAGTAAGAAAGAGTGGTAAAAGGCAAAAAGAGAGGTCATTGTGCAAAAAGAGCCAAGAAGCACCGAGAGTTAAACACTTGGGTGGTGAGTGTTTTTTTTCTGGGAAATTTAAACACTTGGTGTGTGATTTTGTTTTCTTTTCAGGTTCAAACATGTCACAAGGAGACGGAGGCGGCCAAGGAGACAATAACAATAAGCTCTTGATAGAGGCTATACATCAAATGTCCCAAAAGTGGGATTCGGCTTTAAGAGAACTTCGGGAAGAAATGGATGAATTAAAAAAGGATCGGCGGTATCAAGTTCCTCATCCAAGGAGGCCTAGTCCGAGGGGTCCTAAGGAGCCAAATGAGTCCAGGGGGGACTATGATGGAGATGAGAGTGATGAAAGTAGGCGGAGCTACCACTCTAGGGCTGTTCCAAGTGAGAGGAGAAGGCGCCACCGCCATGACTCTCGGGATAGAGTGGACCGAGACTTGGGGAGCATTAAGCTGAACATCCCACCCTTCCAAGGAAAAAGTGATCCCGACGTCTACCTTGAATGGGAGAGAAAGGTTGAAATGATGTATGATTGTCACAACTATTCCGAAGAGAAAAAGGTAAAACTTGCCGCCATTGCCTTCACTGATTATGCTATAGTATGGTGGGATCAATTGTTAATAGGTCGGAGGAGGAACTATGAACCGCCTATTGAGACATGGGCCGAGATGAAGGCTGCCATGAGGAAGAGATTCGTGCCTTCCCACTATTACCGAGATATGCACCTCAAGTTGCAGCAACTTAGGCAAGGTTCCAAGAGTGTGGAAGAGTACTTCAAGGAGATGGAGATGGCCATAACCCGGACCAATATCACCGAGGAGAGGTGATACGAGCTCGGATCATGAGTTGTCGGATCACCAAGACGGAGCTATGGATCCCAAAGATGGAGCTAAGGAGGTGCTGATCCCGGACGGTCCAATTACAAGGTCCAAAGCCCGAGCATTACAAGAAGCCGTGAGGAGCCTAATGGTGACCACCTTTCCCACGCGAGAAGCCATGCAAGAAACCACCAAGATCTTGCATGTAATGAAGGTGGCCATGCATTGTGAAGCACGGAATGAAGGTTGCCGCCCGCATTCAAGTCTTGCCGCCCACAATTAGCTCATTGCTTACATCATGCCGCCCACTCTCTAAAAATAGCCAAGGACCATTTATGCATTGCCGCCCAACAATAAAGTCTTGGCTGTTTTTCCCAAATGGAGGTGCACGGATTATCAACATGACCACCCATCTTGGCCATTCATCAAATGCCGCCCATCTTCAATGGCCGGCCACCTAAATTTAGCTCTAGTTTTTCCTATAAATATTGTAATGTTTGAAGGATATTGTTTTAACTCAGATTATAATCAAAACTTGTGAGATTCTTCTCCTTTAGTTCTTCACGAACTCGAACTTATCGGATTCAATCCGTGGCGTTCATCCCGACTTATCAACGGCTCATCATCACCGTTGTGGCGTCTTCCATATACCACGATCCTTGCTTTGACTCATTCCTTGTATCGCGGTCCTCTATACCAAGATCCTTGTTTGGTCTAAAGTTTGTATCAAGGTCTCCACCCTATCCAACCGAACCTGTTTTTGGTCGATCCTTCAAAAGCGAAGTAAGTTTCGCATCATTTGGTATCAGAGCTTTTGGAATCCAAATCAGGTTTATCTATCCTTGTTTTCAATTATCTTAGTTTCTAAAATTCCATATCTGTTCCTTCTTTCTTCTCATTTCAATATCAAAAAAAAAAAAAAAGAATTTTCGTCCAAAAAAAAAAAAAAGAAAGACGAATTAGAAAGGCAAAAAAAAGAGAAGAAGAAGCCGTTGGAAATTGGAAGCCGTTGGAAATTGTTTTCTTCCTTCAAAGTGTCATTAATTACTTGTTTACCATTCCAAATCTTCTCCCTCCAAATTTCTCCGTGCCAAATCTGTTTTTTTCTCTTCTCCTTCTTCACAATTATTTCTGTTATCCTTTTCTCTTCTCATCACAAGAGAAAACTTCCTTTCCCTTCTACCTTATCTTTCCTTTCATATCTCCGGGTTAAAGCAAGAATTGTGGTGGAAAAAGCGCAAGTCTTTTGGAGGCCATTGTTTTGTTATCTGTTTGAGTTTTGAGTTTTTGCAGGACTTGTGGAGTAAGAAAGAGTGGTAAAAGGCAAAAAGAGAGGTCATTGTGCAAAAAGAGCCAAGAAGCACCGAGAGTTAAACACTTGGGTGGTGAGTGTTTTTTTCTGGGAAATTTAAACACTTGGTGTGTGATTTTGTTTTCTTTTCAGGTTCAAACATGTCACAAGGAGACGGAGGCGGCCAAGGAGACAATAACAATAAGCTCTTGATAGAGGCTATACATCAAATGTCCCAAAAGTGGGATTCGGCTTTAAGAGAACTTCGGGAAGAAATGGATGAATTAAAAAAGGATCGGCGGTATCAAGTTCCTCATCCAAGGAGGCCTAGTCCGAGGGGTCCTAAGGAGCCAAATGAGTCCAGGGGGGACTATGATGGAGATGAGAGTGATGAAAGTAGGCGGAGCTACCACTCTAGGGCTGTTCCAAGTGAGAGGAGAAGGCGCCACCGCCATGACTCTCGGGATAGAGTGGACCGAGACTTGGGGAGCATTAAGCTGAACATCCCACCCTTCCAAGGAAAAAGTGATCCCGACGTCTACCTTGAATGGGAGAGAAAGGTTGAAATGATGTATGATTGTCACAACTATTCCGAAGAGAAAAAGGTAAAACTTGCCGCCATTGCCTTCACTGATTATGCTATAGTATGGTGGGATCAATTGTTAATAGGTCGGAGGAGGAACTATGAACCGCCTATTGAGACATGGGCCGAGATGAAGGCTGCCATGAGGAAGAGATTCGTGCCTTCCCACTATTACCGAGATATGCACCTCAAGTTGCAGCAACTTAGGCAAGGTTCCAAGAGTGTGGAAGAGTACTTCAAGGAGATGGAGATGGCCATAACCCGGACCAATATCACCGAGGAGAGGGAGGCCACCATGGCACGGTTTTTGAGCGGGCTAAACCGTGAGATTGCCAATGTTGTAGAGCTGCAACATTATGTAGAACTTGAGGATGTGGTGCACATGGCTATAAAGGTAGAGAGGCAACTTCGGCGGGGAAGAATGGCCAAGTCAGAATCTCCTTTTGCTGGTTCAACGTTTAGGCCTAAACCATCCGTGGATCAACCTACCAAGTCCGGGGAAAATCCAAACTATGCCAACCGAGGGGAGCAAACCAAGCCACGGGAAAACAACAAGGATAAAGGTATAGCTCCTACCACTTCATCTCAAAGAACTAGAGACATCAAATGTTTCCGCTGTTTAGGAGTTGGCCACAAGGCTTCGGAGTGCCCAAACAAGAGAGTCATGATCGCGCTGGGAAATGGGGAGTACGAGTCCGAGGCTAGTGAAGAGGAGGTGCCACCACTTGAGGATGATAGTGATTGTGAATATGCCGTTAAAGGGGAAGTACTTGTGATCAGGAGAGCCCTTAGTGCACAAACGGTAGAAGAAGAGGACGGCCATGTTGAGCAGCGTGAGAACATTTTCCACACGCGGTGCCTTGTGAAGGAAAAGGTCTGCAGCATGATCATTGATGGAGGGAGCTGCGTCAACGTTGCTAGTAACTTACTTGTTGAAAAATTGGGGCTGCCAACCATGAAGCATCCGAGGCCTTATAAACTTCAATGGCTGAATGAAACCGGTAAAGTGAAGGTGAATAAACAAGTCCTTGTCTCATTTTCAATTGGCAGGTACAAAGATGAAATCCTTTGTGATGTTGTGCCCATGCACGCAAGCCACATCTTGTTGGGTCGCCCATGGCAATACGACCGTAGTACCTTGCACAACGGGAATACCAACCGGTACACCTTCACCAAAGATGGCCGAAATGTGACTCTAGTTCCAATGTCACCAAAGCAAGTCCTTGAAGATCAAATCAGAATCCAGCAATCACTGGGGGGGGGGTGAGTGAAAAAAAAGAGAGTAATGAAAAAAAAGAGAGAGTTGAAAAAAAAGAGTGTCAAAAAAAAGAGAGTGAAAAGGGGGACAATGAAAAAAGAAGAGAGGAAAAAAAGATAGTGAGCTTTTATGCAAAAGAAAAAGAAGTGAGGAGAGCTTATGAAACTAATCGGCCGATGATTTTGATTGTTTACAAGGAGGCCAATTTTTCTCACCATGATCTTTCTTCTTCCATCCCTCCAGAAGTTCAATCGGTTTTGCAGGAATTCGAGGATGTCTTGCCCGAGGAGGTGCCCGCCGGCTTACCACCAATTAGAGGCATTGAACACCAAATTGATTTTGTTCCGGGTTCTCCTATTCCAAACCGACCAGCCTATAGAGCCAATCCGGAGGAAACCAAGGAACTTCAAAAACAAGTTGAGGAGCTGTTGGCCAAGGGACATGTCCGAGAGAGCATGAGTCCATGCGCGGTTCCCGTGCTGCTGGTGCCAAAGAAAGATGGAACATGGCACATGTGTGTTGATTGCCGCGCCATCAACAAAATCACGGAAAAGAAGCCCATCGCATACTTCAGTGAGAAATTGAGTGGGGCAGCCTTGAACTACTCGACATACGACAAGGAACTCTATGCATTGGTGCGAGCGTTGGAAACTTGGCAGCATTACCTTTGGCCCAAGCAGTTTGTGATCCACACGGATCATGAATCTTTGAAGCACTTGAGGGGACAAGACAAGCTCAACCGTAGGCATGCCAAATGGGTGGAGTTCATTGAGATGTTTCCGTACGTCATACAATACAAGCAAGGTAAGGAAAACACGGTGGCGGATGCATTGTCTCGAAGGTATGCCTTGATATCTACTCTTAATGCTAAATTACTTGGGTTTGAGCATATCAAAGAATTGTATGAAAAAGATGAGGATTTTAGTGCTATCTTTAATGCTTGCAAGTTGAGTGCATTTGATAAATTTTACAAGCATGAGGGGTTTCTGTTTAGGGAAAACAAGCTTTGCATTCCTAATTGTTCGATGCGTGATTTGCTTGTACTTGAGGCTCATGGGGGAGGGTTAATGGGACACTTTGGGGTAGCTAAGACCTTAGACATGCTTAAGGAGCACATCTTTTGGCCACATATGAGAAAGGATGTAGAAAAGATTTGTTCTAATTGTGTTACTTGCAAGAGGGCTAAGTCTAGGGTGAATGCTAATGGATTGTATACTCCTTTACCCGTGCCTAATGGACCTTGGACTGATATATCAATGGACTTTGTACTAGGGTTGCCTAAGACTAAGAGAGGTAGAGACTCAATCTTTGTGGTTGTTGATAGATTCTCGAAAATGGCTCATTTCATCCCTTGTCACAAAACTGATGATGCTACCCATATTGCTGACTTATTCTTTAGGGAAATAGTGCGCTTGCATGGATTACCTAATAGTATAGTGAGTGATAGGGACGCAAAATTTCTGAGCCATTTTTGGCGAGTCTTATGGGGAAAACTAGGAACGAACTTGCTATTCTCTACTTCCTGCCACCCACAAACAGATGGGCAAACTGAGGTTGTCAATAGGACATTATCTACTCTCTTAAGGGTTGTGCTTAAAAATAATCTAAAGGCTTGGGAAGATTGTTTACCTTTTGTGGAATTTGCTTACAATCGCACTATTCATTCTTCTACTAATTTTTCGCCCTTTGAGATTGTTTATGGTTTTAATCCTCTAACCCCTTTGGATTTACTTCCTTTGCCTGTAAGTGAACTTTCAAGTTTAGATGGACAGAAAAAGGCAGAAAAGGTGAAGAAGATTCATGAGGAAGCATGGCAACGAATCATGCAAAGGAACGAACAAATCTCTACTCGAGCCAACAAGGGGAGGAAGAAAGTTGTTTTAAAACCAGGGGATTGGGTGTGGGTTCATTTGAGGAAGGACAGATTCCCTTCAAAGAGGGCAAGCAAGCTGATGCCAAGGGGAGATGGCCCCTTTCAAGTGATAAAAAGGATCAACGACAACGCTTACAAGATCAACCTTCCGGGTGAGTATCAAGTGAGTGCTACCTTTAACGTTTCTGATTTATCTCCTTGTGATGTAGGTTCAGATTCGAGGACGAATCTTTTCGAGGAAGGAGGAGATGATACGAGCTCGGATCATGAGTTGTCGGATCACCAAGACGGAGCTATGGATCCCAAAGATGGAGCTAAGGAGGTGCTGATCCCGGACGGTCCAATTACAAGGTCCAAAGCCCGAGCATTACAAGAAGCCGTGAGGAGCCTAATGGTGACCACCTTTCCCACGCGAGAAGCCATGCAAGAAACCACCAAGATCTTGCATGTAATGAAGGTGGCCATGCATTGTGAAGCACGGAATGAAGGTTGCCGCCCGCATTCAAGTCTTGCCGCCCACAATTAGCTCATTGCTTACATCATGCCGCCCACTCTCTAAAAATAGCCAAGGACCATTTATGCATTGCCGCCCAACAATAAAGTCTTGGCTGTTTTTCCCAAATGGAGGTGCACGGATTATCAACATGACCACCCATCTTGGCCATTCATCAAATGCCGCCCATCTTCAATGGCCGGCCACCTAAATTTAGCTCTAGTTTTTCCTATAAATATTGTAATGTTTGAAGGATATTGTTTTAACTCAGATTATAATCAAAACTTGTGAGATTCTTCTCTTTTAGTTCTTCACGAACTCGAACTTATCGGATTCAATCCGTGGCGTTCATCCCGACTTATCAACGGCTCATCATCACCGTTGTGGCGTCTTCCATATACCACGATCCTTGCTTTGACTCATTCCTTGTATCGCGGTCCTCTATACCAAGATCCTTGTTTGGTCTAAAGTTTGTATCAAGGTCTCCACCCTATCCAACCGAACCTGTTTTTGGTCGATCCTTCAAAAGCGAAGTAAGTTTCGCATCATGCCGCCCATCTTCAATGGCCGGCCACCTAAATTTAGCTCTAGTTTTTCCTATAAATATTGTAATGTTTGAAGGATATTGTTTTAACTCAGATTATAATCAAAACTTGTGAGATTCTTCTCTTTTAGTTCTTCACGAACTCGAACTTATCGGATTCAATCCGTGGCGTTCATCCCGACTTATCAACGGCTCATCATCACCGTTGTGGCGTCTTCCATATACCACGATCCTTGCTTTGACTCATTCCTTGTATCGCGGTCCTCTATACCAAGATCCTTGTTTGGTCTAAAGTTTGTATCAAGGTCTCCACCCTATCCAACCGAACCTGTTTTTGGTCGATCCTTCAAAAGCGAAGTAAGTTTCGCATCACTATCCACCTGCATGGATTCCTTGTTAAGTCTAGTAGTGAATTCCCTAAGAGTCTCTCCCTTCACTTTCTTGACATTAAGCAAATAGGTGGTCGGCCTCCTATATTGTTGGTCCGCCGCAATGAAATAACTGACAAAATGCTGACTGAGTTTCTTAAAGGTGCTCACAGTGTTGGGGGAGAGTTTATTGAACCATATACGAGCGGCTCCATAGAAGGTGATGGGGAAAGCCTTGCACACATGATGGCGTCAGGGACAGCCTGCAAGTGCATGAGGGATTTGTAAGTCTCCAGGTGATCGAGCGGATCTTTTGTCCTATCGAAAGTATCGATCTGAGGAACCCTAAATTTTGGTAGGAGTGAGACTGCCATTACTTTTGCAGTGAATGGAAGCTCTGTGGTCTGCACCAATTCTTCAATAGAGGCAGGGGCCTTCGTCTTCATCTGTTTCGTTAGTCCATCCAATTGCGCTTTCATCTGGCACATCTGATCAGTTATTGGACCATCTTGAAGCAGGGAGCCAGAAATAGTTCCATGGGGATGTGTTGCTGCGTGGCTACTTGCCTCACTATGTCCTCCAGTGATGTCCATGTCTCTTTCGGGAAGATCATTCTGGGGAGGATCAGCCACTAGGGGAGGTGGAGGCGGAGGCGGAGGATCTCCATCAGACGGAGTAGGTTACAAACGTTGCAGCAGGGCTTGGTTCTACTTCAAGATGCGTTGTATTCCTTGAGTTAGCGTCAGGACATCTTCGCGCAGGGCTTGATAATCAGCTTGAGTCGCAACAGTAAGGGGAGCATTATTGTCGTTGGAGGCCATGGAGTGGGTAAGGACCATAAATCCATTGAAATCAATAATAAAGAAAAAATCGATTCCCACAAACGGTGCCAACTAATGAAACGGATTTGATCGCATTCTCGCCTGACCTGCGCAAAAGCTTGACATCGGTGTGGTATCTCACTAACACCCCTCCGATGTCTAAGTCAGTTTTAGGGTGGAGGAAAAATATGCAAAGCAAGGACAAGTATCGTAGCAGAATGTTCATACATTGTATCATAGGGGTCTCTGAATTATATAGAGGATACCTTGGCGAATTTGTAGAAGAAGGTCATGCTTATCCTATTTGCGGGATAAGTGGAGCGAATCACTCATGTTTATCCATACTCTGTAAACGTATATTCTAGACATTATCTTTATCACAAATATGGGGATCTGGCTGCGCATTTCCGTGCATAATGGAGAGATATAAGGATTTTAGTTAGTTATCTTTTGTTCTCCATTAAAGGAGCTCATAGAACTGAGGGGGGAAGTCCCGACCGAGCACAACTTGCCGAGCAGATAACATAAAGCTGAGCCAAGCATTCCGGTCAGCTCAACCATTCATTATGACTCATCAGCGACCAATAAAAAGAGGACACGTGTCTAAAATGGAGGTTCCAATGAGAGGAGGGTCACGCATCTTGCAAGGCCCTCTAATTCTCTCCCCAAGATAAATCCCAGCTTAGCTAAAGGTTTTATGATTGCGACGTTGGTCAGACCCCACGCCATCTTACACTCCCTCAGCCCACCAAACCACAACCCCAACGAAGTCCCCCGGGTCACGCTTGTAGCTAATCGCTACGCATAATCTAGGCACATGCATGGGTGCATCTATCAACAAAGTGTAATAAAAAAATGAGAAATAAATTTTTTATCACACTTTTTAATAAAATCGTGATGATTACTGCTATTTAATAACAGTTGCAATAAAACTCTGATGATAAGTAATATTTTAACCACGTTTTATTTGTAAGCATGATAAAAAATAATTATTAAATTTAATCACGGTTTGTTTACAACCTTAATGTTTAAAAGCCATGACAAAAAAGATAAAAGAAAAATGATTATTTTTAATCACGGTTTGTTGAAAAACTGTGATAAAAAGGTAACCGTTTTTAATCACAGTTAGCTTAAAAACCACGATAAAATGGATGAAGAATAAAAAAAGGCGTCATTTTAAAATGATAAAGAGATAAAAAAATGAATTCTACAGCAGAGTGTCGAATCCGAATTAGACTTCCCAATTGCAAACGGCAAACTCTCTTGCTAATCCTGCAAAACACTCGATACTAAATTAATGTCAACCGGGGTTGAATTTTCAGTGGACACTTTTGTAACGCCCCGATTTCTCGGAACATTAATTTAAAATATTTAATGCCATTTAAACATGATTAAAACGTAAATTCATAAATGTGGAATACGAATTTAAAACATCGTTGACAGAAGTTTGACAAAATTACTAAAATACCCCTTTCGGGTTTACATTGTGAATCTAAATTAAGAACAGAGCTTCTAAGGGTACGGTATCCATGTGTTGTCGTAACTCTCAACATCGAAGCCCGGCTCTTCCAGCTCGGGTGGTCCTTCTTCCTGCACTTCTTCATCTGGCATGAATGCCAGGGGCAGAGAAATTGCTCCATGAGTACAGAATACTCAGCGAAAAACATACCCGAAACACTAACCCAAGAAACATACAATTTGACAGATATAATATTCACATTAAATAACAGAGAATAAAGCAGCGGAAATAAACACATAGGTTCGTTATGAATCTTGTATTTAAGTTTCTAGGATTCACCTCCTCGGAAATCCAATCTTACCCTCTTAAACACTAGCATAGGCAATCGGTTGATATTGACCAGTTCTTACCTACCAAGGGCCCGTAGTCTAAGGTTATGTACCCGACCGAATATCGACTCGGCAAGACAAGGACCTTCTACCGTCCACTCAAGTCAATACCTACTTCACCCTATCTAGATCCTTCGCAATGTGGCTTCACCAGGCCCAGTCACCCCGAACTTAGCCGCTTCTCCTTATCGGCTCAAGAACGCGCAAGACACTAGTCGCCACTCCCTCGGGTCCGGAGCTGCCATCGCAGACGTCCCGAAGTCACCTCCAACCGTCTCCAACTCCTCCTAGTTGGGGCCCTTATAATCAAATCAGAATCGAACTGCCACCACGGGCTAACCATTTTTACTCTTTCCTTTAACGTTCCTCAATGTCTCTACATATTATCCGAATACAATGCACACTCTGACATCCTCCGCTTCCGTGTCACAAGCGGCATCCGGTCCAGTGTCCCTAACGTATGACTCTAGATTTTTCCACATTCAAATACACCAAATTCTAAAAATAAAATCGGCAGCATAACGGCTATAAAATGAACTTAACCAAAATTCCATCATGACCTTATCACGTCATAAATTCCATTAACACAACTTTCAGATTCCCAATAACATCGCTAAAATTATTTAAACAATAAAATAACTAAACAGAATATAGTCGGGTTGGCATTCCTGCTCACACGAGATCCCATGGGGGTTCGTGGACATCCTAACGCATTAAAAGTATATGCATGTGCAAGTGTTGTGTTATTTGGACAATATTTAATCATTTGGGTCGTGACCCGATAAAAAGAATATACAATTCCTCTAAAAAAAATAAATACACATAATATCTACAAATTGCACGAAACTAGGGTTGCAAGGTATGTGTTTCTACCTTAGTTGTGCGTTTCCGGCAAAGACACGACGTGAATAGGTGGATTCTCCGGCCTCTCCGGACTTTAGCAAAACTCCCTCTCTGGACTCACCCTCTCCCTCTCTCTCTCTAAGTGCTCTCTGGTTTGGTTTGTGCGCAAAAGGATCAGAATGATGGCTGCCTTATATAGGCTCTTGGAGATCAAATTCATTAAATAAATTAAAACAAAACGTGGAATTCCATGAGTTTGTGAAACCCAAAAGACGGCCAAATGGAAAGAATGAATAAATTATACTAAATGTTCAGTTGCAAAATCCAAGCATCAGGGGAAGTTGAAGAAACCCAAAAGAATCCAATAAATTTAATGGTTTAGGTTCATTACTTAGTGTCAGGCTTGTGCGTGCATAATTAAAAAAAATTTAGATATGTGTTGGTTTATAAGGATAAGATCAACTTAATGCAATTGGGAAAACAAAGCACCACACATGAACTTAATGTCCTAATGGGTTAAGTCAAAATCTTTATGTCCAAATTTTAAACGTGAACCTAGAAGATGATACTGACATTAAAAATTTGAAACTCTCATGTATTGTTTTTACAATTATACATGGACATGTACTGAATGAATTTAGTTGGAAGTGAATATATATATATTATTTTCTTAAAATCTAAGAGGTTTTGAGGTAATCTAAATGTTAAAGAATAAATTGATGTCATATACTTCACGTGCAAGTGCATTTTAAAAGAATTGGAGAGGTTTTGAGAAATTAATTTGATACCCTTACACAACACAGTGCATACGTGCACTCACACTCTAATCCAATCATAAAATATATAAATAAACACTAATTTAAGTAATAATAAAAAAAATCTTATTTCATTTTTTTTTAAATTTTAAAAATATTGGGTTATTACAACCTATCCCCCTTAAAACATTTCGTCCTCGAAATTAGACAGAATGGTTGGAATCAAACAACTCGGGATGATTGCCTCTAGAGCTCCAATAACACAACACTTGCACATGCATATACTTTTAATGCGTTAGGATGTCCACGAACCCCCATGGGATCTCGTGTGAGCAGGAATGCCAACCCGACTATATTATGTTTAGTTATTTTATTGTTTAAATAATTTTAGCGATGTTATTGGGAATCTGAAAGTTGTGTTAATGGAATTTATGACGTGATAAGGTCATGATGGAATTTTGGTTAAGTTCATTTTATAGCCGTTATGCTGCCGATTTTATTTTTAGAATTTGGTGTATTTGAATGTGGGAAAATCTAGAGTCATACGTTAGGGACACTGGACCGGATGCCGCTTGTGACACGGAAGCGGAGGATGTCAGAGTGTGCATTGTATTCGGATAATATGTAGAGACATTGAGGAACGTTAAAGGAAAGAGTAAAAATGGTTAGCCCGTGGTGGCAGTTCGATTCTGATTTGATTATAAGGGCCCCAACTAGGAGGAGTTGGAGATGGTTGGAGGTGACTTCGGGACGTCTGCGATGGCAGCTTCGGACCCGAGGGAGTGGCGACTAGTGTCTTGCGCGTTCTTGAGCCGATAAGGAGAAGCAGCTAAGTTCGGGGTGACTGGGCCTGGTGAAGCCACGTTGCGAAGGATCTAGATAGGGTGAAGTAGGTATTGACTTGAGTGGACGGTAGAAGGTCCTTGTCTTGCCGGGTCGATATTCGGTCGGGTATATAACCTTAGACTACGGGCCCTTGGTAGGTAAGAACTGGTCAATATCAACCAATTGCCTATGCTAGTGTTTAAGAGGGTAAGATTGGATTTCCGAGGAGGTGAATCCTAGAAACTTAAATACAAGATTCATAACGAACCTATGTGTTTATTTCCGCTCCTTTATTCTCTGTTATTTAATGTGAATATTATATCTGTCAAATTGTATGTTTCTTGGGTTAGTGTTTCGGGTATGTTTTTCGCTGAGTATTCTGTACTCATGGAGCAATTTCTCTGTCCCTGGCATTCATGCCAGATGAAGAAGTGCAGGAAGAAGGACCACCCGAGCTGGAAGAGCCGGGCTTCGATGCTGAGAGTTACGACAACACATGGATACCGTACCCTTAGAAGCTCTGTTCTTAATTTAGATTCACAATGTAAACCCGAAAGGGGTATTTTAGTAATTTTGTCAAACTTCTGTCAACGATGTTTTAAATTCGTATTCCACATTTATGAATTTACGTTTTAATCATGTTTAAATGGCATTAAATATTTTAAATTAATGTTCCGAGAAATCGGGGCGTTACAACTTTGACAATCAAGTTAGCTTTTTAGTGAGAGTGAAAGCACCTTGAAAGTAAGAACTAGTTTGAGTATACGCGCGTGTGTACCTGAAGTAAAAGTGCCCTTGGATTATTTATAGAATAAGAATCCAATTGCCTGCCGGAGACTTCGGTCGAAAATGTTGTGTTGTGGTACGCGAATCACGGGCACGTCTACATGTCCCACTTCTGTGCGAATCGAACGGGCACTTATACATGCCCCGTAATTATCTGCCCCATGTTCATTCGCGCAACGTGGAGGGCACACCTCTTATGCGGTGAAACCGAACGTCGTAAGGCCAAGGGCCAAGAGCGACCGAGGACATACGCCAACCGTGGGTCATTCAACATGTAACCGAGAATAAATAATGTGATTTTTGGGCCTAACCCGACTCAACCGAGCACAGATGGGTTGAGGATGATCATGGGCCAAAGGCCCACTGTTTGTGTTTTTCAGTCTATCATATCACAGATGTATTTTATCGCTAGCTGTGATATGAAAGAATTGAGGGGCACTCGTCATTTGGAGGAGGCACTGAGATTACATTGTGTTGCTAGAGTATGTGGAGTCATACAAATTAGAACTCAAATCCGGAGGGGACTCTAGTAGTTTCAGCAACAAGGGTGCAACCGGCGAAGGAGGTTTGCATAATCCCAAGGCTGCGGTTGACCACCGAGTTCGAGCACTAGCCGATCCTGTAGATTACGCACGTGAGCTCTCCACTCGGCGTTATTTGGGATCCTAGACAGGAGTCTACGACGAAGATCGTTATTCCCGTGTCTTTAGGTACCACCACTTCTGATTTTTCTTCCATTTACAATCCGTCAGTCAGCGCTAGTGACGCGGAGTTGAGGGAGATATTTGTAGAGATCAACAGAATGCCAAGCAAAGCAAAGGACACTAGAACTCTGAAGCTGATGAACGGCCTTCTCGCTGAGCCGAGCATAGATTAGGCCGATCCTCGAAAGAGGAAAAGTGTTTAAGATTCTTATTAGTCCAAGAATGCTTGGAAGAAGGGAGATGCTAGACCAGCCGACATGGGTGCCAAGCAGAGCCGCCTCCTTCTTCTCTCCCATTGGTGACTGCCGAGACTGGTCTTTCAGGGCCAGTGGTTCTGCCTCCAAAGTTTGAGCTGCAACTTTTGCTCGCCGATTGGCCATTGAACATTGAAGATTTGGTGGATACAATGTGGCACGCGGCCTTTGCCTTGGCTGAGGGTATGCTGTTGCCCAAGGACGCCGAAAATCTGCCAAAGAATCTGGAGGCTTTCTCCAAGTTGGCGAAGCTTACTGTGAAGAGACGATTGTCTCTGCTCTTATTCTTGTCATTGTCGTTGTCGTTATTTAGTTCTTGCTTTGTGTTTTCTACTTGTGCTGCAGTCCTGTTAGCATCTTGTATCGGTGAAGGCCGGGCTTCTCAGGAGCGTCAATCAAACTCGGTCTCTTCGAGCCATTCATGAGAAAGAGCAGAAGGAGAAGGCCCAGTTGCAGGAGGAAAGGAATGTGGCTCAGGCCGTCATCTCCGAGGTCGAGGAGAACGCCAAGGCTTTGTCCAAAGCTCTCGAGGCCAAAGATGCAAAGATGGCCAAGAAGGTGGATGAAGCAGACTCCAAGGGTTACGATGATGGATATGCCGAGGTTGAGGGCAAGTACCAGAAGGAGATGGAAAGGATAAATGTTGAGCTAGCTGAGCTTCTGCAGAGCACCTTTAGGGACAGTTGGCTCCGAGCCTTGAAGGAGGCACAAGTGCCAGAGGGCTCTGTGTTGCATGAGCAGATCCCATCTTTCAACGAGCCTACCGCCGCTGTTGACCCCTCAGTCCAGCTCTCGCCCAAGCCCCCGACTCTGAAAAAGGATTCAGTGCTTCCAAATGTAGCCAGAGCTGTCAAAGACCGGACCCTAACATCGAATGAAGGAGTATTTGATCCATCGGCTCATGTGTGAGCTTGGGATATGTAACAATTTAGATCAGTCCCATCAAACTATGGTCGATTGGAACCGACATCATTTTTCTTTTTTTGTTTGCAATGATTGTCGCCTGGTGCCAAAGCCACATCCTTGGTGATATTTTGTTGTTTTGAATTATGGAATATGCATGGATGATTGTTTTTCATGTGGTACTAGATTGTCCCATACCTGATCATTGGTTTGTATCGACTTATCTTTGTTTAAATGGTCGTCAGCTATTGTCAACTATTGTAACTTGTGAATTTTTTTTTTTTTACGAACCAATGTCTAGAGCCCCATTTTATTGTTGGTAGGTGGTCTCTTAGTACCCCCATCAGTCAGAGTTGAGCCATGAGTCAGCAGCTGGGCTGTGACTTAGTTGTAATTTGTAACGTGTGGGATCTGGAGGGTAGGCAAGTGAGGAAGCATAAGGAACTGTTAGAGGTCGGTATCTAATTGGGCTAAAAGTGTATCATTGTTGAACCATATCAAAGTGATTATTTAAAACTACTTGTGCTTTTTATAAATAAAAAGCGTATAGCAACAAGTTGAGTATCAATCCACAGGGAGAAAAAAATATAAAAATGTAAATTTATTATTAATCCAATTGAATCTATTCTATTTCTCAATGAAATGCTGTTTTGGTTTTTGTGTGATTAAACCAAATATGAAAATGTAAGACAATAATGAGAACACTATAAATTTGAGGGAGAAAAAAATCTAAGGCTTGAATCCGATCAACCTTTTGCAATGAAACTTGCTAGCTATCTAATATTCACTATTCGGATCCGTCAAACACCGTGCAGGTAGCAAGTCCACATGATGCTTGTCTAAAGAAATTCGTGTTTTATCAACTGGCATAAGTTATCTTGGCTTAGCACGAGATGTCTTATCAGCACGACCTGTCTCTAAGGCACGGATCGTCTAACAACACAAAGTGTCTTACGAGGTATAAACTATCTCAATTGTATTTTGACAAATCAATGAATTCTTGTTATATGTCATCAAAGCACGATGAACAAATAAGAAGAAGAAGAAGAAGAAGAAGAAGAAGAAGACTTTTACGAAAGCTGTGTTTTATTTCATACAACGTTGATCCAAATAATGAAAACTGAAAGCTTAGGAAGACATACACATTACGCGAAGTTGGAGCTTCATCTTTGCCTTAGGTGGAAGATTAGCCAGCCATTGAACTTGATTCCATTGCTCTTGAATTGTGAAACATCGTTACGAATAGCCTAACTATGTGTATACTGTTCACCACATTTCCTGCTCCTCCTCACTCTATCTAACCTTTTCGGAGCTTCCTTCCCCTTGAAGGATGCCTTTTACAATGGTATAAGCTGGAAAAATGAGCTGAAAATCTGATATATCAAAAAAAATGCGCAAGTATTTTATTTATAGGATTTCCACAGCCTTAAGTAGTCCGGATGCCGTGATGTCCCATCTGAATGCCTGTGTGAAAAAAACGGCAAGAGGATGAAAATTCTTACCGCCCAGACGCCTGCGCCGCATATGAATAGGGCTGATGTCAGAACAATGCTTGGGGCGATGATCCTTTCTGGACGTCTGGAATTGCCGTTTGGACGTAAGAAGGTTGGCTGTGATGTGTTTTGATGAGGTCGCATCCTGTCATTGGTGAGGGTTCTTGTCCAGACGGAGATCAGTGTCGTCCAGACGTCTTTGTGAGATTTTCGACCAAAAGGATGATTTCAACCACGTCCGGACGGGGATTAGTGCCGTCTAGACATTCAGCCTTGGATTTTTGCACTTTTCTCCTATTTCTTGGTTAGCGACTCAAAATCCTGAAATCATAAAACACAAGCCAAATTAATAACAAGGCCTGTAAGACTTACCAAAGGTAGATTTGGCGGCGCTAAATGTACATATTTATGCACGTATCACTCCCCCCCAACTTACACTTTGCTAGTACTCGAGCAAAGATAAATAAATAAAAATTAACCAAAATTTTTAAATTTCAACTTTCGTATGGTTCACGATTGCACTTAGCACGTGCAATAAGCGTTTTAAACCCCAAGGCGGCCTTAGTAGGACGAGCGAATTCTCGTGAGAGTTTTCAACGATAATAACCAGAAACATTTGTGAATCCTGCAACTATTCCTGAGTGTCTAAGCAGACAAGCATATTTTTTAAATTCCTACCAAAACATGTCAAGGAAATATAGAGTTCTGTATACTATCATTGGATTAAGATATTCATTATCACCAATACTCCAAGTATGTGTGTGTTTTCTGTTAAGCAATGGTTACAACCTTAGGTAAAAAATTAAACCATCCAAGTCTCTAGCTTTGACCCAAAACTCATTGGTTATTTGCTCAATAATCGAATCTCTCAAACACAGGTGCAGTGATATGTACTCTCATGTGTGGATGTGGTTGGAAAATATATAAGACATGCAATGTATCCACAATCCAAGACATTGAAAAGCATTCCATATGACCACAAATAACCAATCCAACCACAATATGTCATTTTGTTTCAGGCTTAGTCAGGTTTCCTCTAGGATCAAGTAGGACTTTGACTCTGGTTGTAATTTTTATGTAGGCAGGCAAGGCCAGGGAAAATCATATCTTGAGATTAAGGCAATTTCTCACTAGTCAAAACATGGGCTTATAAGTTTTTTCAAAAAGCCCTATTCGTGTAGCAACACATTTTAAAACTTCCCTTTCGAATGCCTCTTCCTCTACCAACCAATTCTACCTTTTCGAAAATCATATCTTGAGATTAAGGCAATTTCTCACTAGTCAAAACATGGGCTTATAAGTTTTTTCAAAAAGCCCTATTCGTGCAGTAACACATTTTAAAACTTCCCTTTCGAATGTCTCTTCCTCTACCAGCCAATTCTACCTTTTCTTTTGTTCTTTTGCTTATTTCTCTTTCATTTTCAATTTCTTCATGAGTTTCCAATTCATTTTCTCTCACAAAAAATGTTACTCATACCATTTTCCTCCAATAAGGTAGCCTTTCCATTCAACACCAAGTCCTATATTCTCAAGACAATTTTCACTACGGAGTTTTAACAAAGAATGGGTATATATGCAATGGGAGTTTCCAATTCATTTTCTCTCACAAAAAATGTTACTCATACCATTTTCCTCCAATAAGGTAGCCTTTCCATTCAACACCAAGTCCTATATTCTCAAGACAATTTTCACTACGGAGTTTTAACAAAGAATGGGTATATATGCAATGGGCTCAAAGTGGTGGACTAGGGCAAGTGTATCACAAAGAAGCAAACTGGATCAATTTTAATAAAGATGGCCTTCAATCCTTTCCTAGGGTTAACAAGACCTAGCCTTTCATTTTAGATGCATTGTGGTTCATTGTTTATTCTGGCATTCAACCAATTATGAAGAGGATACTGAGACTTTTCAACAACAATTTTTTCGCATTCAAGAACTTTTATGAGTAAATTGTGTTGATATCCCTCCAAAGAAACAAAGGCTCTAAACTCACCGAGGGTTAGTCTCCATAATGGTCCTTAGGTTCTCTAAACAGTCTACCCTCAACTTCAGAATCATAGGCATACAAGACAGAAATGCAGTGCAAAGTGCTGAGTACTGACAAAATGAACAACCCTAAGCAGAGATAGCATGCACAATTTAGGTACCAATAACATGTCCAAACGAAAAATTCACAAAACATAACTATCATGCCAAATACCCAAAAATATGGATGATTTTTTTTTTTTTTTGCCATTACAAAAAAACTAACTACCCCATATGCATTACACCCCCAACTTGAACCAGTTAATGCCCTCATTGGCTAGGAATACAGATACAATAGGAAAGGTGTTTTGGGGGGGGGGGGGAGGGGGGGGGGGGGGTCGTGTTAGGATCCTTCGATGTGAATTTGCAAGGAACTAGTCTCGATTGGGGATGGTTCGGATAAAGAAGGATTATGATGAAGTTTTGGGAACCGGGTATTTTGGAATGAATTTGTGAGTAGGCGCAGCGGAAATTATGTTAGGAATGCGGAGGAATTTTAGAGGGGTTCGTGGAAAAGAGTGGAATTTTGATTCAAGATTAATGGTTCTTGAATCGGGGATTTTAGACGTGAAAGATGGAAGATAAAATGAGCAAGTAAATTCGAGAAAACCCTCTCGTTAACTAGAACGAGCAACCTTTCTATATTGAATATACTTGAAAGTTTGAACTCAATCTAACAATTGAAAATGCTAGTTTAAATCCGAAAGTTTACAAGAAATTTAGGGAAAGAAAGAAACTACGAGAACAAGAAATTACAAGGGAATTTAAACTAAAAATTGGCTTAAAGTTTGATCAATATCAATAATCCAAAAAGCCTCTCCAAAGACAAAATGTCCTCAACTATTTATAGCTGGAAAATCCCCAAATTATTGCCTTTTAATTAGCCGCTTGGACCCAGTCATGCGGTTGGTGGGTGGGCGTGGTTGGCGGAAGAATCCCCAAATTATTGCCTTTTAATTAGCCGCTTGGACCCGGTCATGCGGTTGGTGGGTGGGCGTGGTTGGCGGAAGCTGTTGAGGAGGTTGGAGACCAATTCTTGCGGCTGATGGAGCGGCTGGGCAGTTGCTGCTGGATTGGGCTGTCTTTGGGCCCAAGTGTGGGCTGGGCTGGGCTGGCAAGGAGGCTGACCTTATCTTCTAACTTTGGTTCTTGGATTTGTATACATGAGCTCCATTGGTCCTTGGACTTTGGGTGAGCCTCTTCGTGGCGTAAATGTTGGAGCATCATTGCCACGAGATTTTGGTGTTGGCTTCGAGTACGCGATGCGATCGGAGCGATCGTATCATCCCCTCCCCCTTCGAGTGGATTCGACCTCGAATCCAAAGATTGTACGTCCTCGAGGTCCTCGTTATCTGACTCTTCTTCGGGAAAGGGCATCGGCGGCCGTGTTCTCCTTTCCTTTCAGATACTTGATCACATATGGGAATCGCTCAATGAATTCCATCCAAACTGCATGGCGACGATTTAACTTAACTTGTCCTTTGAGGTAGCGAAGGGATAGATGGTCGGTGTGAACAACGAACTCCTTCGGGACGAGGTAGTGCTCCCAAACAGTGAGGGCTCGAACTAGGCGTACAGCTCTCGATCATACGTACAATAATTGAGCTGGGCGTCCTTCAGCTTCTCACTGAAGTAAGCGATCGGTCGGCCTCCTTGTAACAACACCGCTCCAATCCCGACTCCACTTGCATCGCATTGGACCTCGAACGTCTTGTCGAAGTCAGGTAAGGCGAGAATCGGACTGGACACAAGGCACTCCTTAAGGGTCTTGAAGGCTTTATCTTGCTCGGGTCCCCATATGAATGGAACGTCCTTCTTGGTGAGTGCGTTTAGTGGCGCAGCAATTGTGGAGAAGTTCTGTACGAACCGTCGATAGAAACCGGCCAAACCATGGAATGAGCGAACCTCGCTCACATTTTGCGGAGTTGGCCAATCCACAATCGCCTTGATCTTGGCTTGATCAACTTTGAGTCCATCAGTACCTACAAGGAAGCCCAGAAAGTGGACTTCGTCCAAACAAAACTCGCACTTGTTGACGGCTCGGCAATCCATGCACATGCGCCATGAACCATCCTTTTTTGGAACGAGGATCACTGGAACGGCACACGGGGAAAGGCTCTCTCGAACATAACCTTTGGCGAGAAGCGCCTCGTCTTGAGCCTCCAACTCCTTGGTTTCCATCGGGTTGCACCGATAAGCAGGGCGATTAGGCATGGGCGCGCCGGGGATCAAATCGATCTTGTGCTCGATCCCTCGGATGGGTGGTAGTCCTTAGGGTAGCTCGTCAGGAAACACGTCCTGAAAATCTGCCATCAGAGACATAAAAGTAGGGGAAAAGGAAATGAGGTTAGTGTGAGATGTTTCCGCGCCCAAGGCACGAAAACTGAGAAAAATAATGGGTTTTTGTGCAATGAGTGCATGCCTCACATCCCGAGATCTTCCCATAAGAATTACTTTCTTCTCTCCTCTCGTTCCCCTCGGAACCTCACTAGCTAGCTCATTTTTTTCTAGCCGTGTGTTACCACTCTTTCCTTCCCTTTTCTCGCCTCTTTTCGCAAGCTCATTTTTTTCTTGCGGGCTGTTTTTAATGCTCTCACCGCTTACATTTTTCTCTCCACTCTTTCCCTCTTTTTTAGCTAAAGATATTGAAATACCAAAGGCAGCACTTGCTTTTTCAAGCTTGATTTGGTCTTCGTATACCTGACTTGGTACGAGTGGTGGGATTAAGAATTTACGGCCGAAGTGAGTGAGCCGATATGTGTTGCGGAATCCGTCGTGGATGGCATGACGATCAAATTGCCATGGGCGACCAAGTAGAAGGTGGTTGGCTTGCATGGGGGCGACGTCACACACTCGCTCATCCATGTACTCTCCTATCTGAAACTTGACTCTCACTTGTTTGGCCACCTTGATTGCACTTCCATCGTTGAACCAATTCAACACGTAAGGATGTGGGTGCTTGGTCGTTGATAATCCAAGCGAATGAACTAGCAAGGTGCTAGCTACATCAGCACAACTTCCACTATCAATGATGATTGATATGACCATTTCCTCAGCTATGCCCCTTGTATGGAACAAGTTCTCCCTCTGTTCCAATATCTCATCATCTGCTCGCGCTTGCATACTCAAAGTCCGGCGAACAACCAAACTTCGGGGAATCTCTAAAGGGGCATACTCTTCTTCTTCCTCATTCCCTTCCTCAAATTCTATTTCTTCTTCCCTCTCTGGTTCCTCGTCTTCACTTACTACCTCTCCTCCTTCTCGAACCAAGATGATGCGACGGTTTGGACACTCGGCTCTCATGTGTCCTTTACCGCCGCACTTGAAGCACTCAATTGATCGACTTGGGGTTCTTTGGGTTGTGTTTGGGGTTGGTGTTGTGGAGGTTTTTTGGGACGTGTACGGCTTGGGGTCGGGTGGTTTGGTGTAGTTTGGTCGGGAGTCAGTTGGTTTAGAGTAGTTCGTTTTAGAGGTGCTTGCTTGCCAAGGCTTTTTGGTATTTGTCACAGAGTGTGGAGTAAAAGGAGGAGTAGTATTGACAAAGTTTCGGGGTTTAGAGCTTACTTGGCGTTCTAGTTTAAGGGCTAGGTGATACATCTCCTCAAGTGTGTTGTAGGTGAGGAAGTCCAACTGTTGAGAGATATCCTTGCGAAGACCACTGAGAAAACGGGCCATGGTTGCTTCACTACTCTCTCGTACATCCAATCGTGTCAACATGGACAGCATCTCATGGTAAAACTCCATGACACTTCTACTTCCTTGATACAACCGCTGGAGTTTCTGATGTAAGTCTCGGAGGTAGAAGACTGGCACAAACCGTTGCCGCATCTCCTCCACCAGTTCAGTCCAAGTCGTTATTGGAGGTTCTCCATCCAATCTCCGATTGA
Source organism: Arctostaphylos glauca (assembly GCA_019985065.2). Lineage (NCBI taxonomy): Eukaryota > Viridiplantae > Streptophyta > Magnoliopsida > Ericales > Ericaceae > Arctostaphylos > Arctostaphylos glauca. The sequence continues at coordinate 19,987,778 of JAHSPW020000006.1, forward strand.
TCAAGACTCTCTCCCACCATTGTATGGCCAACCCTGTAAACTCAACAACAGCCAAGCGACACTTCTTTTCTTCCGAGTAAGGGTAGCAGGCAAATATCCTCTCCATCTTACTTTCCCATTCGTAATAGACATCGGGGTTCTCTTTACCCTCAAAAGATGGAATAAACAGTTTAATATTGGAAGTATTATCATACTGTTCCTCGTGTCGAAGTACCCTTCGAGCCCCCCTTAGAGGTTCGTGTCGTGGTGCGTCAAAGAAAGGCGTTTGACGTGGTTGCATGTATGATCGAGGAGGGTTCGAGTTGGCCACGACTGGGTGTATTGGTGGTGGCACGAAGGAGTTCGCCTGGTGAAGTGGGATTTTGGGTCCTCGGTTAGACGTGTTATTTCGATATCGGTTTAGGAAAGGTGGTGTTAGTGGCCGGGATGTTTGAGGCATGTTAGGGGGTAGGCAATTGTGTGATTGGCGTTCCTCCTCATTGTCACTACTATCAGTATGGGCATAGATATCTTCGGTGTTGCTATTGAATGGGGGACTATATAAGGATTGATTTCTTGGGTCGGTGGGTCGGGTGCTTTGTTGGAAGTGGGGAAATGGAGGGGTTCTTTGTAGTAGTGGTGGTTGTAGTGGTGGGGGTGTTTGGGATTGTCGAGTTTCGATGGCCTCGAGTCTAGCCATCATTTTCTCCAAGATGGAGCAAATGTGGCTCATGTTTGGATCGGACGGTGGGGGTAGTACTCCTGACTGTCCTTCGGTAATGGTAGGGTCGTTGGACATGTTGTGTACCTGCACGAAGAAAATAAACACAAAGGAAAAACTAAAAGGTGTTTGTTAGTTCCCTCCCTCACGTGTTTACACTCTTCTCTCGATTGTTCTCACCAAAATCTCACAAAATTTAAGCCAATTTTAGTTTAATGACTCAAAGAAGGATGGGTACTTTGGTGACTTACAATGAAAACTCGGCACACAAATGAAGGTATGGAAAATTAAGGTAAATAACAAAAATGAGGTTTTGCACTCACCTTAATTTGGGAGTAGAAAAGATGTGTAATCAATAATGAAAACTTACAAAGACTCAAATGAAGAATGGCGCAAAAGGGTTGGTGTTTAGGAAGCCGAAAGAAAAGCTTGACTCGTCCAATTTTAAGTCCACTTCAAGTGTCGATAAGCTTACCTAGCGATCTTGTCCCTTGCTTCTGACTTGTGTCGATCTTTTTTTTTTTTTTAATCACAAGTGAAGGGATGCTCGGATCGCCAACAAATAACAAAGAGAATAAAATTTGTGTTAGTGGAAAAATTTATACAATGGACGAGATGAAGAAATAATGAATTCGGAAAATTGGAAAAAGGAATTGATTTTGAGAATTTAAGCGTTTACCAACCTTCGAGACAACCGAGCTCTGATACCACGTGTTAGGATCCTTCAATGTGAATTTGCAAGGAACTAGTCTCGATTGGGGATGGTTCGGATAAAGAAGGATTATGATGAAGTTTTGGGAACCGGGTATTTTGGAATGAATTTGTGAGTAGGCGCAGCGGAAATTATGTTAGGAATGCGGAGGAATTTTAGAGGGGTTCGTGGAAAAGAGTGGAATTTTGATTCAAGATTAATGGTTCTTGAATCGGGGATTTTAGACGTGCAAGATGGAAGATAAAATGAGCAAGTAAATTCGAGAAAACCCTCTCGTTAACTAGAACGAGCAACCTTTCTATATTAAATATACTTGAAAGTTTGAACTCAATCTAACAATTGAAAATGCTAGTTTAAATCCGAAAGTTTACAAGAAATTTAGGGAAAGAAAGAAACTACGAGAACAAGAAATTACAAGGGAATTTAAACTAAAAATTGGCTTAAAGTTTGATCAATATCAATAATCCAAAAAGCCTCTCCAAAGACAAAATGTCCTCAACTATTTATAGCTGGAAAATCCCCAAATTATTGCCTTTTAATTAGCCGCTTGGACCCGGTCATGCGGTTGGTGGGTGGGCGTGGTTGGCGGAAGAATCCCCAAATTATTGCCTTTTAATTAGCCGCTTGGACCCGGTCATGCGGTTGGTGGGTGGGCGTGGTTGGCGGAAGCTATTGAGGAGGTTGGAGACCAATTCTTGCGGCTGATGGAGCGGCTGGGCAGTTGCTGCTGGATTGGGCTGTCTTTGGGCCCAAGTGTGGGCTGGGCTGGGCTGGCAAGGAGGCTGACCTTATCTTCTAACTTTGGTTCTTGGATTTGTATACATGAGCTCCATTGGTCCTTGGACTTTGGGTGAGCCTCTTCGTGGCGTAAATGTTGGAGCATCATTGCCACGAGATTTTGGTGTTGGCTTCGAGTACGCGATGCGATTGGAGCGATCGTATCAGGTGGGAACATTATCATCGGATGGGGCGGACAACAACATGGAAAATAAGAGAAATGAGGGATACACCCTCCGACATGAACTAGAGTACCTGCATGTTAGTTCGACAAAAAGATAGAAACAAAAGATAAGAAAAAGACAATACAAATGAAAAAATGGAAAAAGAAAAAAAATAAACGTCATGCTTCATGGCTCATCCTATTCTTGAGGGATCTGCGCCCTTGGATATAGTGGGCAATATGGAGGGTGGTAGGGAGACAAGAGTGGTTGATTAAGAATGCCGCACAAGTACCTATATGTGTCGTAAGTACTCTTCTCAAAGCGCTTCGTAAAAGCATCCAAAGACACCTATTGGTAATTTTGACATTGAATTATCTTATGGTACTCAGCATACGTCAAATTCCATGGATCCCGTGAAGGCACTGGATAGGGATGAGGACCCGGGGCCTGTGGTGGAGGCTCATAAATCGGAGGTGGGGCATAGATGGGTGGAGGGCCATGGGCACGGGCCTCATGGCCAACATGGCCGCTGGTCTCCTTATCCTCTCTATCACTCCCCTCATCCTGAGCCGGAGCAGCCATGGGAGCCCAACGGGCCCGCTAGGCTCGGCAAGAGTTGTCATAACCTAAACTTCTAGGGTATGAAAAAAGTAATGGAATAACTCAAACCAAAATTTAACATAACCGTAATCAATAAATTGAATTAAATTCAAATAAATGATATCAAATTATCAAATAACAAATAATCGATCAAGTCTAAATCAAATTCGAACTAATAAAAAATAGGCCCACAATGCCTGAACAAATGAATAATTAAAGTATGAATACTTCTAGCTGAGCTGCTAAACATAAAAAATATCTCAAAAATAAAAAATTCAAGTAAGCATGTTGAACTATCTTCATAAGTAAACCTTAAGTCTTTGGTTCCATATCATCACCTATATATTGTTAGTTTATAGAAGGAAAAAAAAAGCCGAAGCTCGAGTAGGAAGTCATATTGAAAACGTCGATATATTGAGAAAAGCATGCTCATAGCAATAATATAATATACATAACAACAATATAAACCATCGATTAAACATTCACAACACTATCATACTCTCATGCGACTCATGCATAATTTTGACGGTCTTGCACCGAGGGCAGCCCACATCTGGGACTCTATCGTAGAGTTCGCCGGCTACCCCACCGTCGAGCAACCTCTAAACCCAGTAGTTTCACGGCATTTCACTAAAAGAATCGCAAAGACTACAAATCGAGTTCACACGCTGCTCAGACCAACGGACCATCTCTTACCCGGTAGTTTCACGGTCTTTCACCAAAGGAATCACAAAGACTCCCATGTTGAGTTTACGGGGTATCATACCGAGGGGCCATCCCTGTGAGTACCTTATTTTGAGAAATAAAAGAAATAATCAATAAGAGAAAACCAATTGAAGCTCTTCTAAGCGGAAACCATTAACCTACCCATGTTGGTAAACTTATGGTGTGACGAAAGCAAAGAAGTTGCCAATAGGTATTTCTAAACAGGTGGTTCAACCCCCTATTTTTTATTTTTTATTTTTTATTTTTTGTTTATTATTATTATTGTTATTAGACAACTAACACGCTGCTATTATTGTGACTAATAATTATAAAAAAGAAAAAAATAATCTAACTACTAATTGTGGAGGTTAACCCTTACTTTTTCTTTTCTTGTTCATCTAACTTCTAACTTCTAACTTCTAATTTCTAACTTTGGAGGTTAATTCCTCCTTTTTCTTTTTTGTCTTTTTAATTCTGTTTGTGGAGGTTAATCCCTCCTGATCTATATAAGTATATATTTTATTTTATTAAATGGACATCATATACGTCATTCTTATTGTGCCTAACGTTTGTTGATTGCAGCGCTTGTTGCAAAAAAAAAAAAAAGAAGAAGAAGAAGATTTCATCACCAGTGTACTAACTTTCTATATTGGTAACTCCAGTGAGTAACTGTCAAACCAACAAATTCTAGAAAAATTTTGTCACAAAGGCACTCATGTTGTCTAAGGAGAATGGTTTTTAAGAGGGACCTTGTTTTGCAAGTGTGACCCTCCATTTTTCCTGGGAATTCTCTCGATTGTTGATTGACAGCCCTTAACTGGTAAACCTTCTAAATTACTTCAGCAAAAAGGTACGAAATTTGATTTTGTGAGCCTTAGTTATAGCTTTCTAATGGGAGTTGCATCTGGTGTATGAGTGTTTGCACTCGTGATCACACCCATCGTCTTGTTCGCATCGATAACCTCCCTAACATCACGATGGCTATCCAACCAGGGGCCAATCCTGTTGTTAGACCTGCTGTTAGGACCATGAGAGAATATTTGCATCCAACTAGAACTACTACTCCTTCGTGTATTGCCATATCCGTCAATCTTACCGGTAAACACCAATTCCATGTCAAACCCAACATGCTTCACATGCTGCCTAATTTTCATGGCATGGAATCGGAAAACTGTTATTTGCATGTGCGTGAGTTTGAAGAAGTTGTTAGTACTTTCACTAACAACGAGGATGAAATCGAAGTGGCCCGAATGAAGCTTTTTCCATTCTCATTAAAGGATAAAGCCAAAAGTTGGTTGATTTCTCTTAAATCTCATTCGATAACAAATTGGGGTATCATGCAAACTGAATTTTTTAAGAAATTTTTTCTGATGCATTGCACCACAACATTGAAAAAAAAGATTCAAAATTTTGAAGAGAAACCTAACGAAACCTTTTGCGACTGCTGGGAAAGATACAAAGAATATTTGTTAGTTTTTTCTACCAGGGCATCTCAGCCCAAAATCGCCAAACATGATGTGCAATTGCGAGTTTTTGAATAAGGAACCTGCAGATGCGATGACTTACCTAGACTCTCTGGCAGAGAACAATCAGTCGTGGGATTACTCTAATCCCAACGATCGCTCCTATAAAACTCCTCCACCTGCCAGGGTATTTCGGGTAAATATATGCTTCGAGAGGAAGATGACTTGAACAAAAAGTTAGATCAGTTATCCAAAAAGTTAGAAAAGCTTGATATTAATTGAGTCAGCGAAGTTGCGTCTATCTCAAAATTAGAAGAGACGTGTGTGATTTGTGATACGTCGGAGCACTCTACTCATGACTGCCCTACCATACTTGCTTTCAAAGAGGTGTTACAAGGTCCTGACCAAGCTGAAGTGCACGCCCTTAATCAGGGGCAAAAACCTGCTAATTCTGCCTACTCCAACACTTACAATCCGGGGTGGAGAAATCATCCCAACTTCAGTTGGAGAGGCAATGAACCGACTGGGCCACCCTCAGGTCTACCGGGATTTTCAAATCATGGACCGTCCCATTCCCAAAATCCAAACCAATTTCAAAGGTACCATCAACCCTATTCACAGCCACAAGGGCAGGGACCACCGCGGTACCCTCCTAATATTCACCAACAGTATAATCCTCCGGGGCCTTCTGTGGGTCCCAACGCATATCAACCGCCCAATAAGCGAAATATTGAAGATTTACTATACAATTTCATACAAGGCCAAAACACTTTTAATGATGATATTAGATCCCAAATGAGTAAACTAACCACATCTCTCGGGACCATGCAACAAGAGAAGGGCAAGTTTCCTGCCCAACCACAAGCCAACCCCCAAGGTCAAACACTATGTGAGTGAATTGTCCTCTTCCAGCTCCAATGTGGAGCAAGCCAAATCTATCACTACTTTGAGGAGTGGAAAGCACGTTGACAAAACCATCCTTCCCAAATCTGTCTCTCCTCAGGTCTCTCCCACTACTTCTAACTCAGGGGAACCTCACAGTGATTCTTTATCACTGCCCATTACCACTTTTATTGGAGACTCCAATGTCCCTACTTGTCCTATTCCAGCACCATTTCAACACAGACTAAGAGCACAACCCAAACCTACAAACAATGCTGAGATCTATGACTTGTTCAACAGGTCAAGATCAATATTCCATTGCTTGATGCCATCAAACAGATACCTTCGTATTCTAAATTTTTAAAAGACTTGTGCACTGTCAAGCGCAAACACAATATCCAAAAGAAGGTATTTCTCACCTAGCAGGTTAGTTCCATTATTCAGACTCCCATCGCACCTAAATACAAGGACCCCGGTTATCCTACAATTTCTATCCAAATTGGGGGGAAAAAAGTGGAGAAAGCCCTACTCGACTTGGGGGCTAGTGTGAACCTGCTGCCATATTCTGTATATGAGCAGTTAGGACTAGGTGATATGAAGTCCACCTAAGTAACACTCAATTAGCAGACCGAAGTGTTCGAGTTCCAAGAGGAGTTGTAGAGGACGTTTTGGTACAAGTGGACAACTTTGTTTATCCTGTAGATTTTGTGGTACTAGATACATGTCCAATGTCAGACTCGCAGGCACAAACTTCGATCGTTCTTGGCAGGCCTTTCTTGGACACTTCTGATGCCATTATTCATTATCGAAATGGGTTACTCAATATGACATTCGGAAACATGAAACTAGAGTTGAATATTTTTAACATTAGCAACCAAATGGGAGATGATGATGAGACCCATGATGTGAGCTTTATTGATACACTCGTCCAAGAACATTTGGACACTCATTACTTCTCCGATCCGCTTGAGGCCTGTCTCACTCTGGAGGAGGCCATTTTTCTTGATTCTCCCGATGTGGAATATTTGTATGCCTTTCTTGAAGAGAAAGAAATCATGGGCACCGAGAAGTGGGTGCCCACTTTTGAAGAACTCCCACCGATTCAATCTCGAGCCCTTCCATCTAATGTCCAACGACCTAAGCCCGAGCTAAAAACTCTTCCTTCAAATTTGAAATATGCCTTCCTAGGTGATTCTGAAACCTTTCCAGTTGTGATCTCTTCAAGTCTTGAAGATCACCAGTAAATTGCACTCTTAAAAGCTCTAAAGACTCATCAAAAGGCCATAGGTTGGACCATTGCAGACATCCAAGGGATTAGTCCCTTATTGTGCACTCACCGTATATACCTAGAGGATGATATCAAGTCGTCTCACCAACCACAACGTCGCTTAAATCCTATTATGAGAGATGTGGTGCGAGACGAGGTTCTGAAATTACTGGATGTTGGCATCATCTATCCAATTGCCGATAGTAAATGGGTCAGCCCCATCCAAGTGGTTCCTCAAAAATCTAGTGTCACTGTGATTTCCAATGAAAGTGGGGAGTTAATCCCTACTCGAGTGGTCACCGGTTGGCGAGTATGCATCGATTATAGGAAACTCAATTCCTGTACTCAGAAAGATCACTTTCCACTCCTGTTTATCGACCAGATGTTGGAGAGGGTAGCTAGTCATTCCTTTTATTGTTTCCTTGATAGCTACTCTGATACAATCAAATTGAGGTCTCTCTGAAAGATCAAGAAAAGACTACTTTCACGTGTCCGTTTGGCACCTTCGCATATCGTCGCATGCCCTTTGGGCTCTGCAATGCTCCTGGTACCTTCTCTCGGTGTATGACGGGAATCTTTAGCGGCATAATCGAAAAAATTGTGGAGGTGTTCATGGATAACTTTTCTGTCTTTGGCAACTCTTTTGAGTCATGTTTAGAGAACATTGAACGGGTTCTGGTGCGGTGTGAAGAGAAAAACCTAGTTCTCAATTGGAAAAAATGTCATTTTATGGTTACTCATGGCATTGTGCTCGGTCATATTGTGTCTTCTCAGGGGATAGAGGTCGATAAAGCCAAAGTTGAGCTTATCTCGAAGCTACCTACTCCAAAATGTGTCAAGGATATTCGTTATTTCCTTGGGCACGCTGGTTTTTATAGGCGTTTCATTCAGAACTTCAGTGCCATATCACGTCCGTTGTGTCGGTTACTAACCAAAGATGCACCTTTTGAGTGGACGCAAGATTGTGAGGAGGCTTTCTCTAAACTCAAAATTAGTCTCACTACTCCTCCCATCATGCAATCACCCGATCGGAGCCTACCTTTTGAGCTCATGTGTGATGCCAGCGACTATGCTGTAGGCACTGTGCTTGGCCAACGGTGGCATAAAGTTCCCCATGTGATTTCCTACGTGAGCAAGACTCTAAATGATGCCCAAATGAACTATACTACCAATGAGAAAGAGTTGTTAGCGGTTGTCTTTGCACTTGACAAGTTTCGATCCTATCTCATTGGGTCGCCAATTGTAGTCTATACTGACCATGCAGCTCTAAAATATCTTCTAACTAAGCAAGACGCTAAGGCGCGTCTTATCCGGTGGATTCTTCTTTTGCAAGAGTTTGACTTGACCATTAAAGATAAGAAGTGGGTTGAGAATGTGGTTGCGGATCACTTGTTGTGCCTCGATTTTGAGGATCATACAACTAGTCTTCCCATTCCTGATTCCTTTCCAGATGAGCAACTATTTGTTGTATCTACTTGTCCATTGTATGCTGATATTGTCAATTACTTATCCACTGGGCAACTTCCTAAACACTGGACTCCTCAAGATAGGAGAAAGTTCTTAGCAGAGGTGAGGAGATTCGTCTTCGATGATCCTTATCTGTTCAAATTTTGCCGGATCAGATTATCCAGCGATGTGTTCCTGATGATGAGCAAAATCAAATTTTGACTTTTTGCCACATTGAAGCATATGTGAGGCCACTTCTCTTCCAAAAAAACTGCTGCCAAAATACTACAATGTGGTTTTTATTGGCCTCATCTTTTTCAGGACGCCTTTGAATTTTGCAAGGCTTGTCCTAGGTGCCAACAGTTAGGTGCCATTTCTCGTCGGAACATGATGCCTCTTCAGCCCATTCTGGTTATTGAGGTATTTGATTGTTGGGGATTGTGCCCCTTTCCAATCTCGTGTGGGCATCTATACATCCTTTTGGCTGTGGATTATGTATCCAAATGGGTTGAGGCTATCCCCACTCGCACTAATGATCACTCCGTCGTGGTCAAATTTCTTAAAGAACATATTTTTGCAAGGTTTGGGATGCCTAAAGCACTGATTAGTGACCAAGGTAAACACTTTTGCAACCGCCCAATGGAAGCCTTAATGAAAAAGTATGGAGTCAATCACAAAGTATCCACTGCCTACCATCCACAAACCATTGGCCAATCGTGAAATTAAGCAGATACTTGAAAAAACAGTGAACCCTAACCGCAAGGATTGGTCTCTTCGACTGATCGATGCGTTATGGGCCTATCGTACAGCTTATAAGACTATTTTGGGCATGTCGCCTTATCGCTTGGTATATGGCAAGGCTTGCCACTTACCAGTGAAAATGGAACACAAGGTTTACTGGGCAATCAAATAGTTGAATTTTCGCATGCCCGAAGCCAGTGTCCATTGGAAGCTCCAATTAGATGAGCTTGAAGAAATTCGAAGGGACGCGTATGATAATGCTCATATTTACAAGTCTAAAATCAAAGCCTTTCATGATAAGAATATTGTGCGCAAGACATTTGTCCCAGGTCAAAAAGTATTACTGTATAATTCCAGACTTCATCTTTTTCCTGGAAAACTAAGATCCCGATGGACGGGTCCATATTTTGTGAAAACCGTCTTCCCCCATGGAGCGGTTGAGATTGAGCACACCAATAATGGAACTTGCTTCAAAATGAATGGCCAACACCTGAAACCCTTCTTTGAAAACTTCGATCGTGAGGAATCCATTGAAGATTTGGCTGATCCAAAATATTCGGATTTGTGAGCTTGCATGAAGTCTAGGAGACTATAAATCCATGGAGTTTGAGATATCTCCAGTGTTTTTCGTGCTCGAACAGCCTCTAATGGTCTGGTATAGCCGCCTGGTTGAAGCTACGTATGTAGTACCTTGGAGGTTGGGTCTGACGACAAGCGCATGGAACAATAAAAAATCTGTCCGAACCATTCGACTTTAGTGTCAAGTTCCGTGGAGATTGTTTCAAAGCGGAATGGTGGGTAAGGAATTTGGGTCGCACCAAAGAGAGTGATAGCCTATTAGATGAAGGCGTTACTTCTCAAGATATTGTTAAAACCTATGCATACTGTTCTTCCAACTCAAGGGAACCACAGTCTTTAATCAGGAAGAAAAGTAGGACTCGTGTCTTCCGCGTGAAGGAAGTCGTTGGTATATTAGTATTTTTTTTAATTATTTTTTTTCTCGTTTCTTTTTGGATTATGCATTTTTTTTGGCTAACCTGCTAATATATTTTTGTTCCCATGTGGAGTTATTTTTGCTCTTAGTAAGTAGTTAGTTGTTAAGTCTTTGCAAGTTATACATGCTACCACATCAGCCTTGGTAGTTTGGATCTAAGCTGGGGTGAGTGCGGCATTCAGGAGCTTAAGGCATGGGTGTAACTATGTGTTACGGTTGTAAGGCCAATAAAATTTCAGTAATGATTCTATGTGACTAGCTATGGTTCCACGGGTTGGAGCCGAAGGAGTGTACCTTGGGAGCCCTTCCAATGATGAAAAGAGCAAGTAACAAGAAATTCTCAAACTTGGTCGAGGTATATGGTGGTTGACATTCCACCTTGCAGGTATGATCATCTCTCTTTTGTGCTTCAGAATATGTTGTCTTCATGCATTGAGGACAATGCAAATTTTAAGTTGGGGGAGAGGTTGTATTGTAAAATCAATCAAAAAAAAGAAAAGAAAAAATATTATATATAAAAAAATTTAAAAATGAAAAAGAAAAAAAAAGAAAATTCTGTGTTAACTGTATTCTCCGTACCTAATGATTCATCTATGGGTAAAAAGGTACCAGTATTTTAAGATAACAGTGCACTGAAAAATTAAAAGAAAATAGGTAAAGAGTAGGAAATCTGGCTATAACTAGATGCGAGCCTCCTTTTTCTAACAATTAGTACTTCATTTTGTGACTGACTTTAATTAGTTGGTTTAGATTACTTCCGGTGGTACGGAGGTAAGGGATTCCTCCTAGCTGTCAAGTAATCGGGACCCAGATATATTACCGGGATTCCTGATGGTAGAAAAATTGTGTAATTCAATCTAGTTTGTCCCAGGTTTCGACCATAGGCTCTCTAGAGGCATTCACAATGGAACTTGATATGTGAGGTGCACATTTACTTGTGTTCCAGATTTCAGCAAGTCGGATTAGACGATGTGGACCCTTTGAAGTATTTCCTACCACGTGAATGTAAATATCAAATGTTTAATTAGAGCACACTAGTTTTTGTTTTCAAAAAAAATAAAAATAAAAATAATTAAAAGTAAAAAAATTAAAAAATTAAAAAAACCCTAAAATTTTATATTTAAACCCTCTTTTCTCTTCTCTTTCTCTTCCGCCGCTCTCTTTCTCTCTTTCTCCCTTTCTCTCTCTTTCTCTTATCTTCTTCTTTCACCGATCTCTCTCTCTCTCTCTCTCTCAACTGCCGCCTCTCACTGCCTCTTTCTCTCTCTCTCTTTCTCTTCGTTTTCTTCTCTCACTGATCTCTCTCTCTCTCTCTCAGCTGCAGCTTCTCACCGCCTCTCACCGATCTCTCTCTCTCTCAGTTGTCGCCCCTCACCGCCTCCTTTACCCATCCGAACATGATTCGTACTAATCTTTATTTCGATGACCAAACTCTGCGCAACATTTATTGCCTGTTTTTGTGCCTTGCAATAATGACAGTTAACCTGGTTGGTAAACCAAATAGAGAGAGATGGCGTTATAACGAACCTGCAGAAATTGATTATAGTAAATGTTATGTATGTAGTCCTTACAATTTTTTTGTTGCTGTTTATCGTTCTATGTTTCCCCGCATTATGTAGGGACATATATGGTCCATTTGGCCTGTGGTTATTATTTGATTATTCACTGTTTAGTTTTTTGTCCTTATTTGAAATTTTTTTTTAATTTTTTGTTTTTCATCAATTTTTTGATGATTGTTGGTTCATCTCGACAAGAGCTTTCAGAAAAGTTATCAATCATCGGCTACATTTGAAAAAAGTTCAGAAAAGACAAAAAATAAGTCAAAAACAGCGTACGTGTTGGCTTATTTTCGTCTTTAGTGACTTTTTTTTAACTTTTGGACATAATTTTATATTTTTTAGATTCCTTTCGTCGATACGAACCAGTAATCCACGAAAAAATGACATAAAAATAACAAATACAAAAAAAATTTGAATAAAGACAAAAAATAAGCTAAAAAAAAAATTTTGGCCAAATAGGGCCATAGTGTATCTGTTTTAAGATTTCAATAAACTGTTGTTCCTCGTGCCCAATGTAATAACTTAATTATGTATGTTTCCGATTTTCTATGTATTATGTTTGTGTTTATTTTCTTAAGTTGTTTTGTTTATTTGTTATTTTTATTAGATTTTTCTTTGTATAATTTGCCTTTAAGTCGTAAGTTACTTTGTATATGCTCAACGGTGTCATAAAGTAGCAAGAGTCATGCATCTTTTTAGATTGAATAAATGTTAACTCACCTCATTTACATAAGCATGAACTATGTTGAACAATTTAAAGTCAGAGTTTGTGTTTGAGAATGATAATCACATAGGGTGGAGATTTATTTGCCATATCCCATGACCTTTCATTTCTTGTTCAAATAAATGTCATATTCTAGTTCATGTTGCTATCTTACATGCATTATTATGGAATCCATATTGTACTTGGAAAATGATACAAGGCCATGTTTTTTTGATTAAACCACAAACGAGTCCCCTAATCCTTCAAATTTTGAGCTCCAAATCATTCTTTGTGAAAAGCCATAAGAAACCGGATGACATAAGGATGGTGGAAATAATGGTGTGTGAGCATGAGCCTAATTTTACCGTGAAGTGTGTTGGGTGAATATGTTGGAAAAAAAAAGTACAAAAAAAAATCAACCGGTTACGCCCAAAACTCATAAAATACAAAAGTCATGGGTGACTAACCGATTGATTGGATGGAACCGGTCAATTCGTGTTGAAAAGAAGTTCAAAAGTGTAGAGGTTTATTGAAACCAATCGTTAAGGTTTCATTGAATCAGTCGATCCATTTTGAGAAATCAAATAAGAGATATCGCAATCATGATCGACTGTTGCCTATATTGTGTTTGACCGGTCAAAAAAAAAAAGAGGTTCCTTGACATTAGAAATATCATACTCAACCCTCTTACTTCATTTCATGCTCTCAGAAAAAAGGATGTTGTTACTACATGAAGATATTGTTGGGTAGTTAGGATGATGTGCCGGCTATCGGGTAAATATTCCACAGCCAATATAAGTCGGCACTAATTTCGTATACCTTCCTTTCAAAATCCACGGTCATTATAAGCTTATGAAGTCCTTGTTGATCCCTATGTACTTCACTGATTCCATTTTAAATGCATAGAAAGATGTTGGATGACAATTTGAGTATTGACATATTCTTGTTTAAATTTCTTCTTGTATAAGTACCAAGTTCGGTTTGATTTAGCGCTGAATTTATTGAATGCATAGTCTTTGTTCCCCTTCTATTGCATGTTTGTCGCGCTTTTCCATGGGATATGTTACTTTTGCCTCAGAATAAGAGCGATATCAATTGTGAGTGATTAGCTTGTGAGATTTGAAATCGAGGCTCATTTTGATTTTTCATTACTTTTTTACATTCAATGCTAGAGTTTGTTCAGTTTTGTTCATGAAATTAGTGTGAATGAGGTGATTTTAGCACATTTATAAAAGTTGCACTATACTCTTGTATTATTTAGATGAGCATATGTTTTGTAACTTGTGTTTATAGGAAAAATTATTTTTTATGTTTATTTTTAAGTTTTAATTGCTAGGGACTAGCAACCTTCAAGTTGGGGGGTGTGATGAGTCTACGTAATTACATGTGTATATAGCTTAATATGTCCAAAATAGTATACGTGAATGCATAAATTCATATTTACACTTGACATTGCACGAAAGGTTGTATTTGTCCCATTGCAGATTTTCGAGTATTAAAAGAGTCTCCAAATGCCATTTCAACCCCAAGGTCCTAAAGCAAGTTCAAGAATTGATAAAGGCCAAAAATGAAGTGAATAGAAGTTCGGGAAGGAAAAAAATAGAAACCCGAAAAAAAAATTAAAATTCTAGACGCAAAACAAGGAGCTTGACAGATTTTTCAGAATTTACCTCGATAGAAATAAATGCGGAAAAAGTAGCAACTCAAATCCAAAATTCATCAAAATCAACAGGATGGTACCTTGGGAAGTTGGGATCATTTCTTATGAAGAGTACAAAGTTTGAAATGACATTTAAGTGGATTAACAATGCAATGGAACAGAACTGATCCGAATCTGACACTATTCACAAAAATTAGTGTTTCTTCCAATTTAATTATTGAAATTAAGGGTCAGCCTTGAGCCCTTACCTTTTCGCTTTAGTTATGGATGAATTGACTAGTCAGATTCAAGAGGATATTCCATGGTGTATGTTGTTTGCAGATGATATTGTCCTTGTAGATGATACTGCTAGCGGTGTTAATACTAAATTAGAAATTTGGCGGGATGCACTAGAGTCTAAGGGCTTTCGGATAAGTAGGAGTAAAACTGAGTATATGGTTTGCAAGTTTAGTGATACCCGAAGTGCGTACGAAGAAAAAGTGATGATTCAAGATCAGGAGATACCAAAGAGTGACCGTTTTAAGTATTTAGGCTCTATTATTAGTCAAGATGGAGAGATTACGGATGATGTGACCCATAGGATCCAAGTGGGGTGGCTCAAGTGGAGAAGTGCTACTGGTGTACTGTGCGACAAGAGGGTACCCACAAAGTTGAAGGGAAAATTCTATAGAACTGCTATAAGACCAGCGATGCTTTACGGGACAGAATGCTGGCCTATGAAGAAACAACAGGTGACCAAGATGAGTGTAGCGGAAATGAGAATGTTGAGGTGGATGTGTGGTAAGACTAGACGAGATAGGATTAGAAACGAAACAGTCCGCGAGATGGTAGGCGTAGCACCTATAGACGAGAAGTTGAGGGAAAATAGGCTTAGGTGGTTTGGACATGTCTATCGTAGACGTACGGAGGCAATAGTTAAGAGAGCGGATAGGATAGCTTTGCATAGCAATGCTCCGGGGAGGGGAAGACCCAAATTGACATTAGATGCGGTAGTGCGCAAGGATTTAAGTCTACTAGGGCTAAGTGAGGAAACAGCACTTGACAGAACTCTTTGGAGGAAAAGGATTCATGTAGCCGACCCCAATTGATTTGGGACACAAGGCTCAGTTTGGTTTGGTTTGGTAAGTGCTTCAAATTGGAGATGTTATACAATGCATTGATGAAGGTGGGTGCAAAATATCAGGGTCAAATGCTACTTCTAGAGAGCTATGGAAGCTATCCAAGTTGGTCATAAATATAACCAACACCTTCTATTAATGACAACCTACTTTGTGGACTTTTGTAACACCTTTTCATTTATTTTGGACAATGTAATTTAATGTGCCAGATTTTTTAGGCTTTTTGGAGTGCTTTCTCTTGCCTATATAAGAGAGTGTTTGTAGGAGAGAAAGGATATAGATAGAAAGTATCCAAAAAAAAAGTTCTTTAAGTTTTAATGCAAGTCTTGTTTTTATTTCTCCACTTGTTCTTCATTTGTTCTTGGTGTTCTTCAATATTTCCAAGTCTTGATCCAAATTTTCAGAAAATTTTTGTTACTTTTAGTTTCTTTTAATAGTATAGCTAGTTAATCATCTTTGGGGTTGCGTTTCTGGGTTTCGATAATCAAAAGATTGTTTACCGGCTTGTTTTTAAGGTAAGCTCCTAATTAAAAGTTGTTGTCTTAATTTTATTTTTTGTATTTTTTTTTTTATAGTTTTTAAGTTTTTTTCAAAGATATAGAAGGGGTAGAAGTAGCCAAAATATATATAAGTAGTTTATTTCGTAAATATGATTAGCTAAGTCATTTTAGGCTAGGTCCGAGAATGAAACTTATTCAATGACCTAAGTTAGAAAATATTTTCTCTAAACCAAAGTTGTAGATCCCGTCCCGTACCGCCCTCGTAACAATACCGGACCACCGGAGTACCGTTCCGGCAAGTGTTCCGGCTTGGTCCGGGCTGTTCCGGGCAATACCAGCGGGTACCGTACCGTACCGATCTGTTTTCAAAAAAATTTAAAAAATCCATTTACATGTTTTTTTGGATAATTTGACATAATTTGAGACTAAAATCATCATTTTTTTATGTTTTGTGATTTATTTTTAAATTGTAATGCTTTATTTTTATGTTTAGTATGATTTTTTGTTAAAAGATATTATTTAAAAAATATATATTAATTTTAGCGATAAATCCGAAACGGTACACCGGTACCGGTACGTACCGTACCAGTAACAAAATCGGTACGTCCGCCGGTACGAGATTGACAACTTTGCTCTAAACTGACTTTTAAGCTCGTTAATGGATTGATTTAAAATTCTTATTCTAGAAACAAAACAGGAGTGTTAAGTTTTTGATTAGGTATCGCCATCTTAGAAGTTGGTATATCTAATACTTAAATCGATATCCTCCTGATTTTGGGCTTTTTGCCATTGAACTTAAATCAATCCGGAAACACATTTTTCGATCTATAATCTCTTACGAGAAAATAGAATGAGTTATAAAAAATGAAGATATTAGCTAATGGAAGTTTAGGATAAGCTGATTCTAAAGACCAAACCTATTTTTTTGGTCCAAGTTTAAAATCTGCCATTAGTCATTTTTATTTTTATCCAAACTAAGAGGTTGGCGTCCAAAACACTATCTTAAATTTTGCAAGTTTATATTTTAGTTCCTGTGTTCCCCGTGGATCGATACTCCGGACTCTCCGCTATACTCTTTTTGACACTTAAGAGAAGTCCAGTTTTTATAAACTAGTAAACGTTGACTTAGACCGGCACCTCAACGACGCTCTTTTGCCGGTCAGTTACCTAGATCAGCAATTACAACCAAACATTAGTGCCCAACTGGCTAGAGTTTGACCAGAAAGCACTCTAATGCCTAAGTCAATACTTGAAGGAGAAGAAAAAAGAAAGTACTGAGCTAAGATTTAGATTTAGAAGGTTGTGAGTACTAGACTTCTCCAAGTACAATACTCTTTATACGCGTCTTGGCTTGAGTACCAAGTCTAGATTGACATGTGCATAGCATACTACCCCCAAGTGATAGTGACCGTGTAACTGATTTCTATTATGACATCAACTAATCACACGACAAATTCCAACTCAAACATCATGTGCTATACACCCATTTGGCAGGTCAATATTGGTTTGTTGTAGATTACTCCAGCTCAACCATACAGGTCTGTGCTTGGCTCAAACCCATGATGTAAGACCTGATCATATGCATACGCATGCATCAATTAATTTATTCATCATACATGACATACAAATAAATGTGATGTGTTATTAGTGACAATATTTTTACTCTTAATGTTGTTGCATTTATTTCGGAGTAGTAAATAAAACAAATTATATGCATTCATTTACTCAATTTTTAGATGAGAGGTTTACTTACATAATAATTATAGTATGAGGCCCATATGTGTCTGTGTGTAGGTTTTACTTGCTAAGAATTTACATTGATGGGGTATATGAATGACATCTAGTATAGCGACTAAACACTAGGTACACTTCCTAGAAGTTTCTTCATTAAAATGTCCATAAACTATCAATTAAAATTTACTTAGTCTCTAAACTATCAATTCAGACTTTATTTGGTCTAATAATTAACATCCGTTTAAGATCCATTAGGAGGGAGATTTAATTACTATTTTAATCTATTAGAAGGGGTTTCAGTACAATTTATTTAGTATCCAAACTAAACCCCCTATTTTTGCAACTATTTTTGCCGAAAAGGGTTTTCTTGTTGGTTGTGCCGAATGGCTTTGTTGTTGCACTAAGATTCTCTCTCTCTCTCTCTCTCTCTCTCTCTCCCCTTTGATTCTAATCTTTTTGATCTGACTATTTTACAAATAGCTAAAAGTTTCACCATAATACAACTTAAAATTGAGAAATAATTAGAGTTGAAAATTGCACAATGTAAGTACATAAACAAAAAAAAAAAATTAAGAACTACTTGTCAAAATTGTCTTTAGACCACTTGACAAAAAAAATATGTACAATGTTCATACATACATTACAGACAAGTCATCCCAAACAAACAAAAAAAAAAACTAATGTCTTTTTTTGAATAAACAACTATGCACAATATCCAAACTTTTTAAATAAATATAGTTTTTTTGATGGTGTAATGAAAAGTAGGAGAAAAACTATTGTTTGTGTATTACACTAGGAATCAGAAGTATTAACTTACATAGTTACAATAAAAACTTACACTTCAGAATAAGTTTATCAAATTTTAAAGCCCAAGTCATCGTCAAATCACTCAATTTTTTTTATCAGAACGGATCAATTAAAATTCTACTTGACCACGATTGGAATTGAAGGGCGGCGCGGGGGAGGTGGAGATAGAGATAATTTTTTTCGGCAAAAAAATTACAAAAATATGAGATTTAGTTTGGATACTAAATAAATTGCACTGAAGCCCCTTCTAAGTTCTAAACAGATTAAAATAGCAAATAAATTCTTCCCCTAATATATTTTAAACGGATATTAATAATTAGACTAAATAAAATTTGAATTGATAATTTAAGAATTAAATAAATAAAATTGATAGTTTAGGAATATTTTAAAAATTTTGAGCACAGTCTAAGGACTAAATATTTTACTCCAACTCTATCCATTCTGCCAGCTGTACTCTCTTTCCTCTGTTTCTCCATCTCTAGCGGAACCGAAGACACCCTCACAATGGCACTCACTTCAATCTCCCTGCTATCTCTGAAATTCATAAACACCACCACCACCACCTCCTCCTTGTCGACCTCACCATTTTCTTCTTCATTTTGTAATAGGCTTCTCAAGCCTTCCTCAAAACCAGTCCTAGTGTCCTGTCAACTAAAAGCAGAAAGCAGTTGGCATCATACTCACAGTGAGTTCACATGTATTTCTCAAGTCTTCTACAATACCATACGAGCTGAGTTATCCTTACTAAGAGCTTTATAATTTCCAACTTCCAACACAAACACCATTTTGCAGAATCGACCAAGTGGAAAACCCTAATTTCAACAGCATTAGCTGCTGCAGTGGTAACCTTCAGCGCTGACATGTACGCCCTTGCCGACCTCAATAAATTTGAAGCAGATATACGAGGCGAATTCGGGATAGGGTCGGCTGCTCAATTCGGTTCCGCAGATCTCAGGTCCATTTCCCACATCTAGTTAAAGAGGCTATATTTCTTGGGGACGTTCTTATAAATATGGATCGTTTTCTTTCTTTCTTTCTTTCCTTTCTTTCTTTCAGGAAGGCAGTTCATGTGAATGAAAATTTCAGGTCAGTGTCCTCCATTTGCGTCATACTCCCTTTGTATATACTTTGCCTAGCAGTTCATCTATGTTTGGCTGCCAGTAAATTAGCGGTTGGGAAAAAAATCCAATTCGAAGGTTCTATTGTTACAAAATATTACACCAACCAAATCAAGTAGAGTAATAGCTTCATTCCGATTAATAGTCCGCTACTTTTCAGTGGAACCATGTGTTTTAATCTACCTAATGGCTGATACAGAAGAGCCAATTTCACATCCGCCGATATGAGGGAATCTGATTTCAGGGGGTCAACTTTCAATGGTGCTTACCTTGAGAAAGCTGTTGCATACAAGGCCAATTTTACAGGTATACAATTGATCTTGATTACCATATAGACCATGTAAAAAACTACAGAGAGACCTTTAAGCACACAAACGACTGTTGAATGTCACGATTTGCTAGAACAATATGCTCAAATGCCTTAGTTAGTAGTCATGTAATATTGAGACGGACATGTGACACTATACCAATATTCTTGACATGCAGGGCATGTTAAGAAGGTAAATTGGTAGTTATAGTATGACTAAAAATAAAAATATATCTCGGCCTATAATAAAGGTGCAATTTAATCCATTATTCATGTTTTGCATTGCATAATTTACAAGTCTTCAGCCAAAAAAAAAAAAAAAAAGTCACTTACTTAAACAATCATCTATGTGATGGTGTCTAGGTTTGTTCATCTACTAAGGCCATGTTTGGTAACCATTCCGTTTTCTGTTTTCTATTTTTATTTTCTAAATTTTCTGTTTTTTGAGAAAAAAACATGTTTGTGTTGATGTTTTACTTTCAAAAAATTGAAAACAGTTTTCATTATTTTCAAAAAAAGTGAAAGTATGAAAAGTGAGCTTTCATTTATTTCAAAAACAGTTTTCATTATTTTCAAAAATGAACTATGTGTATATGTATATGTATACATATATGTGTATACATATATGTAATTGAATATGTAGTACATGTATAATTATACATGTACATGATACATATATACATATATATATACACATTATACATATATGTATATAATACATGTATATGATATACATATATATGTTATACATATATACATACATATATATATGTTATACATATATGTATATAATACATGTACATGATACATATATACATACATATATATATATATACATTATACATATATGTATATAATTATACATGTAATTGTATAATGTAATTATATACATATATGTAATTGTACATACATATGTATAATGTATATATACATGTATATATGTGTATATAATTATACGTATGTACATGTATATACATTTATATATACATATATGTATAATGTACATGTATTATTATGTATGTATATACATTTTATATGTATGTATATGTATAATGTACATGTATAATTATATACATATACGTATACCTATATAATTACACATATATACATGTATATACATTTATATACATATACTTATACTTATGTATTATATATTATACATATATACATGTATATTCATATATATACGTACTTATAATATACTAATATATATAATATATATATATACATATATATACACACACACACACTTAGATACATGATAATATATACTTATATATATATAATCTTAGATATATTATAATATATACATTATTATATGTATATATTATACTTATACATACATAGATACGTACATGTATCTATATACTTAAATATAAGTATGTACTTATATACTTTGATATATATTTATATACATGTATATACTTATATGTATATGTACACACACACACACACATATAAGTATATTAGATATAAGTAATATACATGATACATATATTTATATAAGTATATATGTATGTATATATAAGTGTATAATATATATAAGTATAAGTATATTAGTTATACTATAACATAAGTACATGACATCATGTGCTTAGATACATATATAAATATATGTATACTTAGATATATTATAACATATACTTATATATCTTATATATATAATATATTATACATTATATAATATATACTTATATATAATATAATATATATATATATATTATTATAAGACTTATATATACTTATATATATAACAAACTAAAAACAGGTTAACACAAACAAGTTTTTTATTTTTGTTTTTTTTAAAACAAAAACAAAAATTAGGGAACAAAAATAGAAAACAGAAAACAAAAAATAGGAAGTGTTACCAAACAAGGCCTAAATGTTGGGATTAACCCTTTACCGTTTGTGGAAGATGATAGTCTTGGAGGAAAATAAACCTTTAGGGGCTATTTGTTTTCATCCGGATACAGAGAAGGGGTATAATATCCTCAGGATACAGGGTGGATATGATATCTTGAGGATGTACATCTGGATATTTATTGCACGAGTCCATGTTTGTTTAGCTCAGGATATGAGTTAGGATATAAATGCTGACTTCGGTTTGTAGAATAAATACCTGAATTTTTAAATTTGCCCTCATAATAAATACATTATGCTCGCCTTGCCCTTCGGCAAACTTTCACCGAAACCTTTTGGTAGTCCCAATTGCTTATGCAAACCAAACCATAAAGGTAGTCAATTGTGTAATAACAAATCAAACCATCTATTTTCTCATATAATTAGTGAAACATGGTTTGTCCAAGTAATTCTTAACCCAAATCATACAATTCGGAAAAACATTTACTCGAAGCAATTAGTTTAATTGATCTTTTCTAAACTAAGTGAACTGTCATATTTTTTTCCCGTTTGTTATTATTTATAATTTATTTAATTTATTTTCCTAAACAAATTAATAGATAATAATTGTAGAAATTGTATAAAATCACTCATTTAACTTTTTTCAACTTATTTGATCTAAAAGGTAAAATTATTTTAAGTTCTAATTTTTTTACTTATTTAAAGTTGCAAAAATTACGAGACATTCTTTCGAGATTGCCTCTACCAAATTATTAAGGGTAATTGAGACATTCTTTTGCTAGTAAGCTATTCTACAACTTAACTAAATATTATGAATCTATTAAACTTTATAAAAAAAAATTGCACCAAACATGTATATAGTTTATGTTAAGTTTTTTATATAAAGAATAAACAATTGTGATTCATAAATTAAATTTATTAGTAATATTAAACAATTTATAAGTAATATCACATAGGTCCTTTGCCTTTTGTAAATATTTATTAGATTTGTGTTAGCTGTTTAAATTAACCATTTCTATTGACCAAAGAAATCTAAAAAGTAAAATTAAAAAAAAACGAAATCAATTACATGGGTAATTTGCCATTGTCACCTTATGCCAATGGAGGGAATGGTAATACCACCCTCCTCTCCTGGTATTGAATATACTGCTCTCTCCTGTATATAATCTCCAACTGGATATGTAATCTCATGTCCAATAAACAAAACAAACAGTGAATTTGTGGGGCCCTGGATTTTATCTCCTGTCCCAGCCTTCTTATCCACCAAACAAATGGACCCCTTAAAGGGGCTTGCGGAATTTGGCTAGAATGCCCTCTGGTGGAAAAATCAGTCCCAAATCAAAGAAACTTTAGCCAAGGCTACTTGTTGGCCATAAAAATGAATGGCAGTGAATTAAATTGGAGAAACGTAATGCTTGGTTCATTTTTCCCGTCCCGTGTTCCTTCTCCTCTCATACTTATAAGGTAGTCATCCAAACCTAGCCCAAGAGTGGTTTCTATTCTTAACTCTTTGTCCTCTTGCTCGTCTCTTTATTACCCTTATATAAATTTTCACCTATCAGAATGGCTGAATGTCACCGGACCATGCTATCCGACGATATCACCTGTAATCATTTTGGAGGCGCATGATCTCCCCTTCCCATCGCCAGAACCTCCTTGTGCACTTTTGCTATCTGAGAAGCTACCTGCCTAGTTGGTGTTCTTAGATTTCACCCCTTATTCGGAGTGAACATGCACCGAACGCCCTGGCACTCGGACCTTCTTTAGGAGATTAGTCTTTAGCGTTTACTCTATTTGTCTCCTTTATCATGACATCATTTTTCGTAAATGAATGCTCATAGCACACTAATTGTATTTGGTCATTATCATTTAGTTGCATCCCTTGACAATCTACCGTACTCAAAGAAGACTTTACTAATGTATAGCTAGAGCTTACTATTTTGTTTGATACTCTGACTTGTCTCGCAAGCCGTAAGTGTCCACAGAATGTCGCGAGAGTGACCTAGAGTGGGGTCCCCAAAGTGTCAAAATGATAAAATTCTTAATAAGTAGAACACTTTTGCTTTTTGTGTGAGGCAAGTGTCAAACATTTCGGTCGAGTATCTGGATTGTGTGGGTGTCTGACATGGGTATGTGACATCTGGAGAAGTGTCCTCACCTAACCTACGACAAGAAATTTGACTATTCTTCATCGTGATTTTTGTGCCAAGTCCTTGGTGCCCCTATACCTTTACATGGTAATGCTTGCCTTTTTGGCTAAGGGACTATAAAACAGGTTAAACTACAAACAACTAGTCTTAAAAGGCTTGAAAGTAATCTTCCTAATGCAACATTTCCTGCATAACATAGGGTACCAATGCATATTCAATGTTCTTTATGGAATAAGATTTACACAAGGTATACGATTTATTTTGCAGCTACTTGGCAATCCATCTATTGAGCCAGAGCTTTATCCTATGACAAGTTTTACCTTCTGACCTAGCTATGGTATTCCTTGAATAAAAGGTCAATGTGTTGATATTGTGACGTTTTTATGCATTGATCAATTTTGAATCTTCAGGAGTCTTTGGTGACAATGACCAATTCAAGAACTTCAGCAAGATCAATTTCTTCGAGGTACGGCTCGGCGTCTGATTGTGATCTCGAACAGTGATCTCGGCTCGTTATCAGACTCTTGGATTTCTACAGAACGCTGAAGGTGTTGGGAAACTTGGGAGCTTGCTTTACTACCTTCAGGCTGGGATTGCATTTTTGATTTCCTCAAATAGGTGGAGTAATGGGAAGATTAACTGAGCACAAGTGGGGCATCTCGAAGTTCAACCTCATAAATCTTCCTCAGATGGTCAAGATTTGCCTCAATCTTGAAGCTTGGAACCACCTGGTCACCGAGAATGGGAAGGGGAAACAATGAGTGTCGTTCCATAGAGAAAGGTTCAACAACCATAAAGGAAATTGGAAATGAATAGAAGTACCTAACACTCCTATCTCTCTTGGAACTTGATACATCATGACTTTGTCATCTCTGAACTCAAAGTTGCCCTTCATTGGCAAGAAATCATTAGCATACTTGTCCGAGTCGGGGAGGAGATCTAGGATATGGGGTTGGCCAGGTAGACATTGGAAATAATATCAGGTTAACAGTGTATGCTCCGAAAATGTCCTCAAACTCGAAATCAAGATTGTGGGCTTCTTTCAGCTGAATGATTCCATTTAAAATTCTGAAGACGTTAACTGAAACTTGAGAGCCATAGGTGGGCCGAGATCGTTGAAGAACCGAAGTGGAAAAGGATGGAGGGAGAACCGAACTCCGCCCTCTATGATGGCAACAATAGGAATGCAAATATGATCCTTTCTCAGGATCGGCGCTACCCCCTCTGGAAGGAGTTTTAACTGCATGTCTTCAAGGATTCGATACTCCTCTATGAATGCCCTAATTGAATCTTCATGGGCAAAAATAGCCTGAAACTTCCCAAGAGCCATGCTTCTGTGCCTACGATTAGGGCTTGATCGATACTATGTTCTGGCTCGCAACAATGTGTTCCGAAGCAAGATAATGGAACTGCTTTATGGGATCTATGGCCCTTAATGTGGGACCCTTTAGAGAGTTGATTGGAAACTTAAGAACGCGCAAACCAACACCACACAAGACAAAAGATAACCACACTAACTACAACCAAGGTAAAGCAGATGTGTGGTTCAGGATGGATGGAAATAGTGTGGTAATGAAGGTTGAGAATAAACTTACTTGCGAATCGCTGGGGCTGGGAACTTCTCCCATAAGAACCCACTAAGATCAGGAACAAAGCGTCGCACAGTCGAAGTACTCCAAGAATCTCGAACACAAAGTTGGGAAGGCCACGGAGGCACTATAAACTCTGAAGATGATTTGAGGATTCAAGAAACTTGAGTGATGCAAGAGGAGAAGGAGCGAAGAGGCAAAAGATTGATTTGGAAAGTTGAAACTCCTATTTATAGGGGTATGTTGGAGCGAATCCCAAAAGATGCCATTTTGAAATGCTAGCGTGAGAATCGAGGCGACGTGACATCTCGTCCTCTTGTTGTCTGACGCATGGAATCGTATATCATGCGAGGAGACGGTTCGCGTGCTTTTGTAGGCGGTGCATTCGGCATGTCCTTTCGATTGACACTAGTTGGGTGGATGATCAACGAGTGTCACCATATCTCATAGGAGAGCCGAGCTTGCCTGTATAGATGCCATCATCATCCGCCTTCTCTTTCAAATCTCGGTTGCCGATTTAGTAGTTGTAATCAACCCCTCCCTGGTCGGGCCGACGAGGAGTTGAGGGGCTATTGTGGAGGACCAAACTGGGATGAAGTTATGGTCCAAACCGAGGTGAGATTTGGCTAGGAGGCAAAGCTTGCCTAATTGCGGCATCTTCAGCAGGCCGGATCGAGCTCAGGCCAGGCCGATGACATAGTGCTCCCTGTGTAGCCCAAGGGGCACTTCATGGGTCCGAGCCGAAGTCAAGCCTGTTTGGCCAAGCCAGAGTCGTTTACAGCAAGACAAGGTCCACTTGGCAAATAGGTGTATAGGCTATAGAACGTGATGTGTAAGTTGGAATTCATTATGTGTCATTGGCTGATGTCATAACAGAATTCTGTTATGGGTCACTGTCACTAGGGAGTGTGCTCCTCACATGACAATCTGGGGTTGGTGCTCAAGTAAGGAGAGGTGTATATGTGACACCCCAGCTAGACTATGACACTAGCTGTGAGGCCGGTGTCGGGGAGATAGTCTCAGTAGGACGTCCGGATGGGTGGTTAAGGGTCCCACATCGCTTGGTGGATGTAAGTTCGGTGGTATTTATAAGATTATGAATCTTCCTTGTACAAAGCCTTTTAAAGTCGTGATGGCGCCAACACTAAATGGTTCACAGTTAAGCGTGCTCGTCCTGGAGCAATTCAGGGATGGGTAACCCTGCTGGGAAGTCCATGGAATTTGGGCAATCAAAGCAGACAATATTGTACAAGACGGGAGCGGGTCGTTACAAATGATATCAGAGCCTACAACAACTGGAAATGTGGAAAATCTCGGCCCCATACGAGGACGTGTGTTCTTAAGTGGGGGGAGATTGTGACACTCTAGCCAGACTTTGGCACTAGCTGTCCGGGAGATAGAGTCTCAGTAGGATGTCCAGATAGGTGGTCAAGGGTTTCACATCGCTTGATGGATGTAAGTTCGGTGGTATTTATAAGGTTATGAATCTTCCTTATTCAAGGCCTTTTAAAGCCGTGATGGCGCCAACACCAAATGAAACTTTACAGTTAAGCGTGCTCGTCCTGGAGCAATCCAGGGATGGGTGACCCTGCTAGGAAGTCCATAGGGTTTGGGCAACCAAAGCGAACAGTATTGTACAAGGCGGAAGCGGGTCGTCACAGTATAAAAGGAACAGTACTGAAGGAGTCTGTTACGCATAACTTTGGACGTGTGTAAAAGAAACAATACTGAAGGCGTCTATTACGCATAACTTTCTAAATTCTAGCTCAGTACTCTGTATCTCCATCTTTTTCAAGTACTGAGTTAGGTATCAAAGTACTTCCCAGCCAAACCTCCAGCCGGTTGGCACTAACCTTTGGTTGTTACAGACTTAGGTACTTAGAGTTCGGAGCTGACAGAATTGTGAGCGGAATCGTCACACGGACTAAAGGGGCTCCACATCTTCAAATTCCTACAAAATATCCATGCTTTTTCATTCCAGCAGTCATTTCATTTCTCCTAAATATCTTGTCCTTTTCTTTCTACAGGTTCTGATTTGAGCGATACATTGATGGATCGCATGGTAAGGCAACTGAAACCTCGGTATATGTTGATTCCTATTGCATATAAGTTTGATTTAGATGCTAAACTGTGCTTAAAGTTTCTGGTTACTAATTACCAAAAAAAAAATTGTCAAAGATTATTATTTTTTTCCTTTTACTTGGTTATAATCTATGTGAAGGCGGGCCTTGGCGCAACTGGTAGGTGCGCTGGCTTTCCGCCCCCAGGTCCAAGGTTCGAGCCCTGGAAACAGCCTCTTGGCAAAATGCTAGGGTAAGGCTGCGTACATATAGGGCCTCCTTCCCCTGAGCCCACGTAGTGGGAGCCACTTCGGCACTGGGTCCGCCTTTACTTGGTTATAATCTATGTCAATTCTTACATGGAAGTCTCTACCTATTTCAACATTAACTCAGTCATGAGGGTCTGAATTCACTGTAATGTAGGGTTACCTGAACCTTACTGCTTCATTATGTTGAGCAATAAAATGTATTTTCTCACTATCCCAACAGGTTCTCAATGAAGCCAATCTTACAAATGCCATCCTTGTTAGATCAGTCCTCACTCGTAGTGATCTTGCTGGTGCTGTAATTGAAGGTGCCGACTTCAGTGATGCTGTTTTGGACCTTCTCCAGAAACAGGTATCACGTGGCTACAATTTTTAGGTATCTGATACCAATTCACTCGATCATCAACCACAGAATCAGTCCCGGTGCACATCAAAGCTTCGAGTTAGCCTATTGAGTATACATGTGAAAAGGTGCAAGTAACAAGTAAAGAGATATTACTGCTGATTTAACTTAAGTCGGCACCTTGGCCTAACTTCCTCTTTTAGCACCAATGAGTCAATGACAGAACAATCATAAGGCATCCTGGAACACCGACCGAAGCACACATTAGGGACCAACCAGAGAGCCCAAACCATCTCTTGAGTCTATTTTGACCAAGCATTGGTTGACTGTTAATTACTTTGTACCGTGCATTGGATGTTCCATCCTTTCAAATAGGTAATTATCAAGTTGAATTGCTATCCATATGAACTTAGATTCCACACCATAGTTTATAAAAAGAGGACTACTCAGTGATTGAGCCTCCTGCGACTGCAGGGTCCGAGGAAGGATTAAATGTATGCAGCCTTACTTCCATAGGCATAGAGGCTGTTCCTGGGACCACCAATTAACATTGGAGCTACCTCAGGGTTGTGCTTGGGCTACCCTACAATCCACACCTTAGTTATGCCCTCAAATATATTTGAGCACATGATCTTTTTATATGCTGCAAGCTTCACAAGCATGGATCAAAGGTCCATCAGAATCCATGGATGCAGGCACATAAGTGGCCTTTTCAAGCATTATAACCTTGTCCTTCGTGATTTTTTTCCTTCTTTTTGTTGATGATTGTTACCTTGTCCTTCAAGTAGGTACTTTGTTTGTCAATGAGGTTAATTAAGTTCTAAGCTTTGAAATAATTAATTACTCTTCAAGATGTATTGGCAGATGATAGCTTAGTGGAACGGGTTGGTTTAACTGATCCATGTATATAATGGCCCATTGGTGGCAGTGATCATTGCAACAATTGATTTTTTCTTTTCTTGTACACAGGGAGTTCAATTTATCTGCATCATGCAGTCCTTATTATTATTATTTTTTCTGAGTCTATCTCTGACATCATTTTCTCTTGTAATATGCTTCCATTTTGCTGTCGTTCACTTCATTTACACGCATCACCGATTGGGATGTTTTGTATAGGCTCTTTGCAAGTATGCAAGTGGCACAAATCCAGTAACTGGGGTAAGTACCAGAGTGAGCCTTGGTTGTGGAAACAGTCGACGTAATGCTTATGGGACTCCTTCCTCCCCTCTATTAAGTGCTCCACCGCCGAAACTGCTTGATAGAGATGGGTTCTGTGACCAAGCCACTGGTCTTTGCGACGCAAAATAATTGGCTCTTTTGGGACTCCTTCCTCCCCTCTATTAAGTGATCCAGTGCTGAAACTGCTTGATTGTGATGGGTTCTGTGACCAAGCCACTGGTCTTTCCATGCGAAATAATAGGTATATGTCTCGTTAATAGGTGTGAATAGAATGACAGTAAATACAGCTTTTCGACATGTTTTCAAGACTACAATAGAGAAAATAATGAGGAGACCAAAGATTTTACTAAATTGCAGATTGATAATGGGGATGGTTCTCTATGTGTGTGTGTGCGCGTGTGTGTGCGCTTGTGCAGATGCATCTATTTTTCGAGTAGTGACTTTTGTCCTTTATATTCCAGTCATACTTAGTACATGCAGGTGTGCGGGATTTAAAGTCCGACACTATACTGAGCTGTGAGGCATATAGTTGTGCGGGGTATAAATTCGCTGTCACATGCTCATTATCATATACAAGTAGGGGAAAAAAATCATATTTGCAAAGGATTGTAAGAACGGCACACACAATCCATAAGTAATGCACAATATGAGAAGTGAATAAATCTCGTAACCGACTCAAATATATCTGAAAACCAACAGGTAACTGACCGGTAAAATACGGCCTCATCGAAGTGTTGTTCGTCTTAGACAACAACTGTCTCATAGAGCAACCATGTCAGATAATAACCATCTATGCCGTCTTACTAACACTAGGCCTTGGATGATTATCTATGCTGTCTTACTAACACTAGGCCTTGGATGATTATCACCTTGGACTAAAATTCACTCTGGTTGCCAATGTCTACCAATGGCAAAGAGTATAGATTTTTCAGTCCTATGACGTGTCAAAACAGTCCACCTTCAAATATGGCGAATGTAGAAAATACACTAGAGTGCATTAACTAGTACACAATCAATTATTCTAAATAGGAAGGAAGATCCACCAGGAAGGAGATTGATCAATTGGAGACTAATTGATTTCAAGTCAATTATTGAGAATTTTTTAACCACTTTACACACCACAATCTTGTAAGCGACACTCTATGTTCTTACTTATAGTATATAGTTCATCGGCCAAACATTGTTCTTCAAGTCTTTCCTCTTGCGGTTGCTTATTTAATCACCGGAGGGCATTCCGACCACTAGTCAGGAACCATTCTACAGGATTCTATGAATGAAGCCTTGAGATACTCTACATCCCTAAGATGGAGCTCCGAATAAATCAACTGCTTCTCTAGAATAGGAAATGATCGGTATGATCGGCCACCATAAGGTTGTAGGCTCCTCATTCGAAAATGCCAATCATTGACCGCCCTCAACGCACGCACTTTCAGAGTCACCACTTAGATTTAAGACTATTTTGAGCAACCAAGCGATTACATATGGGTAAGGATCACTAGTCCTCGTAATAAGATATTACTCGGCTTAGGGGCTAAGTTACGAGATATAAATGGTGTTAGGCACCCCATCTTGCCTAGCCCTCGGGGTAGTCTTGACTAACTATTTTTGATATTTCAACATCATTTTATATTAACATAGCAACTACGAAAAGAGCACATGCAATAGAGGATAAAAGCAGTAAGCAACTAGGCATGCTTGCAATACTAAACAACTAACATAAACGCGAAAATATTAAGTGCGAAATGCAACCACACTGAACATAATTTTAGTTATCTCAAAATAAAAATGTCCAAGAATACTCTTGCAGTTGCTTGCTTAATCATCGGAGGACATTCCTCCTAGCGGTCGAGGTGTCTCTAACTGGTTGTTCTTTTGTAAATGACGTCTGAGCGTAATGTTTAATGTTATACTTCCATGACCCCTTTCAGCTCCAAAAGAACTCGTGGAGGAGTCCATGATCCAACCCTCCACCCACACCCACTCTCTCTCACACACACACAAAATTCATATATCATAATCAGCCTATAATCATATTTTTCAACATCACAAAATAAGAAATATAACTTTATTTCCGTGAAGCCTACTCAATAAATCATGAACCAACTAACAAGACACAAGTATGGAGTCGGGAGACTGTAGTGCACTTTCCTGTAGTGTGGACAAAACGACATAGTTCTGCCTGCTCTGTCTTCGAAACTACATAGTTTTGACTTATTACTCAAATTGTTATCAAAATGCATGGAATAAAAAAGATATAGTTTTAAAGACGAACAAAACGACGTAGTTTTGCCCGCACTATAAGAAAGTACACTACAACTCTTTCAAATCCCACAAGTACATCACCCAATTAAGATGCAAGCTTATTACTTTGCTCTAATGAAAAGCAGGAAGTTGAAGACATGAAGTGAATCTTACTTAGATAAAGCGACAAATCAAGAAGAATTTTAAACTAATCACTAGAACCGAATAAGTTTAATATTCTTTTGATAGTATGTGAAGTTACCTTGAATGTAGTTATTGCAACTCTTAATAAATAGATTTTGTAAAGACTCAAGTCTTTAAATTCAATAAAAAATATAATTTAATAATTTAATTAAATTCTCAAAAAAATTCGTGTGCATTTTAAGTATTTAAGTCATAATTTTTGTGCATGATATTTATTGGGCTAGAAGTATATGATCTAGACTGTGTTTGTGGCATGTGACGCCCAAGCCCGATACCCCAACCCAATCTGATTTTGCTATGGAGCTTGTCCAAGCCCAACTTATTTTACCCAGCCCCACGATACAAACCCCGTTTGATTTGACCCAAAACCTATTAATCAGCCATGTTCTATGAGACTTGTTACATGGGATCATTTTCTTTTTAATCGTTATTTCACCCACATGCCTCTTTCTCCAAAAATATATGTTTGTATATCTCTGAGATCTTTCAACCTCAGAGGAACCACATGTGCAACCTGAGAAATCTTCCTTTCACCTATTTGAAGTTTTCCTTGGCAAACACTCAATCAAAACCACCATAATCACCTGGTTTTGCCCCCCAAAACCCCTCTAGATTTCATAGCCTTGCAGAAATTGTTTTCCATCCAATAGCAAGACATGCAAACATCTCCCTCATACTCAATCTCCCTCTATTTCTATGCTACCGTTCTTAACCTTCTTGCTACGAATTCCAGTAATTTAGGAAGTTGAGAGAGTGCCATGGTTGTAGTTAGAAGTAAGAAATCAGAATATTACAGTAGAGAGAGAGTGAGAAATCCAACTTGAAGTTAAAATCATCCTAATCTAAGTTCTAATCCTTCGATTCAAGTTTCATTCCTTTCAATACCAAGGTATATGAAACTCTCCCTAGCCTTGAATCTATGTCATTGATTCGTATTAAGCTCCACGAAACTCTGGGAAAATGAAACCTAGTACTGCGTTTTTGTAGAAGATGATTGTAGCACCGGTGCCTCATTTTTGGTAACATCGGTGTCTCCCCCTTGCAGTACTTTATATTTGGTTTATAGACTTAGCACTGGTGCCTTAGTTTTAGGTGTTTCGGTGCCTTACATCTCTATATCTCAGTAGTTTGCCTATAAATTGACTTGGCACCGGTGCCTCTAAAAACCTAGCACCGGTGCCTCTGTTGTCCATCTTGATAGTCAATTTTTGTCTCAGGCTTGTTGAGACAGGACTTGTTCTATGGCGGTCTACTTATTTTCTATAAATAATAAAGTAAATATATTGTTCTAAATTTCTTCACTTTAATTTTGTTTAATGAAAATAAGGAAGTATCCCCCATTTGGAAACAATAACATTTACAGAAAATTAAAATTTAATGTGTATCAAAAAGTTGTCCCCCTATTTTAGTACAAAATCAAAAAATTACACGTTTTCTTCCTAAAGATTGGCATGAAATTTACCCTAACCTTATGCGTTTGAGACAAATGAGTATACAATTGTGCTTAAAAAAATCAATGAATCATTTTCGGGACTTTTTATTCTTTAAATCGAAATTTTGAAAATTTAACTTTTTTCTATACTTAGAAAAATTTTCAGAATGTAAGAACACGACCCCAATTCTTACTTAATGACTACTCCACCTGTAACCAACCTTAGGTTAACTTTGTTGGACCCTTAGATGCTATCCATTATTGTAAGTCAATATCTTATTCCATGATCAGCGTGCTAGGAGGTTATTTGTGAGTTGGAATCATGTGATCATGCCTATGTGACCATGGCTTATTTTATTACCTTATCTTGTTTATTTGTTAAACCTGCATCTCCAACACATCATCATGCTACCATGAGTCTAGTCGTTTGAACGAAAATTAGATGGTGTCAATGAGGAACGTTTTGAGGCTAGTAGAAATAACACTTGAGGCTTTGACACTAGTTATGAAAAGTCACAAGCTTTGTAATGGAAATCGAGATTTTGAAAAACTCTTATACTTTGTAGTCTGAGTTTTGACTTACTCCTCAAGGAGACGTGTTAGGATGTCTTTAACAGAGATATGAATTTTTGTCGAACTACATCAATTACCACCGGACTGTGTCTTGGAGTCGAGTTGGTCACATCTCATCTATTAAGCCAAATTATGTCATAAGCCGGTTATGTTCATAAGCTGTATCGTGTCTTTTCAAAAATAAAACGTAGTTGAAGGGAAGGAATTTAATATTTTCTAAGTCAATGCACAACATATGGAAGACATAATGCTGGAAGCATGGGATATGGGAATTGATATTTGCGTACACTAGCGTTAGATGCGAAGTCAGCGTAGGGGTCGGAACATATTGGTCGTGAATATCATGACACCCCTTTGGAAATAGAATTTTGATGATGGACAATGCTTGTGTTGACCCAAATTTTGGATTTGGACACTAATAGACATTGGTTAGACACGTGTGTTAAAATATAAAAACAAGTCATAGGGTTTGACTTAAGGATATATTGTCGCCATTTTATTTATTTACCGCACTTACTTATTTAATGCTTCCGCTTACTGTTTAATATGATTATGTCAAACTCTGATTAAATTGCTCTGTTCACAGTACGTGATTATTTGCACATACTATTATCATGATATGCATTATATGATCTATTACATAAATTTTGAATTAAGGGTAGGTTCTATTTGCTGAACGTCAATCGCTCATTTGGTATAATTTCTCTGCCCCTAGCCTTTCATGCCAGGTGTCAAAGATGACGTTGCTGAGCCCGTTTATCGGGATGCTAATGGCGGTACTTTCGAGGAGAACATTATAGCCCAATGGTTCACCTAGATTTATTCAAGCTTTTATTTTCAAGTCTCTAATGTAATTTCCTTTCAATTGGATGATGTAATCAAATCATATTTTGACTAAGTAATGAAAATGTAGTTGACTTTTGATAAATTATTTTAAATTAATGTCTCTGAAATTCGGGGTATTACATAGTGGTATTAGAGCTCTAGATTTCTCCTTTACTTGAGAACAAGGGTAGAATGGATAGCACACACTTCAAGTGTCGTATATTGGGATAGTTACTATTATGTGATTAATTATCTTAACCAATATCATATAACATAAGTCTAACGCATATACTTATGTTTTCCTTGTAGATGTCTTCCGACTTTGATTTTGACCCTGTGGAGCACTACCTTGTTGACTTTTCCGAGGATGAGTTGGATGGAATTGATGCAATATTACTAGCACCACTGGCTTTACCACCGCCTGAGATCATTGAACCCTTACCACCCCATGAGGATGACATGTAGCTTGTTTGGGATGAGAATGATAATGACCCTGAGGAGGACCATGCTGATGATGAGGAAAATTCGGATATGGATGACAATGACTTCGATGATTTAATCATGGGGCAGGTTGAGGAAGACCCTGAGGAGTCAGTATTTGACAAGGTTGATATTGATGGAGAAGAGCCTCAGAGGAAGACCCGGAGAGTGACATAGAGCACTCCCCGACCCCAGAGCCAAGTGGAGTGCACTTGGATGTGATAAGGCTAGAGTACTTGGGATGACCCAGTTTGGTATGCGTCGGGCACAATGATTTACGCGAGGATTGCTGCTATTGAAAAGTTAGAAGAGAGCCTTACTAACTAGGACCGTTGGCCATTATCGAGCAGCTGCATGTCAGAGGTACCCACTCAACGTACCAGCCAAATTTTTGAAGAATGTAGGGAACTCTGTGACAAGACACATGCTGTAGAGGCATCCACCACTTGACCGCCAACAAATCATCAACCCACTGGGCAATCTAAACTTTTTCAACGTCGACAACTACACTGACACCCCATTCCAGCTAGAGGATTGACGGCAGGTCAACCCATGGGATCCAGACTCATGGTGTTACAAGGTTTACTAGAGGTGCTATGAGATAGTTGAGGCCACCTGGGAGCGGGAGTATTTGCCCCGACATGATTATCCGAGCCTTTTCCTTTGAGCTTCCAAAACGAGAAAGATTGTACGGATTTAGGACTACCACATATCAGTGCGAGTATGCTGATGTTTTTCTTGAAGAGCTTCCAAGACTGTCACCATCGAGAGAGTTGGACTTCACCATAGAACTGGTACCCTGGACTGCACCAATCTCCATTGCCCCTTTCGGAATGGCACCTCCGAATTCAAAGAA
The DNA here is from genome assembly GCA_019985065.2 of Arctostaphylos glauca. Classification (NCBI taxonomy): domain Eukaryota; kingdom Viridiplantae; phylum Streptophyta; class Magnoliopsida; order Ericales; family Ericaceae; genus Arctostaphylos; species Arctostaphylos glauca. The sequence continues at coordinate 20,023,793 of JAHSPW020000006.1, forward strand.
TTGAAGACGTAGTTGCAGGAACTTATGGATAAGCGATTTATTCGACCGAGTATGTCACCTTGGGAAGCAACAACCTTGTTCGTGAAGATGAAAGAGGGAACACTTAGACTATGTATTGGCTACTGTCAGTTCAACCATGTGACAGTCAAGAACCACTACCCACTTCTTAGGATTGATGATTTGTTCGACCAACTTAGAGAAGCGATCTGGTTCTCTAAGATTGAGTTGAGATCTGAGTATCACCAGCTACGAGTTAAAGAATTGGATATGCCTAGGACGACTTTTCAAACTCACTATGGCCACTACGAGTTTGTGGTGATGCCTTTTGGTTTGACCAACACAACGGTAATCTTCATGTCTTTGATGAATAAGATTTTCGTGCCGTATTTGGACCAATTTGTTGTGGTATTCATTGATGATATTTTGATATATTTAGCATTAGAAGAAGCTTATGGCAACACTTGAGAATCGTACTTCAGACCTTACAGGACAAATAGTTGTATGCCAAAGCCAGAAAATGTAAATTTTGGATGAGAGAAGCGAAGATTTTGGGATATGTAGTGTCAGAGAAGTAAATCTCTGCAGATAACAGCAAGATTGAGGCGATTCGAGATTGGAAGAGGTCTACTATGGTATTCGAGATTCGAAGTTACTTGGGACTCGCAGGATACTATAGACAATTCATTCTGAATTTTTTGATGTTGGCTAAACCAATGACTCGATTAACTCAGAAAGGAGTCAAGTTTGATTGGGATGAAGCCTGTGAGAAGTCATTTAAGAATTTGAAGGATAAGCTGACTAATGTACCGATACTCACCATTTCAGAATGAAATGTGGGTTATGTCGTTTATTGTGACGCATCCAAAGAAGGATTAGGATGTGTGTTGATGCAGAACGGTAATGTCATTGCTAATGGTTCACGACAACTGAAGCTGCATGAGAAGAATTATCCGATGCATGACTTGGAACTCGTTGCCGTAGTTCACGCGCTGAAGTCTTGACGTCATTACTCATATGGGGAGAAATTTGAGGTATTCACAGATCATAAGAGCCTCAAGTATATATTCATATAGAAAGACTGGAATATGAGACAGAGACGCTGGATGGAGTATCTCAAGGATTACAACTTCACGCTTTCTTATCATTCGGGTAGAACCAACTTTGTGGCTGATGCTCTCAGTCGCAAGTCTCGAAGACATATTGTCAGCCTAGTAGTACGGGAATAAAAATGATGGGACAAATTTAGGAGTTTGGTCTCTAGCACAACGAGATAGAAGGAGGAGCATGCTTGTACGCACTAACAGCGACACCAAGATTGCACGCTGAGATTTTGAAGGTATATACGCTTGATCAAGAATCATAATCATCAAACGACGATTAGCCAGGGGAGAAGCAGTAGGAGGTTGGACCGTTGGCACCAATAAGGGCCTGAGATATTTGGGACGAATCTCTTGTGCTTGATTTTGGGACACTATAGGAATCAGTTTTGAAGGAATTTCATCGCGTAAGTTTTTCTGTCCACCTCGGAGGGAACAAGATGTACAAGGATTTTAAACAATCTTGTTGGTGGAGTAGATTGAAGAATGATGTAGCTAAGTATGTTGCCACTCGCCTCACCTGTCAGCAAATCAAAGCTAAGCACCAGAGACTGGGAGGAACTCTTCAGCCATTACCTATGCCGGGGTGGAAATGAGAACACATTACAGCGGATTTCGTGACAGGACTACCAACATTGCATCAGGGACACGACGCCATTTGGATGATAGTGGATCACTTGACCAAGTCGTTACACTTCCTACCCATTCGAGTATCTGACACGATAGCTTGTTACAACCGCCTCTACATCAAGGAGATTATCAGATTACATGGTGTGCTTATGATACGAATGAGCTTCGTATGTTGACGGATCGTCCAAGAACAGGTTCGGGATTGATAAATAAGATGGAACCGTGACACAAACTTTAGATCTTAGAGCACCTTGGTAAAGACCTCGACACAAGAAGAATCAAAGCAAGCACCTTGGTATTGGGATGACGCCACAACGGTTGTGATTGAGCCGTTGATAAGTCGGGAAGGTCGCCACGGAATTGCTCCCGATAAGACCGAGTTCGTGATGAACTAAAGTAGAAGAAATTCTCACAAGTTAAATTTCAAAATCTGAGTTGTTTTCATCCATGAACAAGCTTACAATTTTAAAGGAAAAACAAGAAACAAACAAACTAGCTAGGGGTGGCTGGCCTTCCTTGTAATGATGAGTTGGAGTTTTCCTGCCCAATAGTTGGATGTGGGCGGCAAAAGGGAGTGGTTTGTTTGGGTGGTGGTGAAGTTTTCAAACAAGCAAGTGAAGAGTTGGAATAATGGTGGCTGGCAAAGCATTTAATGCTTTGTTGGAATGTTTGTTGAGTGGAGATTAAACAAATCTTGCAAGGGGGAAAAATGGCTGGCGGTTGTAGGGTCTTGAAGGCATGTTGGTTAATGTTCTAGAGTTGCTTTTTGGATTAATTGGGCTGCCCATGCATGGAGGGCTCTTCTTGGTCCGGGCTGCTCAAGGCCGGGCCTCATTGCTCGCGGGTTCTTCCATTCCGGGCTTCCAAGCAAAGGTGGTCACATGGAGGATCTTGGTGGCGCCTTGCTCAGCATAAGAGGTGGCCATGCAGCTCCGCACCACGTCTTGTAAGGCTCGGGCCTTGGATCTTGTAATTGGGCCCTCCGGAATGTGTAAGTCCTCGGCTCCCTCCTTGGCTCCATTGTCTTGTGCATCATCTTCCTCATGATCCGTGCTCATGCTCGTATCATCTCCTCCCCCTTCAAAAGGATTCGTCCTCGAATCTGGACCTACATCACAAGGGGATAAATCAGACACGTTGAAGGTAGCACTAACTTGGTACTCACCGGGTAAATCAATTTTGTATGCATTGTCATTGATCCTTTTTAACACTTGGAATGGGCCATCTCCTCTTGGCATCAATTTGCTGGCCCGTTTGGAAGGAAATCGGTCTTTCCTCAAATGAACCCAAACCCAATCTCCCGGTTGGAACACAACCTTCCTTCTTCCTTTGTTGGCTCGGGCGGCAGCTTGCTCGTTCTTCTTAGTGATTTGTTGCCGAGCCTCTTCATGGATTTTCCGAACCTGTTTGGCCTTCTTTTCCCCATCTAAGCTTGTAAGATCACTCAAAGGTAAAGGGATTAAATCCAAAGGGGTTAGTGGGTTAAATCCATAAGCAACCTCAAAGGGAGAAAAATTGGTGGATGAGTGAATGGTGCGATTATAGGCGAATTCCACAAAGGGCAAACACTCCTCCCATGATTTCAGATTCTTATTAATAACAACCCTCAAAAGTTGAGATAGGGACCTATTGACCACTTCGGTTTGGCCGTCGGTTTGGGGGTGGCATGAGGTCGAAAATAGTAGCTTTGTTCCCAATTTACCCCACAAGACTCTCCAAAAATGGCTCAAGAATTTCGCATCCCTATCACTCACTATGGTTTTGGGCAAGCCATGCAAACGTACTACTTCCCTAAAGAATAGGCCGGCAATATGGGTGGCATCATCGGTTTTGTGACAAGGGATAAAATGGGCCATCTTTGAGAACCTATCTACCACCACAAAAATGGAGTCCCTTCCTTTTTTGGTTCTAGGTAACCCTACCACAAAATCCATTGACACATCTGTCCAAGGTTCATTAGGCACGGGTAAGGGAGTGTATAATCCATTGGTATTGACCCTAGATTTAGCCTTCTTGCAAGTGATACAATTAGCGCAAATTTTTTCTACATGCTTCTTCATGTGAGGCCAAAAGAAATGTTCTCTAAGTATGTCTAGGGTTTTAGTTACTCCGAAATGCCCCATTAACCCGCCCCCGTGAGACTCAAGTACTAACAACTCACGCAAAGAACATTTTGGGATGCATAGTTTGTTCTCCCTAAACAAGTAACCATCATGCTTATAGAACTTATCCAATGCCCCTAATTCGCATGCATCAAATATGGCACCAAAATCATCATCTTTTGAATACATTTCCTTTATATGTTCAAATCCAAGTAATTTAGCATTAAGAGTTGAGACGAGAACATACCTCCGGGACAAGGCATCCGCTACCTTGTTGTCCTTGCCTTGTTTGTATTGCACGACATATGGAAACATTTCAATGAATTCGAACCATCGTGCATGCCTCCGGTTGAGCTTGTCTTGCCCCCTTAAGTGCTTCAACGACTCATGATCCGTGTGGATCACAAATTGCTTAGGCCATAGGTAATGTTGCCATGTCTTCAACGCACGAACCAAAGCATACAACTCCTTGTCATATGTTGAATAATTCAGGGCTGCCCCGTTCAACTTTTCACTGAAGTAAGCAATGGGCTTCTTCTCTTGCATTAAGACGGCACCTATACCTACTCCGGATGCGTCACACTCAATCTCAAATGTTTTAGCAAAGTCAGGCAAATTAAGTAATGGGGCAGAACACAATTTCTCCTTGATTGAATTGAAGGCATTCTCTTGATCATTACCCCATTTAAACCCTACCTCCTTCTTGATCACCTCGGTCAAGGGTGCGGCCAATGTGCTGAAATCTCGCACGAATCTCCTATAGAAACTTGCAAGTCCGAGAAAGCTCCTCACTTCGGTGATGCTTTTGGGTGTTGGCCACTCCCGAATGGCCTTAGTCTTCTCTTTATCAACCTCGATCCCTTGAGCTGAAACAACAAAACCAAGAAAGATAACTCTATCCAAGCAAAAGGTGCATTTCTTAACATTAGCATAGAGTTTTTCTTTTATCAAAATTTCAAACACACTTTTCAAATGGTTAGTGTGTTCATCTAAGGTTCGACTATAGACAAGGATATCATCAAAATACACTACCACAAACTTTCCTAAGTAGGCTCTTAAAACATGATTCATTAACCTCATGAATGTGCTAGGTGCATTGCTAAGTCCAAAGGGCATGACTAACCATTCATATAAACCATACTTAGTTTTGAAAGCTGTTTTCCACTCATCTCCCTCCTTCATTCTAATTTGATGGTAACCACTTTTTAAATCAATCTTTGAAAAATATGTGGAACCATGAAGCTCATCTAACATGTCATCAAGTCTAGGAATGGGATGGCGGTACTTAACTGTTATCTTGTTGATGGCACGACAATCAACGCACATATGCCAAGATCCGTCCTTCTTTGGCACTAGCAAGACCGGGACCGCGCAAGGGCTCATGCTCTCGCGGATGTGGCCCTTCTCCATCAACTCCTCAACCTGCCTTTGTAGTTCTTTGGTCTCCTCGGGGTTGGTTCTATAGGCTGGTCGGTTTTGGATTGGTGAGCCCGGCACAAAGTCAATTTGGTGCTCAATGCCTCGGATGGGTGGCAATCCGGCCGGAACTTCCTCGGGAAATACATCATTATACTCCTGCAAAACAGATTGAATAGCAAGAGGGGGTGGAGGAGTAGAATCTGGATTAGCAAGATAGGCCCCTTTGTAGACACATAGGATCATTGGTTGATTGTTCTCACAAGCCCTCCTAACTTCTTTTTGTTTGGCATACAAACTTACCCTCTTCTTTTCTTCCCTCTTTTTTTCTTCTCTCAATCTGCCCTTTCCTACTTCACTATTCCCGCCCTCTCTTCCTCTCTTTTCAACTCCTTCTTTTTCTTTCGGCTCACTCTTCTTTTCAACTTCTTCTTTTCTTTCTTTTCTCTCATTCTTTTTTTCACTCCCCTCCTTTACCTCACTAAGGGACTGCTGGATTCTGTTTTGATCCTCTAAGACTTGTTTTGGCGACATTGGAACGAGGGTGACATTTCTGCCATCCTTGGTGAAGGTGTAACGGTTTGTGCTCCCGTGATGCAAAGTACTACGATCATATTGCCAAGGACGCCCCAACAGAATGTGGCTTGCGTGCATGGGCACCACATCACATAGAATCTCATCTTGGTACCTGCCAATGGTAAATGGTACAAGGACTTGCTTGCTCACCCTTACTTTGCCGCTGTCGTTGAGCCATTGCAATTGATAGGGCCTCGGATGTTTCTTGGTGGGCAGCCCCAATTTCTCAACAAGTAAAAGGCTAGCTACATTGACGCAGCTCCCTCCATCTATGATCATGCTGCATACCTTCTCTTTCACAAGGCAACGGGTGTGAAAGATATTTTCCTGCTGCTCCACATATCCTTCCCCGTCCTCCACGGCGTGAGCATTAAGAGCTCTCATGACTACAAGTGCCTCTCCTTTGACAGCATACTCACAATCACTCGTGTCCTCCAAAGGTGGCACCTCCTCATCACTAGCCTCGGATTCATATTCTCCATTACCGAGCGCAATCATCACCCTCTTATTTGGGCAATCCGAAGCCTTGTGCCCAACTCCTAGGCAACGAAAACATTTGAAATCACGAGTTCTTTGAGTTGAGTTGGTGGGAGTTATACCTTTGTTGGTTGAGTTCTCCCGTGGTTTAGGCTGCTCTCCTCGGTTTGCATAAGTAGGCTTCTCCCCGGACTTGGCAGGTTGCTCCGCGGGTGGTTTTGGCCTAGACGAAGGCCCAGCAAAAGAAAAGTCAGGTTTGGCTGTCCTCCCCCTCCGAAGCTGCCTTTCCACCTTGATTGCCATATGCACCACATCCTCAAGCTCAACATAATGCTGCAACTCTAGCACATTTGCAATCTCACGGTTGAGCCCGCTTACAAACCGCGCCATGGTGGCCTCCCTTTCCTCCGTGACGTTGGCTCGGATCATTGCCATTTCCATTTCTTTGTAGTAGTCTTCCACGCCCTTAGTCCCTTGCCTAAGCTGCTGCAGCTTGAGATGCATGTCACGGTAGTAATGGTTGGGCACAAATCTCTTCTTCATGGCAGCCTTCATCTCAGCCCATGTCTCAATTGGTGGCTCATAGTTCCTTCTTCTACCTATCAAAAGTTGATCCCACCATACTATAGCATAATCCGTGAATGAAATGGCAACAAGCTTTACCTTCTTTTCCTCTGAGTAATTGTGGCATTCATACATCATCTCCACCTTCCTTTCCCATTCTAGGTAGGCGTCGGGGTCACTCTTGCCTTGGAATGGCGGAATGTTTAGCTTGATACTGCCCAAGTCTCGGTCTACCCTCTCCCGTGAACCATGGCTATGGCGCCTTCTCCTCTCTCTTGGATTGGCCCTTGATCGATAGCTTTGCTCACTATCTTCACTATTGTCACCATCATACTCCCTCCCGGTTGCATTTGGTGCATTTGAACTCCTCGGATTAGAATTTCTTGTAGGGACTTGCTCATGCCGCTCCCTCCTCATTTCCTCCATTTCGTCCCTTAAATCTTTAAAGGCCGAATCCCACTTTCGTGAAATTTGTTGGATTGCCTCCAATAAAAGTTTATTGTTGTTGTTAACTCCGGAATCGTCTCCTTGTGACATCTTAAACCTGAAAAAGAAAACAAGGAAACAAACCCACACCAAGTGTTTAAATTTTCCCAAATCACTCACCAACCAAGTGTTTGCTCTCGGTGCTCTTGGCTTTTTGCACAATGTCCTCACTTCTTGCCTTTTTCCACTCCTTCTTGCTCCTACAAGTTCTGCAAAAACTCAAGCTCAAACAGAAAACAAAACAATGGCTTTCCCAAGACTTGCGCTTTTTTTTCCCTACCTCAACACTTGCTTTGACCCGGGAAAATGGAAGGAAGGTTTAGGAAGAAGGAAATGACCGTTGCTCTTTAAAATGGTAAAGAGACAAACAAGAAACATAATTAAATGGAAGGAGGAAAAAGTTATCATATTTGGCACGGTAAAAAAAACAAAAGAAAATTGGAGGGAAAAGGTGTTGGAAAGATAGTGGGAGACAAAGTAAGAAATGATGTTTTGGTTTTCTTCTTCTCTTTGCTCTTTCTCAATTCCGTCTTCTTTCTTCTTTTTTTTTTTTTTTTGTGACGGAAAGCTTTTTTTTTTTTTTTTTTTTGGTCTGCTCTCCTTTTTTTTTTTTTTTGAATACCGAAATGAGAAGAAGAAAGATATGAACTATGAAACTAAGATAAGTGAAAAACAAGGATAGATGAACCTGAATTGGATTCCAAAAGCTCTGATACCAAATCATACGAATGAGCTTCGTATGTTGAAGGATCGTCCAAGAACAGGTTCGGGATTGATAAATAAGATGGAACCGTGACACAAACTTTAGATCTTAGAGCACCTTGGTAAAGACCTCGACACAAGAAGAATCAAAGCAAGCACCTTGGTATTGGGATGACGCCACAACGGTTGTGATTGAGCCGTTGATAAGTCGGGAAGGTCGCCACGGAATTGCTCCCGATAAGACCGAGTTCGTGATGAACTAAAGGAGAAGAAATTCTCACAAGTTAAATTTCAAAATCTGAGTTGTTTTCATCCATGAACAAGCTTACAATTTTAAAGGAAAAACAAGAAACAAACAAACTAGCTAGGGGTGGCTGGCCTTCCTTGTAATGATGAGTTGGAGTTTTCCTGCCCAATAGTTGGATGTGGGCGGCAAAAGGGAGTGGTTTGTTTGGGTGGTGGTGAAGTTTTCAAACAAGCAAGTGAAGAGTTGGAATAATGGTGGCTGGCAAAGCATTTAATGCTTTGTTGGAATGTTTGTTGAGTGGAGATTAAACAAATCTTGCAAGGGGGAAAAATGGCTGGCGGTTGTAGGGTCTTGAAGGCATGTTGGTTAATGTTCTAGAGTTGCTTTTTGGATTAATTGGGCTGCCCATGCATGGAGGGCTCTTCTTGGTCCGGGCTGCTCAAGGCCGGGCCTCATTGCTCGCGGGTTCTTCCATTCCGGGCTTCCAAGCAAAGGTGGTCACATGGAGGATCTTGGTGGCGCCTTGCTCAGCATAAGAGGTGGCCATGCAGCTCCGCACCACGTCTTGTAAGGCTCGGGCCTTGGATCTTGTAATTGGGCCCTCCGGAATGTGTAAGTCCTCGGCTCCCTCCTTGGCTCCATTGTCTTGTGCATCATCTTCCTCATGATCCGTGCTCATGCTCGTATCAGCTTATGACTATCATCTCTTACCGAGACATGCGTTTCACGTCATCTTTTGGAAGAGCTTACAAAAGGCCCTGGGAACCGAGTTTGCCTGAGCACTGCTTTTCATCCCAGACTAATGGATAATCTGATAGAACGATTCAAATGTTGGAGGAGATGCTTAGAGCTTGTGTACTAGATTTTTAAGGAGAATGGGATAGACATTTGCCATTTGTCGAGTTCGCTTACAACAACAGTTACCAAGCTAGTATCGAGATGGCACCGTATGAAGCCTTCTATGGATGACCATGTCAATCTCCAGTTTGCTGGAACGAAGTAGGAGAAACGAGCTTGTTGGGACCTGAGATTGTGCAAGAGACGATAGAGAAAGTCAAGATCATCCGACAGCAACTATTGATAGCAGAGAATCGGTAGAAGAGCTATGTCAACAAGCAGACCAGACCTTTAACTTTCAACGTTGGCAATTATGTTTTTTTGAAGATTTTCTCTCGACGTGGAATTATTCAATTTGGCAAGAGAGGAAAGCTTTCACCAAGATTCGTTGGACCTTTCGAGATTCTACAATGCATTGGAGAAACCGCCTACCACCTAGCTCTGCCACATCAGCTTGATCAAGTCCACAATGTCTTTCACGTATCTATGCTCCGAAAATACCTAGCTCACTCGACTCACGTCAATGATTGGAAAAAGTCGTCATCGACGCAGACACGACTTATGAAGAGAAACCAGTACGAATCCTTAATCATAGCAAGAAGATCTTATGAGAGAAGACTATCCGCCTAGTCAGATTTCTGTGGCGTCACCAGAACATGCAGGAATCCACTTGGGAGTGAGAGGATACTATGCGCGCCAACCACCCCTACCTTTTTGAAACTTCTACTATGTAATTTTAAAGACAAAATTTATTAAGGGAGGATAGGTTGTAAATACTAAGTTTTTAAATTAAATTAAAAAAATTTAATTTAATTAAATTCTCAAAAATATTGTGTGCATTTTAAGTATTTAAGTCATAATTTTTATGATATTTATTGGGTTGTAAGTATATGATCTAGACTTGTATTTGTGCCATGTGAGGCCCAAGCCCGATACCCCAATCCAATCTTCTTTAGCCTAATTTGATTTTAGTATGGAGTTTGTCCAAGCCCAACTTGTTTTACCCAGCCCACGTTCCAAACCCTTTTGATTTGATCTAAAATTCATAAATCAGCCATGTTCCATGGTACTTATCACATAGAATCATTTTCTTTTTAATCATCATTTCACCCACATGACTCCTTCCCAAAAAACATATGTTTGTATATCTTTGAGATCTTTCAACCTTAGAGGAACTACATGGGCAACCTGAGAAATCTTCCCTTCACCTATTGAAAATTTTTCTTAGCAAACACTCAATCAAAACCACCATAACACCTGATTTTGTTCCCAAAAACATCTCTAGATCTCATAGCACAACAGAAATGTTTTTCCATCCAATAGCAAGACATGCAAACATCTCCCTCACACTCAATCTCCCTCTATTTCTATTCTACTATTCTCAACCTCCTTGCTACGAATTCCAGTACTTCAGGGAGCTGAGATAGTGTCATGGTTGTGGTTTGGAAGTAAGAAATCAAAATATTACAGTACAGAGACAAAATGAGAAATCCAACTTGAAGTTGAAATCATCCTAATCTTAAGTCTTAATCTTTCGATTCAAGTTTCATTCCTTTCAATATCAATCAAGATAAATGAAACTCTCTCTAGACTTGAATATATGCCATTGGTCCGTATTAAGCTCTAGGGAGCTCTAAGAAAATGAAACCCAGTACTGTATTTTTGTAGAAGATGATTATAGCACCGGTGTCTTTCCTTGCAGCACTTTACATTATTCTGTGTGTTCATAGGTGTAGCTGTGTCTCTGCCTTGTAGTACTTTATATTTGGCCTATCAATTGATTTAGCACTAGTGCCTTAGTTTTTAGGTGTTCTAGGTATGTCAGTAGTTTGCATAAAAATTGACTTGGCACCAGTGTCTTTAAAAACCTAGCACCGGTCCCTCTGTTGTGTAATCTTGACAGTCAGTTTTTATCTCGGGCTTGTTGAGTCAGGGATTGTTCTATGGCAGTATACTTATTTTCTATAAATAAATTAAAGTAAATATATTATTCTAAATTTATTTACTAAAAATAAGGAAGTACACCCCCCCCCCCCTTTTAAATTTGGAAACAATGAGATTTACAGAATATTGAAATTCCATCCATATCAAAAAGACGTCCCCCCCCCCCCCCCCCTCCTCCCCGATTTTAGTACAAAATCGAAAAGTCACATGTTTTCTTCTTAAAGATTGGCCCAAAACTTACCTTAACTTTATGCGTTTAAGACAAATGAGTATACCATTGTGTTTAGAAAAAATCAAGAAATTATTTTTGGGACTTTTTATTCCTTGAGTCGAAACTTGGAAAATTCAATTTTTTTCTATACTTAAAATTTTTTTCAGACAGTGAAAATTTTTAGAATATAAGAACACGACCCTAATTCTTACTTAACGATTACCCCACCCGTAACTAACCTTAGATCACTTTGTTGAACCCTTAGGTGCTATCCATTATTGTAAGTTGATATCTTATTCCATGATCATCGTGCTAGGAGTTTCTTTGCGAGTTGAAATCATGCAATCATGCCTATGTGACCATGGCTTATTTTATCACTTTATCTTGTTTATTTGTTGAACTTACATCTCCAACACACCATCATGCTATCACGAGTTTAGTCATTTGAACAAAAGTTAGATGGAGTCAATGAGGATCGTTTGGAGGCTAGTAGAAATGACACCTGAGGTTTTGACACTAGTCATGAAAAGTCACAAGTTTTGTAACAGAAATCGTGATTTTGAGAAACTCTTATACTGTATTGTCCGAGTTTTGACTTACTCATTGGGGAGACGTGTTAGGATGTCTTTAGCCGAGATATAAATTTTAGCCGAACTACGTCTGTTACCACCGGGCTGCGTCTTAGAACTGAGTCGGTCACGTCTCATGTATTAATCTAAGTTATATCGTGAGTTGGTTATGTTCATAAGCCGTGTTGTGTGCTTTTAAAAATGAAACATAGTTGAAGGGGGGAGTTAGATATTCTCTAAGTTAAGGCACGACATATGGGAGACATGATGCTGGAAGCATAATGTTGTGAGCATGGGATACAGGAACCGATATTTGGGTACGCTAGCGCCGAATACGAGGTCAGCGTAGGGATCGGGATCATATTAGTTGGGAACATCATGGCACTCCTTTGGAAATGAAATTTTGATGACGGACAATGCTTGTGTCGACCCGAATTTTGAATTTTGGAATGGATTTGGACACTAATGGACATTGGTCGGACACATGCTTTAAAACAAAGAAACAAGTCATAGGGTTTGACTTAAGGATATATTGTCGCCATTTCATTTATTTACCGCACTTACTTGTTTAATGTTTTCGCTTACTGTTTAACATGATTAGTCGAACTCTGATTATATTGCTCTACTTACAATACTGATTATTTGCACATACTATTATCATGATTATGCATCATTTGATTAAGGGTAGGTTTTATTTGTTGAGCGTCAATTGCTCATTTGGTGCAATATCTCTGCTCTGCCCTTTCATGCCAGGTGTCGAAGATGACGTTACTGAGCTGTTTATCTAAATGCTAATGGTGGTACTTTCAATGAGGACGTCGTAGCCCGTGGTTCACCTAGATTTATTTGAGCTCTTATTTTCAAGTTTCTAATGTAAGATGACAAATACAATAAATAAGAAGAAGTAATCAACAAGAAAACGGAACGACATAGAGATTTATGTAGTTCTGAATAAGTAATAGCTTAAACGTACATCCACGGGAGGAGAGAGATAGATTTCACTATGATCAAGGGAGATTATAGGGGTCGGCTATGTTTCGAAACCCTAATGTGAGGTGCCCAATAATGTAGATCTCAATCTTTATAGGGATTTCTTTTAGAGAACTAGATCTTTCATATTTATAAGAAACTCTAATAATATGAAAGAATAACATTCCCTAAAGAATAAGAAAATAAATCTCTTAAAGAATAGGTAAGGATATGCACCATCCAAAATAGATTAGGGAAATAAATCTCCTAAATCTTATCACTAGGATTTTCGCCCATCCCCTTACTACCGGTAGTAACAATCACTATTAGTAATTCCAAGCACTGCCCAAAAAATTAGTCTGCACTTACTACCGGTAATAACAGTCATTACCGGTAGTTCTAGGCACTGTCCAAGAATGGTTCTCCATTAAATTCAAGGCACTATTCAAAGTAATCAAACCATATGTTGACTAAGTAATGAAAATGTAGTTGATTTTAGATAAATTATTTTAAATTAACGTCTCAGAAATTCGGGGTGTTATAGATTTTTCAAAGATTTCATAGTGGCAAAAATATGATTGCCAATCAATCAAGCGAATACTTTTTACAATTACTGACTAAAGAATCAATGAAAAACCCAACATATATGTTGAGGCAAGTAAAGAGGAATAATACATATTACACGACCACAAGTTTTATAGACAATATTAAGAGGAAATGCAGGGATTCAAGCATACTTTATAACTGTAGAAGGCTAATAATTTTGTGTTTAGTAATTCCAGTGAACAAAAAAATCGACAAGTGCCACAAATTAAAAGATAGTGCTACAAACATACACAATATATTAGTTGATACGTATAATGCATGATATATTATGCTACTAAACCTCGATTTTTGGAAATGTTAGTGAAAAAAATTTCTAGAACCCAAGTGTTGATCATTTCATTATAAAATGGAGAAAGTACAAGTTTGAGTAACAAAATATTAAATACAAAATTAAAGCCTGTACAAAAAAGTGGTTTAGAATACAAAAGACATTTATAAGGGATTTACAGAGCAACTAAACTATGTTAATTAAGGTTCAACGAAGTCCTCATCAACAAAGTTGATGTCGGCTAGATAATTTGGGTCTCGTTTCCATTTGCGATACCTGGTGTTTCACAAAGGGCAGAAAGTAGTACCATCATGAACTATGGAGTTCAATAAATAATTGTACCCCTTACCCAATTCAAGTATATGACAAGTCGGATGATACTCAATTCAAAAAAAAAAAAAAAACAATAACACGCAAGTGCAGAAAGTAAATGAGAACAAGATTTAGTACTATGTCAGGTCAAATCATCAATTTCATTAGTGCAATGCCAATATCAAATCGTTAACCAACGAAACGTTACATCAACATTATCAATCATTACCCATGCTAATTACTACGTCATTTGATAAGTCATCAATACTGTTATACAAATATATTCATGATTTTCTCCTTTTTTATGATCTCGTTCCCTATGTTCACGATCGTTGTGTTCTCGATTTCTACGTTTTCGATTGTTAGTTTTCGTTCGCAATGTTCCCAATTGTTATTTTCTCATTTATCATGTCTGAGCACCAAAGACTTTCTAAACTTCTCCCGATTATAAATAGACAATAAAAATGGACACGACACAATTCAAGAACATAACTCGAATCAAAACTTAGTTCAGCTCAAGACATTAGATCGGCTCAAGTCATAATAATCCATAACCAATATAAGAATGTCCTTCTCTTTTGGTCTTTGCCCAACCACTGGTCTGATGAGCCTTTTCCTCATAGACTTCGTTAGTTAGTTGATACCCCGTACCAAACCAATATTTCTTTGCCTTGAAATTTGGGAAGTCTATAATCCCCTGTAGTCGTTGCCCCAAACCCAGGCCTAGTACATACAACATCTTCTTCTTCATCATAGCCATTGTGGGGTTATGATAATCCGTCAGTCCTGATTCGAATCATCTTCGTAATCTAACCTGTTTCTGTAGCCTGTGCAGGAAATAACGAGTTAGTGCCAACCGGAAGACACTCCGATCCTTAGGTTAGAATGTGTGGGACGAAAGCACAATAATGATTGTATTTTAACTGACGGCATACCTAAACTTGCTCTTCTGCATTCCCATATTTATAGGTCATCAAATGCCTTGGTATTGTAAGTAAATAACACAGGATCTTATCCCAATTTGTGCACTAACAAATTTGGTTATTTCCTTGCAGTATAAGGATTTTCTAAACAGGAACATTCTCAAAACCTTAAACTTTTCTATTCGAGTGCCCTTCCAATTTCAGAAGATTTGGCGGGTCGGTCAACTTGGCATGGTGACGACCCACGTATTGAGCTACTCACGTTAGTAGTTTCTTGACCTATTCGACAATATAATCATGCCAACAGCCCACGTTTTCGACACATCCTATTTATTCGGTCCATCTTCTCGGTGACAGGTCAGCCTGTAATTCAACCCAATATAGCAACTACTACCAAATGAATACAAAATCCCTCTTCAGCAAAGAGAAAATTTACTGATTAGGCGCCTCGAAAGAGAATTTGCTTAGCAACATATCTTCTTGCCCATATTGAATTTCTAACAATGGGGCATTATAGTTGGAGCTCGATTTTTTGAATCTCCTGTAAGGGCCCAAACTTTTGAAATTTAATTGAAAGAAAAATCTATTCTAAATTTTTAACTCAAGCATTAAACTTATGCTCGAATATATATATATATATATATATATATATATATATATATATGTGTGTGTGTGTGTGTGTGTGTGTGTGTGTGTGTGTGTGTACAGTCCCCTTCTAATAATAGATCCCTTACTTTGCTACGGTGCGGACCTCCTATTTTCTGATCAAATTTTGATGATCTGAACTGTTCAATGTGTTTAAAATATGTTTTTAAGGGCACCCGCAAGCAATCGGCTCAAAAAATATTGAGAATGGCCTGATCTAAATAGTTTTTTATAAATGCTGACAGGAACAGTTTTATAGACAATTGAATGGATCAAGTCTTTCTAGATATTATTTTGAGCCGATTTCTTGCAGACCAAAGGATTTCTTATTTTGTTACGGTGCGGACCTCCTATTTTCTGACCAAATTATGATGATCCGAACCGTTCATGTGTTTAAAACATGTTTTTAGGGGTTGATCTAAACAGTTTTTGATAAATGCTGATAGGAACAGTTTTATGAAAATTGAATGAATCAAACCTTTCTGGATATTAGTTTGAGTTGATTTTTTGCGGGTACCCTTAAAAACGTGTTTTAAACACATTGAAAGGTTCAGATCATCAGAATTTGATCAAGAAATAGGAGGTCCGCACTGTAGTAAAATAAGAGATCTTTTATTAGAAGACCACTACATATATATATATATATATACACTTTGGATCCAGCCCAAACTTTCTTTTCATATGACCCAAATTCATTTGATTCATAACTAAGGGAACAACCACACTCAATCATTTTTCCTACCCTCATCATATTCTCACATGTTTTCCCCCCTCAAACCCACATTTGTAATTGTTGAAAATCCTCCATGACTAGAAAAATCTTCTTCTTCCCAAACTGATACGAGCATGAGCACAGATCATGAGGAAGATGATGCACAAGACAATGGAGCCAAGGAGGGAGCCGAGGACTTACACATTCCGGAGGGCCCAATTACAAGATCCAAGGCCCGAGCCTTACAAGACGTGGTGCGGAGCTGCATGGCCACCTCTTATGCTGAGCAAGGCGCTACCAAGATCCTCCATGTGACCACCTTTGCTTGGAAGCCCGGAATGGAAGAACCCGCGAGCAATGAGGCCCGGCCTTGAGCAGCCCGGACCAAGAAGAGCCCTCCATGCATGGGCAGCCCAATTAATCCAAAAAAACAACTCTAGAACATTAACCAACATGCCTTCAAGACCCTACAACCGCCAGCCATTTTTCCCCCTTGCAAGATTTGTTTAATCTCCACTCAACAAACATTCCAACAAAGCATTAAATGCTTTGCCAGGCCAGCTTGGTTCCACCACCTCCCAAGCCACCCAAATCACCATTCCAACTCTTCACTTGCTTGTTTGAAGACTTCACCACCACCCAAACAAACCACTCCCTTTTGCCGCCCACATCCAATTATTGGGCAGGAAAACTCCAACTCATCATTACAAGGAAGGCCAGCCACCCTAGCTAGTTTGTTTGTTTCTTGTTTTTCCTTTAAAATTGTAAGCTTGTTCATGGATGAAAAAAAACTCAGATTTGAAATTTAACTTGTGAGAATTTCTTCTCCTTTAGTTCATCACGAACTCGGTCTTATCGGGAGCAATTCCGTGGCGACCTTCCCGACTTATCAACGGCTCAATCACAACCGTTGTGGCGTCATCCCAATACCAAGGTGCTTGCTTTGATTCTTCTTGTGTCGAGGTCTTTACCAAGGTGCTCTAAGATCTAAAGTTTGTGTCACGGTTCCATCTTATTTATCAATCCCGAACCTGTTCTTGGACGATCCGTCAACATACGAAGCTCATTCGTATCATTTGGTATCAGAGCTTTTGGAATCCAATTCAGGTTCATCTATCCTTGTTTTTCACTTATCTTAGTTTCATAGTTCATATCTTTCTTCTTCTCATTTCGGTATTCAAAAAAAAAAAAGGAGAGCAGAACAAAAAAAAAAAAAAGCTTTCCGTCACAAAAAAAAAAAAAAAGGAAAGAAGACGGAATTGAGAAAGAGCAAAGAGAAGAAGAAAACCAAAACATCATTTCTTAATTTGTCTCCGACTATCTTTCCAACACCTTTTCCCTCCAATTTTCTTTTGTTTTTTTTACCGTGCCAAATCTGATAACTTTTTCCTCCTTCCATTTAATTCTGTTTCTTGTTTGTCTCTTTACCATTTTAAAGAGCAACGGTCATTTCCTTCTTCCTAAACCTTCCTTCCATTTTCCCGGGTCAAAGCAAGTGTTGAGGTAGGAAAAAAAAAAAAAGCGCAAGTCTTGGGAAAGCCATTGTTTTGTTTTCTGTTTAAGCTTGAGTTTTTGCAGAACTTGTAGGAGCAAGAAGGAGTGGAAAAAGGCAAGAAGTGAGGACATTGTGCAAAAAAGCCAAGAGCACCGAGAGCAAACACTTGGTTGGTGAGTGATTTGGGAAAATTTAAACACTTGGTGTGGGTTTGTTTGCTTGTTTTCTTTTTCAGGTTTAAGATGTCACAAGGAGACGATTCCGGAGTTAACAACAACAATAAAATTTTATTGGAGGCAATCCAACAAATGTCACGAAAGTGGGATTCGGCCTTTAAAGATTTAAGGGACGAAATGGAGGAAATGAGGAGGGAGCGGCATGAGCAAGTCCCTACAAGAAATTCTAATCCAAGGAGTTCAAATGCACCAAATGCAACCGGGAGGGAGTATGATGGTGACAATAGTGAAGATAGTGAGCAAAGCTATCGATCAAGGGCCAATCCAAGAGAGAGGAGAAGGCGCCATAGCCATGGTTCACGGGAGAGGGTAGACCGAGACTTGGGCAGTATCAAGCTAAACATTCCGCCATTCCAAGGCAAGAGTGACCCCGACGCCTACCTAGAATGGGAAAGGAAGGTGGAGATGATGTATGAATGCCACAATTACTCAGAGGAAAAGAAGGTAAAGCTTGCTGCCATTTCATTCACGGATTATGCTATAGTATGGTGGGATCAACTTTTGATAGGTAGAAGAAGGAACTATGAGCCACCAATTGAGACATGGGCTGAGATGAAGGCTGCCATGAAGAAGAGATTTGTGCCCAACCATTACTACCGTGACATGCATCTCAAGCTGCAGCAGCTTAGGCAAGGGACTAAGGGCGTGGAAGAATACTACAAAGAAATGGAAATGGCAATGATCCGAGCCAACATCACGGAGGAAAGGGAGGCCACCATGGCGCGGTTTGTAAGCGGGCTCAACCGTGAGATTGCAAATGTGGTAGAGTTGCAGCATTATGTTGAGCTTGAGGATGTGGTGCATATGGCAATCAAGGTGGAAAGGCAGCTTCGGAGGGGGAGGACAGCCAAACCTGACTTTTCTTTTGCTGGGTCTTCGTCTAGGCCAAAACCACCCGCGGAGCAACCTGCCAAGTCCGGGGAGAAGCCTACTTATGCAAACCGAGGAGAGCAGCCTAAACCACGGGAGAACTCAACCAACAAAGGTATAACTCCCACCAACTCAACTCAAAGAACTCGTGATTTCAAATGTTTTCGTTGCCTAGGAGTTGGGCACAAGGCTTCGGATTGCCCAAATAAGAGGGTGATGATTGCGCTCGGTAATGGAGAATATGAATCCGAGGCTAGTGATGAGGAGGTGCCACCTTTGGAGGACACGAGTGATTGTGAGTATGCTGTCAAAGGAGAGGCACTTGTAGTCATGAGAGCTCTTAATGCTCACGCCGTGGAGGACGAGGAAGGATATGTGGAGCAGCGGGAAAATATCTTTCACACCCGTTGCCTTGTGAAAGAGAAGGTATGCAGCATGATCATAGATGGAGGGAGCTGCGTCAATGTAGCTAGCCTTTTACTTGTTGAGAAATTGGGGCTGCCCACCAAGAAACATCCGAGAACCTATCAATTGCAATGGCTCAACGACAGCGGCAAAGTAAGGGTGAGCAAGCAAGTCCTTGTACCATTTACCATTGGCAGGTACCAAGATGAGATTCTATGTGATGTGGTGCCCATGCACGCAAGCCACATTCTGTTGGGGCGTCCTTGGCAATATGATCGTAATACTTTGCATCACGGGAGCACAAACCGTTACACCTTCACCAAGGATGGCAGAAATGTCACCCTCGTTCCAATGTCGCCAAAACAAGTCTTAGAGGATCAAAACAGAATCCAGCAGTCCCTTAGTGAGGTAAAGGAGGGGAGTGAAAAAAAAGAATGAGAGAAAAGAAAGAAAAAAAGAAGTTGAAAAGAAGAGTGAGCCGAAAGAAAAAGAAGGAGTTGAAAAGAGAGGAAGAGAGGGCGGGAATAGTGAAGTAGGAAAGGGCAGATTGAGAGAAGAAAAAAAGAGGGAAGAAAAGAAGAGGGTAAGTTTGTATGCCAAACAAAAAGAAGTTAGGAGGGCTTGTGAGAACAATCAACCAATGATCCTATGTGTCTACAAAGGGGCCTATCTTGCTAATCCAGATTCTACTCCTCCACCCCCTCTTGCTATTCAATCTGTTTTGCAGGAGTATAATGATGTATTTCCCGAGGAAGTTCCGGCCGGATTGCCACCCATCCGAGGCATTGAGCACCAAATCGACTTTGTGCCGGGCTCACCAATCCCAAACCGACCAGCCTATAGAACCAACCCCGAGGAGACCAAAGAACGACAAAGGCAGGTTGAGGAGTTGATGGAGAAGGGCCACATCCGCGAGAGCATGAGCCCTTGCGCGGTCCCGGTCTTGCTAGTGCCAAAGAAGGACGGATCTTGGCGTATGTGCGTTGATTGTCGTGCCATCAACAAGATAACAGTTAAGTACCGCCATCCCATTCCTAGACTTGATGACATGTTAGATGAGCTTCATGGTTCCACATATTTTTCAAAGATTGATTTAAAAAGTGGTTACCATCAAATTAGAATGAAGGAGGGAGATGAGTGGAAAACAGCTTTCAAAACTAAGTATGGTTTATATGAATGGTTAGTCAAGCCCTTTGGACTTAGCAATGCACCTAGCACATTCATGAGGTTAATGAATCATGTTTTAAGAGCCTACTTAGGAAAGTTTGTGGTAGTGTATTTTGATGATATCCTTGTCTATAGTCGAACCTTAGATGAACACACTAACCATTTGAAAAGTGTGTTTGAAATTTTGAGAAAAGAAAAACTCTATGCTAATGTTAAGAAATGCACCTTTTGCTTGGATAGAGTTATCTTTCTTGGTTTTGTTGTTTCAGCTCAAGGGATCGAGGTTGATAAAGAGAAGACTAAGGCCATTCGGGAGTGGCCAACATACAAAAGCATCACCGAAGTGAGGAGCTTTCTCGGACTTGCAAGTTTCTATAGGAGATTCGTGCGAGATTTCAGCACATTGGCCGCACCCTTGACCGAGGTGATCAAGAAGGAGGTAGGGTTTAAATGGGGTAATGATCAAGAGAATGCCTTCAATTCAATCAAGGAGAAATTGTGTTCTGCCCCATTACTTAATTTGCCTGACTTTGCTAAAACATTTGAGATTGAGTGTGACGCATCCGGAGTAGGTATAGGTGCCGTCTTAATGCAAGAGAAGAAGCCCATTGCTTACTTCAGTGAAAAGTTGAATGGGGCAGCCCTGAATTATTCAACATATGACAAGGAGTTGTATGCTTTGGTTCGTGCGTTGAAGACATGGCAACATTACCTATGGCCTAAGCAATTTGTGATCCACACGGATCATGAGTCGTTGAAGCACTTAAGGGGGCAAGACAAGCTCAACCGGAGGCATGCACGATGGGTCGAATTCATTGAAATGTTTCCATATGTCGTGCAATACAAACAAGGCAAGGACAACAAGGTGGCGGATGCCTTGTCCCGGAGGTATGTTCTCGTCTCAACTCTTAATGCTAAATTACTTGGATTTGAACATATAAAGGAAATGTATTCAAAAGATGATGATTTTGGTGCCATATTTGATGCATGCGAATTAGGGGCATTGGATAAGTTCTATAAGCATGATGGTTACTTGTTTAGGGAGAACAAACTATGCATCCCAAAATGTTCTTTGCGTGAGTTGTTAGTGCTTGAGTCTCACGGGGGCGGGTTAATGGGGCATTTCGGAGTAACTAAAACCCTAGACATACTTAGAGAACATTTCTTTTGGCCTCACATGAAGAAGCATGTAGAGAAAATTTGCGCTAATTGTATCACTTGCAAGAAGGCTAAATCTAGGGTCAATGCCAATGGATTATACACTCCCTTACCCGTGCCTAATGAACCTTGGACAGATGTGTCAATGGATTTTGTGGTAGGGTTACCTAGAACCAAAAAAGGAAGGGACTCCATTTTTGTGGTGGTAGATAGGTTCTCAAAGATGGCCCATTTTATCCCTTGTCACAAAACCGATGATGCCACCCATATTGCCGACCTATTCTTTAGGGAAGTAGTACGTTTGCATGGCTTGCCCAAAACCATAGTGAGTGATAGGGATGCGAAATTCTTGAGCCATTTTTGGAGAGTCTTGTGGGGTAAATTGGGAACAAAACTACTATTTTCGACCTCATGCCACCCCCAAACCGACGGCCAAACCGAAGTGGTCAATAGGTCCCTATCTCAACTTTTGAGGGTTGTTATTAATAAGAATCTGAAATCATGGGAGGAGTGTTTGCCCTTTGTGGAATTCACCTATAATCGCACCATTCACTCATCCACCAATTTTTCTCCCTTTGAGGTTGCTTATGGATTTAACCCACTAACCCCTTTGGATTTAATCCCTTTACCTTTGAGTGATCTTACAAGCTTAGATGGGGAAAAGAAGGCCAAACAGGTTCGGAAAATCCATGAAGAGGCTCGGCAACAAATCACTAAGAAGAACGAGCAAGCTGCCGCCCGAGCCAACAAAGGAAGAAGGAAGGTTGTGTTCCAACCGGGAGATTGGGTTTGGGTTCATTTGAGGAAAGACCGATTTCCTTCCAAACGGGCCAGCAAGTTGATGCCAAGAGGAGATGGCCCATTCCAAGTGTTAAAAAGGATCAATGACAATGCATACAAAATTGATTTACCCGGTGAGTACCAAGTTAGTGCTACCTTCAACGTGTCTGATTTATCCCCTTGTGATGTAGGTCCAGATTCGAGGACGAATCCTTTTGAAGGGGGAGGAGATGATACGAGCATGAGCACGGATCATGAGGAAGACGATGCACAAGACAATGGAGCCAAGGAGGGAGCCGAGGACTTACACATTCCGGAGGGCCCAATTACAAGATCCAAGGCCCGAGCCTTACAAGACGTGGTGCGGAGCTGCATGGCCACCTCTTATGCTGAGCAAGGCGCCACCAAGATCCTCCATGTGACCACCTTTGCTTGGAAGCCCGGAATGGAAGAACCCGCGAGCAATGAGGCCCGGCCTTGAGCAGCCCGGACCAAGAAGAGCCCTCCATGCATGGGCAGCCCAATTAATCCAAAAAGCAACTCTAGAACATTAACCAACATGCCTTCAAGACCCTACAACCGCCAGCCATTTTTCCCCCTTGCAAGATTTGTTTAATCTCCACTCAACAAACATTCCAACAAAGCATTAAATGCTTTGCCAGCCACCATTATTCCAACTCTTCACTTGCTTGTTTGAAAACTTCACCAACACCCAAACAAACCACTCCCTTTTGCCGCCCACATCCAACTATTGGGCAGGAAAACTCCAACTCATCATTACAAGGAAGGCCAGCCACCCCTAGCTAGTTTGTTTGTTTCTTGTTTTTCCTTTAAAATTGTAAGCTTGTTCATGGATGAAAACAACTCAGATTTGAAATTTAACTTGTGAGAATTTCTTCTCCTTTAGTTCATCATGAACTCGGTCTTATCGGGAGCAATTCCGTGGCGACCTTCTCCGACTTATCAACGGCTCAATCACAACCGTTGTGGCGTCATCCCAATACCAAGGTGCTTGCTTTGATTCTTCTTGTGTCGAGGTCTTTACCAAGGTGCTCTAAGATCTAAAGTTTGTGTCACGGTTCCATCTTATTTATCAATCCCGAACCTGTTCTTGGACGATCCGTTAACATACGAAGCTCATTCGTATCACATAGCCTTCTTAGCATAAGTCAATTATGTGATAAGGAAATTGTGTAGTCTTTGATACTAACGGATGCACTGTTCAAGACAAAGACACCAACGAAATAATCTTTATTGGAAAAAGGGCTAATAATACTTATATTGTCAACATAAACGACATCTCCAAAGAAAATGTTAAATGCCTGGCTAGTTTTGAGAATGAGAGTTGGCTATGGCATAGGAGACTAGGGCATGCTAATATGAAACTCCTAAAACTAATCTCCCAAAAAGACTTAGTTAAAGGCATTCCCAAATTAAATTTTTCAAAAGATAAGATATGTGAGGCATGTCAGCTAGGAAAACAAATCAAAAGATTCTTTAAACCCATAAATGTTGTGTCCACCACAAAACCCCTCGAACTAGTCCACATGGACTTAGTTGGACCTATGAGGACCACAAGCATTGGGGGCAAAAAATACTTTCTTACTTTGGTTGATGACTTCTCAAGATATACATAGGTGAGCTTCATTAATCACAAAAATGAAGCGTTTAATATGTTTACCAAGATTGTGACTAGGGCTCAACTAGAACAGGGATATGTTATTCAAAAGATACGGAGTGATCACGGAAAGGAAATCGACTACTCGGAATTTGAGAAAATTTTGTAATAAGCATGGAATCCATCACCAATTTTCAGCTCCTAGAACACCGCAACAAAACGGAGTTGCTGAAAGGAAAAACAGGTCTCTACAAGAAATGGCTAGAACTATGCTCAAGGAAAACAAACTTCCGAACTACTTTTGGGCTGAAGCAGTCAACACGGCGTGCTACATTGGTAATCGTATCTTTCTTCGAGCTATTATTCATAAAACTGCCTATGAGTTGTGGTATTGCAAAAAACCTGATGTATCCTATTTTAAGGCCTTTGGATGTAAATGCTATATCTTAAATACCAATAATGATATAGGCAAACTGAACTCCCGCTCAAACATAGGCATATTCTTGGGATATTCCACCTCAAGTCGTGCATATAGAGTGTTCAATAAACAAACTCTAGTAGTAGAAGAATCTGCAAACGTAACTTTCGATGAGATGGGAGACATCACTCCCATTACGCATAACTTGCATGATAATGATGACGATGATATGTTTCCACTAATCTCACATGATGTAGTAGTAGAAGAAGAAGAAAAACAGCCAAGAATTTTGATACACCATCCTAGTAACCAGATCATAGGAAATCCCAAATCAGGAGTCATTACTCGCTCGCAAGCAAATGTGTGCTCACATCTTGCTTTTGTGTCACAAGTTGAGCCCAAAATTTTTGAACAAGCCGAGCAAGATGAATCATGGATGCTTGCCATGCAAGAAGAATTAAATCAATTTTAGCGCAACAAGATTTGGGACTTGGTTCCTCGACCTACTAACCATTCCATCATTGGAACAAAATGGGTTTTCAAAAATAAACTTGATGATAAGGGAACCATCACCAGAAACAAAGCTAGATTAGTAGCCCAAGGTTATAATCAAGAAGAAGGAATAGACTATGAAGAAACTTTTGCCCCTGTGGCTCGCTTAGAATCTATCAGAATGCTCCTTGCACCTGCTACAAAAACTTTCTTCATTACCAAATGGATGTTAAAAGTGCCTTTTTAAATGGATATGTGAATGAAGGAGTTTATGTTAAACAACCTCCTGGTTTCATTAATACTGATTACCCTGATTACGTGTTTAAACTATCTAAAGCCCTGTATGGCCTCAAACAAGCTCCTAGAGCTTGGTATGAGCGGTTGAGCGGGTACCTCTCAAAAAATGATTTTTTATGTGGTCATGTTGATACTACTCTATTTATCAAAAAAAAAAAGGAACATGATATTCTACTCGTTCAAGTTTATGTGGATGATATTATTTTTGGATCTACTAACGATACACTGTGTAAGGATTTTGCTAAGATGATGCAGGATGAATTTGAGATAAGTATGATTGGGGAACGTAAGTTCTTTCTAGGACTCCAAATCAAGCAAACCCCAACCGGAACCTTGATTAACCAAAGTAAATATACTAAAGAACTCCTCAAGCGATATGGCATGACAGATTGCACAGATAAGAAGATGCCCATGGGGCAAGTAGTTAAGTTGGACAAAGACGAATCTGGTAAGAGTATTGATCAAAAAGGGTACCGATGTATGATACGAGGGCTATTATATTTAACTGCTAGTCGTCTTGATATTCTTCTAAGTGTAGGTATTTGTGCTTGATTTCAAGCTAATCCTAAAGAATCTCATTTAAAAGTCGTGAAGAATATTCTAAAATACCTCAAAGGAACTCCCAATCTAGGCTTATGGTTTCCCATTGATACAGTCTTTCATCTTGTCGCATATACTGATGCTGATTTTGCAGGGAGCAAGACGGACCGTAAAAGCACAAGTGGGAATTGCTTTCTTATAGGTCACTGTCTAGTCTCGTGGATGAGCAAAAAACAGAATTCTATTTCACTTTCCACTGCCGAGGCTGAATACCTCGCTGACGCTAGTTCATGTGCACAAATTATTTGGATGAAGCAAGTGCGACGTGACTATGGGGAAGACATGGGCACTGTCCCTATTCTGTGTGATAACACCAGTGCCATCAACATCTCCAAAAATTCGGTACTACACTCTCGCACTAAACACATTGATATTCGGCATCACTTTCTCCGAGAACAGGTATCTCTAAACGTGGTCAAATTAGATTATGTGCGTACTAATGATCAACTTGCAGATATCTTTACCAAATCTCTCGGTGAAGACCAATTTGGTAAGCTCCGAAGGGAATTAGGTATCTGTGAAATTCCGTATTAAGATTCCGCTCCTCTTCTGTTTTTCTTTCTTTCTTTTTTTTCGATACTAAATAAAATAAAATAAAAACAAAAACAAAAAATAAAAAAATAAAAAAATCAAGTTACAAATAAAAATCACAAATGCAAGAGTTGTGTTTTCTCTCAAAACTTTTTTCCTTGAAACCCCTATCTGCGCACGTCTGGCACCCATCCGGTCGCAGACCTGGCTACCAATCCGGATTTCCGGATTCCCTACCGGATTCGTGACCGACATGTCTACCGGCTAGCCCAGTCGTCGCACATTAAAACCAGGTCTCACGAGATGCTTCCCATTCCGGCTCTCTCTCCCTTATTCCGGCCTCTCTCTCCCTCGTCCCCTCTCCCCTCATCTCTTTGAACTCTCTCAGCCTCAACGCCCTCGCCTCTCCTCCGCCGTCTGGCATCACCCCATCCTCACAAAACCCTAACCTCTCCACCCACCACCATGCCCAAACGCAGCCGCCCCTCCAGCTCAGCCTCCGGCCCCAACCCATTTGACCCTGCCCTCTTCTCCACCGCCGGTAAAGCTTGATGTGGACATCAAGGCTACAACCAGCAATCCTACCAATGATCCAATGCACATTCCGATTGGGCCAGTAACGAGGGCGAGAGCAAGAAGGTTCAAGGAGGCACTGAACAATTTTACTCAAAGAATTCTACAACAAGGTGAAGGGTTCACTATGGCCGAAGGTGAACAAAGGCTGGTCACGTGCATCAAAGTGGAGCAAGAATTAGTCCAGTAGACTGGGTAGCGCTCCCCCAAAAAGGGTGTAGCGCTACCGAAGTGTTATGTTGCGTTTTTAGAGTTTTTTTCTACGTATTAGGGTTTTCCTAGTGTGTTTAGGATTTCTTTTGGGCTTCTCATTATATAAGGATTATGAGGCCGAATTTGTAAAGAACTATCAATGATGGAATAAACTTTGGAGTGTTCTTCTTGAGTTCTTGAAGAGACTTTTCGAACTTATCAAGGGATTCCTTGTGGCGTTCATCCGACTTATCAAACTGATTTCACATCCCCGTTTGTGGCGTCTTCGTCATACCAAGGTTCTTGCTTCGCTAAGCAACGGGTCGTGGTTCCATACAAATTTGGTAATTCCTTTCGTTTATGAAATCATATTTGATATCGGGTTATTGTCACGGGTTGACTTGGTTCGTATCAGTTGGTATCAGAGCGAAGGTTGTCAGGTTTGCCTATCCTAGTTTTTAATTATTTCGTGTCAATCCGTGTCTTGTTCAATAGATTTCAGAATCTTAAATTCGTGCTTCTAGTCGTGTGTTCTATATATTCCTTCTATTCCTGCTTATTCCTACATCTTGGTTTCTTATTGTCGTAATTGTTTGACCAAAAAAAAAAAGAACGAAAGTAAGAGAAATTCATGAATTTGATACGATCAACTTCAAACGACCATATCTTTTGATCCGGGAAGAGTTACGGAAGCCATAAGCACTCAAATCAAAGCTTATTACGAGATCTACACTTTCCTTTGTGTTCCAGCCCAAAATCTTTTTAGTTTTCATCAGTTTCAGAGTCGTATAAGTTTCTTGGCGTCATTTATTTTCAGTTTCTTGAGATTCTTGTTTTCTTATTTCTTGAACCTATTGCTGGTTGGAATAATGTGTCTTGATTTAGTTCTGGAAACCACTCAAAAAAAATTAGAACCAGCAAGAACGAAAGAAATTGTTTTTTCGGAATTTTTTTTCTATTTGTTTTCTAACATTGTTTTGCAGGCGTTAAGTCATGTCTAACGTTGAGGGAACGGATACAACGGAGGAAGTGCCTATTGTGTCTAATCTGCAGATGCAAGCACTCATGGGGGAGTTTAGGCGGATAATGAGGGGGGAACTGGAACAAATTAATGAGAGGTTAGACCGGTTGGAAGATAGAACGCATAGGGGACAAAATGAACGACATGATCTACAAATTGGTCCTAACGTTCCTAGAAGAAACCGGGTGCATAGGAGAGGAGCGGAAGAAGAGGAGTATGACGGTGATAGGTTTGAGGATGATTTTGATAGACTAACCGTGGACGGTCACAGGGAGTACGGCCGGGATAGAGGAATGAGGAATCGGGGGGATAACAACTTGGGAGGTATCAAGATGAAGATTCCAGCATTTCAAGGGAAAAGTGATCCCGAAGCATACCTTGAATGGGAAAAGAAGATTGAGTGGGTGTTCGATTGTCACAACTACTCCGAGACTCAGAAGGTAAAGCTTGCTGCCATTGAGTTTACGGATTATGCTATTGTGTGGTGGGATCTAATTTGTGTTACTAGGCGACGGAATGGGGAACGTCCCATTGCAACTTGGGATGAAATGAAAGGATTGATGAAGCGGCGGTTTGTACCAAGTCACTACTACCGGGAGCTACTCCTCAAGCTTCAAGGTCTTCGGCAAGGCAATCGAAGTGTTGATGAGTATTTCAAGGAGATGGAGATGGCAATGATAAGGGCTAATGTTGAGGAGGATCGGGAAGCAACCATGGCTCGATTCTTGAATGGGCTAAACCGGGAGATTGCCAACCCAATTGAGCTCCATCATTATGTGGAGTTGGAGGATTTGGTACACATGGCGATCAAGGTTGAGCGGCAACTCAAGAGAGGGGGTACAAGGCCACGCCTAGCTCCATACAACGCAAGTTCTAGTTCAACGCCTTGGACACCGGGTTTGCCAAGGAAAGAAGACAATTCATCCACTTCCAAGGCCAAATTTGAGCACAAAACGGCCACTACGAACACAACTCCTCAAGGTACTTCGTCCACGACTACGACTCGTTCTAGTGATATCAAATGTTTTAGATGTCAAGGAAGAGGGCACATCGCTAGTCAATGCCCAAACAAGCGAGTTATGGTAATCCGGGATAATGGCGAGATTGAGTCAGAAAACGAAGAGGATGTGGGTGACATGCCTCTAGTTGAGGACACTTATGAGGGAGAAGAAGAGTTTGGTGCAGAGCATGGAGTGATGCTTGGATTGGTTACACGTCGAGCCTTAAGCTTGCAAAGCATGTGAAGAAGAAGCAGTGCAGCGGGAGAACATCTTTCACACTCGTTGCCATGTGAAAGACAAGGTTTGCAGCGTTATCATCGATGGAGGTAGTTGCACCAATGTTGCTAGCACCTCCATGGTTGAACAGCTTGGACTCACAACGCTTAAGCATCCTAGCCCATACAAGCCGCAATGCAACGAATGATAGTGGGGAGGTAAAGGTGACCAAACAGGTTAAGGTACCGTTCCGCATTGGGAAGTATGAGGATCAAGTGCTATGTGATGTAGTGCCAATGCAAGCGGGCCATCTATTGCTTTGGTAGGCCATGGCAATTCAATCGACGTGTGCAACATGATGGATTCACCAACAAGTATTCTTTTGTGCTCAATCAACGAACAATCATCCTTGCCCCATTGACACCAAAGCAAGTTCATGAAGACCAAGTAAGGGTACAAAAATTGAGTGATAAAAGAAAGTTGAGTGAAGAAAAGTCGAGAGTTGTGGTAAAAAAAGAGAGTTCGCCCAGAGAGGAAAAAAAAGAAGAGAGCAATGAGAGAAGACAAGAGAGGAAGTCAAGTTTCTATGCAAAAACAAGTGAGGTTAAGCGAGCGTTAATTTCAAAACAGCCAATGATTGTACTTATGTACAAGGAGGCTCTTTTAAACACTAACCAACTTGACCCTTCTTTGCCTAGTGTTGTTGTTTCTCTTTTACAGGATTTCAAGGATATATTGCCCGAGGAGGTACCACATGGGTTACCACCTATTCGAGGGATTGAGCACCAAATTGATTTTGTTCCTGGTGCATCGATTCCAAACCGACCCGCATATCGGAGCAATCCGGAGGAAACCAAGGAGCTTCAACGTCAAGTTGAGGAATTAATGGAGAAAGGACATGTGAGAGAAAGCATGAGTCCTTGTGCGGTTCCGGTGATTCTTGTGCCCAAGAAGGATGGGACGTGGAGGATGTGTGTTGATTGTCGCGCGATCAACAACATAACGGTAAAGTATCGACACCCCATCCCTCGTTTAGATGATATGTTAGATGAATTGCATGGATCTTGTGTGTTTTCAAAGATTGATCTTAAGAGTGGATATCATCAAATTAGAATGAAAGAAGGAGATGAATGGAAAACAGCTTTTAAAACAAAATATGGATTGTATGAATGGTTGGTTATGCCATTTGGTTTAACTAATGCCCCTAGTACCTTCATGCGCTTAATGAATCATGTTTTGCGTGCTTTCATTGGTAAATTCGTTGTTGTGTATTTTGATGATATTCTGATTTACAGCAAGAATTTGCATGATCATGTCTCGCATTTGCATTCGGTTTTGGATGTGCTTAGGAAGGAGAAGTTGTATGCTAACCTCAAAAAGTGTACTTTCTGCACTGATAAGCTTGTGTTCTTAGGCTTTGTTGTAAGTGCTAAAGGTATTGAGGTTGATGAGGAGAAGGTCAAAGCCATCCAAGAGTGGCCTACTCCTTCCAGTGTAAGTAATGTTAGAAGCTTTCATGGGCTTGCTAGTTTTTACAGGAGGTTTGTGAAGGATTTTAGCACCATTGATGCACCACTCGCCGAGGTTATCAAGAAGAACGTCGCGTTCAATTGGGGTGAAGAACAGGAGAAAGCTTTTCAGCTCCTTAAGCATAAGCTTACTCATGCTCCTTTACTTGCTTTACCTGATTTTTCTAAAACGTTTGAGATTGAATGTGATGCTTCTGGTGTTGGTATAGGCACTGTACTTATGCAGGACGGAAGACCACTTGCGTATTTTAGCGAGAAGTTGAGTGGGGCTGCACTCAACTATCCCACGTATGACAAGGAATTGTGCGCTTTGGTTCGGGCATTAGAGGCATGGCAGCATTACTTGTGGCCGAAGGAGTTCGTGATTCGAACAGATCATGAATCCTTGAAGCATTTGAAAGGCCAACACAAGCTAAACAAGAGGCATGCACGGTGGGTTGAGTTCATTGAGACATTTCCCTATGTCATTCGATACAAGCAAGGTAAGGAAAACGTGGTTGCAGATGCACTTTCACGCAGGTATACCTTAATCTCTACTCTTGATGCTAAATTTCTGGGTTTTGAGCATATTAAGGAACTTTATCATGATGACCACGATTTTTGTGAGGTGTATGGTGCTTGTGAAAAATTTGCTGAGGGAAAGTTTTATAGGCATGATGGTTTCTTGTTTAGGGAGAATAAATTGTGTGTTTCGAATGGTTCGATTAGAGATTTACTTGTGCGAGAGTCCCATGGTGGAGGGTTAATGGGACATTTTGGGGTCGCCAAGACCTTAGCCATTTTGCAAGAGCATTTCTATTGGCCACACATGAAAAGGGACGTTGAGCGAATTTGTGGTAGGTGTATCACTTGTAGGCAGACTAAGTCGCGGGTTCAACCAAATGGTCTTTATACGCCCCTACCTATTCCTAGTTCACCTTGGATTGATATTTCTATGGACTTTGTTTTGGGTTTACCTAGGAGTAAGCGTGGGAGGGATTCAATTTTTGTGGTGGTTGACAGGTTTTTTAAGATGGCACATTTTATCCCTTGTCATAAGACTGATGATGCTTCTTATATTGCAGACTTGTTCTTTCGGGAGATTGTTAGACTGCATGGTTTGCCTAGGACAATAGTGTCGGACCGGGATGCTAAGTTCTTAAGTCACTTTTGGAAGACCTTATGGGGAAAGCTAGGAACGAAACTTTTGTTTTCTACTACTTGTCACCCTCAAACTGATGGTCAAACGGAAGTAGTCAATAGGACTTTATCTACATTGTTGAGGGCTATCATTAGTAAGAACATCAAGACTTGGGAGGATTGTTTGCCTCATGTTGAGTTTGCTTATAACCGTACCATTCATTCTGCTACAAAGTTTTCACCATTTGAAATTGTTTATGGTTTTAATCCTTTAACTCCTTTGGATTTATCGCCTTTACCAATGTCTGAGCATGTGAATTTAGATGGCAAGAAGAAGGCTGAATTTGTAAAGCAGCTGCATGAAAAGGCAAGGTTCAACATTGAGAGACGAACTGAGCAATACATCAAGCAAGCTAACAAGAGTCGTCACAAGCTGATTTTTGAGCCCGGAGATTGGGTATGGTTGCACATGCGCAAGGAGCGGTTTCCAACACAGAGGCGTTCTAAGTTGCTGCCTCGTGGAGACGGACCTTTCCAAGCGTTGGAACGGATCAACGACAACGCCTACAAGCTTGACTTGCCTGGTGAGTACAATGTTAGTGCTACTTTCAATGTTACTGATTTGAGTCCTTTTGATGTAGGTGACGATTTGAGGACAAATCCTTTTCAAGAGGGGGGGAATGATGTGGACATCAAGGCTACAACCAGTAATCCTACCAATGATCCAATGCACATTCCAATTGGCCCAGTAACGAGGGCGAGAGCAAGAAGGTTCAAGGAGGCGCTGAACAATTTTACTCGAAGAATTCTACAACAAGGTGAAGGGTTCACTATGGCCGAAGGTGAACAAAGGCTGGTCACGTGCATCAAAGTGGAGCAAGAATCAGTACAGTAGAATGGTAGCGCTCCCCCAAAAAGGGTGTAGCGCTACCGAAGTGTTATGTTGCGTTTTTAGGGTTTTTTCTACGTATTAGGGTTTTCCTAGTGTGTTTAGGATTTCTTTTGGGCTTCTCATTATATAAGGATTATGAGGCCGAATTTGAAAAGACAATTTGATACGAACGAGCTTCGTATGTTGACGGATCGTCCAAGAACAGGTTCGGGATTGATAAATAAGATGGAACCGTGACACAAACTTTAGATCTTAGAGCACCTTGGTAAAGACCTCGACACAAGAAGAATCAAAGCAAGCACCTTGGTATTGGGATGACGTCACAACGGTTGTGATTGAGCCGTTGATAAGTCGGGAAGGTCGCCACGGAATTGCTCCCGATAAGACCGAGTTCGTGATGAACTAAAGGAGAAGAAATTCTCACAAGTTAAATTTCAAAATCTGAGTTGTTTTCATCCATGAACAAGCTTACAATTTTAAAGGAAAAACAAGAAACAAACAAACTAGCTAGGGGTGGCTGGCCTTCCTTGTAATGATGAGTTGGAGTTTTCCTGCCCAATAGTTGGATGTGGGCGGCAAAAGGGAGTGGTTTGTTTGGGTGGTGGTGAAGTTTTCAAACAAGCAAGTGAAGAGTTGGAATAATGGTGGCTGGCAAAGCATTTAATGCTTTGTTGGAATGTTTGTTGAGTGGAGATTAAACAAATCTTGCAAGGGGGAAAAATGGCTGGCGGTTGTAGGGTCTTGAAGGCATGTTGGTTAATGTTCTAGAGTTGCTTTTTGGATTAATTGGGCTACCCATGCATGGAGGGCTCTTCTTGGTCCGGGCTGCTCAAGGCCGAGCCTCATTGCTCGCGGGTTCTTCCATTCCGGGCTTCCAAGCAAAGGTGGTCACATGGAGGATCTTGGTGGCGCCTTGCTCAGCATAAGAGGTGGCCATGCAGCTCCGCACCACGTCTTGTAAGGCTCGGGCCTTGGATCTTGTAATTGGGCCCTCCGGAATGTGTAAGTCCTCGGCTCCCTCCTTGGCTCCATTGTCTTGTGCATCATCTTCCTCATGATCCGTGCTCATGCTCGTATCACAATTAATGGTTGAATAAACTTTCTAGTGTCCTTCTTGAGTTCTTGAAGAGACTTTCGAACTTATCAAGGGATTCCTTGTGGCGTTCATCCGACTTATCAAACGGATCTCACATCCCCGTTTGTGGCGTCTTCATCATATCAAGGTTCTTGCTTCGCTAAGCAACGGGTCGCGGTTCCATACAAATTTGGTAATTCCTTTCGTTTATGAAATCATATTTCATATCGGGTTATTGTCACGGGTTGACTTGGTTCGTATCACTTCCGGCCTTTCCCTCCTTTTTGCCGATGTCCCAGGGGGAGAAACCGATACATAATGATGAAGCATCCTACCGAGACCATCATTTTGTTATTTACTATCTGTTTCTTAGTTTTTTCTTGCTTGCTTCATCATATGTACACATGTTTGTATTATCATTTATGAAATCTCTTCATGCTTTTCAACAATGTAATGTCGTAGACTATTTCGAGGAATATAAAATGTGCCATCATCAAAAAGGGGGAGATTGAAAGCTAACTAAGTTTTTGATAATGTTTAAATTGCCTCAAAATCACACATGTTGAGTTAAGGTAGTAATTCATAAACAAACAAGAGCTCATGTTATATTGCTTAGCCAGGTTATACATTTGATAAGCGTCTGAACAGAGGCAAGATGTTTCTAGTTTCAACACTCAACCGGCTGCCACTCCGATTTTGATGCCGGCTGCCAATCCAGAATTCCGGACTGTCTTCCGGATCCCCTACCGAATGCAAATCCGGATGTATCTCTAGACCGTTGTTCATCCAAGTTTGGACACTGTCCGCACGTTTCCTTTGTGGTTTGTTGCAGGAGCGTCAATACATATGTTAATATTGTTTTAGCATATTTAATTGATTCTCCACATGTGCTAATTGAAATTTGTCACTCAAAGATTGATTACCATGATGAACAGGACCAGTTTTGGAAGGTGAATCAGGTTTGAAATAACGTCAACGGTCTGAGACAATCTCCTATAAACTTCTACAAGGCGCATAAGATCAAAGTGATTATTCTCCTCAGATTAGTGGGAATAATACAGAAAGAGAAGTTGTCTAACAGAGCAAAGGGTCGGCTGTTCTTGGCAAGTCACGTACTGGACGTCTATTGAGTTTGTCCTGTCTGATCTCAACCCAACACATGTAACTCTCTTGAGAGAATATCACACACCACTAAATCAACCCTGTGAGCAAGTGAACCCTTCCACTGTGATTGCGGTTAGGGATTCCTTCTTCTATCAATCTCTGGGATTGATTCTCTGTGAGTAAAGTTTTTACCTTTATTGTATTGCCTGAACTGGACCTTGTGTATCAGGTCTGTGAGAGAGAAGTCAGTAGCCTAGAATGAGAGATATCTAGGATGATAGAGTGTGCTTGGTCTGCGTGTATCAAGTGAGTGTGTACTGCTCTGCGTGTAGCAGTGAGTTTATCCGTGTTAGAGGAATTGGTCCTCGTAAAACCAATCTTGTATTAGTTACTGGATCATAGTGGAAACGGTGATTGTTCAGGGGAACGATCACTAAGAGTGGACTAAGCATATCGCCCAACCACTATAAAAATCTCTGTGTCATTTGTTTGCTTCTCTCTACACTATTTACTGCTGGTTACCAGTTACTTCTTAGTATCACGCTAATAGGTCACAAAACAACCGAAAAAGGGAGGTCACCCTATTCACCCCCCCCCCCCCCCCCCTTTAGGTGACCTATCAATTGGTATCAGAGCGGATTCTTTCAAAACGGCGTAACAACCGGAAAGAAAATCCTATGACAACTGTAAATTCATCCCACATGGAGAGTGGCTCCACAAATCGGCCACCTTACTTCAACGACTCTCAATTCTCTTATTGGAAGAACAAAATGAGGATCTTCATCAAATCTCTGGACTTTGAAATGTGGAGCATTGTGGAGGAAGGTTATGTGTGTAAGCTATGTCGTGTCTTTTGAAATAAAATATAGTATAGGAGAAGGAGGTAGAATTTTGATGCCAGGACGATGTGCAGGAAGCATAATTATTGGAAACATGGTAGACGAGAGCTAATAATTGGGAAGCTAGTATCGGGTGCATAGTTCAGCTTAGGGGTCGGGACCATATCAGAGGAGAACATCATGACATTGATTTATGGTTTGACTTATGGGCAATGCTTGTGTCGACCTGAAACTTGAAACTTGAAATGGATTTTGCCACGTGTGGATTTTGTCAGACTCTTATGTCAGAAACATAAAAACTGGATATAGAGGTTGACTTTTTGGTGCTGTTTGATAAAACTGAAAACTGAAAATTAAGCACTAAAAATTGAATACTGAATTTTTAAGTATAAAAGCTGTTTTTTATGTACTAAATTTAAGCACTGAATTAATTAAGTTGTTTGGTCTGCACAAAGAGTTGAAATTTAAAGTTTATTTATTTTTTAACTTATTCCACAATAGGTATTGCGACACACCAAGCCTCACCTGATATTGTAGGCATGGTGGTGGTGGTGGTTGGAGGGTGGAGCAATGGTTGGTATAGTGGTGGCGGATGGCAACGGGGGTTAGTGGCAGTGGAGGTTAGCAGCGATGTTGGTTAGCTACGGTGGTCAGCAGTGTGATGGTGACGGGTGGTGGTGGTGGCTAGCAATGTGGTGGATAATGGCGATGGTCGACAGTGTGGTTGTGGCAGGTGACAGTGGTGGTGGTGGTTAGTATGGTAGGGGTAGTGGTTAGTGCTAGTGGTCAGCAGTGTGCTGGTGGCCGATGGCGGTGGTGGTTAGTGACGGTGGTCAACAGTGCGATAATTAGTGGCTGTGGTCAACAATGTGGTGGTTAGTGGAGGTGATTGGCAGTATGGTGGTGGCGGGTGGCGGTGGTGGTTAATGGCGGGTGGTGGTGGTGGTAGTAGTTAGTGGCAATGGTGGTTATTGCCAATGGTCAACAATGTGGTGGTGGCGGGTGGAGATGGTAGTTGGTGACGATGGTGGTCAGCAGTGTAGTGGTTAGTGGCGGTGGCAATGGTCGACAATGTGGTCTAGGCGGGGTGGCGGTGGCGGGGTGATGGTGGCGGTGGTGATTAGTGTGGTGGTGGTGGCGGTTAGTGCCAGTGGTTGATAGTGTGGTGGTTGTAAGTGGTGGTGGCAGTTGGTGATGGTAGTGGTCAATAGCGTGATGGTCAGTAGCGGTGGTCAGTGGCGGTGGCTGGTGGTGTTGGTGGTTAGTGGCCGGTTGTGTTAGTGCGGTGGCGGGTGGTGGTGGCAGTGGCGGTTAGTGCCAATGGTTAGCAGTGTGGTGGTGGCGGGTGGTAGTAGTGGTGGCGGTGGCGGTTAGTGGCAGGTGCTGCTAGTAGTTAGTGGCAGTGGTCAGCGACGTGGTAAACAATTTTTTTTTAAAGCTCTTTTGAGTGTGTTTATTTTTTTGATTAAGTAGGGGGTAGCTACTTAATTATCTACTCTTTATTTTTATTGAAGATTTAATATATTAAGTTCCTCAAAATTTCGTTATCAAACCGACTCAATACCTTTTTATTTAACCTATTCAGTTTTAAGTGCTGAAAATAGGTTATCAAACAGATTTATTTTTTCACACTTACACGTTTATTGTTTTCACTTATTATTATTTGATCATAACTTCTTCTTTTTTTGGATAAACCAGCATTAAAATAGAAAAGGGGTTAACCGAATATACAGCCTACAAGGGGCATTCCCTAGGGCAAACAACAAAAAAAGACAATAAGCCGAATTCCTACTCCTTCTAACAAAAGAAGACAGAATTCGAAGGAGGCCTAACATGGCGCATGATAAAAGATGCAAAAAACGAATCCAAAGGGAACGCATGATACATAACCAATACATCAGATAGGGGCATACCCCAAGACTAACATGAGAAACAGAGAACAATTCCAATAATACAGAATCAGCAAAGGACTTGATCTCTCACTCTTCCAGAGAGC
This sequence comes from Arctostaphylos glauca, assembly GCA_019985065.2. Lineage (NCBI taxonomy): Eukaryota > Viridiplantae > Streptophyta > Magnoliopsida > Ericales > Ericaceae > Arctostaphylos > Arctostaphylos glauca. The sequence continues at coordinate 20,061,710 of JAHSPW020000006.1, forward strand.
TTCTACTCCCGCGCTGAACCTGAGCAAACCAACATTTAGAGCCTCTATTTTCCAATATACCACAAGTAATGGGTTCTCCTAGGCATTGTCGATAGAGAAAGAACCCGAGAACGAACATTAAGCACAATAAGAGACACAATACTTTGATAAATTTTGGAAACATTTTGAAACTTCCGCATGTTACGTTCTATCCAAATATGATAAATAGTACTAGTAAAAGCAAGTTTTGTAATGAGGCTCTCTAGGCTCTTGCTCTTGCATTCCCTACTTAAGATAACCACCCAGCTCTGTCAGTTATGCACATGCCATTGTCCCCTAAGATTAGAAGAAATGATGTTCCATATGCTAGAAGTAAAGGGACAATTAAAAAACAGATGATCAATATCCTCATAATGGGAACAAAAGGCACAACAAGAAGATGTTTTCATCCCAAAAATAACCAGACAATTCTCCGTATTAAGCCGATTCTGAATAGCAAGCCAAGTAACAATATTGTATTTAGGAATATGACCCGGAAACCAAATCAGGGAGTTCCAAGGAACTCATGGATGATGAATTCTCCATTCATCCCAAAGCGAGTAAATGGAGAAATTACCCTTTGAGGTCATAGTCCAAATGCAAGAATTCATGTTGGTCGTAGGGAGGACTGGGTAAAGCCTGCGAGGTCTGTTTAAGATCAATAAGGTCAGGAGATAACGCAACAGGTCAATTCCATCTCCCCCGAGACAAGACAGGGCTAACTCGGGCACTAATAGCGAGACCAGCAGCTTACGCCAACTCCAAGAAGGATCCGAAGGAGCTTTAACACTCTAAAAGCTTTGATTCTTAAGAAGATAAGATTTAACCCACTGGCACCACATGGACTGCTCACCCCAAGAGATGAGAAACTAGATTGTTTTGCTATAGAGGCCTTGTTCCACACACTGATAGACTTAATACCAAGACCACCCTCATTTGTGGGAGAGCATATGTGATCCCAAGAAACCTTGGCGCCAGAAGATTTAAGATCAGGACCCGACCAGAAAAAGGCACAAAGGATGGACTCTATCTCCTTAATGATTTTCTTGAGGAGAATGAAGAGAGAAGTCCAATAGGACTGCATAGAAAAAAGCACAAACTTAATGAGTTGAAAACGACCAGCATAGGATAGATATCTAGAAGTCCAAGCTTTAACCCTATCGATAATGCGACCGACCAAAGACTGACAGTCTGAATGCTTCAATTTGGAGGATAGGAGGGGAACACCAAGATAACGAACAAGAAGGATGCCCTCTTTAAAATTAAGCCTTTCTATGATGCTGGATCTAATGATAGACGACACTCTAGAAAAGAAGACATGAATTTTACCCGGACTCGGAGATAATCCAAAAAGACAATTAAACTCTTCAAGGGCATCATGAATATGAGAAACCGAAGAAATATCACCTTTACAAAAAACCATAAGGTCATCCGCAAAACAAAGATTGATGATTTTTGATTTCTCGCATCTCTAGTGAAACTTAAAATCAAAAAGGAAAGATTTCTCCTTAAGGATAGAAGTCAGAACTTCCATAACTATAATAAACAGGTACGAGGAAAGCAGGTCTCCTTGTCTAAGGCCTTTTTTACCAGGGAAGTACCCGGTAGGTTCTCCGTTAATGTTCAAAGAGTAAGTAGTGGTAGTGATGCAAGCTTGTAGCCACTGGATCATAGTAGGATGGAAATTCATGGCACGAAGGATGTCAAAAAGAAAATTTCATCGCACATTGTCGTAGGCCTTCATGATGTCCACTTTCATGGCACAACGAGGAGAGGAAGGGCTTGTGAGATTTTACGGGAAGGGGAATTTTTGGGTTTAGTAACAGTGGAAGTTAAATTTGGGAAGTGGATTTAGGCTCGTCATTATAGACGTGAGACTCAAAAGTGTTATATTGGTCATCCGCATTAACTGCACTTCGAAGCTTCGAAGATTGCTGTAGGAGTTGTTTCCTACGTATACTAATAGAGTCAACTGCAGAAGATCCAAGATTGGGACCACTTTTGCTTAAGCTACTGATTGGAGTAGATTTCTCCATTAAAGAATCCACAAGAGATGATGCTGGAGATGAGTTATTGCGCTGGGACAGATATGGGAGGGTCCTATTACTCTCACTTTGGGTAGCATCATCTATTCCAAGACCAGCAGCCATGGAGATTGTCCCATCAGCCATGAATATAGCCGTTGGGTTCTAGAGAGAAGGAAGAGACTCTCTCTCTACATTTTTGCATGAAACTTGAATCGTATTGTCTAATCATAACTTGATCATGCATATTACGATCTATTGCATTAAATTGGGTTTACGAGTATGAATTATTTATTGATCTTTATTGCTTATGATGCAAATTTCTCCTGCTCCTAAATTTTCACACCAGGTACCGAGACATCACAAAGGATCCCAACTTTCAAAGCAACGATGACAGTATTATTGAGGAAGAACAGATTGCACCCCCGTTTACTTAGTTAAATTTAGCTATGAATTTCTGATTTTAATGTAGTTTCTTTTATTCTAGTGGTTGTAATCAAACTCTATTTTTAATATGCCTATGAATGAAAAGCCAATTTGTTCTGTTAAATTCATTTTAAATTAACGTCTCCATTAAATGGGGGTGTAATAGAGTGTTTAAAGCTCTAGGTTCTATTTACTTGGGACTTAAGGTAGAATGAGTAGATCACATCTTGAGAGTTGTATTACCTAAATAGTTATTATTATGTGTTTACATTATTATACAATATCATATATCATAAGTCTAGCGCATATACTTTTCTTTTATATGTCGTCCGATTCTCTCTTTGATCCAGCGATGCCTTATTGACTTCTCAGAGGATGAGCCAATTGCTGATAACGCACTTGTGCTTGCGCCACAACTAGAGGATGAGGCACCATTACTGCCACATATGGATGATGTACCACCGCTAGAGTGGCGTGAGGATGGTGATGCAGATGATTAGGACGCTGGAGAGGATTGCCCTGACATGAATGATGATGATGACCATGACGAGGATGAGCTAGTAATGGAGAATGCTGATGAGGACCTCGAGGAGCTAGGATTTGACGGGGATGACGAGATGGTTGATGAAGATGTTGATGACGAGGAGCCTTCGAATGAAGAGCCGAAAAGTGATGTCGAGCACCCCTCGATGTTAGAGCCTATAGGAGTACAATTGGATGTAGTTAGTTGGAGCACATTGGGAGGTTTTGAGTACCACACTCCGAGTACTATGGTGTTCATGAAGATTGCCCCGTTGACACCTAGTTATTGGAAAACTAGAGGATAGCCTTCCACCCGAGGACCCGTTGCCATCATTGAGCAGTTCAACGATTAGTGCTACCTGTTCATCTTACCTGTTGGTTTTCAGGTAAGGGTGGCGAACTCAGTTCTAGGACAAATATTGCAGAGACAGCGACCCATCGACCGTTATCGAATTATCAACCCACATGGTGACTTGTACTTTTTAAACCTCACTACCTATACCGACACGCCTTTCCAAGTGGACGATGAATGCCAACTCAAACCATGGGACCTAGACTCATGGTGCTACAAGGTCTACTGAAGATGCTTTGACATCATCTAGGCAACGTGAGAGTGGAGTACCTGCTCCGACGTGACTATCCGAGTTTGTTCCTTCCATGAGCAATTATATGAATGGTAGTTGTAGGGTGAATTTCGCGAACGTTAGATAACATTGTAACACCCTAGTCAAGTAGGCTTTTGTTTGCATGTAGGCTATGTGTCATTTTGTATACATGCATATTTTGATGTACTCTTATATCATGATGTATGATGGAAGAAAAGCTTTTCACCTATTTTGTTCCTAAACTATGGCATATTCTTCTCACTGCAGATGGTTGAAATGAGAAACAACACTAACACGGGTAATCCGACTGAATTCAACATTGCTCACGCTAATCCACCACCTCCTCCGAACACAACACCCGAATTCAACAATTTGAACCAGTTCATGCATGCTTTCTTCACTGCCGCCCGCAATCCCCATCACTTAGGACCTCAACCCCAACCTTGTGCTTAACCTAACAAGAGTGTCCTACTCAACGAATTTCGCAAGCGGCGACCCTCGAACTTTTTTGGCGAGACCAACCCTATTGTTGCCGAGACTTGGTTGAAGCAGACAAGGAAGCTGCTAGAGATCATGAAAGTACATGACATGGCGATCGAGTGACTCTTGCAATTTTTTAGATGCAGGGAGAGGTTGACTTTTGTTAGGATGTGGTTAAGATGACCCAGACATTCAGATGTTGATGTGGAATGCATTCATGACCCTTTTCCTTCTCAAGTACTTTCTTACACCTATTAAGTAGACGCTCGTTTAGGAATTCATGAACCACGCAAGGAGGTAAGACAGTGACGTAGTACGCCGCATATTTCATTGTGTTATCCCGATATGCACCAAATCATTCCGACTGATGCCTCCTGAGAATAGAAGTTTGAGTGGGGATTAAGCGACTGGATCAGAAGGAATGTGATGTCATTGAAGAAGGAGGCCTATGCGGGAGTTGTCAATGGTGCTCTAATGATGGAGCAAGAGTCCGCCGATTCTAAGAGAATTTGGGACTAGAAACGCAGCAAGCAAGTATCAAGTAGACCGATGCAGAACAGCGATTAGAATCATAACCAAAAGCTATACAACAACAACAACCACCCTTAACAACCGTAGTAGCAGCACTAGTGGAGGGGTAATCAGTACCCTAATCAAATTAATAAACAATCAACCAGGATAGACCCGATCATTTGTTATGGATGTGGCAAGAAGGTCATATTTGGAACTGTTGCCCTCAGAACACAACTGGAGCCAACCTATAGCCTTTGGAGAAAGCTCCTGACCTAAAAAACTGGGTAGATAGAAATCCCTCTCTAGATGTGCAAACATTGCGTACAGATGTCCAAGCGATGCGTTAGGATGTCCCATGGTGGTTTGTTGGCATGTGCTTCAATGTCTTGGGAATCAATGCAAGTGTGTTCGAACTCTGATATCTGATTTGTTGTGATTCTTTAGATGCCAAAAAGGGTAAAGTTTTTCGATCTGTCCCTGTAAAGTGTCAACGAATTTGTATCGTTGCAAAGATCACGATTGTAAGATTGTCATGACCTGGTTATGTTGTTTTGATAACCGTTCCCCTGACTCGTTGTTCTAGACTACCAAATAGGTCAAGGTTGCCCGATCAAACCCCGGAACTGTCAATGGAATTGTATTATCAGGAGGATTGATGTTATGAGTTTGTCATGCATGATGTAAATACATTAGCATGCAGATGACGCTCCAGGGCCCTTGTCCATGCAGGGGTAAAAGGCATGCAAACTTTACCGAGCGTGTTGAGGTTGCTTGATTGAATTCTAGAGCATGCCAACAAGCTTATGTATAGTGTTGATATGTCACTGATTGATTATGTTGACTCACAGATTGTTCATCTCGTCATTTGTTAATTGAGGGGCAAAACAGTTTTTGGCACATGAATCCCACCGAGTTCATTTTGATAATGTGATTCGAGATATTTTGAGTGGTGGGACTTGATATCAACAAGCTTTCAAAAGCACCAAGACATCTGGGTAACTTTACTGATCTTATTCAGAGGTCACCCTACCATGAAAAATGAAAAACTTAGCAACACATCATCTTCAAGAGAAGTTAGCCCTTGTCCAAATGGAAGGTGTAGATGGAAATTGGAGCACTTATCGGTCCAAGAGGATTTATACCCGACAGAAAAGAAAAAGAAAGAGAAGAAAAATAAAAGAAAATAAAAGAGAATACTAAACAAAAAATGTGGTGCTTCGTTTCTACTGAGAGATTTAAAGAGTAGTGAGAGATTTGAAGGTAATTTTTGTGTTTGAATTGCATTTTAGGAAAGAAAGTGAAAAATATGAGGAAAATAGGAGGGTGAAGAGTATTATTGTTTTAAGCACACGATTTCACCTCAAAAAAAAAAAAGAAAAATGAAAGAAAAATAAAACCATGATGTGAGTTACATTTGTAATCTCAATTATAACTTAAAAAAAATATTAATAATAAAAAATATTTTGATGATAAAAAAATAAGAAATATTATAATATTTATTCTTCTTCTTCCATTAAACATGAAAACATATTTTAAAATCTCCTTTCCCTCTCCTCCCTCTAAATTAAAACTTAAAACTTCATTTGGACTGATTAGATTATAAATTATTTTTTCATCCTTATGTGAAACTTTTTTGTAATTTTTTATTTTTCGTCAACTTTTTATGGATTATTGGCTTATCTCGACGAGAACTTTCAGAAAAGTTATAAATAATAGACCAAATTTGAAAAAAATTTAGAAAAAGACAAAAATAATCTAAATATAGAGTTTTTTTTGAGCTTATTCGTAATTTTTTGTGATATTTTTTTAACTTTTAGATATAATTTTATACTTTTTAGATCTTTTTTATCAAGACGGACCAATAATTCACAAAATATCGAGAAAAAAACAAAAATAAAAAAAAAAGAATAAAGACCCAAAAAAATAAATAAATAAATAAACTAGGAGGCCAAATAGAGCCGCGACCTTGCCTCAATCCTTTGCTATTTGCGCCGAACTGCTGCCTGAACCCCCTACCGATCCAGGTGGCGGGTCTCCCTCCTTTTGTTGTTAAATTGCATTTTTTTCCCTTACTCCCTCAACGGTCCTTTCTCCTTTTTTTTTTGTCAAACTGCATTCTCTTCCTCTCTCCTCAACAGTAATTTTCATTTTTTATTATTTTGTTTTTATTTTTTTTTCTTTTTTGATTTGTAAAGTAAAGTTCATTTTTTTAATTATTCAAAAATATTCATATTTATCACATGTTTTAATGCGTCCAATTTTAAAGTAAAAAGGGTAACCGACACTGCTCATTTGAATTTCTTTCCATCGTGCTTTCTAAATTTTATTCTCGAAAAAATACTAAAAATTCACTGTTGACTTAAAAAATTATTCCAAAATTAACCGTGAGTTCAAAATATTTTAATAAAAGCTTGTTGAGTTATTATAAGATATTTGCTGATTTATATTTTGTTGTTATTTTTATTTATAAAACAAAGTTAAAAATCGCTTAAATCATAAAAAATAAATATTCACATTCATCAAATGCCCTAATGCGTCCAACTTTGGAAGGAAAAAGTAATTGACAACGCTCATTCGAATGCCTTTCGATCGTGTTTTTTGAATTTTTATTTTTAAAAAAAATACTAAAAATTTACTGTTGACTTAACAAATTATTTTAGAATTCACCGTGAGCTCAAAATATTTTGATAAAGGATTAATTAAATTATTATAAAGTATTTATTAATTTATATTATTGTTATTTTTTGTAAGATATTTAGGGCATATGATGAATTTTGAAATAATTTTTTAAATCAACAGTAAATTTTTAGTATTTTTCAATAATAAAACTCAAAAAAGTACGACAAAAAAAGTATTCGAACGAGCAGTATTGATCACTTTTTAAGTCTCCAAAGTTGGACACATTAGGGCATTTAATAAATGTGAATATTTTTTGATGATTTAAGAAATTTTTAACTTTATTAATTTTGTAAATCAATAAAAAATAAATAACAACAAATTATAAATCAACAAATACTTTACAATAATTTGACAACCCTTTATCAATATATTCTGAGCTCATTGTTAATCTTGAAATAATTTTTTAAGTTAACGGTAAAGTTTTACTATTTTTTCGAGAATAAAATATAAAAAACATGATTGAAAGGGATCCGAATGAGTAGTGCCAGTCATTTTTTCTTTCAAATTTGGACACATTATGCGATAAATGTGAATATTTTTAAATAATTTAAGAGATTTTTAATTTTATTTTATAAATCAAAAAAATATAAATAATAAAAAATACAGTTGAGAGAGAGGGATAGATAATGCAATTCGACAAAAATAGAGAAAGACTGTAAAGGGAGTGAGGAAAAAAGTGCAATTTAACAACAAAAGAAGGCAGGGGGCCCACTCCTCCACCTGGATCGGTGGGGGTTTCGCGCGACAGTTCGGCGCAAGTAGCAAATCTGCCTCAATCCTTCGCTATTTGCGCCGAACTGCCGCCCGAACCCCCTACCGATCCAAGTGGCGGGGTGGGCCCTCTCCCTCCTTTTGTTGTTAAATTGCATTTTTTCCCTTACTCCCTCAATGGTCCTTTCCCCTTTTTTGTCAAATTGCATTATCTTCCTCTCTCCTCAACAGTAATTTTTATTTTTTATTATTTATATTTTGTTTTTTTTCTTTTTTATTTGTAAAGTAAAGTTCATTTTTTTAATTATTCAAAAATATTCATATTTATCACATGTTCTAATGCGTCCAATTTTAAAGTAAAAAGGGTAACCGACACTGCTCATTTGAATCCCTTTCCATCGTGCTTTCTAAATTTTATTCTCGAAAAAATACTAAAAATTCACTGTTGACTTAAAAAATTATTTCGAAATTAACCGTGAGTTCAAAATATTTTAATAAAAGCTTGTTGAATTATTATAAGATATTTGCTGATTTATATTTTGTTGTTATTTTTTATTTATAAAACAAAGTTAAAAATTTCTTAAATCATAAAAAAAAATATTCACATTCATCAAATGCCCTAATGCGTTCAACTTTAGAAGGAAAAAGTAATTGACAACGCTTATTCGAATGCCTTTCGATCGTGTTTTCTGAATTTTTATTTTTGAAAAAATAGTAAAAATTTACTGTTGACTTAAAAAATTATTTCGAAATTAACCGTGAGTTCAAAATATTTTAATAAAAGCTTGTTGAATTATTATAAGATATTTGCTGATTTATATTTTGTTGTTATTTTTTATTTATAAAACAAAGTTAAAAATTGCTTAAATCATAAAAAAAAATATTCACATTCATCAAATGCCCTAATGCGTTCAACTTTAGAAGGAAAAAGTAATTGACAACGCTTATTCGAATGCCTTTCGATCGTGTTTTCTGAATTTTTATTTTTGAAAAAATAGTAAAAATTTACTGTTGACTTAACAAATTATTTTAGAATTTACCGTGAGCTCAAAATATTTTGATAAAGGATTAATTAAATTATTATAAAGTATTTATTAATTTATATTATTGTTATTTTTTGTAAGATATTTAGGGCATATGATAAATTTTGAAATAATTTTTTAAATCAACAGTAAATTTTTAGTATTTTTCAAGAATAAAACTAAAAAAAGTACGACAAAAAAGTGTTCGAACGAGCAGTGTTGATAACTTTTTAAGTCTCCAAAGTTGGACACATTTGGGCATTTAATAAATGTGAATATTTTTTGATGATTTAAGAAATTTTTAACTTTATTAATTTTGTAAATCAATAAAAAATAAATAACAACAAATTATAAATCAACAAATACTTTACAATAATTTGACAACCCTTTATCAATATATTCTGAGCTCATTGTTAATCTTGAAATAATTTTTTAAGTTAACGGTAAAGTTTTACTATTTTTTCGAGAATAAAATATAAAAAACATGATTGAAAGGGATCCGAATGAGTAGTGTCAGTCATTTTTTCTTTCAAATTTGGACACATTATGCGATAAATGTGAATATTTTTAAATAATTTAAGAGATTTTTAATTTTATTTTATAAATCAAAAAAATATAAATAATAAAAAATACAGTTGAGAGAGAGGGATAGATAATGCAATTCGACAAAAATAGAGAAAGACTGTAAAGGGAGTGAGGAAAAAAGTGCAATTTAACAACAAAAGAAGGCAGGGGGCCCACTTCTCCACCTGGATCGGTGGGGGTTTCGCGCGACAGTTCGGCGCAAGTAGCAAGTCTGCCTCAATCCTTTGCTATTTGAGCCGAACTGCCGCCCGAACTCCCTACCGATCCAGGTGGCGGGGTGGGCCCTCTCTCTCCTTTTGTTGTTAAATTGCATTTTTTTCCCTTACTCCCTCAACGGTCCTTTCCCCTTTTTTGTCAAATTGCATTCTCTTCCTCTCTCCTCAACAGTAATTTTCGTTTTTTATTATTTATATTTTGTTTTTTTTTCTTTTTTGATTTGTAAAGTAAAGTTCATTTTTTTAATTATTCAAAAATATTCATATTTATCACATGTTCTAATGCGTCCAATTTTAAAGTAAAAAGGGTAACCGACACTGCTTATTTGAATCCCTTTCCATCGTGCTTTCTAAATTTTATTCTCGAAAAAATACTAAAAATTCACTGTTGACTTAAAAAATTATTCCGAAATTAACCGTGAGTTGAAATTTTTTTAATAAAAGCTTGTTGAATTATTATAAGATATTTGCTGATTTATATTTTGTTGTTATTTTTTATTTATAAAACAAAGTTAAAAATCGCTTAAATCATAAAAATAAATATTCACATTCATCAAATGCCCTAATGCGTCCAACTTTGGAAGGAAAAAGTAATTGACAACGCTCATTCGAATGCCTTTCGATCGTGTTTTCTGAATTTTTATTTTTGAAAAAATACTAAAAATTTACTGTTGACTTAACAAATTATTTTAGAATTCACCGTGAGCTCAAAGTATTTTGATAAAATATTAATTAAATTATTATAAAGTATTTATTAATTTATATTATTGTTATTTTTTGTAAGATATTTAGGGCATATGATAAATTTTGAAATAATTTTTTAAATCAACAGTAAATTTTTAGTATTTTTCAAGAATAAAACTCAAAAAAGTACGACAAAAAAGTGTTCGAACGAGCAGTGTTGATCACTTTTTAAGTCTCCAAAGTTGGACACATTAGGACATTTAATAAATGTGAATATTTTTTGATGATTTAAGAGATTTTTAACTTTATTAATTTTATAAATTAATAAAAAATAAATAACAACAAATTATAAATCAACAAGTACTTTACAATAATTTGACAACCCTTTATTAATATATTCTGAGCTCATTGTTAATCTTGAAATAATCTTTTAAGTTAACGGTAAAGTTTTACTATTTTTTCGAGAATAAAATATAAAAAACATGATTGAAAGGGATCCGAATGAGTAGTGTCAGTCATTTTTTCTTTCAAATTTGGACACATTATACGATAAATGTGAATATTTTTAAATAATTTAAGAGATTTTTAATTTTATTTTATAAATAAAAAATATAAATAATAAAAAATACAGTTGAGAGAGAGGGATAGATAATGCAATTTGACAAAAATAGAGAAAGATGTAAAGGGAGTGAGGAAAAAAGTGCAATTTAACAACAAAAGAAGGCAGGGGGCCCACTCCTCCGCCTGGATCGGTGGGGGGTTGCGCAAGTAGCAAATCTGAATCTAAAGTGGGCGTAAAACCGAATAACGGCTGAAGCCACATCCGGAGCAGATGAAGCAATTTTGCATCGATCAGTAAAATTCCACTCTGGACTTAGCATTCTGCCCTAAAACACAGTATGATCATCTCGGATCACCCTTTTCTTATTCTCTTCTCTAGTCTATCGAACTCACCGTTTGTACTAGTCAGTTGTATTGGCAGATTTATAAGATTCTCATCGCATTACAGTATGATGTACAAACCTCACGCATTTGATGTAATTGACTTAAATTCCTATCGTTCAAGCAATTTCGTTTCATTCATCTACTTCTCTCTATTTCTAATTTCTTCGTCAGGAAAAATTTCGTGACCTGTTGTTCTTTTGCCCAATCTGTAAATGGGTGGAGGTGGGGGTAGATAAGAGGTATTGAACAGCAACGGTTGTACGAAGTTGTTGGGCGATATTTCATTCTCCTCATTCAGAGGTCTGCAGTCCTTTGAGCCAATGTCGTCCTCTGCCTCCACTTCCTCCATCTTATCCGATACCCCGGTGGTTGGATCGGGTCCCTTTTCTGGTCTTGTTATATGCGTCACTGGATTATCCAAAGGTATATAAATACCATTAATTTGCTGAATCATTATGGAAGATTGGTTTTCTTTACTATGTTGTAGTTTGATTATTTGGATATCAAAAAGCATATAATAGACTTCAGGGCAAACAATTGTGCGGAGCAAAGTAAGGTGGGTCAAACCATTCCATTCTCTCTTACAAAGAGAATGTAGCGGGTTATCTCACGCACATGCTACATCCTTGTAACATTATCCTTTCATTTGGCACCAGAATCTGTTAAAGGAAAAGGGAAATGAAAGGACAATCGAGCAAAATCTTTGGTTTTATTGGGTTGGAATGAGAAAATTTGAAATATTGGTATGCCTTTCCAAAAAAGTTGAACTTTTCTTTGGTTACCAGTATCGATTTTCTTTTTTCCGCAATAATCCTGCATCCAACCATTGCATAGGAGAACATCATATGTTTTTCACTGAAGCTTGTTGAAACATGTTGGCACAGCTTATTTTCTCAGATATTTTGCTTAATCTACTTGTTCTTTTGATACATATTATATCAAGCCTTTTTGTCTTCTTTGAGTAGTTAATTTTTGCAGCAATTAATGTTTGTTTCATGAATCCCTTTGCAGAAGCAAGGAGACAAGTCAAGGATGCAACAGAGAGATTCGATGGACAGTACAGCCCCAATTTGCACCCTCAATGTACACACTTGGTAGTTCAGATATCCTTGTGACGTTTCTTTTCTATATCTACAAGAAATTGTGTATCTAGGCACGTCACTTCCGGTAATGATATTACCTTGGTGACGGAGATGCTATCTTCTTGTTATCATGTATACAGGGATAGCTGCTTGGTAAAAATAAAATATGAATTTTAGAATGGGTATTCTACCACAACAGATATCTTATGATCATTGCTTGGGTCAGTAACTAACAAAACAGTGGAAAACAACTGAGAGTTTTTTTTTTGTAAAGAAAAAACTACTGATAGAGTTGCAGTAGTTGCTTAGCTATAATTTCAATACCCAACTTGGTGGTGTATTACTTTAATGTTTTCCATTTTTATTCAAGTTATGTGTCAAGCCTACCAAAAATATGTCAGGCTGCACTCTCTAATACTGTCGTTGTAGTCTTTCTGTGATTGCAAAACTCTGTTGGTGCACTCTTAACAAATTCACAGCTGTCGGGGGCGTAAGTTTGAGCATGCTCTGAAGCATGGGTTGAAAAATGGTCTCTTTGTTGTCACACTTGGATGGTTTGTGGATAGCGTAAGAATGAGTGGTAAGCGGTTTCAGTTTATGTGGTTGGTCTTCAGTGATTCCTATTACCTCAGTTTACCGTAAAAGTTGCTTCTGATTCTTTAACATCTGTGCAACATATTTTTGTTGATCCTATCACTACTAAGCAGATGCTACGCATGGGCTGACCTCACTGATGGTTATACAAAATGTTGATAGATAAATTTTGGCCTCGACAATCAAAATATGTACTGCTTGTTCTTGATGTTTTTCTAAATTTATCTGCATTCTCTTTTTTAATTCATAGCCTCTAGCAGCCTATTTGTATGAGGTGGACGAATGGAGCAAGTATTTGTGATTAGAGAACAACGAAAATCTTGCACATAACAAGGAGACTTTAGTTATGAGGGAATGGCAAATAGGTTTTGGTGAGGGGATAGATTCTGATGCTGAGGGGAAAGAAGATGGAGACAATTTTGTAAAAGGTGCAGCGAGGTGCGCCTAGGCGCAGGGAGGTGCAGGTTGCACCTCAGGAGGTACGTGGTGAGGCGACCTAGAAGGGGCACAAGTTTATACGACAAGGTGAACGTAAAACACGAGGCACGAGGTGCAAGAAAGACACACTTGTTTGGACATAAAGAAGAGGAATCCCTAAACCTGACCCAATCTGACTTTCTTTTTATAAAGTTCCAAATAATCAGCCATCATTTGACTAGAACGAGCTTTAGAATGTATATGACGCTCACCAAAATTTTGATTGTAAGGGAACAATATGCCTTTTTCTTTCCGAAAAAGCATTTGGTAGGTCACTACAAACTTCTGTAATAAAATGCTTTTCAATTACCTTAACTTTTTCTTGAAAAGAACGTGATTGAATTTTTTGACTGATATCCATAATATGATGTCCTTCTGATGAAAATTAAGTTGATTTTCTTTATTATGGAGAAAGCCATGTAGCATAACTTTTTCTTCCGTTAGCCGATGAAAGACCAAGACAGTCCCTGGATATCTGAGCGATGAAGAAAGTAAGGACTATTTTCAGCATTAGGATCAAGAAGTTGGACAGGAGGAGTTGGCATCAATTTGTGTATCGCCTTCATTCGTAGCCACTGGAAAGAAAACAAGACCAGAAAAATTTCCTGTGACCTATAGGAGTGCTCCGACACCATGTAAAGTTTTAGAGAGAAAGAAAATCTATATATTTTCCATTCAATAATGTGTGTTTATATATTCAAAGGCGATAAGTTATGATCCCATGAGTTTGGGATATTGCAACTAGAAGTTAAATACTGATACAAATGACACAGATAATGTCTTGAATAGTGAATACCACCAATACAGACGTCTACCCCCTTGTGCATTCCTAGAGCTGCTGTCCGTGTTCCAATACGCCCAACCGGGCTACTCATATATCTGCTAAGGCACCCTCTTGGTATATTGAACTGGCAGTTTTTTTTGCTTTGATGGTGATCCTATTCACCTGGCTGGAGTTCAACTTCTTTGGTCTTACTACTCCACTATAGAAGAAACCTCTCCTTGCTTATCTTTAAGGAATTTCCAAATGTCATGTGAACATGCATTACACCCATCTAGTTTTGGTAAGGTTGTTTACACTATTTGTTGCTTTATCGTATTCTGTTTTGCTTGTTGCAGTCAGGTTAAGCGAGTTACTTTACAGTGTTAAGAGCATTGGAGAAAATGGTATGCCCATGGATGTAGTGAACTGGCTTTCTCAGTTTACTGGTTCTGTGACTTGTTTTTTTTTCCGTCCAGGTGTTATGCAGGAACATGCCCAGCACTCTGACATGGCTATGCCATTTCCAGAAAAGGGCTGTAGCAGAAGTGTGGAGTCTACTCTGTCTGGTCTCTCATTTTTTATTGATAAAGACATTTCCCCTGAATTGCAGTGGAAGGTAGACTTTATTAGGTTCCAAACATCATTTGACATTTCTTTTGTAATTTGATGCTAACTGTTCTGATTGATTCTCATTGAAGCTGTTTTAGTGCTACACTGTTGCTCATATTACTCTGAAAAATTCATGCAGAATATGTGTACATGGTTCTGCTAGGTGTGAATTAAACTATCACTTAGTCTTTTTGATTGAGACTAAAACCGCCTGATTCTACATAAATTAGGAGGATATAGCTTCCTTTAGCAACGGTTTGAGATTGGATATGTTGTGATAGGTTGTGGAGGCAGCTGCTGTAGAAGGTGCTACATTTGTAGATCAATGGTTTGTAGGTTGCGGAGCGAGCCATGTGGTGTGTGAAGGGCCCTCTGTGCAAAATTATATCGGCCACTCTAGTAATCTTGTTACAGTAAGCAATACTCTTTTGCGTTTCCTTTTCTTATGGAAGAGCATTATGTTATTTATGTATCTTTAATAGGAATGTTGATTTTGACAACTTAGAGAGGATTTTGATCTTGTACCACGTGCTTTATGAAATGTAAAGGGCTTTTTGTTTGTCCCGCTGTCATTATCAAATGTTTGAATGGTATATATGGTTCCCCAGCCAGTATGGATTTTGAAAACTGCAAGAGAGAAACGTATGCAGAGGCTTGTTCACATGTCTGCTGATATGGCTCGGGAGGTTGGAATAATGCTTGATGATTCCCAACGGGGTATTTATGGAGAGGTATCTTCTATAATTGCTTTTTACTGTCTCCTTTTCCTTTCAGATTTAGATAAGTAGATGCTATTGTTATTTCAATAATGCTAGAGGCACACCCTCCCCACCACAACCCCAACCACACCCTCCAAATCATCCACTCTCCCTCTCACACGTGGAACACTCACCCAAACCCCCGTCCTTCTCTCTCCCTCCTACAACCTTCTCTCTCTCTCATATTTGTTTTTTAATTCTTATTCTTATTTTTTAGTTTTTTATTTATTATTATTTTGTATTAATTTTTTTTATAAATTATTAACTCTTCTTGATAAAAAAAATCAAACAAGTAAATTTTTTTTTGTTTAAAGGTATATTTTTTTTACTAGAGACAAAAAATAATTCTAAACGTGATTTGTTTTGACTTATTTTTTCTTTTATGAATTTTTTTAATTTTTTAAAATGTCTCGTCTATGAATTAATAATTAATAAAAGATTAATAAATCAGGTAAAAAATAAGTCCAATTAGGTAAAAAATAACATGTCACGTGTTATATTCATACTTTTCGTTTGTAAAAAAATTTATTTCTTGCATGTATATATGATTCTCCAAATTTAATTAGTTTATCTGATTAGTTTTATCTAATCAGATTTGTTTTTACCTAATCAAACTATACTACATGTTACAAAAAATTAAATCTGATTAATTTTGCCTAAACATGTCACCTCTTTTTTATTAGAAACAAAGAATAAGTCTAAATTTGATATGTTTTGACTTATTTTATTTTTGAATATACTTTTTAATTTTTCTAAAATATCTCGTGAAAAATAATCAGTAATTAATAAAATATTATTAAGTTAGACAAAAAATAAGATCTGATTAGGTAAAACTAATCAGACTTAAATTTTTGTAACATATAGTATAGTTTAATTAGGTAAAAACAAATCTGATTAAGTAAAACTAATCAGATAAACTAATTAAATTTAGGAAATCACACATACATGCAAGAAATAAGTATTTTTAGAAACGAAAAATATCAATATAAAATGAAATAAGTCTTTTTACAAATGAAAAGTACAAATATAATACGTGACATGTTATTTTTTGCCTAATTGGACTTATTTTTTGTCTGACTTATTAATCTTTTATTAATTATTAATTCTTCTAGACGAGACATTTTTAAAAAGTAAAAAATTATATTAAAAAATTAAAAAAATCATAAAAAAAAGTCAAAACAAATCACGTTTATGATTATTTTTTGTCTCTAGTAAAAAATATTTACCTTTAAACAAAAAAATTTACTCGTTTGATTTTTTTCGTCAAAACGAACTAATAATTTATAAAAAAAATTAATACAAAAAAATTAATAAATACAAAACTAAAAAATAAGTAAGAATTAAAAAAACAAATATGAGAGAGAGAGAAGATTGTAGGAGAGAGGGAGAACTGAGAAGGACTGGGGGGTTGGGTGGGTGTTCCACGTGGGAGAAGGAGAGTGGGTAGTTTGGAGGGTGTGGTTGGGGTTGTGGTTGGGAGGGTGTGCCTCTAGCATTATTGTTGTTATTTTGATTCACTAAATGTATGGGGATTCTTCTCCATTTAAAAGGGTAGTGGTTGCCTGTGGTTGAACAACTTTCTTACTATGTTGCAAAACAAGGCATCATTTCTTCCTTTTTCTTCCCTTCCTATAATCCACAAAAAACTATGTCCAAAGGTTTCAAAGCTTTCAACGCATGCCAATTGCCCAATTCTATAAGGACGACTTGTCTCATCCTACATACTCAGCACATTAGGCTTTAATTCCATTCCACGCGACATCGGCAACGTCCCAGGGCAACATTGTGAGCGTGCAACTTGAGTATCAAGTTTAGAATTTATGTGCTCCTATTTGTTTGGTTGCCTAACCCTGTGGAATTGAGCATAGGGAACCTCAACCAAGTTGCTCACTTCACCTATTTCTGAAGTTTCTAGGATGGTGAGATTATTGCCATAAAGGCCTCTTGTTAGAGTCATTGGTTTTCTGGCTATCAAATAGCTTGGTTGACTAGCTACCTGATGTGGGTATTCGGAAGAACCTTGCTATGTGGTAGTTAACAATAGAACCCACTATCACCCACTATCATGCCACTTAGGCAAGTGAGCTCGCCTGTATCACTCCTCATCTTGAACAAGCACTTCAGGCTCCATATCTTTCCATAAAGAACTCTGCCATGGAGTCCTTTAAGCGTACTCTAACGAGATTTCCAAGACATCTCAATAAATAAGAGGCCCCATCGAGCCTAGAAACTCTTCATTCCATAAGACCTAGGCGGAGAGTAGGGCATACGTGCCTTGCTCGGGACTAAAGGAGGCATGTCGTTTGGAGGCTAGAGCAAAGGGATTGTCACGACTCACCTCCATGATTGGAGCTCCACCTTTTGATCAACAATAGAGAGAGAGAGGCGTATCGACTTATATTTGACACCTCGAAAGATGTATCATAACCACCATCTAATGATGTAGATCTCCATGTATTATCTAAACTTCCTCTTTATATCTCATGAGACAGAGCCCGAGCTCAGACTGTAGGACTCAAAGAAGAGCCTTGTCAACATCCATTTCCTCTCTAAAGTTCTTCGATTACATGAAGATGGCTTGACAACACATTGGATACACATTCAATGCAATCAATTCCCTATAGTAAATCTCACAACACTCCATTGCCATCCCCCCACTTACACCCATATTATACTCCGACGAGGAAGGGTAATGCTTAAGTTTAGACTAGTCTAGAAGTCGCATGGACTTTGGGAGGAGCAATTGGCCAAGTAGAATAACCTCAGCCAGTCGCCATCATGGACCAACTTCTCTTGGTGGTGTATTCTATTGCTGCCCTGCAGGAGACCCAAAGCCTCTTGATGGAGACCATGCTTACATGGCAGCGAGGGGCACTTGCCAGCCTCCCAAGCAGAGACCGATCTCAACCTATGGGCTCGAAACTGATGTCCCTAACAATCAACTCCCCGAAGGTGTACGAACCCTCTTCCGGAGAGCATAACAAACAAAGCCAACCCACGACGGAAATAGCCTCACAAAAGGGCCTCTCCCGTGGAGCGGAATTTGTGCTTTCCTTGCTCGTTTGAGGTCACAAGCATGTTGTACCTAGAAGGGTACACTATAGCCTACCTAGTTCATCCGTTTTAACGGAAGGAAAGGCAAAGCCAAAGAACAAGTAACTGGGTTTGTGGATAGCCTCGGCATCCATAGTGGAGATTGCAACTTGAGGCTATGAGAATATTCAAAATCTTTCAAATGTATAGGGTGTATTCGTAGTATGCTAGTCTTAGCCCCGACTCTATCCTCTCTTGGGAGGACTTAGTCAAGAAGTTATACTCCAAGTTCTTCTTTGTCAAGGAGCGGCTAACCATGCCCATGTGATGAGGGTACGCCAAAGACCTTATGAAGATCTCCACTGTTATGTTTGTTCTTTTTGGGAACTCTCGGTGGACATACAGGACCTGGTAGATTAGGATCGTCTTGCGAAGATGTGCATAGAAGGTCTTGCTAGAGAAATAGAAGTGTTTAAAGAATATGTAAGCAAAGAAGTTCCAACTACTCAAAGCTCCATCTTGTGACTATTTTACAAACAAATAAGAAAATGTAACCCTATGAGATGGCAAACATTAAATGAAGTTATGTTGTTTTACAATAAAGGAAAAAAAACAATGGAATGAATTACGAAGTCCCGTAGAAAGTGATGGTTTTTCTAAATGCTTCCTTGACAGTGTTACAGAGCATCACCCTAACCTCGTGGTCGTTTTCCAAGACCATTGTCAAAGGAGATCACTCGAAGCACATGAGCAAGTGCTTTGGTTTCACCAATTCCCCAACAATAGATTCTATGGGTTCACAATCGATCGATGGAATTTGGTTGCTATGGAACAATTACACTCTCCAACGCAATATACTAGTGGCTTACCAACATGAAATTCATGCCTACATTCGAACATCCCCTTTGGAGTAGAAGGGGCAAAAAGAGGATTGGACCCTTATTGTAATCTCCAATTATATTGATATTGAAATTTTATTGGTCTTTCTCCTCCCCTATCAAAATAAGAGCTCCACCATTTGCACTCGCACATTCTCCAAATGGGTCTCCTAGCAAATAAGCCTTCCCCCGCCTCAAGGGATAAGCCTCCTCAAGAGTCAGTGTCTCACATTTTTCTTGGCCCCCATTGGAGTCACAGAGCCTAACCTATTCGGGGGCTTGTGGACTACCCAAGAACGGGAATCGCAAGCCTAGCCTAATCTGGGGGCATGTAGAATACCCAAGCTTGGAGATGGCCATTCAATGTTATTAGCCTATTGTTTGATAGCCAAAGCACTAGAGGGCGAGCCTTGTGATGCTGAAATTAAGCCTTGTTAGAGGATACTCGACTTCGCATCCACATCTCTGCTAAACTCTCAAACACCTCTTGTGTAGGTTAACCAACATTTGCTAAAACTCCTTCAAAGATAAGGGAAAAATAAATATTCACGCCACTCCAACGAAAGCTTTTAAATAACTTAATTGTTTTTAAGGGATTTGGAAAGGAACCAGGGATGATAAGCTTTTTCTAACATATACCCTCCCTTTGGAGAAAGAAGGACAAAATAAGCAATCTCCACATATGAGTTCATCATGTATGAAAAGAAATGCGAGAAAAGAAAGCTTTCAACATGAGCTAGTCATCATCTCCATACTTGAGTTACTTGGAATTCGATACGTATGAAAGGAAGTGTAATAAAACAAACCTTGCATAAATGAATTGCTTAGAGTTCATTATAAATGGAAAGAAGTACACCTGAAGAAAACTCCATAGATATAAAGGTCCTCTCGCTACTAGCATTCATAGCAAAAGAACAAGAGAGATGGGCATAAATGAAAAGGTGAACAACCCAATACTAGTCTCGCTCTCTCCTAATCAAAATTGGCATTGCATGGCCTGAGAAGTCAAAATCTGAAGCAAACCTATACCACTGAACCCCTAACTTGCTAGATAAATTTATCTCCTCCTCCTCTAGTCTAGCAATAGTGTCTCAGGAGGCTTCAAGGCTTGCACTACCTCATGACCAGGACCACCTGATGCAATAACACATCATGGCACACAGTTCTATACCTTATTCTTGATATCTTGAATTTCCACCTCCAACAACCCAACATTTCCTTCACAAAGCTCAAAAAAGACCCTAAAGTTCTTCTTCCAACATAAACGCCATGTTGCTATGTATGACCCAACCCTTTGTGCTATAGGAATGGTGAAGGAAACCCTCACCAATTCTGGATCCTTCCTCGTCTATATAGCCGTCAATAAACTCAGAGTAATACACTTTTTCATGAGTGAAGTTTAAAGCATCGAGCATGGGTCGGACACTACGACCTCATTGCTCACCAAATACATACCATGTGGCACCACCCCTTCCACGTCCCTAACACATGGCTGAGCATCAAACTCTTCTTCCTCTCAACTATCGCAATCAACGCACCATGGTGTTTAAGATTGTAAGTTGTAACAACCATCTTTGCCTACTCGGCTGCTTATCCACCGTGCAGTTCAAAACTCCTCTCCAGGAAGGTGAAACACATTAGGATTTCGAGCAAGGGAAGAAAATTGCTCACAAAAGAACATTCCGCGTAACCTCGTATGAACACAAATGCACAAGTCAGATAGCCTCTGAAGAAGGCCTGACAGCGAGCAAAAGAGCATCCATCCTCTTGTACAAAGCCCCCAAGGAAAGAGGTGCCAAAGCCACTGAGACCCTAGTAGAAAGGGGAAGAGAGAAGATGGCTTAGTACATGCAAAGGTTGAGCTAAATCTAACAAACACATTTTCCAATTCTCCGAAGTTTAGTTTTATTGCGTGTACGGAACTAGTATTATTTAATAGCGTTGAACTTTTCTTAAGGTATGATTAGGATTAAGAAGTCGAATAGGAATTTTTTTGACATTGACCTAAAATAGGACTTATGATCTGTACTACACTTCATCTCATACACCTTCAAACTACTAAAACTTGGTCGCGTCTAGAAGCATTTGTGAAAAAAAATCATAGGCCTCTAAAAACTGTAGGCAATTTCCTTCTGTCTGAAAAGGTTCTTGATCATCGTGGGGCCCATACTATTTAAATCACTATAGTATCAACGAGCTAAGATAGAATAAGAGTAGTTGTCTAATACATATGATGACCTATATGTTAAAACTGCGGATAAAATTCGTTCCCTCAGTAACTTTCTACTCATAGGGTTTTTGCTGGGACCAGATATCATACGTAAGTTTGGATGGAACTAAACTACTTGAGCTAGGATGAAGAAATCACATGTTGGAAGATGACAAGTCGAATAGGTTGGCTGGTAGTTGGATCTCATTTCCCGGAGATAGATTATCATATGTAAACTGCTCTTATCCTTCCTAAGCTCACTATTATCCCTGTCTTTTTTACTCATTGTGAGTTGAATGGCTTAGTGCAATTTTTTGAAAAGCAAGTGCCACTTTTTGTTATTCAGTCACATCTCTTTTATTTATTCATGTCTTGACCTCTCTTTCTACAATTTAAGGAGATTAATGGGGACAATTGTTCTCAAGATGCTCCAAGTTCCTGGTTTAACGCAAGTCATGAACAAAGACAAAAGCTTGTGAATCTGGCTAAAAATGGAGTTAGAAAGCGCCGCTGTCACCGTATGCAAGTAAGGAGTTGATAATCTTTCCTCACTTGTTTTTGGTCGTCATTGTCTTATGTTTTTTGTTTGCTTTATGTTATTTCATTTCGTCGTAGTTTGTTAAGGAGAATAGTGTGATTCTATCAGATGTCCATGTAGTAACCTGCAAGGTTATGGGAGAATAAGATTGGCTATCATTCGATTAGCTCTACCTACTACGATGGTTACTCCCACTAGTAGAGTTGTAAAATATTCAAAAGAAGTTGTAGTTGTAAGTTAAACTCGTGTAGACTTCGGGAATTACTGAATGAATTAGGACATTTGTGGTTAAACTCCTTTTAAGAAGATGATTATAGCGTCCTGTGTTCGGTTGTTCTTCGATCGCAGACATAGGATGCGAGGGAGTTCTCATTGTGAGTTTCAAGGCTAGGGATGTTTGTCTAAATTTGACAATCTTTGGTTTCTGGTCCACTGCCTTTCTTCTCATAATCAAAAAGCAGATCATTTTCCTGCTGCCTGCCTGTTGTGTGTATAGCATAATTATGGACAATATTTTTGCTTGCTACCAAGAAGGTGTTGGATGAATGAATAGAAGTTTTAATGTGGAAGTTGTTTTTGTACTTTCTGATGTAACTACAGACATGTCATGACCCAATACGCCTAATAACCCCTATCAGCCTTCTGGATTCAATCTGCTGGTCTATATCTGAGCCAACTTCAACTGCTTCTATATACACCGAATCGTTCAGCGTTGAGGATGCCAGCGAGCACAACACAACTGTATATTTTGATGCAAAAGGGGATGGCAAAGAATCGGAATCTTCATTCGTGAACTCATCTCGGCCACTTATGGAAAGGTTGTTGAACTCTACCCTCTCCTCTACATTTCCCTTTTCAACATCTATTGTTCAACTGGCTATCAAAAATTAAAAGCATGCTTTATTCAACTTGCATTGTAGGTTTTCTCTTGCATTAAACCGTAGAATTGTTACCCAGTCAATTATAATTGTAGTGCAAGATTTACATTATCTGGTCCCTTTCCCTTGTGAACTTTTGTTATTGGTATTTCTTGTAGTACATTCTTATCTTGTAAAGCTTCAGTATTATTGCACTATTACATTCATCTGATTGTGAATCACCTATGCACTTGTTTGCTTGTTCTGTCGTCGGTAATCTTTGAAAGATTTGTGTTTTGTTTGCAGTGAGAAAAAAGAGCTGATATTCAAAAATCAATTCCTTACCATCCTGTTTCCAGTTGACCGATTTGCTGAGATGGGCCCTTGTTCAAGGACTTTTCTCAGTGATACAGGTTTTACATGTATGCAGGTGTTAGATCATATCCATGCATTTTATCAGGTATACGGAGATGTTTCCTCATGTCCATTAATATGGACTTGTGATTGAGAAATCGTTATCCGTCGTCATATTACCTTTTTATTTCCTTATAAGATAAAAAAATTATTGTTACTTGTTTATCCAGAAATTAAACAAGGTATATGATGTCTTCTTGACCTTCCTGCTAGGTTTACTGCCAGGAGTTGTTCACTAAGTTGACATCCCAAGTTTTTTCTTTGGGGAGACTATCCATAACAAGAGTATTGTCATTGTTGAATTCAGTATGTCTTATAGAGAGCAGTTCAGTACCGCGCCACCAAACCATTCCAAAATGATGTCTTTACCATTTCCCACAATCCATTTCATCTTTCCCAAGACATCAATAGTAGCAACCACACTTCACCACGGAACCATTCCAAAATGATAGTCATTACCATTTCCGACAATCCATTTCAGACTCTTGCACAAAAAAATCATTAGCAGTAACCACACTTCTCCACAACGAGAGGATTCCCTCTTGGAAGGCCAAATTGTTCATATTATGGTTGGGTAGGTACGTCTTCCGTAAAATTTATATCCATTGGAGGTGTTTAGAGTTATGAGCATTCCAACCAAGTTTGGTATGGAAAAAAAGATTGTTTTGTCTAGCTTTTTGGAAGCCCAAATTCCTTTATTTTTACTCCTACACATAAGGTCCTAATTAATGACGTAGACACTTTTTCTAGCATTGCTAACCCCCGAATGAAGTTTCTCTTGTGTATACCATATGATCTAGGCATAATAGAATTTCACAGATTGGACAAGGGTAACTCTTCCCATAAGAGAGAAGGCATTGACTTTCTAGCTAGAAAATCTCTTTTGCATGTTGTCAATAGTATATCTTTGGGAAGAAGGGGCACACCTAATAATATTTCATTTGAGGATCAAGGCCAAGCCTCCATTCTAGGTATGTTGGGGGAAACAAGTCTAAAACTAACAAGTTGACAAGAAGCACAAAAATTTGTCCTATGGTTTCTGTAGTGGGACGAACCGTGTGGGTTTGGGGTTGGATGAAGTGGGCAAAGCTACCAAGACTTTGGGCCAAGCCATCTGCATGGGTTGACAGCTTGGCAAAAGGAGGAAGGCTCGGAATTAGTGACCCCGGCTAGTGGCATGACGGGTCGTAGTTGGATAGACGGGTTGGGCTGGATAATGTCCGACCCAATGTGTCCGATGATTGGTGATAGATGGCATAGCTTGACCAGGAACAACTGTCTATGTGGACGGTTGATATCGTCATGCATGACGTCAATTGGAAAATGGTTACAAATGACATCATCAGGGCATCGGCCTGGCAGGTGCTTGCTTGGAGCCTAAGTATAATCTCACTATAATAAGCACAATACGAATCTTAGAAACGTATGCCGTTACTTGCAATCTATTCCAGATTTTACTCTCTCTAAGTGAAGAATGACTTTTGTATCAAAGTGCCATAAAGTTGGACTAGGATGGGTGACACTAATTGGTTATTCACCTTGCAATTCCATTTAGGCGAGAGAAGAGATGAATCAACTAGAGGTTCCCTCGGTCAGAGATAGGAGAACGACTAATCCTAACCTCACAATTGGCGTCTCCACTGAGAAACTTTCTTTGCTTAATTGAAGGAAAAACTTAACTCTTTATCAGAAGCAGTGGAATAGAGACTGCCATGGAAGAAAAACCCTTGATCCATGAGTTGGACTTACTCGGTTGCAAGGTATTGTCGTATGGACCTCGAAGGGAGGTGACAACTAGAGAGTACTTCTGACACTTGGAGGAAAGACTAGATAAGAAAGATGAATCCTTTTGTACGCATGGTGGTTTTATAGTTGTGGGCCTACGTCTAGCGTCAGAATGCACCAGAAGGAAGCCGCAAAGGGGGGGACAATGAGCATTACCGTTGTACCTTGTCCCTCATGTGGAATGAGCAGGAGGCAACTGAAAGAATTTTAGTTAGCTATTGGCTCGAAAACAACAATGAAGTTGGAGTTAGTCGATATGGCATAAAAGGAGGCGATGTCAGGAAGCTCTACAATAGTTCTATTGCTTCGACCTCAACCTGACGGACAACGCATGAGAGCCCTTCACCAGTTGGGCGAGAAAGAGGTGGATATTTGAAGAAAAGTCGAGGTGATGACAGTGAACGGCCACATTATCATGAAGAGTACAGGAAAAAACAGCCCCCCCAGGAGGGGGGGAGGGGGGGTGGTAAAAGGTGGATGAGTTGAAGCAACAACAATTGGCAGAACCATTTCTAACAAGCTTGGTTGAACTCGGAATTGATCCACGAGTAGCTTTCCTCCGAAGTTCATGCTCGAAAAGAATCCGAATTCAACAATGGTAAGGGAAAGTTCCTGTTGCCTTTATCGAAAAACTTGGTGACTATGGTCCAAAACTTTGGCTGTAGCTTGAAGAAAGGAAGGCTTGGGGATTTATCTTCAAAGCTTCAACAAGAAACCCGCCCCACACTCACTGAGGCCAATTCTATCTGCATTAGAAAGGTTAGCTACCCACCTGTTCAATTCACTAATAAAAAAGCTTCCCTATGCTTAGAAGTGGGAACCCAAAATCCTAGAAGCAAGAAAGAAAAGTAGATTTCTGTGGAGAGTGATGAATTTTGAGCTTGGAATGCATCGGCATTTATGGGTTCTATACACTATTTTTGAAAGGATTACAGCTGTAGAGATGAAGTGGAAGTTGCTCAAAGCAAAGCAAAATTGACAAATTAGGAAAATCTCGCATTGGATAGTATCATAATGTCACAGAGCAAAAGCAATCTTGTCCGTACATGTTACTCCAATAGCCCAAATGTGCACTTTGTGTTTGGCGGTATTTAACCCTTTTTGAGTGTTCTTTTTGAGATATTTTTAGTCAAGTTACACAAGCTCACACGCACATAAGAGGGGTTATGATGTCGAGTTAGTTTGTCTTCCATTAGGACGGAATCAACAGTTATAAAATTCCATAATTTTTGAAGTGAGTTCCGCAACATTCATGAATTTGAAGAAAAAAGTTTACAACCACGATGGTCAACCCATTAGTAGCACAAAGAATGTATCAAATGCTGAAAAATGAACTCTTAGGCTAAGTGTGAGTCACAACTGCTCTCTGCTAGGACGTTCATTCACCATGAATGTGCGATCGAATCGGTCAAATCATTGAAGGTTGTTACCCACCCAAACTCTAATAAGTACGAGCCAAAAATCGACTCCTATACCTTGGTACATTATCAGTTGATGATGTCGCTATACTCGTCTAAAGACGCACTCATATGCGAGCTCATCCCATTTGGCCTTGGAGTTCTCTAGTTCGAAACTGCAAGAAGGATCATTTCTTGTTGGAATGAGTTGTCAATTGCATTTTCGGTCCTTCCCGTCACAAGCACGAACAAGAAAAAGGAGGTTGATGCGCTCCTCGACCTACAGAAAGAAAAGACTGAAATTCTAAGACAATATGTAGCTTGGTATTGGAAATGTGTAATGAGTTGAAGAATGTGATTCCAAGATAGGTGTTACTTTGCTCAAAATCGACCTTGATCCTAATAGCTATATCTTGAAGATTTCATGCTCATTCTCCTTGTCGACATGGACGAGCTAATGAGCCTATTCAAGCTCCAATGCTCGATTGGAGTAAGCAAAAGAGGAGAGGAGACAGGCTGAGAGAATATTATTAGAATAACAAGTTGGAGTTGGGATTGTCGAAAAGAAACCAACACGACTCACACGAGTTCATAGCAATTACAGAAGTGTTTAAAGAACACCTCTATTAGCTCATTAATAAGATCCAACATGAGCCAACGTCCAGGGGATGGAGAAGTTGGTAGGGGACCCAAGGTTAAGAACTAGAAATTCAGGTGCTCTTATGATAAAGATCGGGGGGCACGTGGCCACAAGTCATAAGGCCTTCAAGTATCACTTTGTGGACTTAGTTGCCACCGGTCGCTTGAATGAGTTCGTAGACAAAGAGAGAACAAAGCAAGACCACTGAAGCAAGAAAGGGACTAAATTGAATAGGCGAATGAGATCTATACAATGCATATGTTCATCTACATTTTGGGAATGCTCTGAAGCACTCGGACAACAGAAAATGTTGATCCCTTCAATTGGGCTTCCTAGTGCCGGCTCTTAGTTGTCAACTCCCTTTTGTAGACGGTTGGCTGTGTCTTAGTAATCATCTTCATTTGTAGATGGGCTCCTCTTAAGAATTGGAGGCACTAATTTCACCTCGCACTATTTCCCCAGAGTGGTAACATAAAAATGTAGACCAAAGTGATGTTAATGTATCTAAAATCATCCGTAACTTCTATGGATAATCAAACTACGACAAAAGTTCAAGAAAATATCCTAAATTATCAATTAGGCTTTGTCTATGATTTATTAAGCCCACTAGGACGTGTAATTTTCGTTATTTAATATTGGTCTTGTACACAATGATTCTATCCTTCTTGTCTAGCTTCTCCTCTGTGTTTGGTTTACAATCGCTTGTAGAGCTCTTTTATCGGTCCTTCCGACAATACTGGACCACTCCTACCTCCACCGTCTTCAAAATTGAATAGGCGAATGAGATCTGTACAATTCATGTGTTTAGAGCTTTTCCATATCTTCAACCACCGCCTCAGCATGTTGTATTGTTGACCTCTTGCCTTTTTGTTATGGTGAATGGGTTTTTGAGTTGACGTTGAGGCAATGATTGGCGATTTGTAGGTCGACCCCTGGCATTTTATATAGGTTCCATGCAAGTACTAAAAGGTTCTTAAGGAATTTCAACACTTCTTTTTCTTCTTTCTCGGCTAGAGTCATGCCAAGAAGGAAGTTCCTATCTAGGTCCTGTGGGTTTAGTTCGTCCACTGTTATTTGGTGAGGCTTTGTGATGATGTCTTTAAACACTAGTTGATTGACGACCTCCACCATTTGTATTTGGTTTTCTTTTTTTCTCATTTCCTAACATAATTAACATGCACTCTCGTGCTGTGGCTTAGAAGCCCTCGTCGTTCAGATCCCCTTTGCGTTGGGACTTGATCTTTTGACGATAGGTGAAGGGAATTGCCTCGAAGTCTGAGATACATGCTCTCCCCATGGTTATCAAGCTTTTTTGTTACACACTTACACTCCCAATCTTGACCGGTATGGGAATTTTCTGAGGGGTAGTTTTCTACTGGAATTGAATCTGTAAAGTGGCATCTTGATTTTGGTTAGATTGGACTCTTTCAATCCAAGCTTCTCAAATGTGTTGTAGAATATCACCTTTGATGAACTACTATCACCATTTTGTTCGTCTTTTTATTCTGTTTTCTGAACCAATTCCAATGTGCTTACTTGATGGATTTTCCTCTTCTTCTCTCCTTGATTTGATTTTTCATTTTGGTAACTTTTCCTGGTTTGGGTGCACCCACGATGACCTGTGCTACTGGAGAAGTCGACTCAGTCTCTTCTTCAACTTTGTCCTTTGCCTTTTTCTCCTTCTCCTGGTCCTTGGGGTCTTAGACGAACGACTTCAAGTACGCTTGTTGGACCAAGTCCTCCAAATGATTTTTCAATGAAAAATACTTTTCGGCCATGTGTCCCTGATCTTTGTTGTAAGAGCAAAATTGATTATTGTTCCTAAGGTTCGGATTCCTATCATGGGCTTGGCTGGTTGGAGGTATAGTTCTTTTATAATTTGGGGTCGAATCTGGTAATGTGGAACTTTGTTTCCGTCCCTACTTTAGCTTCGAATTGCAGAGTTCCTCCTTCCCCTTTTTTGAGCTGGTTTGCTTAAGCTCGGCGCTCTTTCTCGCCTCCTTTTTGGGCTTCTCCTCTTTCTTGACCGCCTCCTCGGCTCAACATTTCCCTTCTACGTCCGGGGGCTCATCTACCAACTTTATCAGAGCTTTGAGATCTTAGGCTTTTTTCTTGTTGGCTTCTTCCTCAGCTCACTATTGATTGACACTTTGATTTTGAAGATGCGGATAGCAAACACCTCCATATGGTCCTTTACTTAGTTGTAAAAATTCCAATGTCTTGCGTAGGTCCTTAGGGATTCATTTTTCCCTATATTCATGACCACCAATCCTTTCATGGTTGTTGGGTCTTCGTTCTTGAAAAGACGCAGGTAGTGAAGCTTGCCTTAAACTTCCCAATGTTGTTGATAGAGCTTGGTTCTAATTGTAGAATCAGCGTAGGGCAAGATGAGCTAAGGTTGACGGAAATACCCATCACTTAAGTGGCTTGTCGTGATCAAATAAGATCATAGCTTGGCTATAAAGCTAAACATGATCATGGTGATCACTCGTTCCATCGTAGAGGATGAATGCTGTCATTTTGAATTTGGTCAAGACGATAGCCCGCATGATGTGCTGAGCAAACATGGTGTGTGGTTGCTCATCGTCAAACTGACTTTTCTGCCTTTGAGGGTAAGTTTTCTATTGAGATCCGTTTTCACCACCCGTCTTCTTCCACCCTTTTCAGATATTGCGTGCACTCTTGGCTTTGAGCCACTACTTTTTCTGCTACTAACTTTGCCTCGGCTATTCTTTTTGTGACATTAGCGTGAATGAGACATTGTTTCTTGGGGATAGTGATGCATTATATAGGTCTCCTTTCCTTTCATTCACTTGACCGTCTCTTTTCCCAATCGGCTTCTTTCCTCTAGTGTTTGGATTCCTTTCTTGTTTAAATTTCCTCCTTAGGCATTGTATTTTCATCTTCTGGTCATCTAGTCGTGCAAATAATTCTTGTCGGCGTATGTCTCACCTTGTACTTTTTCCTTTCCCTAGGTTGTGGTCGATTGATGAACTCCATTGGTTTCCTATTTGGGGATGTCTCCCTGTTTGCTTAGTTCCGCTAAACATGCCTCTGCATTACTAGACTGTTTTGATTGGTGATTTCGGTTTCTTTCATGCCAATGAGAGTTAATCATGCTCCCACTTGGTGGTGGCCAGTTTTGGGAAGTCAGTTTCCAATGACTCTACTAGAGCAAACTATGCTCAACTTGAGAAAATGAGATCTCAAAACCCCGTAGCAACTCTTCTGTGCAAAAGAAGCAACCGGTAAGAGACATTCTGATCGGCGAATGTTGGCCCAAAGGTATGGCTAAGTTATTCTCAGGAAATGTGTTCCGGCGAGTGTAAGATGAAATTGATGGCACACAATATGATCAAGAAGTTATGAAGAAGCTGCTTATAGACTCCATTTTGTGCGACCCTTGTTTTGTGAATGATACCTTACTTGTAGGCTTTGGTTGAGTGTTGATTTGGAATACTTGAGTGCATTTGTTGTTACAAGCCTTCCCTTTTACTAAATGATTTGACATTATAGAATCATTTGCTTGTTTCGTTCCAATGGAAGGTGGTTGCCATAGTCCTTGTCTTGGCATAATGCATGTATGAGATGAGCACTGTACGCTCTCGGATTGGGAATGCTCTGAAGCGCTCGGACAATAGAAATTGTAGATCCCTTCAATTGGGCTTCCTAGTGCCGGCTCTCAGTTGTCAACTCCCTTTCGTGATGTGTCTTAGTAATTGTCTTCATTTCTAGAGGGAGTCCTCTTAAGAATTCAAGGCACTAATTTCAGCTCCCACTATTTCCCGAAAGTGATAACGTAAAAATGTAGACCAAAGTGATGTTAATGTTTCTAAAATCATCCATAACTTTTATGGATAATCAAGTTTGGACAAAGGTCTAGGCAAATATCCTACATTATCAATTAGACTTTGTACATGATTTATTAAGCCCACTAGGACGATTAATTTTTGGTTTTTAATATTGGTCTTGTACATAGTGATTCTATCCTTCTTGTCCAACCTCTCCTCTGTGTTTGATTTACAGTTGCGTGTAGAGGTTTTTTATCACTCCTACCTCCACCGTCTTCAACCTCTTAAACAAGCATGTTTTTCTCTTTTGCGGCAGCATTGGCTTTGGCTCTATTCACATTTTAGATGCCAGCGATTGTGAGAGAAGTCATCCTTTCAATCAATGTATTCAGAAGAATTTTTGAATCTCCACCAAAGTTGCCAATTGTGGAGAGAGGTAGATTTCCTTCTTTCCATCTTCCTCCAACTTGAGTTAACTGCAAGAGAAGCAATCAGTTAGTACTGGCATGCCAGATCCTTGCCTGAGGGCTCTCCAATGCCAAAGTTGGTCTTCACTTAAGAAGGGATGCCTACATAAAGTATTAGATAGCAAAGGACAGTCTCATGTTCGAGTTTTTTTATTTTTATTTTTTATAGCTGAGGTATTTGGCCGGCTTTGGAATTACCTCAACCTATTGCTGACTAGTTTTTGGGGGACTAATTCCACCGCCCACTTGTGGGGATCCCATTTAAAGTTAGGGCTTTGCCCTGTATGGATTGGCCCCATAAGGGTTGATAGCATCTAAGAGGTTTTGAAACTGAGACCTAGGAGGAAACATACCTCTAAGTTTCAACTCTTGACCACTAAGCCAACCCCTTGAGGTTATGTTCTTAGAGTTTACTTGGAACCTTTTATAGTAAGAATGTATTTGGACTCCAAATAAACCCATGTCGGGCTCATGCCCCATGACGTTACTGAGAATTATTTTTCAAGTGACGTCATGTATGATGTTCGCTGATTGTCCATGTAAGCTATTGCCATGCCGCGGAGCCATGCAGCCATGCAACATAAGTATTCACTTGGCTCTGACTGTGGAGAAGTATCACACTGAGCTGGACAAGATCTGGGCTCGGTTGTCTAGCTCGCACACCCGCAATCCCGTGGAATGGGCTCACAGCATTCTAGACATTCATTGCTCATTCCAGCAGTTCGGCTTGTGTGGTCCATTCAGCTCAATGTTGCTTAGCCCGACGCGGAATGCCCATTTGGTCTGGCCCAATCCTAGCCCAGTTCGGCCCACTACATGCTCTGATATTGTTGGGCCATTGTCTTGTTCTTGTTCTCTTATGAGATGGCTGAAACTGTTACCCATTTGATTGGGTAGACTTTCGGCATTTGTGTTTGTTCTTCTCTGAAATAAACATCCATTATCCAAGTTCGGGCTGATTTTTGGATTGGGCCCTATTACCTTGGGCCTCGCTTATCATGGCCCTGGTTCCAGTTTTTAGTAGTGTTGTACGAGAAAATTATTTTCAGGAAAAGTGAAGTAAAAGAAAAAAAAAAGATTTTATTGTGTGTATTCATTTGAGAAAGGAATTTTGTAGAAAAATAAAAATTCATTTGTTCATTTGTCAGGAAAAAGAAAACAACATAAACTTTTTGCTGTGCTAGTTTCAAAAGCCAAAAAAAAAATTGCATTCATTATTTCCCTGATAATACTAAATCAATTATTAAAAATTAAAAGTAACTATTAGTTCTTGATTCGCAACACCCGTATTATGTGGTTAGTTCCAATTTTTTGGCTCTTTCAAGATTTTTCCACGATGCAACTGAACGGAGCTATAATGCCGATGATGAGGAAGCTTCTATCAGAAGCAATGGTACTTGTCTCTGAAATTCCATCAGCACGCTTCTCTTTTGTGACCTAGCTTGCCACAATCATAGCAGAAAAGAATGTGAATATTTGTATTCCGCATCAAAGACCTTACCATTGACGTGAATTTTTAATCACAATAGTTGCTGGAGATACATCTCCACGCAGGCTTTGGCATATCTTCCTCGGGTAGATGTGGCTGCCATGATCTCCACCTTCAATGGATCTGAAAATAGTTTGTGCTTGAGAATGAAATGGCTTTATCAAAGAGCTCTACGGACAGTTGTGGGAATTTCAGCCACGCCACCGTGGTGATCTCCTTGGCATTTGATGGCTTATATTGGTTCCTATCGCCCAACTGAAAGGTAATGATCCATGATGATCCATAGACTTCTAGTGGTTACCTTGACTCCGTTGCTTTATTTCGACGGCATCAAAATCACCGTGTAATCCCCAAATTTTAAAAGATATTAGATTCCTTTTGTCCTCGGGTTTCTCGAAAATCTGGACTTCCCCAGATGTTTGTTCTTGAACAGACATTAGTGGGTTGATAGCCCTCCTCAATGTATTCATTGAACTTGGATTTTCTTGCCACCAACTTTTGGAGATGTTCGCCATTTTCTTTGTTTCCTATAGCCAAGTCTTTGTGTAGGGCTTCTGTTGATTGTTTAAAGAAAGTGTTAAACTCACAATGGGAAAGTAAGAAACCAAATCCTTAATGAGTGTTGCTTTGTACCAAATCCTTAATATGAGAAAGGCTACAATCGTTACTTTAGCACTATGTCTTGCCACTTTTAGTAACACTTACATGGCCAAAAAGTGCGGTGAGTGTTATTTTTGGTTATATTGCTTTTTGTTGGTAAGTTCTCTCTTATAATATTGACAATAAAATTGTTATTAGCATTGTTTACAACGCTGTAGTTAACACTGTGATCTTACCCAAGTCCTGTTTCTGATATGATTTCTCGTAGGAGAACATGTCATCTCAGGAAATAGAGGTGGCGATTTACACAGACTCAACACATGCAGATCAGCTCCGATCGGTGTACTCTAGCAAAGAAACCGAAGAGCAAGGTTATGTTGCATTCAAACGTATTGATTTCTTGGGGAGTCGTAGAAGTTTTGAAATGTTGAAGCGTGTTAATAATGGGGACAACAGTAGTAATGTCTATGAGTTGTTGATTAGAGCATGAAACCATAATACAGTAGCGCTCAATGCCTGGGAAATTGTGGTGATGCATGCGTCATGGTGATCTATATCTATTAGCACGGCAATTGCGCCAAGCAAGTAGATAATATTTCGATGCTTGCTAGATCAGTTGGAGTTTGACATTCCAGTCGTCGTTATCTCATGACTGCTGAGTTCCACTTTGGTCGTAATTGCATCTTGTTATTCGTATTTGAATAATCAAATACGAGATAACTTGATGAGATTTTATTACTGTTTTCCCATCCTTGTGTATCTAGCGGGTGTACATTTTTTTTAACTTGTGTTTTTCAATATTTTTGCGTACTTTTGTTTTCATATAAACGCACAAATTTGATAGAGCTATTGGTCAACTGACTGGCCACTCTAGCTCATTTCTTGTCAATGCTAGCAGTTTTTAAGAAATGATGTCATTTCCGATCCTCGAAGTGAAGCTCAATCTCTATTCGTTAATTTAGTGCTACGATGTAGAACTGGATTGTACATGGGTCGAGAGATTTTCAATCTGGAATTCTCTTTTCTTGACTTATTGTCTCAACTTGTTCCTCAATAACAATAAGTGGTAATGCTCTCCTATCAGAAAGTTCCAGCAGACAGGAAATTCCCCAAGATAAGCCTTACTCAAAGTAGAGGGGCAGGAAAGATTCATGAATTTGAACCATATTTGACTTTTGGAGCTTGAGATCCTTTGAGCCAGCTTCCTAAGTCTTTGTTGGGAGAGTTGGTCATACACCTCTGGATGTAATTTTAATTCAATTTATCCAAAATTTTTCTAATACCTAAGAAGGAGGGAATTTTAAAGTTATCCTTGCTACTTGCGAAACTCCAGTGGAAGTTTTTTACAGTGGCAGGGGTGGGTAGTTACTAATACGTCTGTACCCTTTGTTAGCATGAGAGTAACAAAAACCAGGGTAATAATCACATAACATATAAATTTATCTTTGCAAGTAGTTGAAAATAACCTCACGCATAAGTTTCTTGTTGGTGGTTGTAAAACATGCATAATGTTGTTTTTTGGCCAACACACAGAATAAATAAAGGTAGAAGCTATATCTAGAGTATTTTCAAATAATCATATAACAAGTAAACTTATCAATTTACTGTAATAAAATGAATAAGTTAACTGCTTTTATTATTAGTATTGCAAACGTCAAATCACTATCTAATCCATTCGATTTTTAATTAAATACATAATAATTAAAATATTGAGAACTTACTTTTTAGTCATATTTCTTAAAGTACGTTTTCATCCAATCGTCTTCTAGGAGTTATGAAGAGTTATGTTTTAGTCCCAAAATTTTAAAAATATCAAAAATTCCCTCAAATCTCAGTGTTCCACACATACAATTCCCTACCAAAAAATACAATAACCGTTTGTATTCTTTGGGTGTGGGAGAAATTTTAGGGATTTTCCTCACTAAAATTTCGGTTACCTTGTTGAAATCCTAATCTGACAATTTACTATCAACCGATCGTAGGGTTCATTCAATTTACCATTTAGCCAACTGAGGAACGAAATAAATCGGCTACGCATGGCAGCATGACAGGCTACGGGTGATGGATAATGGACGACTGGCGATAGATCAACAGACGACGACGACGACGAGAGATTTGAATACATGTTAGCCTAAGGTTATAAACTTTTGAAGTTTATGTATTCAGGAACATGGTAAATTTGAATACAAAAAATCTAAAGGTAAAGATTTCGGAAGCCGTATGAAGGTTTTGAACGTTATAAATCTTCATTATAACAAATTCATATAAGGTCTCAAAAAGATGATAATTTTTTGTTGAATGTAGGTTTACTATTATATCTATCACCTGTGTGATTAGCAACTGCTCTAATTCTGAAGTTTGAAAATGCTCCTTTGATCAGTTAGTACTAATGGTGCGAGAATAATGGACAATGACCTCCTGATTGGCTGCTAGCCTCCTGGATTCCTGTACACAAGTCCGGTGACCAGAGAGTGTTGGTTCGGTCGTGAACCCTCCGACTATGAAGTTAGAACTGTATCGGGGAGAGGTAGAAACTGTATGGAAAAGTGAGATTCAGTTTTATAGTTGCCTACCTTTGTCTCGTAGTTGAGAAATTGTAAATACCTCTACAAGAGGGATCCCCGACTAACTGATGCGGCTGACGATGCCCCAACCTCACCCTGAATAATCCCCATCCCAGATTTTGTGTGCACCATTCTTGGGCTATCAAGGGGATCCTGGGCACTATTTTTGGGATCTTATGAGCAGTTAGGGGCCTTGGGGTCGCTCGACCTCCTTCTTTTGTTAGTGCATGGTCTGGGAACACCCTTAGTCAGGCCTGTCCTGCTCAGAATATATGAGATCGATCGTCTCGTAGTGTTTCAAGGGTCTCCTGGTTGGCTTGGGATTCAGCCAACACTCTACTCGGTGTGTACTCAAATTTGGGCTCATCAGTTGCCCCCCATTTCCTAGTTGACGTGCAGGCTGAGATGCATGGAATAATTTCCTTCTGAGGATTGCTTCTTTAGGAAAGATATGGATATCCGCATTAAGTGCCCGCCGTCTATGGCTCTCCAGTCACTCCATCTTGGATTTCTCTGCCACCTCGTCCTTCGAAGGCTCTTTCTCTTAAACCTTTTTTTGCCTCTCGTCTTTACACCTTTTTCTAGTAGTCCTTGGAGACTTTCCCAGGGTCCCTCCTCATCGATCGTCGAGTTGACTTCTGCCCATATTCTATAGTTGCTCGTTCCTTGCTCGCTTTGGCCCTGTCTCCTTGGTACAAATGTGTTGACGTGACTTTGTTGTTTTCTATTGAACTTGACGTTGACTCTAGCTTTTTACTCGGTGAATCTAAAGAAGGAAAGGCTCTCGACATCCTCCCCTTGGCAATGATGGACCCCATCGATATTCCACGGTCCTAGCACTTTGTTGCTGAGGGTGTCCCGTCTGTGCTTCTGGACTAAGACCTAGACAGGATCCGTGCTGCATACTCACTCCCTGATTCACTTTTTTCCGCATCTTCTTAGAATCGAGGAGCGAGTATGCTCTGACTCTGGTGATGAAATCCGCTTGTACATGAGTAATCTATAGCGTATGCTTCATTTCCTGATCCATCCGCTTGTTCAAGAAGTGCTCCACTACTTGAACCTGGCGTCGAGCCAACTAATTCCCAATGCTTGGCGATTACTGATCTGCATGATCATTCTTTGGCACATGTCGAGTGATGGGGAGAAAGCCCTCACAATGGCCGAGTTCTTCCACTGCTATTTCCCGAAGGAGACCCAGCCTGAGTCCGAATGGTGGTTCTTTTAGTCCCGGGAAGGTCATAACTTGATCGCCGGGATTCCTTCATCCAACAAGGGATGGAAGGACGAATTCTTCTTCCTTGGTGGTGATGATTGAAAGTTCAACCCCAGAGAGATCCTATTTGAGAGTTCAACGAGGGTGTTTCGAAGATGGGGAGAGCTTACTCTGCTGGTGGTTTCTGATGCCCCTACTGCGGCCTTTATAGAAAATCTGATAAAAGGGGGTCAAAAGAGGATTTCTAAAAAAGGTGACATCACATCCACCGCGATGTTTCGGAGTTCAATGATTGATGAACGGAGGGGCTTTACAAATTTTCTAAAGGAGCTCTCATATGGTGAAAATGAACTTGTTCGCGACAATGATTTGAAAAAAATATGTGAATTTAGATGATGGAAACCATTTTACATATTTGTTTTGAAATTACGTCAGCTATACGTGTTCAAATCAAGTATAAGTCTAGTTACCTGTGAAAGACTATGGGCCATCATGGTATAGAAATGGCTGACAAAAACTTATTGCAACAAGGTGGGCTCTGCAGCTACTATGGAGAATTTTATCATTTTGAGAAAA
The DNA here is from genome assembly GCA_019985065.2 of Arctostaphylos glauca. Taxonomy (NCBI): domain Eukaryota; kingdom Viridiplantae; phylum Streptophyta; class Magnoliopsida; order Ericales; family Ericaceae; genus Arctostaphylos; species Arctostaphylos glauca. Next base: position 20,099,876 of record JAHSPW020000006.1, read on the forward strand.
TTGGAAACGAAATGGTTTTCGGAGGTACACTCAAGAGAAGAAAAAAGAGAGAAGCACACAAAGATTTTGCATCATAAATATGAATTGATTTTCAACAAGTCGAGTGCAAGTGAATAAAAGGCCTTAAGAGATTAAGTGTGGTGTGACAAAGGTCAAATGTTTTGAATGCATTTAAATGGCCAATTCAAATTGGGTTAATACACCAAACATTAATCCAAATGAAGACGAAAAGGTACTCGTGATATGATCAGGAATCGCAAGGTATGAGTCAATTGGGTATTGCCAAACGACTAAGTGAAAATGAAGCGCGCACGCTGGTGTTAGGTATCATCTATCCCCTTTAACAAGGTATTGCTCCTATCTCTAGAATTGAGTTATTTTTATCGCCGCTTGGCAGATAGCTAATCTATTTATCCCTAGAGCGTTAAATTCGATTGTTGCAGCTATTTGAAGGTCGCATATCCGTCGTAGGCCCATTGTTTCTAGTACTTATGTTTAGTAGTGGTAGCCGTAGGTATGTCTCTAAGATAGGCCAAACTAGTCTAAGAGTGGACCAGGGTGCGTATTACCATGTCTTAGAGTTAAAGGCGTGAGCGAAGAAAGTGACCAAAATCACCCATTTATTGATGATAAAAAATAGTACATGTTTTACTCTTATCAAAATTTCAATTACAGAATAAAGTATCACAAAAGGGGTTTTCCAGAAAAGATTTTATGGATCGGAACCTATACTAAGTACACCATGGTGCGGTCGTGTACTACGTTTTGCAACGGTAGTACACGATTTGCGATGGATTTGACTTTTGGGAACCCATTGAACTCCAGTCGTTCTTTGTTTGCCCTTCTCCTTCTTGAGGCCTTCCCATTGGTGCCTTTCCTAGTGCCTATCGATTTGCTCGTGATCCTCTAATCAGTTGTGGGCAGTTCTTTTTTATGTGTCCATCCTTTTCGCAGTTAAAATATTTGATTGGTGCTGCCAAATACCGTTGTCGAGGTCTCCGGTGGTTGTTCTGGTAAGGTTTTAATGCGGTGTGTTTCTTTTTTCGGACCTTTGTCTTCTTTGTTGGGTTCAATTTTCTATAAAGTTGGCATTAGGATTAAGCTGAATGGAATACGAATGGCTAATCTTGATCTATTAATTGTAATTTCAAGGTGCATCCTTTACGGATTTGGGGTCACTATAGCGAGTAACTTGTTGCAGGGTTGCAGCCCCTCAAAACAACGTCGTTTTGAGGCTCAAAGCCATCATTCATTAAGGGTTCAATACGACGTCATTTTGAATCCTTTTACCAATACCCTGCAATCCCCAAATTTCAATCGCCATTTAGGGCTTTTTCTCCAACCAACGTTGTGGTAATCAGTCATTGTATTATATGGAGTCATTTCGTTTACTTTCTATTTCTAGTTTTTTTGGTGATGTTTATCAAATGATGTGAGAAGTAACATATATATTTTTTTTTTGCATCGTATAGCTTTCATTAATTGGAATGTCATGGAGAAATGTTTCCTCCCATTTGTCTTTGAAAATGGTTTGAAGTTTGTGGATGAAGCTTGTGCTATCATTGTGAAAAATAAGTGTTTGGCATTGGTTTGGAATTGTCCTGGGCATTAGTATGGTTCCTTCATTGTGATATGGTGTGCACATTTGTGTTATTCAGACCACTGTCATCCTCGCCATTTTTTTACCAGTATATAAGTTCTTTTTTAATTGTCTTGATTGAATGATTCAGGACTATATGCTTGAAAATGGGAATTGGTTAAGTAGATATTTATGTCCATTAGTAGGCTTTCGAAAACTCTAGGAAGTAGGAACCTGTAAATAACTTTATACCAACTGATGATCATAGCACAAAATAGCAGAGATGTCAAACCAAATGGTTCGTTGTACAAAGAATATAGATTCCACAAATACCAAATGGTTCATTATACCAAATGCAACTCTAGTTAATTTCAACAAAGAATACAAATTTCACTCAAAATTTTCAAACATTACAGACAACAAATACATGTGTGAAGTTTACAAACAAAAGACCCTTAGGCTCTCATTAATGAATTCGAAGATTACATTTTGCTCAGTTTATTACGGAAATGGATATTGTTCCATTAATGAAAGACAAGTGCACTGGGTAGTTTTTTGTGTGGATAAACCAACATTAAAATAGAAAAAGGGCTAACCGAACATACAGCCAACAAGGGGCATTCCCCAGGGCAAACAACAGAAAAAAGACAATAAGCCGAATTCCTATTCCTCCTAAAAGAAGAAGACGGAATTCGAAGGAGGCCTAACACGGCGCATGACAAAAGATGCAAAAAACAAACCCAAAGGGAACGCATAATACATAACCAATACATCAGATAGGGGCATTAATAGCGAGACCAGAATCATACACAATGCGGGAGTTAAAGTGTTGTTAGGAGAGGGCCAATGGGATACCAATTATCATGCCAAAGGAATGTGTTACTGCCGTTCCCAATATTATACTTGATAAAAGGTTGAATGTTCTTCCTAAGAGCTAGCAACTTACGCCAACTCCAAGAAGGATTCGAAGGAACTTTAACACTCCAAAAGCTTTGATTCTTAAGAAGATAAGATTTAACCAACTGGCACCACATGGACTGCTCCCCCCAGAGATGAGAAACCAGATGTGTTTTGCTATAGAGGCCTTGTTCCACACACTGATAGACTTAATATCAAGACCACCCTCATTTGTGGGAGAGCATATGTGATCCCAAGAAACCTTGGCGCCAGAAGATTTAAGATCAGGACCCGACCAGAAAAAGGCACAAAGGATGGACTCTATCTCCTTAATGATTTTCTTGAGGAGAATGAAGAGAGAAGTCCAATAGGATTGCATAGAAAAAAGCACAGACTTAATGAGTTGAAGACGACCAGCATAGGATAGATATCTAGAAGTCCAAGCTTTAACCCTGTCGATAATGCGACCGACCAAAGACTGACAGTCTGAATGCTTCAATTTGGAGGATAGGAGGGGAATGCCAAGATAACGAACAGGAAGGATGCCCTCTTTAAAATTAAGCCTTTCTATGATGCTGGATCTAATGATAGACGACATTCCAGAAAAGAAGACATGAATTTTACCGGGACTTGGAGATAATCCAAAAAGACATTTAAACTCTTCAAGGGCATCATGAATATGAGAAACCGAAGAAATATCACCTTTACAAAAAACCATAAGGTCATCCGCAAAACAAAGATTGGTGATTTTTGATTTCTCGCATCTCCAGTGAAACTTAAAATCAAAAAGGAGAGATTTCTCCTTAAGGATAGAAGTCAGAACTTCCATAACTATAACAAACAGGTACGAGGAAAGCGGGTCTCCTTGTCTAAGGCCTTTTTTACCAGGGAAGTACCCGGTAGGTTCTCCGTTAATGTTCAAAGAGTAAGTAGTGGTAGTGATGCAAGCTTGTAGCCACTGGATCATAGTAGGATGGAAATTCATGGCACGGAGGATGTCAAAAAGAAAATTCACATTGTCATAGGCCTTCATGATGTCTACTTTCATGGCACAGTGAGGAGAGGAAGACTTTTTATGATAACCTTGCATAAGCTCTTGAGTAAGGAAGATATTATCCGCAATTCGACGACCTTTTATGAAACCTGACTGTACAAGATCAATGATGTGAGGAAGCACCTGCTGAATTCTATGAGCCAAAATACGCGATATGCATTTGTAGATGGTATTACAGCAAGAAATAGGCCGAAAAGTCAGCAATTTTAGCAGAATTGGGAATCTTAGGGATAAGAGCAATCAGAGTAGAATTGGCAACCTTTAACATATTCCTGGAGCGGAAAAAATTTTGAACAACTACTGTGATCTCTTTGCCAACAATATCCCAGGATTTATAAAAAAAAACCCAGCATTGTAACCATCAGGACCAGGGGCTTTGTTCGGATGCAAGGAAAGAAAGGTACTCTTGATTTCAGCATCAGAAATGTCAGTGACCATATTATGTGGATGTATCATATTGAAGATTCTAACATAAAAAAGAGCATAACCTACTGTAAAATGAAAGGGTATTTAAACTATTCTATATGCCAGATAATACAATGATAAGACCTCCATCAATTTCAATTTTATCTAAGCAATACACATTAGAGAATGTGGATGTATGGTACTGTGCGCTTACTAAACCGGTCCCCATATTTTCTCTTAGTCTTTCAGTTGGATTGCCTAAGCATAGGAGAGATTTATTGCTGGAAGGTTTTGGAAAATGTGGGTCTATTGTTGATGATCACAGGGGTCGTGTTAGTGTTTGATACGAATGAGCTTCGTATGTTAACGGATCGTCCAAGAACAGGTTCGGGATTGATAAATAAGATGGAACCGTGACACAAACTTTAGATCTTAGAGCACCTTGGTAAAGACCTCGACACAAGAAGAATCAAAGCAAGCACCTTGGTATTGGGATGACGCCACAACGGTTGTGATTGAGCCGTTGATAAGTCGGGAAGGTCGCCACGGAATTGCTCCCGATAAGATCGAGTTCGTGATGAACTAAAGGAGAAGAAATTCTCACAAGTTAAATTTCAAAATCTGAGTTAAAAACCAATATCCTTCAAACATTACAATATTTATAGGAAAAACTAGAGCTAAATTTAGGTGGTCGGCCATTGAAGATGGGCGGCATTTGATGAATGGCCAAGATGGGTGGTCATGTTGATAATCCGTGCACCTCCATTTGGGAAAAACAGCCAAGACTTTATTGTTGGGTGGCAATGCATAAATGGTCCTTGGCTATTTTTAGAGAGTGGGCGGCAAGACTTGAAGGCATGTTGGTTAATGTGCTAGAGTTGTTTTTTTGGATTAATTGGGCTGCCCATGCATGGAGGGCTCTTCTTGGTCCGGGCTGCTCAAGGCCGGGCCTCATTGCTCGCGGGTTCTTCCATTCCGGGCTTCCAAGCAAAGGTGGTCACATGGAGGATCTTGGTGGCGCCTTGCTCAGCATAAGAGGTGGCCATGCAGCTCCGCACCACGTCTTGTAAGGCTCGGGCCTTGGATCTTGTAATTGGGCCCTCCGGAATGTGCAAGTCCTCGGCTCCCTCCTTGGCTCCATTGTCTTGTGCATCATCTTCCTCATGATTCGTGCTCATGCTCGTATCATCTCCTCCCCCTTCAAAAGGATTCGTCCTCGAATCTGGACCTACATCACAAGGGGATAAATCAGACACGTTGAAGGTAGCACTAACTTGGTACTCACCGGGTAAATCAATTTTGTATGCATTGTCATTGATCCTTTTTAACACTTGGAATGGGCCATCTCCTCTTGGCATCAACTTGCTGGCCCGTTTGGAAGGAAATCGGTCTTTCCTCAAATGAACCCAAACCCAATCTCCCGGTTGGAACACAACCTTCCTTCTTCCTTTGTTGGCTCGGGCGGCAGCTTGCTCGTTCTTCTTAGTGATTTGTTGCCGAGCCTCTTCATGGATTTTCCGAACCTGTTTGGCCTTCTTTTCCCCATCTAAGCTTGTAAGATCACTCAAAGGTAAAGGGATTAAATCCAAAGGGGTTAGTGGGTTAAATCCATAAGCAACCTCAAAGGGAGAAAAATTGGTGGATGAGTGAATGGTGCGATTATAGGCGAATTCCACAAAGGGCAAACACTCTTCCCATGATTTCAGATTCTTATTAATAACAACCCTCAGAAGTTGAGATAGGGACCTATTGACCACTTCGGTTTGGCCGTCGGTTTGGGGGTGGCATGAGGTCGAAAATAGTAGCTTTGTTCCCAATTTACCCCACAAGACTCTCCAAAAATGGCTCAAGAATTTCGCATCCCTATCACTCACTACGGTTTTGGGCAAGCCATGCAAACGTACTACTTCCCTAAAGAATAGGTCGGCAATATGGGTGGCATCATCGGTTTTGTGACAAGGGATAAAATGGGCCATCTTTGAGAACCTATCTACCACCACAAAAATGGAGTCCCTTCCTTTTTTGGTTCTAGGTAACCCTACCACAAAATCCATTGACACATCTGTCCAAGGTTCATTAGGCACGGGTAAGGGAGTGTATAGTCCATTGGTATTGACCCTAGATTTAGCCTTCTTGCAAGTGATACAATTAGCACAAATTTTCTCTACATGCTTCCTCATGTGAGGCCAAAAGAAATGTTCTCTAAGTATGTCTAGGGTTTTAGTTACTCCGAAATGCCCCATTAACCCGCCCCCGTGAGACTCAAACACTAACAACTCACGCAAAGAACATTTTGGGATGCATAGTTTGTTCTCCCTAAACAAGTAACCATCATGCTTATAGAACTTATCTAATGCCCCTAATTCGCATGCATCAAATATGGCACCAAAATCATCATCTTTTGAATACATTTCCTTTATATGTTCAAATCCAAGTAATTTAGCATTAAGAGTTGAGATGAGAACATACCTCCGGGACAAGGCATCCGCCACCTTGTTGTCCTTGCCTTGTTTGTATTGCACGACATATGGAAACATTTCAATGAATTCGACCCATCGTGCATGCCTCCGGTTGAGCTTGTCTTGCCCCTTTAAGTGCTTCAACGACTCATGATCCGTGTGGATCACAAATTGCTTAGGCCATAGGTAATGTTGCCATGTCTTCAACGCACGAACCAAAGCATACAACTCCTTGTCATATGTTGAATAATTCAGGGCTGCCCCGTTCAACTTTTCACTGAAGTAAGCAATGGGCTTCTTCTCTTGCATTAAGACGGCACCTATACCTACTCCGGATGCGTCACACTCAATCTCAAATGTTTTAGCAAAGTCAGGCAAATTAAGTAATGGGGCAGAACACAATTTCTCCTTGATTGAATTGAAGGCATTCTCTTGATCATTACCCCATTTAAACCCTACCTCCTTCTTGATCACCTCGGTCAAGGGTGCGGCCAATGTGCTGAAATCTCGCACGAATCTCCTATAGAAACTTGCAAGTCCGAGAAAGCTCCTCACTTCGGTGATGCTTTTGGGTGTTGGCCACTCCCGAATGGCCTTAGTCTTCTCTTTATCAACCTCGATCCCTTGAGCTGAAACAACAAAACCAAGAAAGATAACTCTATCCAAGCAAAAGGTGCATTTCTTAACATTAGCATAGAGTTTTTCTTTTCTCAAAATTTCAAACACACTTTTCAAATGGTTAGTGTGTTCATCTAAGGTTCGACTATAGACAAGGATATCATCAAAATACACTACCACAAACTTTCCTAAGTAGGCTCTTAAAACATGATTCATTAACCTCATGAATGTGCTAGGTGCATTGCTAAGTCCAAAGGGCATGACTAACCATTCATATAAACCATACTTAGTTTTGAAAGCTGTTTTCCACTCATCTCCCTCCTTCATTCTAATTTGATGGTAACCACTTTTTAAATCAATCTTTGAAAAGTATGTGGAACCATGAAGCTCATCTAACATGTCATCAAGTCTAGGAATGGGATGGCGGTACTTAACTGTTATCTTGTTGATGGCACGACAATCAACGCACATACGCCAAGATCCGTCCTTCTTTGGCACTAGCAAGACCGGGACCGCGCAAGGGCTCATGCTTTCGCGGATGTGGCCCTTCTCCATCAACTCCTCAACCTGCCTTTGTAGTTCTTTGGTCTCCTCGGGGTTGGTTCTATAGGCTGGTCGGTTTGGGATTGGTGAGCCCGGCACAAAGTCGATTTGGTGCTCAATGCCTCGGATGGGTGGCAATCCGGCCGGAACTTCCTCGGGAAATACATCATTATACTCCTGCAAAACAGATTGAATAGCAAGAGGGGGTGGAGGAGTAGAATCTGGATTAGCAAGATAGGCCCCTTTGTAGACACATAGGATCATTGGTTGATTGTTCTCACAAGCCCTCCTAACTTCTTTTTGTTTGGCATACAAACTTACCCTCTTCTTTTCTTCCCTCTTTTTTTCTTCTCTCAATCTGCCCTTTCCTACTTCACTATTCCCGCCCTCTCTTCCTCTCTTTTCAACTCCTTCTTTTTCTTTTGGCTCACTCTTCCTTTCAACTTCTTCTTTTCTTTCTTTTCTTTCATTCTTTTTTTCACTCCCCTCCTTTACCTCACTAAGGGACTGCTGGATTCTGTTTTGATCCTCTAAGACTTGTTTTGGCGACATTGGAACGAGGGTGACATTTCTGCCATCCTTGGTGAAGGTGTAACGGTTTGTGCTCCCGTGATGCAAAGTACTACGATCATATTGCCAAGGACGCCCCAACAGAATGTGGCTTGCGTGCATGGGCACCACATCACATAGAATCTCATCTTGGTACCTGCCAATGGTAAATGGTACAAGGACTTGCTTGCTCACCCTTACTTTGCCGCTGTCGTTGAGCCATTGCAATTGATAGGGCCTCGGATGTTTCTTGGTGGGCAGCCCCAATTTCTCAACAAGTAAAAGGCTAGCTACATTGACGCAGCTCCCTCCATCTATGATCATGCTGCATACCTTCTCTTTCACAAGGCAACGGGTGTGAAAGATATTTTCCCGCTGCTCCACATATCCTTCCCCGTCCTCCACGGCGTGAGCATTAAGAGCTCTCATGACTACAAGTGCCTCTCCTTTGACAGCATACTCACAATCACTCGTGTCCTCCAAAGGTGGCACCTCCTCATCACTAGCCTCGGATTCATATTCTCCATTACCGAGCGCAATCATCACCCTCTTATTTGGGCAATCCGAAGCCTTGTGCCCAACTCCTAGGCAACGAAAACATTTGAAATCACGAGTTCTTTGAGTTGAGTTGGTGGGAGTTATACCTTTGTTGGTTGAGTTCTCCCGTGGTTTAGGCTGCTCTCCTCGGTTTGCATAAGTAGGCTTCTCCCCGGACTTGGCAGGTTGCTCCGCGGGTGGTTTTGGCCTAGACGAAGGCCCAGCAAAAGAAAAGTCAGGTTTGGCTGTCCTCCCCCTCCGAAGCTGCCTTTCCACCTTGATTGCCATATGCACCACCTCCTCAAGCTCAACATAATGCTGCAACTCTACCACATTTGCAATCTCACGGTTGAGCCCGCTTACAAACCGCGCCATGGTGGCCTCCCTTTCCTCCGTGATGTTGGCTCGGATCATTGCCATTTCCATTTCTTTGTAGTATTCTTCCACGCCCTTAGTCCCTTGCCTAAGCTGCTGCAGCTTGAGATGCATGTCACGGTAGTAATGGTTGGGCACAAATCTCTTCTTCATGGCAGCCTTCATCTCAGCCCATGTCTCAATTGGTGGCTCATAGTTCCTTCTTCTACCTATCAAAAGTTGATCCCACCATACTATAGCATAATCCGTGAATGAAATGGCAGCAAGCTTTACCTTCTTTTCCTCTGAGTAATTGTGGCATTCATACATCATCTCCACCTTCCTTTCCCATTCTAGGTAGGCGTCGGGGTCACTCTTGCCTTGGAATGGCGGAATGTTTAGCTTGATACTGCCCAAGTCTCGGTCTACCCTCTCCCGTGAACCATGGCTATGGCGCCTTCTCCTCTCTCTTGGATTGGCCCTTGATCGATAGCTTTGCTCACTATCTTCACTATTGTCACCATCATACTCCCTCCCGGTTGCATTTGGTGCATTTGAACTCCTCGGATTAGAATTTCTTGTAGGGACTTGCTCATGCCGCTCCCTCCTCATTTCCTCCATTTCGTCCCTTAAATCTTTAAAGGCCGAATCCCACTTTCGTGACATTTGTTGGATTGCCTCCAATAAAAGTTTATTGTTGTTGTTAACTCCGGAATCGTCTCCTTGTGACATCTTAAACCTGAAAAAAGAAAACAAGCAAACAAACCCACACCAAGTGTTTAAATTTTCCCAAATCACTCACCAACCAAGTGTTTGCTCTCGGTGCTCTTGGCTTTTTGCACAATGTCCTCACTTCTTGCCTTTTTCCACTCCTTCTTGCTCCTACAAGTTCTGCAAAAACTCAAGCTCAAACAGAAAACAAAACAATGGCTTTCCCAAGACTTGCGCCTTTTTTCCCTACCTCAATACTTGCTTTGACCCGGGAAAATGGAAGGAAGGTTTAGGAAGAAGGAAATGACCGTTGCTCTTTAAAATGGTAAAGAGACAAACAAGAAACAGAATTAAATGGAAGGAGGAAAAAGTTATTAGATTTGGCACGGTAGAAAATTGGAGGGAAAAGGTGTTGGAAAGATAGTGGGAGACAAAGTAAGAAATGATGTTTTGGTTTTCTTCTTCTCTTTGCTCTTTCTCAATTCCGTCTTCTTTCTTTTTTTTTTTTCTTTTTTTTTTTGTGACGGACAGCTTTTCTTTGTTTTTTTTTTTTTTGTTCTGCTCTCCTTTTTTTTTTTTTTTTGAAAACCGAAATGAGAAGAAGAAAGATATGAACTATGAAACTAAGATAAGTGAAAAACAAGGATAGATGAACCTGAATTGGATTCCAAAAGCTCTGATACCAAATGATACGAATGAGCTTCGTATGTTAACGGATCGTCCAAGAACAGGTTCGGGATTGATAAATAAGATGGAACCGTGACACAAACTTTAGATCTTAGAGCACCTTGGTAAAGACCTCGACACAAGAAGAATCAAAGCAAGCACCTTGGTATTGGGATGACGCCACAACGGTTGTGATTGAGCCGTTGATAAGTCGGGAAGGTCGCCACGGAATTGCTCCCGATAAGACCGAGTTCGTGATGAACTAAAGGAGAAGAAATTCTCACAAGTTAAATTTCAAAATCTGAGTTAAAAACCAATATCCTTCAAACATTACAATATTTATAGGAAAAACTAGAGCTAAATTTAGGTGGTCGGCCATTGAAGATGGGCGGCATTTGATGAATGGCCAAGATGGGTGGTCATGTTGATAATCCGTGCACCTCCATTTGGGAAAAACAGCCAAGACTTTATTGTTGGGTGGCAATGCATAAATGGTCCTTGGCTATTTTTAGAGAGTGGGCGGCAAGACTTGAAGGCATGTTGGTTAATGTGCTAGAGTTGTTTTTTTGGATTAATTGGGCTGCCCATGCATGGAGGGCTCTTCTTGGTCCGGGCTGCTCAAGGCCGGGCCTCATTGCTCGCGGGTTCTTCCATTCCGGGCTTCCAAGCAAAGGTGGTCACATGGAGGATCTTGGTGGCGCCTTGCTCAGCATAAGAGGTGGCCATGCAGCTCCGCACCACGTCTTGTAAGGCTCGGGCCTTGGATCTTGTAATTGGGCCCTCCGGAATGTGCAAGTCCTCGGCTCCCTCCTTGGCTCCATTGTCTTGTGCATCATCTTCCTCATGATTCGTGCTCATGCTCGTATCAGTGTTTTTGAAATTGAAGTACGCAGAGGTAGCATAGACATTACGGAACTTGATCCTGGGCCCTCTATTTCAGAAGTTGGTGAGAAAAACGATGCAGTTGACAAAAGAGGATATGTAGTAATAGACCCACATGAATTTTTCGATATTCTAAAAAATATAATAATGAGTGTAAAAAAGAGTGAAGATTCGAAAGATATAATAGTTGATGATAAGGGAAATGTAGTAAGCAGATGAGAGATTCGGAGAAATATAACTCTAATAAAAATTTTCATTAATGAATTCGAAGGTTACATTTTTCTCAGCCCATTCTTTTAAAGTTGGGTCTTCGTTAACTTCATTAAAGTAACTCATATCTCTATTATAGAGCACAATCGACATAATCCCTTCCTTGACTCTTGTTTTTTAATGATATTTTTCACTGCTAATATAGTTTAATTGTCCACCCAGTAATTATTTCTTGCATGGTAGGAACTAGAATGGTAATGTCGTCAATGACGTTATACAATGCGTGGTTGTCGTAGTCGCTAAAGTCCACTCCGCTGCAATAGTAATTATGTCTTCCCAAGCTTTTTGTCCACTGCGTGTTCCTTGTCCTGCTTGGGCCTTTTATGATTATACTAGTTGCCCTTGCTAGTCGCTATTCTGGTTCTTGTAAAACAGATCAATTTCAGTTGGTTGCCCTTCGTGAATTAGATGTACAATTCTATTTTTTATGTGCTTTGTTATTTCTTGGTGTAGCCAGTGTAGTGTGTCTATGTTATCGTTGTTGTTGAAGTGTAATTGAATTAAATTTTTACTCACGCATAAAATGTTTTTTCAGCCCACTCCTTGATTGGCTGGGGGACGTTTGGAAATGCCGTCCATCGTGGGATGTAAGTCTCAGTAGCTTTTGGCAAGGTGTAGTCTGCTGCGAACAATATATTGCGTAGTTGGGTTCCCTAGTAAAAAGGTTATTCATGTTTCATTCGTGCCAGAAATTCCTCTTTGTTGGAGCATTCATCTATGATAGAACCCCAATGGCTGTCTCTTGATTTCTTGGGGCTATTCCTTGAGTTTTGAACATTTCTCTTTCCTCGAACTGTTCTCCTTTAGCGATGTAATCAACGACGTGGACGTTTGATCGAGGAACCTGCATGTTTGGATGATAATTTGTTTCTCCATTTGATAGGTCCTTAAGATCCCATTTTCGTGGATCCTTTATGTTGAACTGTTTGGAACACTGGATGAGTACATGTAGGTGAGGTTCCCCATCCTTATGTTGTTCAGTTGCGATCCTACAGTAAGTAGGTTCGTAAGTTGCAAAAATATTCCATTGTATGTCTAATACGAATTGGGCAATGAGAGGGCTATGTTAGGAATAATGATTTGTCTTGAATTCTGAAGTTGTTTGGCGTTCTGGACATTTTTCAGGTACCAGTAGCGTATTTTCACTGAAGGGGCTCAAGTTAGGATGGTCGAAATCTCTACGTATAGAGATCTTGTCAAATCACTAGTTACAATAATATATCATAAATTAAATCATGATCGATTATCAACTTTGTATTTGGCTATTGTAACTGCTCCACATTAATTTTCTTGTCTTTGATTTAGATGTAATCAATTCCTTTTGCTTCATAACCAATACTTCGTCTCGTTTGTAAACAGATGAAATCAATACAAGGATCAAAGAATTTAAAGAACAGTTTGGAAGTTGATGTACCGCCAACTTGTGTTTTTCTTGACCGCTTGAAGTATCTTCCTCAGAGCCACTTGCTTCGTTCAACTAAACACAGAACACCCAACAAATCCTATTGACAAAATGATGTGATGTTCATGGATGATTTAGCAAAGCCAACATAGCACAGAGCACCCACCACCTGCAACGAGATGAAAACAAAGTTGACATTTTGGGAAAAAGAAAGGGATTACTCCACGTTAGAGACACAGAAAGAAACTAAGGCAAAGAGCTAGCAATGTACTGTTTGACTATGGCTATTCGGTCGAGGTAAAGGTCTATCATAAAGAATTAACATGTAATGCACCGATTTTCGAACACATTAATTAAAAAAAGTAAAGTAACCAAATACCAACATTTCATTAAAATAGGAGTTTGACATAAAGATAATTGAAATACGTCTGATAAAAGACTTTTATATCAAAAAGACTTTATAACAAAGTCAGAGCAGTCTAAGTCTAGTCTAGGTAAACCACGGTTCTACCACGCCTTTTTCGAGATAAGCGCCGTCATGAGGTGGATAGGTCAGTTTTACTTCGTCGTCATCAGTACCTGGTATAAAACACCAGGGACAGGAGGAAATTACACTATGAGTTTTAACACTCAGAAAGTTACCCTACCCTTAAGTTATCTTTTGAATATTTTAGCATGATAACATGATGTGCAATGTACAAGAGTATGAAATAATCAAGGTTGATGGTATCATGCGATAAGTTAAGTACGGAAGCAATAAGCAAAAGGTAAACTGAAATAGAGTAATTAAAATCATCCTAGTAATCATCACAATGTATCTGTTTCAAATATTTCATAACTCGAATCAAATCAATATATTCTAAAGTATGACTACGTCATATAATTTCATCAATTGTTATAGGAATGACCTCGTCATTTATTCAAATCAATAGTTCTAAATCAATGACCTCGTCAAATATATTCTAAATCAACATGTCTAAATCAATGATCCAAGTATGATGTTCCCCAACGATAACGATCCCGACCGCTCGACTAACCGTGGAGATTAACACGTTCTCATTTAGAAAAGTCTAAGGTGTGCCAGCTTGGAAGAGTCCAAATTGGGTCTAAGTAGCCAGGCGATCTGGTTCCACCCAGGAACGGTGCTAGCATTTATGGTGTTTGCATTGTCAATATCATTCGTACTGTTTGAGTTGACTTCGTTCATTAGTCCTTTCTTTCTTTGTTAGTGAAAGTGGGCGTAAGGAGAGGTTTGGATGATAGCGACATGTCTAAAGGTGAAGTCATCTTATACTAGGCTTAGAATAGAGTATTAGTGTTAGGGGTTTACACAAAAAAACATGGCTTTATGTAATGAAATAATATGTATTTGAATTATTTATTAAACAATTATTCATTTTCTTGATGAGAATTTTCATGGGTAATTTTTGCATTATATCATATCTTATTGTGCATGGGTGTCTCCTATTTCACATAGTAGACAATCTAGTGTGTATTGTTTGGCTTATACACAGAGATGAGATTATCGATTCTTGTCGAATATAAGTCTTTGGTTCACAGTCTTAGGTGAAATTAGACACACCACTAGTAGGACTGTAACACAGTGTTTCAATAGGTCTGTCTTGACTATGGAAAATGGTAAAGTTTCAAATCACCTTGTTAGTACACTTTGTGTGTATTGAATAATACCACTTTGAGGTAATTGTATTTATACTGACAATATAATATAATTCGCACCTCATGGTTATTACAAATGTTTGTGCTCTTAATCCAAAGATAATTAATTTTGATTCATTATAGAGTGAGGCCTTGTGGGCCAATAGTCTCGATGAGTTAGGTCACAATATTAAGTGTATAGTAATTGACCAGCCAGCAAAAGTGCGTCGTTAGAGCGTCGGCCTAAGTCAAGGTTTAATATTTATAAATCAAGACTTCCCTCAAAGATTTAAAAGAGGTATAGTGGAGAGTCCGGAGTATCAATCTACGAGGAAAGACAATTAGAATAAAAGACTTCACAAATTTAATTTTTTCGACGTTTCGGACGTCAACCTCAAAGTTTGTTTGGTGATGATTAAAGATAGGCTTAGTCTTCGGAATCCATTCACCATAAACTTCCACTAGTCAATATCTCATTTTATAACTTGGGCTAGGGTTTCTAGATCGGGAAATATTCAATGAAAATCAGTCTTTTTGGATTAAAGGATGTGTCTCTAGATTTATCCAAGTCTTTTTTTAGATAAACCAGCATAAAATTAAAACAGGGTCAACCGAATATACAGAAAAACAAGGGGTATACCCCAGGACAAAACAATGAAAAGAAAAGGAAGAAAGGACTATGAGCCGAATTCCTACACCTTCTAGCAGATGATGATGGAATTCGAAAGAGGCCTAATAAGGCGCTTGACAAAAGATGCTAGAGACGATCCCGATATAGGGACTCTTGAGAATAAAACCAATACATAATGAAAAAAGGGGCATACCCCGAGAACTAACACAGAAATAACAGAGGGCATACCCCCAAGATGACAAATACAGCATAGGATTTCCAAACTTCCTAGAATGCCGAAACCAAGAATCTTTGCTTGATCCCAAAATCTTCCAATCCCGCTTTGGACTGATCCCAAAATGCAACCAAACCCACCTTGTACCTGAACAGAGCAAAAATTAGAGTCTCCATTTTTCAACATAGCACATGTAATGTGTCCCCAGAGGTATTCTCGAAAGAGAAAGAACCGAGAACGAACATTAAGAACAATGAGAGAAACAATAGATTGGTGAGTTTTTGTAGTTTTTTGAAACTTCCTCATATTACGCTCAACCCAAATATGATTATACTGGTAAACGCAAGTTTAGTTATGAGGTTCTCAAGGCTCTTGCCCTCACACTGCTAGATTAAAATATTTATCCATCCCTGCCAACTAGTCGCATGCAATTGAACCTTAATTTTGGAAGAAATGAAATTCCATATGGAGATGGTAAAGGGGCAGTTAAAACACAGATGGTCAAGGTCCTCAAAGTGGGAATAGAAGGCACAGGAGGAGGACGTTTTCATACCAAAGGTAACTAGACGGCTCTCAGTATTAGCCGATTTTGGATAGCTAACTAAGTGATAATACTATATTTAGGAATATGACTCGAAAACCAAATCAGAGAATTCCAAGCGACTCTAGGATGTTGAACCCTCCATTCATCCCAAAGCAAGAAAACGGAGAACTTGCCATTAGAAGTCAGAGTCCAACTATAGGAGTCCTCCTTATCACAAGAGGGAATAGGCAAGGCCTGTGAGGCACTTTTGAGATTCATAAGGTCAGGAGATAACGCAACCGGCCAATTCCAATTACCTCTAGAAAGAACAGAATTAACCTGGGCGTTAATATTGAGGCCAAAATCATACACAATGCGGGGGTTAAAATGTTGTAAGAGGGGACCAAGGGGGTGCAAATTATCATACCAAAGGAAGGTGTTACACTACCATTACCAATATTTTGCCTAATAAAAGGCCGAATGTCATTCCTAAGGGCAAGCAACTTACGCCAACTCGAAGAAGGATCAGAAGAAATTTTTACACTCCAGAAACTTTGATTTTTCAGGAGGTAAGATTTAACTCATTGACACCACATGGATTGCTCACCTCTAGAGACGAGAAACCAAATGTGTTTGGCTATGGAGGCCTTCTTCCACATGCTAATAGACTTGATATCTAGACCACCCTTAGTAGTGGGAGAGCAAATATGATCCCAAGAAACCTTTGCACCAGTAGATTTAAGATTAGGACCAGACCAGAAAAAGGCACGAAGGATGGACACAATCTCTTTGAGAATTTTCTTAGGGAGAATGAAGAGAGAAGTCCAATAAGACTGCATAGAGAAGAGCACAGACTTAATGAGTTGAAGCTGACCTGCATAAGAGAGGTATCTAGAGGTCCAAGTTTTGACCCTCGCGGTGATGCAGTCGACCAAAGCCCGACAGTCAGAATGTTTTAATTTGGACGAGAGGAGGGGAAGTCCATGATAATGAACCGGAAGGGTACCCTCATTGAATTTGAGATGCCAGGATGTTGTTCTATTGACAAGAGACACTCCTGAGAAGAAAACATGACTTTTGCTTGGACTAGGAGATAATCTGGAGAGACTTTTAAACTCCATTAGAGCATATAAGGAACTGAGGAAATGTCACCTTTACAAAAGATCATAAGATCATAAGCAAAACAAAATTGATGATTTTGGATTTCTCACATCTCCAGTGAAATTTGAAATCTGAATGGAGAGATTTCTCCTTAAGGATAGAAGTCAAGATTTCCATGACAATAACAAACAGATAGAAAGATAACGGATCTTCTTGTCTAAGGCCTTTTTTGCCAGGGAAGTACCCCGTAGGATCTTCGTTAATGTTCAACGAGTATGAAGAGGTAGTAATGCAAGCTTGAATCCACTGAATCATGGTAGGATGGAAATTCAAGGCATGAAGGATGTCCAATAGAAAAGCCCATCGCACGTTGTCGTAAGCCTTCATAATATCCACTTTCATGGCACAACGAGGAGAAGAAGACTTTTTATGATATCCACGCATGAGCTCTTGAGTATGGAAGATGTTATCCGCAATTCTACGACTTTTGATGAATCCTGACTGGACAGGATCATTAAGGTAAGGAAGAGCCTGTTGGATTCTAAGAGCCATAATACGAGATATGCACTTGTATATACTGTTACAACAAGAAATGGGCCGGTAATCAGTGACTTTAGTAGGGTAAGAATCATAGGGATGAGCGCAACCAGAGTGGAATTGGCAACTTTCAACAGGTTTTTTGAGCGGAAAAAATTTCAAACCGCAACTGTGACCTCTTTACCAACAATGTCCCAAGTATTATGAAAAAACTCAGCATTGTAACCATCAGGACCATGCTTTGTTGGGATTTAAGGACAGAAAGGTTCCTTAATCTCAGCATCAGAGATGTCAATGACCATGTTATTGCGCGCATCATCATTAAGCTTAACGCGATCAAGATGAGAGACTCTAGGATTACCCGAATAGTGGTTATCGTGAGGGGTACCAAGTAGCTTCTGATAATAGTCCACAAAATTGAACTTAATAAGATTAATGTCATGAGTAATGGAGCCATCTTCAAGAGTAAGGGAAGTGATGTTATTCCTATTCGTACTATTATTAACAGACTTGAAGAAGTAGGCAGTGCATTGGTCCCCTTAATTAATCCATTAGATACGAGATTTTTGTTGAGCGAGGAGTTCCTCAGCACGAGACATGGTAAGATAGTTAGCATACAACTTCTTCTCCTGGATTCAAAGGATCAGAATCCAACACCTTTTGAATAGACTAAAGATCGATACGAGCAGCCTCAGTTCTTATAGTAATGTTACTATATTTAGTACGATTAAGAAGCTTGAGGTCAGCACGTAACAACTTAAGTTTGGCGTAAATAGTGTACATAGGATTACCATTAACAATCTGAGTCTAAGTTTTGAGAACCAAAGGGCAGAATTGCGGATTGTGGACTAAGTGATTGAAGAATTTGAAAGGTTTACAAATGGAACTATTGGCCAAGTCGAGAGAGACCTTGGAAGGAGAGTGATCAGAGATGCTGGGGGGAGGAATATGGTACTTGAATATGTGAAGGTGCTAAGCTGTTTCTCATTAACAAGCACTCAATCCAATTTGGAAGTAATGAACGAGGGACCAATCCAATTTGTTAGTACAAGTATACTAACAACCCGAAGACCAGAGATCCTCAAGTTCATTATCGTTAAGGCAAGAGTTAAACTCCTAGGAGTAGGTAGCCCATGAAGAATCACCACCAAACTTCTCATTGGGATATCTGATTGCATTGAAGTCCCCTAAGAGGATCCCTGGAAGATGACCAGAGCTACTACAACAATCAGTGATATGCTTCCAAAGGATGCTCCTCTCACTAGGAGAATTGGAACCATAAACGAATGAAGCATGAAAATGCGTGTACAAAAGTTTATGAAAGACAGAACAATGAATGATTTGATTATTCATAAAGATTGGTTTAACATCAAGAACAGTTGGATTCCAGCAAACCAAAATATGACCAGAATCGGAGTGCTGGTAGTTGTGAAGCATGGACCAATTGGGAAAAGCATAAGTGACGATTTTTGAGCAATTGGGAGACTTGACCTTAGTCTCAATAAGACTTATGATGATGGATGAAATGCCTAACTTCTTATGTTTAATAGGATCATTAAACCACGAATGTTCCACGCACCAAAATAAAAAGTAATAGAATTATAAAGGAAATGACAACCACACCAAGCTGCAACATATAGAGATTATATCAAAATTGCCAGTACAAGACTGACCCAATAATGCCAGTACATAACTGACCCATAATGCCAGTACGTAACTGACCCATATGCATGAAATTAAAATAAACCCACCAAAACCAGTATTAAGGCTGATGCATTGATAAAGCTGTGAAAAGTGGCCAAAAAAGCATTGCTTGGTTATATTAGCAGAGAGTCTAAAAGAAACTAAAAACTTAATATGTATCATCATATAACCCAAAAACTAGGAATCACTTTCCTTTTTGGTGGAGGTCTGCTTTTTTCCTCCTTTCCCTCCTTGCTTGGTTATTCTTGCGAGTTGTGTGTGTGTGTGTGTGTGGGTGGGGGGGGGGGGGGGGGGGGGGGGGGGTTCCTGCCTTTAACCTTGGAGGGGGACGGCGGTGAGGATGGAGAATCTTGTTAAGAAACTTGACCTGCCGTGTCTTCCTTGTCAGAATCAGCATTTTCATCCAAAACTTGATACGAGCTCGGATCATGAGTTGACGGATCACCAAGACGGAGCTATGGATCCCAAAGATGGAGCTAAGGAGGTGCTGATCCCGGACGGTCCAATTACAAGGTCCAAAGCCCGAGCATTACAAGAAGCCGTGAGGAGCCTAATGGTGACCACCTTTCCCACGCAAGAAGCCATGCAAGAAACCACCAAGATCTTGCATGTAATGAAGGTGGCCATGCATTGTGAAGCACGGAATGAAGGTTGCCGCCCGCATTCAAGTCTTGCCGCCCACAATTAGCTCATTGCTTACATCATGCCGCCCACTCTCTAAAAATAGCCAAGGACCATTTATGCATTGCCGCCCAACAATAAAGTCTTGGCTGTTTTTCCCAAATGGAGGTGCACGGATTATCAACATGACCACCCATCTTGGCCATTCATCAAATGCCGCCCATCTTCAATGGCCGGCCACCTAAATTTAGCTCTAGTTTTTCCTATAAATATTGTAATGTTTGAAGGATATTGGTTCAACTCAGATGATAATCAAAACTTGTGAGATTCTTCTCCTTTAGTTCTTCACGAACTCGAACTTATCGGATTCAATCCGTGGCGTTCATCCCGACTTATCAACGGCTCATCATCACCGTTGTGGCGTCTTCCATAAACCACGATCCTTGCTTTGACTCATTCCTTGTATCGCGGTCCTCTATACCAAGATCCTTGTTTGGTCTAAAGTTTGTATCAAGGTCTCCACCCTATCCAACCGAACCTGTTCTGGTCGATCCTTCAAAAGCGAAGTAAGTTTCGCATCATTTGGTATCAGAGCTTTTGGAATCCAAATCAGGTTTATCTATCCTTGTTTTCAATTATCTTAGTTTCTAAATTCCATATCTGTTCCTTCTTTCTTCTCATTTCAGTATCAAAAAAAAAAAAGAATTTTCGTCAAAAAAAAAAAAGAAGACGAATTAGAAAGGCAAAAAAAGAGAAGAAGAAGCCGTTGGAAATTGGAAGCCGTTGGAAATTGTTTTCTTTTTGTTTTCCTTCAAAGTGTCATTAATTACTTGTTTACCATTCCAAATCTTCTCCCTCCAAATTTCTCCGTGCCAAATCTGTTTTTTCTCTTCTCCTTCTTCACAATCATTTCTGTTATCCTTTTCTCTTCTCATCACAAGAGAAAACTTCCTTTCCCTTCTACCTTATCCTTCCTTTCATATCTCCGGGTTAAAGCACGAATTGTCGTGGATAAAGCGCAAGTCTTTTGGAGGCCATTGTTTTGTTATCTGCTTGAGTTTTGAGTTTTTGCAGGACTTGTGGAGTAAGAAAGAGTGGTAAAAGGCAAAAAGAGAGGTCATTGTGCAAAAAGAGCCAAGAAGCACCGAGAGTTAAACACTTGGGTGGTTCAAACATGTCACAAGGAGACGGAGGCGGCCAAGGAGACAATAACAATAAGCTCTTGATAGAGGCTATACATTAAATGTCCCAAAAGTGGGATTCGGCTTTAAGAGAACTTCGGGAAGAAATGGATGAATTAAAAAAGGATCGGCGGGATCAAGTTCCTCATCCAAGGAGGCCTAGTCCGAGGGGTCCTAAGGAGCCAAATGAGTCCAGGGGGGACTATGATGGAGATGAGAGTGATGAAAGTAGGCGGAGCTACCACTCTAGGGCTGTTCCAAGTGAGAGGAGAAGGCGTGTTAGGATCCTTCGATGTGAATTTGCAAGGAACTAGTCTCGATTGGGGATGGTTCGGATAAAGAAGGATTATGATGAAGTTTTGGGAACCGGGTATTTTGAAATGAATTTGTGAGTAGGCGCAGCGGAAATTATGTTAGGAATGCGGAGGAATTTTAGAGGGGTTCGTGGAAAAGAGTGGAATTTTGATTCAAGATTAATGGTTCTTGAATCGGGGATTTTAGACGTGAAAGATGGAAGATAAAATGAGCAAGTAAATTCGAGAAAACTCTCTCATTAACTAGAACGAGCAACCTTTCTATATTGAATATACTTGAAAGTTCGAACTCAATCTAACAATTGAAAATGCTAGTTTAAATCCGAAGTAAATTCGAGAAAACTCTCTCATTAACTAGAACGAGCAACCTTTCTATATTGAATATACTTGAAAGTTCGAACTCAATCTAACAATTGAAAATGCTAGTTTAAATCCGAAAGTTTACAAGAAATTTAGGGAAAGAAAGAAACTACGAGAACAAGAAATTACAAGGGAATTTAAACTAAAAATTGGCTTAAAGTTTGATCAATATCAATAATCCAAAAAGCCTCTCCAAAGACAAAATGTCCTCAACTATTTATAGCTGGAAAATCCCCAAATTATTGCCTTTTAATTAGCCGCTTGGACCCGGTCATGCGGTTGGTGGGTGGGCGTGGTTGGCGGAAGAATCCCCAAATTATTGCCTTTTAATTAGCCGCTTGGACCCGGTCATGCGGTTGGTGGGTGGGCGTGGTTGGCGGAAGCTGTTGAGGAGGTTGGAGACCAATTCTTGCGGCTGATGGAGCGGCTGGGCAGTTGCTGCTGGACTGGGCTGTCCTTGGGCCCAAGTGTGGGCTGGGCTGGGCTGGCAAGGAGGCTGACCTTATCTTCTAACTTTGGTTCTTGGATTTGTATACATGAGCTCCATTGGTCCTTGGACTTTGGGTGAGCCTCTTCGTGGCGTAAATGTTGGAGCATCATTGCCACGAGATTTTGGTGTTGGCTTCGAGTACGCGATGCGATAGGAGCGATCGTATCAAGGCGCCACCGCCATGACTCTCGGGATAGAGTGGACCGAGACTTGGGGAGCGTTAAGCTGAACATCCCACCCTTCCAAGGAAAAAGTGATCCTGACGTCTACCTTGAATGGGAGAGAAAGGTTGAAATGATGTATGATTGTCACAACTATTCCGAAGAGAAAAAGGTAAAACTCGCCGCCATTGCCTTCACTGATTATGCTATAGTATGGTGGGATCAATTGTTAATAGGTCGGAGGAGGAATTATGAACCGCCTATTGAGACATGGGCCGAGATGAAGGCTGCCATGAGGAAGAGATTCGTGCCTTCCCACTATTACCGAGATATGCACCTCAAGTTGCAGCAACTTAGGCAAGGTTCCAAGAGTGTGGAAGAGTACTTCAAGGAGATGGAGATGGCCATAACCCGGACCAATATCACCGAGGAGAGGGAGGCCACCATGGCACGGTTTTTGAGCGGGCTAAACCGTGAGATTGCCAATGTTGTAGAGCTGCAACATTATGTAGAACTTGAGGATGTGGTGCACATGGCTATAAAGGTAGATAGGCAACTTCGGCGGGGAAGAATGGCCAAGTCAGAATCTCCTTTTGCTGGTTCAACGTCTAGGCCTAAACCATCCGTGGATCAACCTTCCAAGTCCGGGGAAAATCCAAACTATGCCAACCGAGTGGAGCAAACCAAGCCACGGGAAAACAACAAGGATAAAGGTATAGCTCCTACCACTTCATCTCAAAGAACTAGAGACATCAAATGTTTCCGCTGTTTAGGAGTTGGCCACAAGGCTTCGGAGTGCCCAAACAAGAGAGTCATGATCGCGCTGGGAAATGGGGAGTACGAGTCCGAGGCTAGTGAAGAGGAGGTGCCACCACTTGAGGATGATAGTGATTGTGAATATGCCGTTAAAGGGGAAGTACTTGTGATCAGGAGAGCCCTTAGTGCACAAACGGTAGAAGAAGAGGACGGCCATGTTGAGCAGCGTGAGAACATTTTCCACACGCGATGCCTTGTGAAGGAAAAGGTCTGCAGCATGATCATTGATGGAGGGAGCTGCGTCAACGTTGCTAGTAACTTACTTGTTGAAAAATTGGGGCTGCCAACCATGAAGCATCCGAGGCCTTATAAACTTCAATGGCTGAATGAAACCGGTAAAGTGAAGGTGAATAAACAAGTCCTTGTCTCATTTTCAATTGGCAGGTACAAAGATGAAATCCTTTGTGATGTTGTGCCCATGCACGCAAGCCACATCTTGTTGGGTCGCCCATGGCAATACGACCGTAGTACCTTGCACAACGGGAATACCAACCGGTACACCTTCACCAAAGATGGCCGAAATGTGACTCTAGTTCCAATGTCACCAAAGCAAGTCCTTGAAGATCAAATCAGAATCCAGCAATCACTGGGGGGGGGGGGGGGGGTGAGTGAAAAAAAAGAGAGTAATGAAAAAAAAAAAAAAGAGTTGAAAAAAAAGAGTGTAAAAAAAAAGAGTTAAAAGGGGGACAATGAAAAAAGAAGAGAGGAAAAAAAGATAGTGAGCTTTTATGCAAAAGAAAAAGAAGTGAGGAGAGCTTATGAAACTAATCGGCCGATGATTTTGATTGTTTACAAGGAGGCCACTTTTTCTCACCATGATCTTTCTTCTTCCATCCCTCCAGAAGTTCAATCGGTTTTGCAGGAATTCGAGGATGTCTTGCCCGAGGAGGTGCCCGCCGGCTTACCACCAATTAGAGGCATTGAACACCAAATTGATTTTGTTCCGGGTTCTCCTATTCCAAATCGACCAGCCTATAGAGCCAATCCGGAGGAAACCAAGGAACTTCAAAAACAAGTTGAGGAGCTGTTGGCCAAGGGACATGTCTGAGAGAGCATGAGTCCATGCGCGGTTCCCGTGCTGCTGGTGCCAAAGAAAGATGGAACATGGCGCATGTGTGTTCATTGCCGCGCCATCAACAAAATCACGGTAAAGTATCGCCATCCCATTCCACGCTTAGATGACATGCTTGATGAACTATATGGGTCTTCTTATTTTTCCAAGATAGACTTAAAGAGTGGATACCATCAAATTAGGATGAAGGAAGGGGATGAATGGAAAACAGCATTTAAAACCAAATATGGATTGTATGAATGGTTAGTGATGCCTTTTGGACTTAGTAATGCACCTAGTACTTTCATGAGATTGATGAATCATGTCTTGCGTGCTTACATAGGAAAGTTTGTAGTTGTATATTTTGATGATATCTTGGTATATAGTAAGACCCTAGGAGAGCATGTTAACCATTTGCGAAGTGTGTTTGAGGTTTTAAGAGCTGAGAAACTTTATGCCAATGTTAAGAAGTGTACCTTTTGCTTGGATAGAGTTATCTTCTTAGGTTTTGTTGTAACAGCTCAAGGTATTGAAATGGATGAGGAGAAGATAAGGGCAATTCAAGAGTGGCCACCACCTAAGAACATAATTGAGGTTAGGAGTTTCCTAGGCCTAGCTAGTTTCTATAGGCGTTTTGTGCGAGATTTCAGTACCCTAGCTGCACCACTAACCGAAATAATTAAAAAGGAAGTCGGATTTAAATGGGGAAATGAGCAAGAAAAGGCTTTTAACTTAATTAAGGAAAAACTTTGTTCAGCTCCTTTATTAATGTTGCCCGATTTTGCTAAAACCTTTGAAATCGAATGTGATGCTTCCGGGATTGGTATAGGTGCCGTTTTGATGCAGGAAAAGAAGCCCATCGCATACTTCAGTGAGAAATTGAGTGGGGCCGCCTTGAACTACTCGACAGACGACAAGGAACTCTATGCATTGGTGCGAGCGTTGAAAACTTGGCAGCATTACCTTTGGCCCAAGCAGTTTGTGATCCACACGGATCATGAATCTTTGAAGCACTTGAGGGGACAAGACAAGCTCAACCGTAGGCATGCCAAATGGGTGGAGTTCATTGAGATGTTTCCGTACGTCATACAATACAAGCAAGGTAAGGAAAACACGGTGGCGGATGCATTGTCTCGAAGGTATGCCTTGATCTCTACTCTTAATGCTAAATTACTTGGGTTTGAGCATATCAAAGAATTGTATGAAAAAGATGAGGATTTTAGTGCTATCTTTAATGCTTGCAAGTTGAGTGCATTTGATAAATTTTACAAGCATGAGGAGTTTCTGTTTTGGGAAAACAAGCTTTGCATTCCTAATTGTTCGATGCGTGATTTGCTTGTACTTGAGGCTCATGGGGGCGGGTTAATGGGACACTTTGGGGTAGCTAAGACCTTTGACATGCTTAAGGAGCACATCTTTTGGCCACATATGAGAAAGGATGTAGAAAAGATTTGTTCTAATTGTGTTACTTGCAAGAGGGCTAAGTCTAGGGTGAATGCTAATGGATTGTATACTCCTTTACCCGTGCCTAATGGACCTTGGACTGATATATCAATGGACTTTGTACTAGGGTTGCCTAAGACTAAGAGAGGTAGAGACTCAATCTTTGTGGTTGTTGATAGATTCTCGAAAATGGCTCATTTCATCCCTTGTCACAAAACTGATGATGCTACCCATATTGCTGACTTATTCTTTAGGGAAATAGTGCGCTTGCATGGATTACCTAATAGTATAGTGAGTGATAGGGACGCAAAATTTCTGAGCCATTTTTGGCGAGTCTTATCGGGAAACCTAGGAACGAACTTACTATTCTCTACTTCCTGCCACCCACAAACAGATGGGCAAACTGAGGTTGTCAATAGGACATTATCTACTCTCTTAAGGGTTGTGCTTAAAACGAATCCAAAGGCTTGGGAAGAATGTTTACCTTTTGTGGAATTTGCTTACAATCGCACTATTCATTCTTCTACTAATTTTTCGCCCTTTGAGATTGTTTATGGTTTTAATCCTCTAACCCCTTTGGATTTACTTCCTTTGCCTGTAAGTGAACTTTCAAGTTTAGATGGACAGAAAAAGGCAGAAAAGGTGAAGTAGATTCATGAGGAAGCACGGCAACGAATCATGCAAAGGAACGAACAAATCTCTACTCGAGCCAACAAGGGGAGGAAGAAAGTTGTTTTCAAACCAGGGGATTGGGTGTGGGTTCATTTGAGGAAGGACAGATTCCCTTTAAAGAGGGCAAGCAAGCTGATGCCAAGGGGAGATGGCCCCTTTCAAGTGATAAAAAGGATCAACGACAATGCTTACAAGATCGACCTTCCGGGTGAGTATCAAGTGAATGCTACCTTTAACGTTTCTGATTTATCCCCTTGTGATGTAGGTTCGGATTCGAGGACGAATCTTTTCGAGGAAGGAGGAGATGATACGAGCTCGGATCATGAGTTGACGGATCACCAAGACGAAGCTATGGATCCCAAAGATGGAGCTAAGGAGGTGCTGATCCCGGACGGTCCAATTACAAGGTCCAAAGCCCGAGCATTACAAGAAGCCGTGAGGAGCCTAATGGTGACCACCTTTCCCACGCAAGAAGTCATGCAAGAAACCACCAAGATCTTGCATGTAATGAAGGTGGCCATGCATTGTGAAGCACGGAATGAAGGTTGCCGCCCGCATTCAAGTCTTGCCGCCCACAATTAGCTCATTGCTTACATCATGCCGCCCACTCTCTAAAAATAGCCAAGGACCATTTATGCATTGCCGCCCAACAATAAAGTCTTGGCTGTTTTTCCCAAATGGAGGTGCACGGATTATCAACATGACCACCCATCTTGGCCATTCATCAAATGCCGCC
This sequence comes from Arctostaphylos glauca, assembly GCA_019985065.2. Classification (NCBI taxonomy): domain Eukaryota; kingdom Viridiplantae; phylum Streptophyta; class Magnoliopsida; order Ericales; family Ericaceae; genus Arctostaphylos; species Arctostaphylos glauca. The sequence continues at coordinate 20,127,013 of JAHSPW020000006.1, forward strand.
CATCTTCAATGGCCGGCCACCTAAATTTAGCTCTAGTTTTTCCTATAAATATTGTAATGTTTGAAGGATATTGGTTCAACTCAGATGATAATCAAAACTTGTGAGATTCTTCTCCTTTAGTTCTTCACGAACTCGAACTTATCGGATTCAATCCGTGGCGTTCATCCCGACTTATCAATGGCTCATCATCACCGTTGTGGCGTCTTCCATAAACCACGATCCTTGCTTTGACTCATTCCTTGTATCGCGGTCCTCTATACCAAGATCCTTGTTTGGTCTAAAGTTTGTATCAAGGTCTCCACCCTATCCAACCGAACCTGTTTTGGTCGATCCTTCAAAAGCGAAGTAAGTTTCGCATCAAAACTTCATTCTCATCAATGGCGGTGTTGTGGTCCATCATATCAGTGTCTTGCGTAGGAGCAAGTTCAACTGCTCGAGGTAACATAGTAGGCGTAGGAGTGGAGGTAGTGGGAACGTCAGAGCTTACCAATTTTCCTTTGTTTTTACCCACTTGAACCCAATTGTCCTCCTGAACAGAAGGTTTTTCAACTGAAACCTGGGGAGGGGTATTCTTCAGACACTTCAAATCGTGATGATCAAAGACACAAATTTTGAGCATTTGGGTGGAAGCCATTGATACTCAAGGACCATTGTGGTTGTCATCTTCCAATAGCCAGCTTAAGAGTTTCTGGGAAGGGGTGGTCAGCATCAACCTCAATACAAATGCGAGCAAAAGCAAGTCTACTCATATTTGCAGTAGCTTTATCAACACAAATAGGTTTACCCACAGCACTAGCAATACGGTTGAAACATTTAGCAGTCTAGAATTCCAAAGGAAGATGGCGAGATTTGACCAAGTTAGGGATGTCGTTAGGCTCATATCGGGTCAAGGGCATGAGCTTATGCCAGATACGAAGGAGAGTGTATGTTTTTTAGAAAAACCATGGTCCCTTTTCCATGACCCTCATCTTGGATTCATCATCCTGAAACTCGAAAATGTAACATTCTTGCTCAGTAGACTTGTCATCAATACGAACCATACAATCCCCAGAGATTATGTGCCATAGCACGCACCAGAGGCAACGCTATCTTACCATCAAGAAAATAACCAACTAGGCAATGCTTCCATCAATTGGTTTCCAGGTGTTTCTCCTCAAAAACAATAATAGAAGGTTTATTATTAAGAATTTCCATATGGAAATCCAGCTTCATAGATTCCTCAGGGGTTTGGAAACGAAGAATGGACATCCAGTCCTTTTTAGGTTTTAGATAATGGAAGATTGAGCCTGTAATTTTGATTCCCTCCCACATCCACCGTCAGGACCCCACGATTAAGGTTAGTAGGAGAAGGAGTCCGCTGAGGAGCGAGATTTTTGGTAGAGTCTGAGGGTTCATCATTACCTGATAAATCGGGCTGGAAATTATCGATTTGGGCGTATATCTCACTGCTATTTGCATCCTCCAAAGCTGAGTTAGGATCTTGAACAGTCTCCAGAAATTCCTCTTTCAACCGCTTCATTGTTTTGACCAAACCCTCCAAATCCGAAGGATCCCTGAGATCCAGAGAGCGTTTCATGGTTTCCTCAAGATAAGAAATGAGATCGGAGATGGAATCTTCGCACCAAAGTGATAGAACATGGGGAAATTTCACTAGAAAACTGTGATAGTTGGGAAAGTTCACTAGAAATGAATGAGAGATTTTATTGATGATTTCTGGAAATGAATTACAGAGTATTGAGAGAGATACAGAAAGATAGTAGAGGAGAGAGAAAGAGAAGTTCAGAATTTGGCAAAAGAGAACAATTCATTTTATGCCTGCGGTTATGGCCTCCACCGCCTTATATGCCTCAACCCACTAACTAACTGCACTCCACCGCCTTATCTGCACTCCACCGCCTTATATGCCCCAACCAACTAACTAACTGCACAGGCGCGTAAACAGTACGCCAAAATATATGGAAAAGACACTCCTAGTCCTTAAACAAGTAGTTATCACAATATGACCCCAAATCTTATCATTACATCCTCCCTAAAAGACAACCTTGTCCTCAAGGTTGAAAATTTGGAAACCTCTGATGCAAGTCAGTCCAATTCTCCCATGTAGCATCTTCAGGAATAGAGTTAGACCAATGAACCAGCACTTTAGTTTGAGGTCTGTTATTATGGTTGATCAACTTCCTGTCCAGTATAGCCACAGGTTCCAGTTGCACCTGACCATCATCACCAACCAGTGGCAAATCTGTTTGAACCACAGCTGCCTCACCAATCTTTTTCTTCAGCAATGACACGTGAAAGACTGGATGGATTTTGGACCCTGGTGGAAGATCCAACTTGTATGCTACAGGTCCTATTTTCTGTAGGACTTGATAAGGTCCAAAATATTTAGGAGCCAATTTGGCATTTCGCCTAAAAGAGACAGTGACCTGCCGTAGAGGCTGTAACTTGAGATATACCCAGTCCCCCACCTCAAACACCCTCTCTGATCTGTGCTGATCTGCAATTTGCTACATTCTGTGCTGGGAATTAACCAAGTGTTCCTTGAGTAACTTGATGATACGAGCTCGGATCATGAGTTGTCGGATCACCAAGACGAAGCTATGGATCCCAAAGATGGAGCTAAGGAGGTGCTGATCCCGGACGGTCCAATTACAAGGTCCAAAGCCCGAGCATTACAAGAAGCCGTGAGGAGCCTAATGGTGACCACCTTTCCCACGCAAGAAGCCATGCAAGAAACCACCAAGATCTTGCATGTAATGAAGGTGGCCATGCATTGTGAAGCACGGAATGAAGGTTGCCGCCCGCATTCAAGTCTTGCCGCCCACAATTAGCTCATTGCTTACATCATGCCGCCCACTCTCTAAAAATAGCCAAGGACCATTTATGCATTGCCGCCCAACAATAATGTCTTGGCTGTTTTTTTCCCAAATGGAGGTGCACGGATTATCAACATGACCACCCATCTTGGCCATTCATCAATTGCCGCCCATCTTCAATGGCCGGCCACCTAAATTTAGCTCTAGTTTTTCCTATAAATATTGTAATGTTTGAAGGATATTGGTTTTAACTCAGATTATAATCAAAACTTGTGAGATTCTTCTCCTTTAGTTCTTCACGAACTCGAACTTATCGGATTCAATCCGTGGCGTTCATCCCGACTTATCAAAGGTTCATCAACACCGTTGTGGCGTCTTCCATATACCACGATCCTTGCTTTGACTCATTCCTTGTATCGCGGTCCTCTATACCAAGATCCTTGTTTGGTCTAAAGTTTGTATCAAGGTCTCCACCCTATCCAACCGAACCTGTTTTGGTCGATCCTTCAAAAGCAAAGTAAGTTTCGCATCATTTGGTATCAGAGCTTTTGGAATCCAAATCAGGTTTATCTATCCTTGTTTTCAATTATCTTAGTTTCTAAATTCCATATCTGTTCCTTCTTTCTTCTCATTTCAGTATCAAAAAAAAAGAATTTTCGTCAAAAAAAAAAAAAGATGACGAATTAGAAAGGCAAAAAAAGAGAAGAAGAAGCCGTTGGAAATTGTTTTCTTTTTGTTTTCCTTCAAAGTGTCATTAATTACTTGTTTACCATTCCAAATCTTCTCCCTCCAAATTTCTCCGTGCCAAATCTGTTTTTTCTCTTCTCCTTCTTCACAATCATTTCTGTTATCCTTTTCTCTTCTCATCACAAGAGAAAACTTCCTTTCCCTTCTACCTTATCTTTCCTTTCATATCTCCGGGTTAAAGCAAGAATTGTGGTGGATAAAGCGCAAGTCTTTTGGAGGCCATTGTTTTGTTATCTGTTTGATTTTTGAGTTTTTGCAGGACTTGTGGAGTAAGAAAGAGTGGTAAAAGGCAAAAGAGAGGTCATTGTGCAACAAGAGCCAAGAAGCACCGAGAGTTAAACACTTGGGTGGTTCAAACATGTCACAAGGAGACGGAGGCGGCCAAGGAGACAATAACAATAAACTCTTGATAGAGGCTATACATCAAATGTCCCAAAAGTGGGATTCGGCTTTAAGAGAACTTCGGGAAGAAATGGATGAATTAAAAAAGGATCGGCGGGATCAAGTTCCTCATCCAAGGAGGCCTAGTCCGAGGGGTCCTAAGGAGCCAAATGAGTCCAGGGGGGACTATGATGGAGATGAGAGTGATGAAAGTAGGCGGAGCTACCACTCTAGGGCTGTTCCAAGTGAGAGGAGAAGGCGCCACCGCCATGACTCTCGGGATAGAGTGGACCGAGACTTGGGGAGCATTAAGCTGAACATCCCACCCTTCCAAGGAAAAAGTGATCCCGACGTCTACCTTGAATGGGAGAGAAAGGTTGAAATGATGTATGATTGTCACAACTATTCCGAAGAGAAAAAGGTAAAACTCGCCGCCATTGCCTTCACTGATTATGCTATAGTATGGTGGGATCAATTGTTAATAGGTCGGAGGAGGAACTATGAACCGCCTATTGAGACATGGGCCGAGATGAAGGCACCCATGAGGAAGAGATTCGTGCCTTCCCACTATTACCGAGATATGCACCTCAAGTTGCAGCAACTTAGGCAAGGTTCCAAGAGTGTGGAAGAGTACTTCAAGGAGATGGAGATGGCCATAACCCGGACCAATATCACGGAGGAGAGGGAGGCCACCATGGCACGGTTTTTGAGCGGGCTAAACCGTGAGATTGCCAATGTTGTAGAGCTGCAACATTATGTAGAACTTGAGGATGTGGTGCACATGGCTATAAAGGTAGAGAGGCAACTTCGGCGGGGAAGAATGGCCAAGTCAGAATCTCCTTTTGCTGGTTCAACGTCTAGGCCTAAACCATCCGTGGATCAACCTTCCAAGTCCGGGGAAAATCCAAACTATGCCAACCGAGTGGAGCAAACCAAGCCACAGGAAAACAACAAGGATAAAGGTATAGCTCCTACCACTTCATCTCAAAGAACTAGAGACATCAAATGTTTCCACTGTTTAGGAGTTGGCCACAAGGCTTCGGAGTGCCCAAACAAGAGAGTCATGATCGCGCTGGGAAATGGGGAGTACGAGTCCGAGGCTAGTGAAGAGGAGGTGCCACCACTTGAGGATGATAGTGATTGTGAATATGCCGTTAAAGGGGAAGTACTTGTGATCAGGAGAGCCCTTAGTGCACAAACGGTAGAAGAAGAGGACGGCCATGTTGAGCAGCGTGAGAACATTTTCCACACGCGGTGCCTTGTGAAGGAAAAGGTCTGCAGCATGATCATTGATGGAGGGAGCTGCGTCAACGTTGCTAGTAACTTACTTGTTGAAAAATTGGGGCTGCCAACCATGAAGCATCCGAGGCCTTATAAACTTCAATGGCTGAATGAAACCGGTAAAGTGAAGGTGAATAAACAAGTCCTTGTGCCAGGAACAGTTTTATAAAAAATTAAATTGATCAAGCCTTTTCAGATAATGTTTTGAGCCGATTTCTTGCTGGTACTCTTAAAAACATGTTTTAAACACATTGGACGGTTCAAATCATCATAATTTGATCAAAAAATAGGAGGTCCACACCGTAGCAAAAATAAGAGATCCCTTATAAGAAGCTCACTCTATATTAGTCTCCTTTTAATAAAGGATCCCTTATTTTGCTACAGTGTGGACCTCTTATTTTTTGACCAAATTTTGATGATTAGAATAGTTTAATGTGTTTAAAATATGTTTTTAAGTGTACCCGTAAAAAATCGGCTCAAAATAATATCAAGAAGGACGTGATCTAAACGGTTTTTCATAAATACTGACAAGAACAGTTTTATAAAAAAATTAAATTGATCAAGCCTTTTCAGATATTGTTTTAAGCCGATTTATTGCTGGTACTCTTAAAAACATGTATTAAACACATTGGACGGTTCAGATCATCATAATTTGATCAAGAAATACTTGGTACACACCGTAGCAAATTAAGATATCCCTTATTGGAAGCTCACTTTACATTAGTCTGCTTCTAATAAGGGATGCCTAATTTTTCAACGGTGTGGACCTCCTATTTTCTGACCAAATTTTTATGATCGGAACCGTTCAACGTATTTAAAATATGTTTTTAAGGGTACCCGCTAGGGGTGAAAGAGAAAACCGAAAAACCGAACCAAACCGCCGGTCCGGTCTGGTTTTGGGAGCAAACCGGTCCGGTTTGGTTTTTTTATAAATATTCCGGTTCGGTTTTCGATTTTCGGGGTTTTTGGTCCGGACCGAACCGGTTGTAATTATTTATAATTTAATTTTTAATATTTTTATAACGGTTTAGGGTTTTACACTTTTATGTTTTACCGTTTACGTTCTCATATCTCAGAAGTTCAGAAGTGAAACACTCTCTCACTCCCTCAGACCCCCCCCCCCCCCCCCGCGCGCCGCCGCTCCCTCAGCCCCCCCCGCTCCGCCGCTCACTCCCTCAGCCCCCAGCTCCGCCGCTCACTCCCTCAGCCCTCCACTCTGCCGCTCCCTCCCTCAGGCCGCATTGGACGTCTGGACCACAGTAAACAGGTATGGTCAGATCTGGACTGGTTTCGTCTTTTTTACACTGATTTCGCGTATACTGATTTCGTGATTTCCGATTCTGATTTATGAGTTCGCGTTTGAGTTCTTAGTTCTGGGTTCCGATTCTGAGTTCTGTAGTTACGCGTATACTGATTTTTTGTTATCTGTTTTTTACTAATTTTTTACTGATTTACTGGGTTAGTAGTTCTTTTCGCGCATCTGATTTTTTGGTCTGACTTCTGACTTCTGAGTTCGCGTACAATTGTTTGTATTACTGAGTAGTGAGTACTGATGTTTGTATACTGATTAGTGATTACTGAATAGTGAATACTGAGTTCTGAGTTCGCGTATGATCAGTGAATACTGAGTTCTGAATAGTGAATACTGAGTTTGTATACCTCCTAAACCGGAAACCAGACCAAACCAGAGCAAAACCGGCTGACCCAAACCGGACCAAACTGACCACCTTCGGTCCGGTTTTCGGTTTACAATTTCTCCAAACCGGTTGACCGGTTTGGTCCGAGTTTATAGGGCAAACCGGACCAAACCGGACCGGTTACAGCCCTAGTACCCGCAAAAAATCGGCTCAAAATAATATCAAGAATGACTTGATCTAAACAGTTTTTGATAAAATACTGACAGGAACAATTTTATAAAAAATTAAATTGATCAAGTCTTTTCTGATATTATTTTGAGCCAATTTCTTGCAGGTACTCTTAAAAACATGTTTTAAACACATTGGACGGTTCAGATCATCATAATTTGATCAAGAAATAGAAGGTCCACACCGTAGCAAAATAAGGGATCCCTTATTAGAAGCTCACTCTATGTTAGTCCTCTTCTAATAAGGGATCCTTATTTGGTACGGTGTGAACCTCTAATTGTCTGACCAAATTTTGATGATCGGAACCGTTCAATGTGTTTAAAATATGTTTCTAAGGGTACCCGCAAGAAATCGGCTGAAAATAATATCAAGAAGGACTGGATCTATACAGTTTTTGATAAAATACTGACAGAACAGTTTTATAAAAAATTAAATTGATCAAAACTTTTCAGATATTGTTTTGAGCCGATTTCATGCTGGTACTCTTAAAAATATGTTTTAAACACATTGGACGGTTCAGATCATCATAATTTGATCAAGAAATAGGAGGTCCACACTGTAGCAAAATAAGGGATCCCTTATTAGAATCTCTTCTAATAAGGGAACCCTTCTAATAAGGAATCCCTGATTTTACTACGGTGTGGACCTCCTATTTTCTGAACAAATTTTGACGATCGGAACCGTTCAATGTGTTTAAAATATTTTCTTTAAGGGTACCCGCAAGAAATCGGCTCAAAATAATATCAAGAAGGACATGAAATTCTGACAGGAACAGTTTTATAAATAACTCAATTGATCAAGCCTTTTCAGATAATGTTTTGAGCCGATTTTGTTACTGGTACTCTTAAAAACAAGTTTTAAACAAATTGGACGGTTCAGATCATCACAATTTGATCAAGAAATAAAAGATCCACACCGTAGCAAAACAAGGGATCCCTTATTATAAACTCACTCTATATTAGTCCCCTTCTGATAAGGAATCCCTTATTTTGCTATGGTGTGGACCTCTTATTTTCTGACCAAATGTTGATAATTGAAATCATTCATTGTGTTTAAAATATGTTTTTAAGTGTACGCGCAAGAAATCGGCTCAAAATAATATCAAGAAGGACGTGATCTAAACGGTTTTTGATAAATACTGACAGGAACAGTTTTATAAAAAAATAAATTGATCAAGCACTTTCAGATATTGTTTTTAGCCGATTTTTTGCTGGTACTATTAAACATGTATTAAACACATTGGACGGTTCAGATCATCATAATTTGATCAAGAAATAGTTGGTCCACACTGTAGCAAATTAAGAGATCCCTTATTGGTAGCTCACTCTATATTAGTCCGCTTCTAATAAGGGATCTCTAATTTTTCTACAGTATGGACCTCTTAATTTCTGACCAAATTTTTAAGTGTACACGCAAGAAATTGACTCAAAATGATATAAAGAAGGAATTGATCTGAACAGTTTTTTATAAAATACTAACAGAAACGGTTTTATAAAAAATTAAATTGATCAAGCCTTTTCAGATATTGTTTTGAGCCGATTTCATGCTGGTACTCTTAAAAACATGTTTCAAACACATTGGATGGTTTAGATCATCATAATTTGATCAAGAAATAGGAGGTCGATACCGAAGCAAAATAAGGGATCACTTATTAGAATCTCACTCTATATTAGTCCCCTTCTAATAAGGAATCTCTTATTTTGCTACGTCGTGGACCTCCTATTTTCTGACCAAATTATGATGATCGGAACCGTTCAATGTGTTTAAAATATGTTTTTAAGGGTACCTGCATGAAATCGGCTCAAAATATTGTCAAGAAGGACTTGATCTAAACAGTTTTTGATAAATACAGACGGGAACAGTTTTATAAAAAATTAAATTGATCAAGCATTTTCAGATATTGTTTTCAGCTGATTTCTTGCTGGTACTCTTAAAAATATGTTTTAAACACATTGGACGGTTCAGATCATCATAATTTGATCAAGAAATAGGAGATCCACACCGTAGCAAAATAAGGGATCCTTTATTAGAAACTCACTCTATGTTAATCTCCTTCTAATAAGGAATCCCTTATTTTGCTACGGTTTGGACCTCCTATTTTCTGACCAAATTTTGATGATCGGAAATGTTCAATGTGTTTAAAATATATTTTTAAGGGTACCCGCAGGAAATCGGTTGAAAATAATATCAAGAAGGACTTGATCTAAACAGTTTTTGATCAAATACTGACAGGAACAGTTTTATAAAAAATTAAATTGATCAGGTTTTTTTCGGATATTGTTTTGAGCCGATTTCTTGCCGATACTCTTAAAAACATGATTTAAACACATTGGACGGATCAGATAATCATAATTTAATCAAGAATTAGGATATCCACACCGTAGCAAAATAAAGAGATCTCTTATTCGAAACTCACTCTACATTAGTCCACTTCTAATAAGGGATCCCTTATGTTACTACGTCGTGCACCTCCTATTTTCTGACCAAATTTTGATGATCGGAATCGTTCAATGAGTTTAAAATATGTTTTTAAGGGTTTACGCAATAAATCGGCTCAAAATAATATCAAGAAGGACTTGATCTAAACAGTTTTTAATAAAATACTCACAGGAAAAGTTTTATAAAAAATTAAATTGATCAACTCTTTTCAGATATTGTTTTGAGCCGATTTCTTGCTGGTACTCTTAAAAACATGTTTCAAACACATTGGACAGTTCAGATCATCATAACTTGATCAAGAAATAAGAGGTCCACACCGTAGCAAAATAAGAGATCCTTTATTAAAAGCTCACTCTATATTAGTCCCCTTCTAATAAGTGATCCATTATTTTGCTACGGTGTGGACCACCTATTTTGTTACCAAATTTGGATGATCGCAACCGTTCAATGTGTTTAAAATATGTTGTTAAGGGTACCCGCAAAAAATCGGCTCAAAATAATATCAAGAAAGACTTGATCTAAACAATTTTTGATTAAATACTGACAGAAACAGTTTTATAAAAAATTAAATTGATCAGGTTTTTTTCGGATATTTTTTGAGCCGATTTCTTGCTGGTACTCTTAAAAACATGTTTTAAACACATTGGACGGATCAGATCATCATAATTTATTCAAGAATTAAGTGGTCCACACCGTAGCAAAATAAGAGATCCCTTATTCGAAGCTCACTCTATATTAGTCCTCTTCTAATAAGGGATCCCTTACGTTGCTACGATGTGTACCTCCTATTTTCTTACCAAATTTTGATGATCGGAACCGTTCAATGAGTTTAAAATATGTTTTTAAGGGTACCCGCAATAAATCGGCTCAAAATAATACCAAGAAGGACTTGATCTAATAAATCGGATGAAAATAAATCGGATCAGATCATCATAATTTGTTCAAGAAATATAATGTCCATACCGTAGCAAAGTAAGGGATCCCTTATTAGAAACTCAGTCTTGCTTCTAGTACGGGTTCTTTTCTTTTGCTAGGGTGTGCACCTCCTATTTTTTGACCAAATTTTGATGATCGGAACCGTTCAATGTGTTTAAAATATGTTTTTAAGGAAAGCCACAAGAAATCGGCTAAAAATAATATCAAGAAGGACCTGATCTAAAAGGTTTTTGATAAAATACTGACAGGAAAAGTTTTATAAAAAATTTAATTGATCAAGCCTTTTCAGATATTGTTTTTAGCCGATTTTTGTTGGTACTCTTAAAAACATGTTTTAAACACATTGTTCGATTCAGATCATCATAATTTGATCAAGAAATAGGAGGCTCACACCGTAGCAAAATAACGGATCCCGTATAAGAAGCTCCGTCTATATTAGTCCTCTTCTAATAAGGGATCCCTTATTTTGCTACGGTGTGAATCTCCTATTTTCTTACCAAATTTTTATGAACGGAACCGTTCAATGTGTTAAAAATATATTTTTAAGGGTACCCTCATGAAATCGGCTCAAAATAATATCAAGAAGGACTTGATTTAAACAGTTTTTTATAAATACTGACAGGAACAGTTTTATAAAAAATTAAATTGATCAAGCCTTTTCATATATTGTTTTAAGCCGATTTATTGCTGGTATTCTTAAAAATATGTTTAAACAAATTGGACGGTTCAGATCATCATAATTTGATCAAGAAATAGGAGGTCCACACCGTAGCAAAATAAGAAATCCCTTATAGAAGCTCACTCTATATTAGTCCCCTCCTAATAAGGGATCCCTTATTTTGCTACGGTGTGAATCTCCTATTTTCTGACCAAATTTTTATTAACGGAACCGTTCAATGTGTTAAAAATATATATTTAAGGGTACCCGCAAGAAATCGGCTCAAAATAATATCAAGAAAGACTTCATCAAAACAGTTTTTGATAAAATATTAACAGGAACAGTTTTATAAAAAATTAAACTGATCATGCTTTTTCAGATATTGTTTTGAGCCTATTTCTTGCTGGTACTCTTGAAAACATGTTTTCAACACATTGGACGGTTCAGATCATAATGTGATCAAGAAATAGGAGGTCCACTCCGTAGAAAAATATGGGATCCCATATTAGAAGCTAACTCTATATTAGTCTACTTCTATTAAGGGATCCCTTATTCTGCTACGGTGTGGACCTCCTTTTTTATGACCAAATTTTGATGATCGAAACCGTTCAATGTGTTTAAAATATGTTTTTGAGGGTAGCCGCAATAAATCGGGTCAAAATAATATCAAAAAGGACTTGATCTAAACAGTTTTGGATAAAATATTGACAGAAATATTTTTACAAAAAATTAAATTGATCAAGCCTTTTTATATATTATTTAGAGCCGATTTCTTGCTGGTACTCTTAAAAACATGCTGTAAACACATTGGACGGTTCAGATCATCATAACTTGATCAAGAAATAGGAGGTCCACACCGTAGCAAAATAAGGGATCCCTTATTAGAAGCTCACTCTATATTAGTCCCCTTCTGACCAAATTATGATTATCGGAACTGTTCAATGTGTTTTTAAAATATATTTTTAAGACTACCCGCAAGAACTCAGCTCAAAATAATATAAAGAAGGACTTGATTTATACAGCTTTTGATAAAATACCGACAGGAAAATTTTTATAAAAAATTAAATTTATCAAGTCTTTTCAGATATTGTTTTGAGCTGATTTTTTGCTGTTACTCTTAAAAATATGTTATAAATACATCGGACGGTTCAAATAATCATAATTTGATCAAGAAATAGGACGTCCACACCGTAGCGAAATAAGGGAACCCTTGTTAGAAGCTCACTCTATATTAGTCCGTTTCTAATATTATCAAGAAGGACTTGATCTAAACAGTTTTTGATAAAATACTGACAGGAACAGTTTTATAAAAAATTAAATTGATAAAGGCTTTTCAGATATTATTTTGAGCCGATTTTTGCTGCTCTATTAAAAATATATTTTAAACACATTGGACGGTTCAGATCATCATAATTTGATCAAGAAATTGAAGGTCGTAAGGGATCCGTTATCAGAAGCTCACTCCAGCTTCTAATAAGGATCCCTTATTTTGCTACGGTGTGGACCTCCTATTTTCTGCCAAAAATATGATGATCAGAACCGTTCAATGTGTTTAAAATATGTTTTTAACGGTACCCGCAAGAAATCGGCTCAAAATAATATCAAGAAGGACTTGATCTAAACTGTTTTTGATAAAATACTGACAGGAAAAGTTATATAAAAATTTAAATTGATCAAGCCTTTTCAGATGCTATTTTTTAAGCCGATTTCTTACTGGTACTCTTGAAAACATGTTTTAAACAAATTGAACGGTTCAGAACATCATAATTTGATCAAAAAATAGGTGGTCCACTCCGTAACAAAATAAGGGATCCCTTATTAGAAGCTCACTCTATATTAGTCCGATTCTAAAAAGGGATCCCTATTTAGCTACGATTTGGACCTCCTATTTTCTGACCAAATTTTGATGATCGAAACCGTTCAAGGTTTAAAATATGTTTTAAGAGTACCCGCAAGAAATCGCTCAAAATAATATCAAGAAGGATTTGATCAAAACAGTTTTTGATAAAATACTGACAGAAACAGTTTTATAAAAAATTAAATTGATCAAGCCATTTCAGATATTGTTTTGACCCGATTTCTTGCTAGTACTCTTAAAAACATGTTTCAAACACATTTGACGGATCAGATCATCATGATTTGATGAAGAAATAGGAGATCCACTCCGTAGCAAAATAAGAGATCTCTTATTAGAAACTCACTTTATATTAGTGTCCTTCTAATAAGGCATCCCTTATTTTGTTACGGTGCGTATCTCCTATTTTCTGACCAAATTTTGAAGATCGGAACCGTTCAATTTGTTTAAAATATATTTTTAAGGGTACCCGCAAGAAATCGGCTCAAAATAATATCGATAAGGACTTGATCTAAACAGTTTTTCATAAAATACTGACAGGAACAGTTTTATAAAAAATTAAATTGATCAATACTTTTCATATGTTGTTTTGAGCCGATTTCTTGCTGGTACCATTAAAAACATGTTTTAAACACATTGGACGGTTAAGATCATCATAATTTGATAAAGAAAGAGGAGTCCACACCGTAGCAAAATAAGAGATCCCTTATTAGAATGTAGATTTGCTACGGTTTGAACCTCCTATTTTCTGACCAAATTTTATGATCGGAACCGTTCAATGTGTTTACAATATGTTTTTAAGGGTACCCGCAAGAAATCGGCTAAAAATAATATCAAGGACTTGATCTAAACAGTTTTTGACAAAATATTGACAGGAAAAGCTTTATAAAGAATTAAATTGATCAAACTTTTCCAGATATTATTTTGAGCCGACTTCTTGCTAGTACTTTTAAAAATATGTTTTAAATCGATTTGATCAAAATTTGATCAAGAAATAGAATTTTCACACCGTAGCAAAATTAGGGATCCCTTATTAGAAGCTCAGTCTATATTAATCACCTTCTAATAAGGGATCTCTTATTTTCCTACGATGTGAACCTCCTATTTTCTGACCAAATTTTGATGATCGGAACCGTGCAATGTGTTTAAAATATGTTTTTATGGGTACCCGCAAAAAATCGTCTCAAAATAATATAAAGGAGGACTTGATATAAACAGATTTTGATAAAATACTGATAGAAACAATTTTATAAAAAATTGAATTGATCAAACCTTTTCAGATATTGTTTTGAGCCGACTTCTTACTGGTACTCTTAAAAACATGTTTTAAATACATTGGACAGTTCAGATCATCATAATTTGATCAAGAAACAGAAGATCCACACCGTAGCAAACTAAGGGATCCCTTATTAGAAGCACACTCTATATTAGTCTCCTACTAATAAGGGATCCCTTATTTTGTTACGGCGTGAACCTCCTATTTTCTGACCAAATTTTGATGACCGGAACCGTTCAATGTGTTTAAAATATGGTTTTAAGGGTACCCGCAAGAAATCAACTCAAAATAATATCAAGAAGGACTTGATTTAAACAGTTTTGGATAAAAACTGACAGGAACAGTTTTATAAAAAATTAAATCGATCAAGCCTTTTCAGATATTATTTTGAGCCGATTTATTGCTGGTACTCTTAAAAAAATGTTTCAAATACATTAGAAAGTTCAGATCATCATAATTTGATCAAGAAATAGGAGGTCCACATTGAGCAAAATAAGGGATCCCTTATTAGAAGCTCACTCTATATATATATATATAGAGAGAGAGAGAGAGTCCCCTTCTAATAAGGAATCCCTTATTTTGCTACGGTGTGGACCTCCTATTTACTGACCAAATTTTGATGATCGGAACCATTCAATGTGTTTAAAATATGTTTTTAATGATACCCGTAAGAAATCGGCTCAAAATAATATCAAGAAAGACTTGATCTAAATAGTTTTTGATAAATACTGACAGGAACAGTTTCATAAAAAAATTAAATTGATCAACCTTTTTCAGATATTGTTTTGAGCAGATTTCTTACTAGTACTCTTAAAAAAATGTTTCAAACACATTGGACAGTTCAGATCATCATGATTTGATCACGAAATAGGAGTTCCACACCGTAGCAAAATAAGGGATCTCTTATTAGAAGCTCGATCTATAATAGTCCCTTCTAATAAGGGATCCCTTCTTTTGCAACGGTGTGGTCCTCTTATTTTCTGATCAAATTTTTATGATCAAAACCGTTCAATGTGTTTAAAATATATTTTTAAGAGTACCCACAAAAAATCGGCTCAAAATAATATCAAGAAAGACTTGATCTAAACAGTTTTTGATAAATACTGACAGGAACAGTTTTATAAAAAATTAAATTGATCAAGTCTTTTCATATATTGTTTTGAGCCGATTTCTTGCTGGTACTCTTACAAACATGTTTCAAATACATTGGACGGTTCAGATCATCATAATTTGATCAAGAAAAAGTAGGTCTACACCGTAGCAAAATAAGGGATCCCTGATTAGAAGGTCCCTCTATATTAGTCCCCTTCTAATGAGGGATCCCTTATTTTGCTACTTTGTGGGACCTCCTATTTTCTGACCAAATTTTGATGATCGGAACTGATGCGAAACTTACTTCGCTTTTGAAGGATCGACCAAAAACAGGTTCGGTTGGATAGGGTGGAGACCTTGATACAAACTTTAGACCAAACAAGGATCTTGGTATAGAGGACCGCGATACAAGGAATGAGTCAAAGCAAGGATCGTGGTATATGGAAGACGCCACAACGGTGATGATGAGCCGTTGATAAGTCGGGATGAACGCCACGGATTGAATCCGATAAGTTCGAGTTCGTGAAGAACTAAAGGAGAAGAATCTCACAAGTTTTGATTATAATCTGAGTTAAAACAATATCCTTCAAACATTACAATATTTATAGGAAAAACTAGAGCTAAATTTAGGTGGCCGGCCATTGAAGATGGGCGGCATTTGATGAATGGCCAAGATGGGTGGTCATGTTGATAATCCGTGCACCTCCATTTGGGAAAAACAGCCAAGACTTTATTGTTGGGCGGCAATGCATAAATGGTCCTTGGCTATTTTTAGAGAGTGGGCGGCATGATGTAAGCAATGAGCTAATTGTGGGCGGCAAGACTTGAATGCGGGCGGCAACCTTCATTCCGTGCTTCACAATGCATGGCCACCTTCATTACATGCAAGATCTTGGTGGTTTCTTGCATGGCTTCTCGCGTGGGAAAGGTGGTCACCATTAGGCTCCTCACGGCTTCTTGTAATGCTCGGGCTTTGGACCTTGTAATTGGACCGTCCGGGATCAGCACCTCCTTAGCTCCATCTTTGGGATCCATAGCTCCGTCTTGGTGATCCGACAACTCATGATCCGAGCTCGTATCATCTCCTCCTTCCTCGAAAAGATTCGTCCTCGAATCTGAACCTACATCACAAGGAGATAAATCAGAAACGTTAAAGGTAGCACTCACTTGATACTCACCCGGAAGGTTGATCTTGTAAGCGTTGTCGTTGATCCTTTTTATCACTTGAAAGGGGCCATCTCCCCTTGGCATCAGCTTGCTTGCCCTCTTTGAAGGGAATCTGTCCTTCCTCAAATGAACCCACACCCAATCCCCTGGTTTTAAAACAACTTTCTTCCTCCCCTTGTTGGCTCGAGTAGAGATTTGTTCGTTCCTTTGCATGATTCGTTGCCATGCTTCCTCATGAATCTTCTTCACCTTTTCTGCCTTTTTCTGTCCATCTAAACTTGAAAGTTCACTTACAGGCAAAGGAAGTAAATCCAAAGGGGTTAGAGGATTAAAACCATAAACAATCTCAAAGGGCGAAAAATTAGTAGAAGAATGAATAGTGCGATTGTAAGCAAATTCCACAAAAGGTAAACAATCTTCCCAAGCCTTTAGATTATTTTTAAGCACAACCCTTAAGAGAGTAGATAATGTCCTATTGACAACCTCAGTTTGCCCATCTGTTTGTGGGTGGCAGGAAGTAGAGAATAGCAAGTTCGTTCCTAGTTTTCCCCATAAGACTCGCCAAAAATGGCTCAGAAATTTTGCGTCCCTATCACTCACTATACTATTAGGTAATCCATGCAAGCGCACTATTTCCCTAAAGAATAAGTCAGCAATATGGGTAGCATCATCAGTTTTGTGACAAGGGATGAAATGAGCCATTTTCGAGAATCTATCAACAACCACAAAGATTGAGTCTCTACCTCTCTTAGTCTTAGGCAACCCTAGTACAAAGTCCATTGATATATCAGTCCAAGGTCCATTAGGCACGGGTAAAGGAGTATACAATCCATTAGCATTCACCCTAGACTTAGCCCTCTTGCAAGTAACACAATTAGAACAAATCTTTTCTACATCCTTTCTCATATGTGGCCAAAAGATGTGCTCCTTAAGCATGTCTAAGGTCTTAGCTACCCCAAAGTGTCCCATTAACCCGCCCCCATGAGCCTCAAGTACAAGCAAATCACGCATCGAACAATTAGGAATGCAAAGCTTGTTTTCCCTAAACAGAAACCCCTCATGCTTGTAAAATTTATCAAATGCACTCAACTTGCAAGCATTAAAGATAGCACTAAAATCCTCATCTTTTTCATACAATTCTTTGATATGCTCAAACCCAAGTAATTTAGCATTAAGAGTAGATATCAAGGCATACCTTCGAGACAATGCATCCGCCACCGTGTTTTCCTTACCTTGCTTGTATTGTATGACGTACGGAAACATCTCAATGAACTCCACCCATTTGGCATGCCTACGGTTGAGCTTGTCTTGTCCCCTCAAGTGCTTCAAAGATTCATGATCCGTGTGGATCACAAACTGCTTGGGCCAAAGGTAATGCTGCCAAGTTTCCAACGCTCGCACCAATGCATAGAGTTCCTTGTCGTATGTCGAGTAGTTCAAGGCTGCCCCACTCAATTTCTCACTGAAGTATGCGATGGGCTTCTTTTCCGTGATTTTGTTGATGGCGCGGCAATCAACACACATGTGCCATGTTCCATCTTTCTTTGGCACCAGCAGCACGGGAACCGCGCATGGACTCATGCTCTCTCGGACATGTCCCTTGGCCAACAGCTCCTCAACTTGTTTTTGAAGTTCCTTGGTTTCCTCCGGATTGGCTCTATAGGCTGGTCGGTTTGGAATAGGAGAACCCGGAACAAAATCAATTTGGTGTTCAATGCCTCTAATTGGTGGTAAGCCGGCGGGCACCTCCTCGGGCAAGACATCCTCGAATTCCTGCAAAACCGATTGAACTTCTGGAGGGATGGAAGAAGAAAGATCATGGTGAGAAAAATTGGCCTCCTTGTAAACAATCAAAATCATCGGCCGATTAGTTTCATAAGCTCTCCTCACTTCTTTTTCTTTTGCATAAAAGCTCACTATCTTTTTTTCCTCTCTTCTTTTTTCATTGTCCCCCTTTTCACTCTCTTTTTTTTGACACTCTTTTTTTTCAACTCTCTCTTTTTTTTCATTACTCTCTTTTTTTTCACTCACCCCCCCCAGTGATTGCTGGATTCTGATTTGATCTTCAAGGACTTGCTTTGGTGACATTGGAACTAGAGTCACATTTCGGCCATCTTTGGTGAAGGTGTACCGGTTGGTATTCCCGTTGTGCAAGGTACTACGGTCGTATTGCCATGGGCGACCCAACAAGATGTGGCTTGCGTGCATGGGCACAACATCACAAAGGATTTCATCTTTGTACCTGCCAATTGAAAATGAGACAAGGACTTGTTTATTCACCTTCACTTTACCGGTTTCATTCAGCCATTGAAGTTTATAAGGCCTCGGATGCTTCATGGTTGGCAGCCCCAATTTTTCAACAAGTTACTAGCAACGTTGACGCAGCTCCCTCCATCAATGATCATGCTGCAGACCTTTTCCTTCACAAGGCACCGCGTGTGGAAAATGTTCTCACGCTGCTCAACATGGCCGTCCTCTTCTTCTACCGTTTGTGCACTAAGGGCTCTCCTGATCACAAGTACTTCCCCTTTAACGGCATATTCACAATCACTATCATCCTCAAGTGGTGGCACCTCCTCTTCACTAGCCTCGGACTCGTACTCCCCATTTCCCAGCGCGATCATGACTCTCTTGTTTGGGCACTCCGAAGCCTTGTGGCCAACTCCTAAACAGCGGAAACATTTGATGTCTCTAGTTCTTTGAGATGAAGTGGTAGGAGCTATACCTTTATCCTTGTTGTTTTCCCGTGGCTTGGTTTGCTCCCCTCGGTTGGCATAGTTTGGATTTTCCCCGGACTTGGTAGGTTGATCCACGGATGGTTTAGGCCTAAACGTTGAACCAGCAAAAGGAGATTCTGACTTGGCCATTCTTCCCCGCCGAAGTTGCCTCTCTACCTTTATAGCCATGTGCACCACATCCTCAAGTTCTACATAATGTTGCAGCTCTACAACATTGGCAATCTCACGGTTTAGCCCGCTCAAAAACCGTGCCATGGTGGCCTCCCTCTCCTCGGTGATATTGGTCCGGGTTATGGCCATCTCCATCTCCTTGAAGTACTCTTCCACACTCTTGGAACCTTGCCTAAGTTGCTGCAACTTGAGGTGCATATCTCGGTAATAGTGGGAAGGCACGAATCTCTTCCTCATGGCAGCCTTCATCTCGGCCCATGTCTCAATAGGCGGTTCATAGTTCCTCCTCCGACCTATTAACAATTGATCCCACCATACTATAGCATAATCAGTGAAGGCAATGGCGGCAAGTTTTACCTTTTTCTCTTCGGAATAGTTGTGACAATCATACATCATTTCAACCTTTCTCTCCCATTCAAGGTAGACGTCGGGATCACTTTTTCCTTGGAAGGGTGGGATGTTCAGCTTAATGCTCCCCAAGTCTCGGTCCACTCTATCCCGAGAGTCATGGCGGTGGCGCCTTCTCCTCTCACTTGGAACAGCCCTAGAGTGGTAGCTCCGCCTACTTTCATCACTCTCATCTCCATCATAGTCCCCCCTGGACTCATTTGGCTCCTTAGGACCCCTCGGACTAGGCCTCCTTGGATGAGGAACTTGATACCGCCGATCCTTTTTTAATTCATCAATTTCTTCCCGAAGTTCTCTTAAAGCCGAATCCCACTTTTGGGACATTTGATGTATAGCCTCTATCAAGAGCTTATTGTTATTGTCTCCTTGGCCGCCTCCGTCTCCTTGTGACATGTTTGAACCTGAAAAGAAAACAAAATCACACACCAAGTGTTTAAATTTCCCAGAAAAAAACACTCACCACCCAAGTGTTTAACTCTCGGTGCTTCTTGGCTCTTTTTGCACAATGACCTCTCTTTTTGCCTTTTACCACTCTTTCTTACTCCACAAGTCCTGCAAAAACTCAAAACTCAAACAGATAACAAAACAATGGCCTCCAAAAGACTTGCGCTTTTTCCACCACAATTCTTGCTTTAACCCGGAGATATGAAAGGAAAGATAAGGTAGAAGGGAAAGGAAGTTTTCTCTTGTGATGAGAAGAGAAAAGGATAACAGAAATAATTGTGAAGAAGGAGAAGAGAAAAAAAACAGATTTGGCACGGAGAAATTTGGAGGGAGAAGATTTGGAATGGTAAACAAGTAATTAATGACACTTTGAAGGAAGAAAACAATTTCCAACGGCTTCCAATTTCCAACGGCTTCTTCTTCTCTTTTTTTTGCCTTTCTAATTCGTCTTTCTTTTTTATTTTTTATTTTTTGGACGAAAATTCTTTTTTTTTTTTTTTTTGATATTGAAATGAGAAGAAAGAAGGAACAGATATGGAATTTTAGAAACTAAGATAATTGAAAACAAGGATAGATAAACCTGATTTGGATTCCAAAAGCTCTGATACCAAATGATGCGAAACTTACTTCGCTTTTGAAGGATCGACCAAAAACAGGTTCGGTTGGATAGGGTGGAGACCTTGATACAAACTTTAGACCAAACAAGGATCTTGGTATAGAGGACCGCGATACAAGGAATGAGTCAAAGCAAGGATCGTGGTATATGGAAGACGCCACAACGGTGATGATGAGCCGTTGATAAGTCGGGATGAACGCCACGGATTGAATCCGATAAGTTCGAGTTCGTGAAGAACTAAAGGAGAAGAATCTCACAAGTTTTGATTATAATCTGAGTTAAAACAATATCCTTCAAACATTACAATATTTATAGGAAAAACTAGAGCTAAATTTAGGTGGCCGGCCATTGAAGATGGGCGGCATTTGATGAATGGCCAAGATGGGTGGTCATGTTGATAATCCGTGCACCTCCATTTGGGAAAAACAGCCAAGACTTTATTGTTGGGCGGCAATGCATAAATGGTCCTTGGCTATTTTTAGAGAGTGGGCGGCATGATGTAAGCAATGAGCTAATTGTGGGCGGCAAGACTTGAATGCGGGCGGCAACCTTCATTCCGTGCTTCACAATGCATGGCCACCTTCATTACATGCAAGATCTTGGTGGTTTCTTGCATGGCTTCTCGCGTGGGAAAGGTGGTCACCATTAGGCTCCTCACGGCTTCTTGTAATGCTCGGGCTTTGGACCTTGTAATTGGACCGTCCGGGATCAGCACCTCCTTAGCTCCATCTTTGGGATCCATAGCTCCGTCTTGGTGATCCGACAACTCATGATCCGAGCTCGTATCAGGAACCGTTCAATGTGTTTAAAATATGTTTTTAAGGGTACCCGCAACAAATCGGCTCAAAATATTATCAAGGACTTGATCTAAACAGTTTTTGATAAATACTGACTGGAACAGTTTTATAAAAAATTAAATTGATCAAATATTTTTAGATATTGTTTTCAGCCGATTTCTTTCTGGTACTCTTAAAAGCATGTTTCAAACACATTGTACAGTTCAGATCATCATGATTTTATAACGAAATAGAAGATCCACACCGTAGCAAAATAAGGGATCTCTTACTAGAAGCTCGCTCTATAATAGTCCCCATCTAATAAAGGATCCCTTATTTTGCAACGGTGTGGTCCTCCTATTTTCTGACCAAATTTTGATGATCGGAACCGTTAAATGTGTTTAAAATATTTTTTTAAGGGTACCTGCAAGAAATCGGCTCAAAATAATATCAAGAAAGACTTGATCTAGATAGTTTTTGATAAATACTGACAGGAACAGTTTTATAAAAAATTAAATTGATCAAACATTTTCAGATATTGTTTTGAGCCGATTGGTTGCTGTTACTCTTAAAAACATGTTTCAAACACTTTGGACGGTTCAGATCATCATAATTTGATCTAGAAAAAAGAGGTTCACACCGTAGCAAAATAAGGGATCCCTTATTAGAAGGTCCCTGTATATTAGTTCTTTTCTAATGAGGGATCCCTTATTTTGCTACGGTGTGAACCTCCTATTTTCTGACTAAATTTTGATGATCGGAACCGTTCAATGTGTTTAAAATATATTTTTAAGGGTACTCGTAAGAAATCGGCTCAAAAGATTATCAAGAATGACTTGATCTAAACCGTTTTTGATAAATACTGACAAGAACAGTTTTATAAAAAATTAAATTGATCAAGACTTTTCAGATATTGTTTTGAGCCGATTTCCTGCTGGTACTCGTAAAAACATTTTTCAAACACATTGGACGATTCAGATTATCATAATTTGATCAAAAAATAGGAGGTCCACACCGTAGCAAAATAAGGGATCCCTTATTAGAAGCTCAGTCTATATTAGTCCCCTTCTAATAAGGGATCTCTTATTTTGCTACGGTGTAGACTTCCTATTTTCTGACAAAATTTTGATGATCGGAACCGTTCAATGTGTTTAAAATATGTTTTTAATGGTACCCGAAAGAAATCGGCTCAAAATAATATGAAGAAGGACTTGATCTAAATAGTTTTTGATAAATACTGAAAGGAACAGTTTTATAAAAAAATTAAATTGATCAAGTCTTTTCAGATATTATTTTGAGCCGATTTCTTGCTGCTACTCTTAAAAATATGTGTCAAACACATTGGACGGTTCAGATCATCATGATTTGATCACGAAATAGGAGGTCCATAACGTAGCAAAATAAGGAATCTCTTATTAGAAGCTCGCTCTATAATAGTCCCCTTCTCATAAGGGATCCCTTATTTTGCAACGGTGTGGTCCTCCTATTTTCTGATCAAATTTTTATGATCAGAACCGTTCAATGTGTTTAAAATATGTTTTTAATGGTACCCGAAAGAAATCGGCTCAAAATAATATGAAGAAGGACTTGATCTAAATAGTTTTTGATAAATACTGAAAGGAACTGTTTTATAAAAAAATTAAATTGATCAAGTCTTTTCAGATATTATTTTGAGCCGATTTCTTGCTGCTACTCTTAAAAATATGTTTCAAACACATTGGACGGTTCAGATCATCATGATTTGATCACGAAATAGGAGGTCCATAACGTAGCAAAATAAGGAATCTCTTATTAGAAGCTCGCTCTATAATAGTCCCCTTCTCATAAGGGATCCCTTATTTTGCAACGGTGTGGTCCTCCTATTTTCTGATCAAATTTTTATGATCAGAACCGTTCAATGTGTTTAAAATATATTTTTAAGGGTACCCGCAATAAATCGGCTCAAAATAATATGAAAAATGACATGATCTAAACAGTTTTTGATAAATACTGACAAGAACAGTTTTGTAAAAATTAAATTGATCAAGCTTTTCATATGTTGTTTTGAGCCGATTTCTTGCTGGTACTCTTAAAAACATGTTCCGAACACATTGGATATCCACAGCGTAGCAAAATAAGGGATCCCTTACCAGAAAGAACTGTTCAATGTGTTTAAAATATGTTTTCAAGGGTATCCGCAAGAAATCGGCTCAAAATAATATAAAAAATGACTTGATCTAAACAGTTTTTAATAAAATACTGACAAGAATAATTTTAAAAAAAATTAAATTGATGAAGTCTTTTCAGATATTGTTTTGAGCCGATTTCTTACTGGCACTCTTAAAACATGTTTTAAACACATTAGACGGTTCAGGTTATCATAATTTGATCAAGAAATAAGAGCTGCACACCGTAGCAGAATAAGAGATCTCTTATTAGAAACTCACTCTATATCAGTCCACTTCTAATAAGGAAGCCCTTATCTTGCTACGGAGTGGACCTCCTCTTTTCTGCCCAAATTTTGATGATCGGAACCGTTCAATGTGTTTAAAATATATTTTTAAGGGTACCCGCAAGAAATCGGCTCAAAATAATATCAAGAAAGAGTTGATCTAAACAGTTTTTGATAAATACTGACAGGAACAGTTTTATAAAATATTAAATTTTATGAAGCCTTTTCAGATATTGTTTTGAGCCGACTTCTTGCTAGTACTCTTAAAAACATGTTTTAAACACATTGTACGGTAAAGATCATCATAATTTGATCAAGAAATAGGAGGTCCACACCGTAGCAAAATAAGGGATCACTTATAACAAGCACACTCAATATTAGTCGTCTTATAATAAGGGATCCCTTATTTTGGTAAGGTGTAGACATTCTATTTTCTGATCAAATTTGGATGATCGGAACCGTTCAATGTGTTTAAAATATATTTTTAAGGGTATCGCAACAAATCGCCTCAAAATAATATCAAGAAATAGGAGGTCCACACCCTAGCAGAATAAGGAATATCTTATTAAAAGCTCACTCTATATTAGTCTCCTTCTAATAAGGGATCCCTTATTTTGCTACGGTGTGGACCTCCTATTTTCCGCCCAAATTTTGATGATCGGAACCCTTCAATGTGTTTAAAATATGTTTTCAAGGGTACCTGCAAAAAATCGGCTCAAAATAATAACAAGAAGGAGTTGATTTAAACAATTTTTGATAAATAGTGACAGGAACGGTTTTATAACAAATTAAATTGATCTAGCCTTTTCAGATATTGTTTTGAGCCGATGCTGGTACTCTTAAAAACATAACTCAAACACATTGGATGGTTTCATCATAATTTGATCAAGAAATAGGAGGTCGATACCGTAGCAAAATAAGGGATCCCTTATTGAAAGCTAACTCTATATTAGTCCCTTCTAATAAGGGATCCCTTATTTTGCTACGTCATGGACCTCCTATATTCTTACAAAAATTTGATGATCGGAACCGTTCAATGTGTTTAAAATATGTTTTTAAGGGTACCCGCAAGAAATCGGCTCAAAATAATATCAAGAATGACTTGATTTAAACAATTTTTCATAAAATACTGATAGGAACAGTTTGAATTGATCAAGTCTTTTCAGATATTGTTTTGAGCCGATTTATTGCTGGTACTCTTAAAAACATGTTTCAAACAAATTGGACGGTTCAGATGATTATAATTTGATCAAGAAATAGGAAGTCCACACCATAGCAAAATAAGGGATCCCTTATTAGAAGGGGACTAATATAGAGTGAGTTTCTAATAAGCGATCTCTTATTTTGCTACGGTGTGGACCTCGTATTTTTTCTTACCAAATTTTGATGATCGGAACCGTTCAATGTGTTTAAAATATGTTTTTAAGGGTACCCGTAAGAAATCGGCTCAAAATAATATCAAGAAGAACTTGATCTAAACTGCTTTTGATAAATACTGACAGGAATAGTTTTATAAAAAATTAAATTGATCAAACTTTTTCAGATGTTGTTTCGAGCCGATTTGTTACTGGTACTCTTAAAAACATGTTTTAAACACATTGAACGGTTCAGATCATCATAATTTAATCAAGAAAAAGGAGGTCTACACCGTAGCAAAATAAGGATCCCTTATTAAAAGGTCCCTCTATAGTAGTCCCCTTCTAATGAGGGATCCCTTATTTTGGTACGGTGTGGACCTCCTCTTTTCTGATCAAATTTTTATCATCGGAACCGTTCAATGTGTTTAAAATATGTTTTTAAGGGTACCCGCAACAAATCGGCTCAAAATATTATCAAGAAGGATTTGATCTAAACAGTTTTTGATAAATACTGACACGAACAGTTTTATAACAAATAAAATTGATCAAGTATTTTCAGATATTATTTTGAACCGATTTCTTGCTGGTACTCTCAAAAACATGTTTCAAACACATTGGACGGTTAAGATCATCATGATTTTATCACGAAATAGGAGGTCCACACCGTAGCAAAATAAGGGATCTCTTATTAGAAGCTCGCTCTATAATAGTCCCCTTCTAATGAGGGATCACTTATTTTGCAACGGTGTGGTCCTCCTATTTTCTGACCAAATTTTGATGATCGGAACCGTTCAATGTGTTTAAAATATGTTTTTAAGGATTCTCGCAAAATATCGGCTCAAAATAATATCAACAAGGACTTGATCTAAACAGTTTTTGATAAATACTGATAAGAACAGTTTTATAAAAAATTAAATTGATCAAGCCTTTTCAGATATTATTTTGAGCCGATTTCTTGCTGCTACTCTTAAAAACATTTTTTAAACACATTGGACGGTTCAGATCATCATAATTTGATAAAGAAATTGGAGGTCCACACGGTAGCAAAATAAGAGTTCACTTATTAGAAGCTCACCCTATATTAGTCTCCTTCTAATAAGGGATCATTATTTTGTTACGTTATGTACCTCCTATTTTCTGACCAATTTTTCATGATCGGAACCGTTAAATGTGTTTAAAATATGTTTTTAAGGGTACCCACAAGAAATCGGCTCTAAATAATATCAAAAACGACTCGATCTAAACAGTTTTTGATAAAATACTGACAGGAACAGTTTTATAAAAAATTAAATTGATCAAGCCTTTTCAGATATTGTTTTGAGCCGATTTTTTCCTGGTACTCTTAAAAACATATTTTAAACACATTGGAAGGTTCAAATCATCATAATTTGATCAAGAAATAGGAGGACCGCACCGTAGCAAAATAAGAGATCTATTATTAGAAGCTGACTCTATATTAGTCCCCTTCTAATAAGGGATCCCTTATTTTGATACGATGTGGACCTTCTATTTTTGGACCAAATTTTGATGATCGGAACCGTTCAATGTGTTTAAAATATGTTTTCAAGGGTATACGCATGATATCGGCTCAAAATAATCTCAAGAAAGACCTTATCTAAACAGTTTTTCATAAATACAGACAGGAACAGTTTTATAAAAAATTAAATTGATCAACCTTTTTCAGATATTATTTTGAGCCCATTTTTTCCTTGTACTCTTAAATACATGTTATAAACACATTGGACGGTTGAGATCATCATAATTTAAACAAGAAATAGGAGGTCCACACCGTAGCAAAATAAGGGATCCCTTATTAGAAGCTCACTCTATATTAGTCCCCTTCTAATAAGGGATCCCTTATTTTTATACGATGTGGACTTCCTATTTTCTGACCAAATTTTGATGATAGGAACCGTTCAATGTGTTTAAAATATGTTTTTAAGGGTACCCACTAGAAACCGGCTCAAAATAATATCAAGTAGGACTTGATCTAAACAGTTTTTGGTAAAATACTGACAGGAACAGTTTTATTAGAAATTAAATTGATTAAGCCTTTTCAGATATTATTTTGAGTCGATTTTTTCCTTGTACTCTTAAAAATATGTTTTAAACAAATTGGACGGTTCAGATCATCATAATTTGATAAAGAAATAGGAGGTCCACACCGTAGCAAAATAAGGGATCCCTTATTAGAAGCTCATTCTATATTAGTCCCCTTCTAATAAGGTAGTCCTTATTTTGCTACGGCGTGGATCTCCTATTTTCCGACCAAATTTTGATGATTGGAACCGTTCATTTTGTTTAAAATATAGTTTTTAAGGGTATCCGCAAGAAATCGTCTCAAAATAATATCAAGAAAGACTTGATCTAAACAGTTTTGATAAATACTGACAGGAACAGTTTTATAAAAATATTAAATTGATCAAGTTTTTTCAGATATTGTTTTGAGCCGATTTGTTCCTGCTACTGTTAAAAACATGTTTTGAACACATTAGACGGTTTAGATTATCATAATTTGATCAAGAAATAGGAGGTCCACACCGTAGCAAAATAAGGGATCCCTTAGTAGAAGCTCACTCTATATTAGTTTCCTTCTAATAAGGGATCTCTTATTTTGCTACGGTGTGGACCTCCTATTTTCTTACAAAATTTTGATGATCGGAACTGTTCAATATGTTTAAAATATGTTATTAAGGGAACCCGCAAAAAATCGGCTAAAAATAATATGAAGAGAGACTTGATCTAAACAGTTTTTGATAAAATACTGACAGGAACAGTTTTATAAAAAATTAAATTGATCAATCCTTTTCAGATATTGTTTTGATCCGATTTCTTGCTGGTATACTTAAAAACATATTTTAAACGCATTGGACGGTTCAGATCATCATAATTTCATCAAAAATAGGAGGTCCGCATCGTACCAAAATAAGGGATCTCTTATTAGAAACTCACTTTATATTAGTCCCCTTCTAATAAGGGATCCCTTATTTTGGTACGGTGTGGACCTCCTATTTTCTGATGAAATGTTGATGATCGGAACCGTTCATTGTGTTTAAAATATGTGTTTAAGGGTACGCCGAAGAAATCGGCTCAAAATAATATCAAGAAGGACTTGATCTAAATCGCTTTTTATAAAATAATGACAGAAACAGTTTTATAAAAAATTAAGTTGATCAAGCCTTTTCAGATATTGTTTTGAGCCGATTTCTTACTGGTACTCTTAAAATCACGATTTAAAAACATTGGACGGTTCAGATCATCATAATTTGATCAAGAAATAGGAAGTCTACACCGTAGCAAAATAAGAGATTCCTTGTTAGAAGCTCACTCTATATTAGTCCCTTTCTAATAAGGGAGCCCTTATTTTGCTACGGTGTGGATCTCCTATTTTTCGACCAAATTTTGATGATCGAAACCGTCCAATGAGTTGAAAATATGTTTTTAGGGGTATCCGCAGAAAATCGGCTCAAAATAATTTCAAGTAGGATTTGATCTAAACAGTTTTTGATAAAATACTGACAGGAACGGTTTTATAAAAAATTAAATTGATCAAGTTTTTTCAGATTTTTTTTTGATCCGATTTCTTGCTGGTACTCTTAAAAACATGTTTTACACACATTAGACGGTTCAGATCATCATAATTTGATCAAGAAATAGGAGGTCCGCACCGTACCAAAATAAGGGATCCATTATTAGAAGCTTACTCTATATTAGTCCCCTTCTAGTAAGGGAGCCGTTATTTTGCTACGGTGTGTATCTCCTATTTTTCGACCAAATTTTGATAATCGGAACCGTTCATTGTGTTTAAAATATGGTTTTTAAGGGTACGCACAAGAAATCGGCTCAAAATAATATAAAGAAGGACTTGATCTAAACAGTTTTGATAAATACTGACAGGAACAGTTTTATAAAAAATTAAATTGTTCAAGCCTTTTCAGCTATTGTTTTGATCCGATTTCTTGCTGATACTCTTAAAAACATGTTTTAAACACATTGGACGGTTCAGATCATCATAATTTGATCAAGAAATATGAGGTCCGCACCCGTAGTAAAATAAGGGATCCCTTGTTAGAAGCTCACTCTATATTTGTCCCTTCTAATAAGGGATCCCTTATTTTTCAACGGTGTGTGCCTCCTATTTTCTGACCAAATTTTGATGACAGGAACCGTTCAATGTGTTTAAAATATGTTTTTAACGGTACCCGCAATAAATCGGTTCAAAATAGTATCAAGAAGGACTTGATCTAAACAGTTTTTGATAAAATACTGACAGGAACAGTTTTAAAAAAATTAAATTGATCAAGCATTTTCAGATATTGTTTTGAGCCGATTTCTTAATGTTACTCTTAGAAACATATTTTAAACACATTGGACGGTTCAAATCATCATAATTTGATCAAGAAATAGTAGTTCCACACCCTACCAAAATAAGAGATCTCTTATTAGAAGTTCACTCTATATTAGTCCCCTTCTAAAAAGGGATCCCTTATTTTACTACGGTGTGGACCTCCTATTTTCTGACCAAATTTTGATGATCGGAACCGTGCAAAGTGTTTAGAATATGTTTTTAAGGGTACGCCCAAGAAATCGGCTCAAAATAATATCAAGAAGGGCTTGATCTAAATCGTTTTTTATAAAATACTGACAGGAACAGTTTTATAAAAAATTAAATTGATCAAGCCTTTTCAGATATTGTTTTGAGCATATTTCTTACTGGTACTCTTAAAATCACGTTTTAAACAGATTGGACAGTTCAGATTATCATAATTTGAAGCTCACTCTGTATTAGTCTCCTTCTAATAAGGGATCACTTAGTTTGCTACGGTGTGAACCTCCTATTTTCTGACCAAAATTTAAAGACTAGAACCGTTCAATGCGTTTAAAATATGTTTTTAAGGGTACCCGCAAGAAATCGGCTCAAAATAATATCAAGAAGGACTTGATCTAAACAATTTTTGATAAAATACTGATAGGAACAGTTTGATAAAAAATTAAATTGATCAAGCCTTTTCAGATATTGTTTTAGCCGATTTTGTTACTGATACCCTTAAAAACATGTTTGATCAAGAAATAGGAGGTCCGCACCGTAGCAAAATAAGGGATCCCCTGTTAGAAGCTCACTCTATATTAGTCCCCTTCTAATGGGGGATCTCTTATTTTGGTACGGTGTGGACCTCCTGTTTTCTGACGAAATATTGATGATCGGAACCGTTCAATGTGTTTAAAATATGTGTTTAAGGGTACGCCCAAGAAATCGGCTCAAAGTAATATCAAGAAGGACTTGATCTAAACCGTTTTTTAAAAAATACTGACATGAACCGTTTTATAAAAAATTAAATTGATCAAACCTTTTCAGATATTGTTTTGACCCGATTTCTTATTGGTACTCTTAAAATCACGTTTCAAACACATTGAACGGTTCAGATAATCATAATTTGATCAAGAAATAAGAGGTACACACCGTAGCAAAATAAGGGATCCCTTATTAGAAGCTCACTCTGTATTAGTCCCCTTCTAATAAGGGATCCCTTATTTTGCTACGATGTGAACTTTCTATTTTCTGACAAAATTTTGATGATCGAAACCGTTCAATGTGTTTGAAATATGTTTTTAAGGGTAACCGCAAGAAATTGGCTCAAAAGAATATGAAGAAGGACTTGATCTAAAAAGTTTTTGATAAAATACTGACAGGAACAGGTTTATAAAAAATGAAATTGATCAAGCCTATTCAGATATTTTTTTGCGCCGATTTCTTGCTGCTACTGTTAAAAACATGTTTAAACACATTTGACGGTTCAGATCATCATAATTTGATCAAAAAATAGTAGTTCCACACCCTACCAAAATAAGGGATCGCTTATTAGAATTTCACTCTATATTAGTCCAATTCTAATAAAGGATCCCTTATTTTGTTACGGTGTGGACCTCTTATTTTCTGACCAAATTTTGATGATCGGAACCGTTCAAAGTGCTTAAAATATTTTTTTAAGGGTACGCCCAAAAATCGACTCAAAATAATATCAAGAAACACTTGATCTAAACCGTTTTTTATAAAATACTGACAGGAACAGTTTTATAAAAAATTAAATTGATCAAGCTTTTTCAGATATTGTTTTGAGCCGATTTCTTACTGGTACTCTCAAAATCACGTTTTAACCACATTGGACGGTTCAGATCATCATAATTTGATCAAGAAATAAGAGGTACACACCGTAGCAAAATAAGGGATCCCTTATTAGAAGCTCACTCTGTATTAGTCCCCTTCTAATAAGGGATCCCTTATTTTGGTACGGCGTGAACCTCCTATTTTCTTACCAAATTTTGAAGATCGGAACCGTTCAATGTGTTTAAAATATGTTTTTAAGGGTACCCGCAATAAATCGGCTCAAAATAATATCAAGAAGGAATTGATCTAAAAAGTTTTTGATAAAATACTGACAGGAACATGTTTACAAAAAATTAAATTGATCAAGCCTATTCATATATTTTTTTGAGCCGATTTCTTGCTGCTACTGTTAAAAACATGTTTTCAACACATTGGACGGTTCAGATCATCATAATTTGATCATGAAATAGGAGGTCCACACCGTAGCAAAATAAGGAATCTCTTATTAGAAGTTCACTCTATAGTAGTCCCCTTCTAATAAGGGATCCCTTATTTTGCTACGGTGTGAATCTCATATTTTCTGACCAAATTTTGATGATCGGAACCGTTCAATGTGTTTAGAATATGTTTTTAAGGGTACCCGCAAGAAATCGGCTGAAAATAATATGAAGAAGGACTTGATATAAACAGTTTTTGATAAAATACGGACAGGAACAGTGTTATAAAAAATTAAATTGATCAAGCCTTTGAGATATTGTTTTGATCCGATTTCTTGCTGGTACTCTTAAAAACATGTTTTAAACACATTGGACGGTTCGGATCATCATAATTTGATCAAGAAATAGAAGGTCCGCACCGTGACAAAATAAGGGATCCCTTATTAGAAGCTCACTCTATATCCCCTTCTAATAAGAGATCCCTTATTTTGCTACGGTCTAGACTTCCTATTTTCTGAACAAATTTTGATGATCAGAACCGTTCAATGTGTTTAAAATATGTTTTTAAGGGTACCTGCAAGAAATCGGCCCAAAATAATATCAAGAAGGACTTGATTTAAACAGTTTTTGATAAAATACTGACAGGAACAGTTTTATAAAAAAATTAAATTGATCAAGGCTTTTCAGGTATTGTTTTGAGCCGATTTCTTGCTGGTACTCTTGAAAACATGTTTTAAACGTATTGGACGGTTCAGATCATCATAATTTGATCAAAAAATAGGAGGTTCACATCGTAGCAAAATAAGAGATCCCTTATTAGAAGCTCACTCTATATTAGTCCCCTTATAATAACGGATCCCTTATTTTGCTACGGTGTGGACCTCCTATTTTCTGTCAAAATTTTGATGATCGCAACCGTTAAATGTGTTTAGAATATGTTTTTAATGGTACCCGCAAGAAATCGGCTCAAAATAATATCAAGAAGGACTTGATCTAAACAGTTTTTGATAAAATACTGACAGAAACAGTGTTATAAAAAACTAAATTGATCAAGCCATTTCAGATTTTGTTTTCACTCGATTTCTTGCTGGTACTCTTAAAAACATGTTTTAAACACATTGGACGGTTCAGATCATCATAATTTGATCAAGAAATAGGATGTCCGCACCGTAGCAAAATAAGGGATCCTTATTAGAAGCTCACTCTATATTAGTTGTCACGCCCCAAATTTCAAGGTATGATTAAATCATTAAAAGAAATAAAATAACATAAAACTTAAATACCAAGGGACATTCCCATTAAATAACCAAACAATACATACTGTTTTCTTACAACAATCTCTCTCGATGTACATTTGTTATTACATTGAATCTCAAATTGAAAACTTTACATTAAACTGTATTGAGCTAGACTGTAACAAAAGACTGAGTTATACAGGCTTGGCTGAAGTTAAAAAAAAGCATAATCCAGTAGCTCAACACTTGATAGGATCCACAGTTTTACCTGAAAAAGGTTTTACAACAAAACATAAGCCGAAGCTCGTATAGGATAACATGTTAAACCATTGATTTAAAAAAAATATGTTTAAAACTTGTCTCATTCAAAGTATATAAGTTTTCCCTTCGTACAAAAGTATACAGTTTGCTGAGGTTTGTCCACACTAACTGACAAAAGAAAGGCATATGTGCTACGAGCTCCCCATGCAACTCACATCAAATTCGACGTCACAATCCCCTATCGCAAACACCGGATACACGACACACCTTTCGCTTGAACACACAGGATACACGTCACCACGGACAATCGACACAACACATCACCAATCATGCATGAATGTGGGATGAAATGGTATAAAACATGAATCATTTGAGATAACGCAAGTAAAAACCTATAAGAGGCACAAAAGTGAGCACAACGACACGTTCAATAATTCCAAAACACATTTAATTGACCATTAGATCGTATAGTCATTTCACGACTCGCGGGTTTCATCAACAAGTTACCATTAAATATTAAATCATCAATTACTTACTACTTTTCCCGTCGAAGATAGCCTCATAGTGTTTATTCTCCTAGTACATCTCCCAAAGGAGGCTAGCCCAATAATTTTCCATATCGTTCAAGTGGTTAACGCCCATCACATGTCTCAATCAGTCCTCATCTTTCATTCACAACGTGTCTCATAGAGTATCATCAATCTACACAGTAACTGAGCGAACAAGCATTCAATTATCACATTCCGACTAGCGTATCACCCGTCGATGACTAGACCACATTGAAAAATATTTATACATCTCCCGTCGGAGGCCAAAAGTCGTATAACCGGCACATCTCCCATCGGAGAGCCAAACATAGAATAACCGGCACATCTCCCGTCGGAGAGCCAAACATAGTATAACCGGCACATCTCCCGTCGGAGAGCCAAACATAGTATAACCGACACATCTCCCGTCGAAGAGCCAAATATTATTTCTTGTCAATACAAGGCAACCACTACGATACAATAATTCTGAATTCATAATCGACAAGCCAAAGAAATAATGCACAAATGCATAATCGTCAAATGAAATTCCGAAATCACAAATTCATCATCTACGTATGACCGAGAATAAGTGCAAAAATTACCCTTAGAGGCCAACAATTTAAATCTTTAATAATTATTCAATAAAAGAAAGATACCACAAAGTTGGTAAAAACTGGCCCTACTACCGGTAGTACAGTCGCTATTACCGGTAGTACAAATGCTACTACCAGAACTACTACCACAGGTATTACCACAACTACTACCGGTAGTACCAGTGCCACTACCGGTAGTAAAACCTTCTGCCCAAAAATCCAAAATTGGGAAACAACAGTACTACCGGTAGTACAGACCCTACTACCGGTAGTAAAACATTCTGGGCGAAATTTCTAGATTTTTGACAGATTTTCTAACTTTCATTTTCAAGCTTTAAATCAACATCCAAACTCATCAAGCACCAAAAACAGGTTATACACACATAATAGAGGCAAGAGATCCCTACCTCACGACTCATACACAAACTTTTAGAGTTCTACAAGTCCTTTTCTCGCACCACGGACTCCCGCCGACATCATCAGAAGAATATCCATCTAACAATAATTGCGAATCCAACGCATAAAAACACACACGTGTCACTACCACGACACAAATCGCATACACGTGACTTAACCACAACACATGATCACGAGTTAAGATATCCAACCACACCCGTGTCACACTCCACGACCCACAATTACTAACATGCTTTTATACCCAAAAAAAAAATACTCAAACCAAGTACAAAACCAACGGGAACACCACTATACCTAACTAAGGCAAACACAGTGTCAACATGTACCTCAATGATTACACCAAGCTTGCTTCGAAGCCTAAAGGTATCCAATCCAAACCGAATACCAACTTAGAGTTACATGACCACACATATACCACTATCACGTCCTCATCAAACCCATGACCCCTCGAACCTCATATCACTCTGCACAACCCCACACATATTCCGTTCCGCAATCCACGAGTACAACACAATACCCCACATGTCTCCTCAAACGAGTCCAACAAAAGGCACAACAACCCTTTTCCAAAATTCATAAGAGTTTAACATAATCCCACTTCAAGCTATTATAAACAACTTTCATGCTAAACGCAAAATCTAAAACATGTCTTAAATCGGATAAACACACTAAAGAGGATTATACATCCACTCTATCACAATTTACGAAAGTTGCAATATACGAAGATCTAACCGTCCGAATGTGTCCGTTCTTGTGTCTAAACTTAGCTAAGACTTTAGGCTACGTCACCGTTAAAATCTGGAGTTAATCTAAGTTACCAAAAATTCTCGACAAATTCGGAAAGAGGTCAGTCCGAAAAACAGTCCCGAAACAGTTTTGCCTAGCAGTGAACAGTTCTGGTATTTTGGCCATAACTTCTTATCCCGAACTCCGATTGAGACGTTTTATATATGAAACTTTAAGAGAATTTGGAGAGCTACAACTTGATAGTTATAAAATTTTCCTAATTCGGCCTCGAAGTGCCCCAAAACGCATGAACAGAACAGATTCGTGCTTTAAATTTCCAGATTTTCATTTTGTTCATTGTGTTCTTGGTGTTCTTGGTAAAACTCATCCCAAACTTTCTGAAAACAACCCAAATGACTTTTCACTCCAAAATAAACATAGGATTCAAAACTAATAACAACATCACAATGCATTACACAACTTAAATCAAGAGTTTAACATAAATCCTACCTCAAAATCAAGCTCCAAGAAAACTTCTAGCCAAGAGCCGATCTCCTCCATTACTCCGCGAGAACCATCAATCCCGAGCTTGATACGAAGCCCTCGTCGCGTAGATCGTTGTTCATTCTTTGTGTTTCTTGAAATTCGGACTGGAAGTCCTCCGATTTCTCCCAAGATCAAAAGGGAAGAAGAGGGAGTGAGAGAGAGTGGCGTACGGGAGAGAAGATGGAAGAGAGAGAATGTGATTTGGTAAAAAAATCTGATTTTTATAGTACAAAATGGGTAAATTACACTTTCTCCCTATATTATGCAACATGCCAAGATTAAGTACCAAATCTATATTACACACACACATGGGTTCCCCCAACTCATATTACCCAAGTCATGCATTATCAAATATTTTATTACGCTCCGAATATTTAATTTAAAATGAATAATTTTCCGGGTCTTTACATCCTCCGCTCTTTAAAGCAATTTCGTCCCCGAAATTTAAAAGCAAGCGCGTCGACACGGACACCTCTGAACACAATCAACAAGCGAGACACGGATACTCCGTCAAAGTCCAATGCTATTAAGTAAGACACCGACACCTCTCATAATACTACCATCAAGATACAGATACACCGTCACAACTTCAATCCAGAAACAAAGCAATCCGTAGTTGTACAAAGTTCAACGGATTCTAAACAACCAAATTTATAATTTTCAAATAAATCAATCAGATATATCAAAGTAACTCATGTGTACACCACGCTCCATGAGTGTATAACCATCAATGCACAATCAAGTCATCAAAACTAATAGTTTATATCCACAATACCACTAAGCATAGAACGATCCATAATCCAAAAATTTAAAAACATACTCCAAGTAAACACATACTTCATGTCTTAATAACACCCGATAAACACATAACCATGGTGGCAAACACGCCCCAAACCATCAGTCAGATAACAAACACATAGCAGTCAAGGAGTAAACAAATACAGGTATTTCTCCCGAACTTCGTCCTCACGTTCGTAAATGGCTTTATCAATTCCACGATGACACCACAAAACTTAAGTCAATGGAAGCATCCTTCCACATAGAACATAATACTGAGCATTTAAAATATTCACCGATCATTCGTTGTACGAATATCATCCTCCACGCACACTGGTCCAGGTACTTCTACAACTGCACAATTCTCATCTATAACACGTTGCAATAACGACTTGACGACATTCTTCTATAAGACATGAGGATGACAACAAACTCAACAGCACCCGCTAACACATAGTCACATAACACGTAGGTATGAAACGAGAAGTCTCCACGAAAATATCAACCACATTTCAATTTTACTTTCTTGAATCTCAAGTTAAAAGACACATAGATCACATGTCTCTTCCAACCCAATTTCACAACCAATCGTCTGTACGTCCAAAGACAAAGCACAATATTTTAGAACACAATTCCACATAAGCACGTAATCACCTAGGACCCTATCCCACGGACTCTAAGTATTCTAACCATGCTCTGATACCAAGTTGTCACGCCCCACATTTCAAGGTATGATTAAATCATTAAAAGAAATAAAATAACATAAAACTTAAATACCAAGGGACATTCCCATTAAATAACCAAACAATACATCCTGTTTTCTTACAACAATCTCTCTCAATGTACATTTGTTATTACATTGAATCTAGAATTAAAAACTTTACATTAAACTGTATTGAGCTACACTGTAACAAAAGACTGAGTTATATAGGCTTGGCTGAAGTTAAAAAAAAAGCATAATCCAGTAGCTCAACTCTTGATAGGATCCACAGCTTTACCTGAAAAAGGTTTTTACAACAAAACATAAGCCGAAGCTCGTATAGGATAACATGTTAAACCATTGATTTTAAAAAAATATGTTTAAAACTTGTCTCATATCAAAGTATATAAGTTTTCCCTTCGTACAAAAGTATATAGTTGCTGAGGTTTGTCCACACTAATTGACAAAAGAAAGGCATATGTGCTACGAGCTCCCCATGCAACTCACATCAAATTCGACGTCACAATCCCCTATCCCAAACATCGGATACACGACACACCTTTCTTTTGAACACACAGGATACACGTCACCACGGACAATCGACACAACACATCACCAATCATGCAAGAATGTGGGATGAAATGGTATAAAACATAAATCACTTGAGATAACGCAAGTAAAAACCTATAAGAGGCACAAGAGTACTGAGCACAACGACACGTTCAATAATTCCAAAACACATTTAATTGACCATTAGACCGTATAGTCATTTCCCGACTCGCGGGTTCCATCAACAAGTTACCATTAAATATTAAATCATCATTCACTTACTACTTTTCCCGTCGAAGATAGCCTCATAGTGTCTATTCTCCTAGTACATCTCCCAAAGGAGGCTAGCCCAATAATTTTCCATATCGTTCAATTGGTTAACGCCCATCACATGTCTCAATCAGTCCTCATCTTTCATTCACAACGTGTCTCATAGAGTATCATCAATCTACACAGTAACTGAGCGAACAAGCATTCAATTATCACATTCCGACTAGCGTATCACCCGTCGGAGGCCAAAAGTCGTATAACCGGCACATCTCCCGTCGGAGAGCCAAACATAGAATAACTGGCACATCTCCCGTCGGAGAGCCAAACATAGTATAACCGGCACATCTCCCGTCGGAGAGCCAAATATTATTTCTTGTCAATACAAGGCAACCACTACGATACAATAATTCTGAATTCATAATCGACAAGCCAAAGAAATAATGCACAAATGCATAATCGTCAAATGGAATTCCGAAATCACATATTCATCATCTACGTATGACCGAGAATAAGTGCAAAAATTACCCTTAGAGGCCAACAATTTAAATCTTTAATAATTATTCAATAAAAGAAAGATACCACAAAGTTGGTAAAAACTGGCCCTACTACCGGTAGTACAGTCGCTACTACCGGTAGTACAAATGCTACTACCAGAACTACTACCACAGGTATTACCACAACTACTACCGGTAGTACCAGTGCCACTACCGGTAGTAAAACCTTCTGCCCAAAAATCCAAAACTGGGAAACAACAGTACTACAGGTAGTATAGACCCTACTACCGGTAGTAAAACATTCTGGGCGAAATTTCTAGATTTTTGACAGATTTTCTAACTTTCATTTTCAAGCTTTAAATCAACATCCAAACTCATCAAGCACCAAAAACAGGTCATACACACATAATAGAGGCAAGAGATCCCTACCTCACGACTCATACACAAACTTTTAGAGTTTTATAAGTCCTTTTCTCGCACCACGGACTCCCGCCGACATCATCAGAAGAGTATCCATCTAACAATAATTGCGAATCCAACGCATAAAAACACACACGTGTCACTACCACGACACAAAATCGCATACACGTGACTTAACCACAACACATGATCACGAGTTAAGATATCCAACCACACCCGTGTCACACTCCACGACCCACAATTACTAACATGCTTTTATACCAAAAAAAAAAATACTCAAACCAAGTACAAAACCAACGGGAACACCACTATACCTAACTAAGGCAAACACAGTGTCAACATGTACCTCAATGATTACACCAAGCTTGCTTCGAAGCCTAAAGGTATCCAATCCAAACCGAATACCAACTTAGAGTTACATGACCACAGATATACCACTATCATAACCCATGAGTACACACACGTCCTCATCAAACCCATGACCCCTCGAACCTCATATCACTCTGCACAACCCCACATATATTCCGTTCCGCAATCCAGGAGTACAACACAATACCCCACATGTCTCCTCAAACGAGTCCAACAAAAGGCACAACAACCCTGTTCCAAAATTTATAAGAGTTTAACATAATCCCACTTCAAGCTATTATAAACAACTTTCATGCTAAACGCAAAATCTAAAACATGTCTTAAATCGGATAAACACACTAAAGAGGATTATACATCCACTCTATCACAATTTACGAAAGTTGCAATATACGAAGATGTAACCGTCCGAATGTGTCCGTTCTTGTGTCTAAACTTAGCTAAGACTTTAGGCTACGTCACCGTTAAAATCTGGAGTTAATCTAAGTTACCAAAAATTCTCGACAAATTTGGAAAGAGGTCAGTCCGAAAAACAGTCCCGAAACAGTTTTGCCTAGCAGTGAACAGTTCTGGTATTTTGGCCATAACTTCTTATCCCGAACTCCGATTGAGACGTTTTATATATGAAACTTTAAGAGAATTTCGAGAGCTACAACTTGTTAGTTATAAACTTTTCCTAATTCGGCCTCGAAGTGCCCCAAAACGCATGAACAGAACAGATTCGTGCTTTAAATTTCCAGATTTTCATTTTGTTCATTGTGTTCTTGGTGTTCTTGGTAAAACTCATCCCAAACTTTCTGAAAACAACCCAAATGAATTTTCACTCCAAAATAAACATAGGATTCAAAACTAATAACAACATCACAATGCATTACACAACTTAAATCAAGAGTTTAACATAAATCCTACCTCAAAATCAAGCTCCAAGAAAACTTCTATGATGCAGGCCGTAGACCTGCAAGGGTAGGGATAGTCCCGGGATGCCACTTGACCGGGGGAAGCGGATGCCACTCGACGCTACTAATCGCGGAAGCCACTCGACGTGACCAAGCCACTCGCTTGATTATAGGAGGAATCACTCACTACAAGCAAGAAACTCTTGCATATATTTTTATAAACTCCAACTCTCCTTTTTCATTTCCATTAGATCAACTATAAATAGGCATTACATAAGATGACTCTTCAAAACTAATATTTAATACTAGACAATTTCCAACATGACTCTTCAAATAACTAGACAACCCTTGGACTACATGCATGAACAATAATTAATATGAACCTAGAAACAATGTGTTTATGCAACTAACTACATGCATATGTGTGTCATATTAATGACTGATTATAGGATGCTTTGACCAGAAATTAAATGCATGATTAGAGACTCTTCGGTTCAGCCGGGATCTTTATGCTCCTGCATCATTCTAACCAAGAGCCGATCCCCTCCATTACTCCGCGAGACCATCAATCCCGAGCTTAATACGAAGCCCTCGTCGCGTAGATCATTGTTCATTCTTCGTGTTTCTTGAAATTCGGAGTGGAAGTCCTCCGATTTCTCCCAAGATCAAAAGGGAAGAAGAGGGAGTGAGAGAGAGTGGCGTACGGGAGAGAAGATGGAAGAGAGAGAATGTGATTTGGTAAAAAAATCTGATTTTTATAGTACAAAATGGGTAAATTACATTTTCTCCCTATATTATGCAACATGCCAAGATTAAGTACCAAATCTATATTACACACACACATGGGTTCCACCAACTCATATTACCCAAGTTAAGCATTATAAAATATTTTATTACGCTCCGAATATTTAATTTAAAATGAATAATTTTCCGGGTTTTTACATTAGTCCCCTTCTAATAAGGGATCCCTTATTAGAAACTCACTCTATATTAGTCCCCTTCTAATAAGGGATCCCTTATTTTGCTACGGTGTGGACCTCCTATTTTCCGATCAAATTTTGATGATCGGAACCGTTCAATGTGTGTAAAATATATTTTTAAGGGTACCCGCAAGAAAATCGGCTCAAAATAATATTAAGAAGAACTTGATCTAAATAGTTTTTGATAAATACTAACAGGACTAGTTTCATAAAAAATTAAATTGATCAAGCCTTTTCAGATATTATTTTGAGCCGATTTCTTCCTGATACTCTTAAAAACATGTTTTCAAAAAATTAGACGGTTCAGATAATCATAATTTGATCAAAAAATAGGAGGTCCACATCGTAGCAAAAATAAGGGATCCTTTATTATAAGCTCACTCTATATTAGTCCCCTTCTAATAAGGGATCCCTTATTTTGTTACGGTGTGGACCTCCTATTCTCCGACTAAATTTTGATGATCGGAACCGTTCAATGTGTGTAAAATATGTTTTTAAGGGTACCCGCAAGAAATCGGCTCAAAATAATATCAAGAAGGACTTGATTTAAACAATTTTTGATAAATACTAACAGAAACAGTTTTATAAAAAATTAAATTGATCAAGCATTATCAGATATTGTTTTGAGCCGATTTCTTACTGTTACTCTTGAAAATATATTTTAAACACGTTGGACGGTTTAAATCATCAGAATTTGATCAACAAAAATTGTAGGTCCACATCCTAGCAAAATAAGGGATCTCTTATTAGAAGCCCACTCTATATTAGTCTCCTTCTAAAAAAGGATCCCTTATTTTGCTACGGTGTGGACCTCCTATTTTCTGACCAAATTTTGATGATCGGAATCGTTCAAAGTGTTTAAAATATGTTTTTCAGGATACACGCAAGAAATCGGCACAAAATAATATCAAGAAGGACTTGATCTAAACAGTTTTTGATAAAATACTAACAGGAACAGTTTTATAAAAAATTAAATTAATCAAGCCTTTTCAGATATTACTTGAGCCGATTTTGTTACTGGTACCCTTAAAAACATGTTGTAAACAAATTCGACGGTTCAGATCATCATAATTTGATTAAGAAATAGGAGGTCCGCACCGTGTCAAAATAAGGGATCTCTTATTAGAAGCTAACTCTACATTAGTACCCTTGTAATAAGGGATCCCTTATTTTGCTACGGTGTGGACCTCCTATTTTCTGACCAAATTTTGATGATCGAAATCGTTCAAAGTGTTTAAAATATGTTTTTCAGGGTACGTGCAAGAAATCGGCACAAAATAATATCAAGAAAGTCTTGATCTAAACAGTTTTTGATAAAATACTAACAGGAACAGTTTTATAAAAAATTAAATTAATCAAGTCTTTTCAGATATTATTTTGAGCCGATTTTGTTACTGGTACCCTTAAAAACATGTTGTCAACAAATTCGACGGTTCAGATCATCATAATTTGATTAAGAAATAGGAGGTCCGAACCGTGGTAAAATAAGGGATCCCTTATTAGAAGCTAACTCTACATTAGTCCCCTTCTAATAAGGGATTCCTTATTTTGCTACGGTGGGGACCTCCTATTTTCTGACCAAATTTTGATGATCGGAACCGTTCAATGTGTTTAAAATATGTTTTTAAGGGTATCCGCAAGGAATCGGCTCAAAATAATATCAAGAAGGGCTTGATCTACAAAATTTTTGAGAAAATACTGACAGAAACAAGTTTATAAAAAATTAAATTGATGAAACCTTTTAATATATTTTTTTGAGCCGATTTCTTGCTGGTACTGTTAAAAACATGTTTTAGACACATTGGACAGTTCAGATCATCATAATTTGATTAAGAAAAAGAAGGTCCACACTGTAGCAAAATGAGGGATCCCTTATTAGAAGCTCATT
The DNA here is from genome assembly GCA_019985065.2 of Arctostaphylos glauca. NCBI lineage: Eukaryota > Viridiplantae > Streptophyta > Magnoliopsida > Ericales > Ericaceae > Arctostaphylos > Arctostaphylos glauca. The sequence continues at coordinate 20,170,653 of JAHSPW020000006.1, forward strand.
CTATATTAATCCCCTTCTAATAAGGGATCCCTTATTTTGCTACGGTGTGGACATCTTATTTTCTTACAAAATTTTTATGATCGGAACCGTTCAATGTGTTTAAAATATGTTTTTAAGGGTACCCACAACAAATCGGCTAAAAATAATATGAAGAACGCCTTGATGTAAACAGTTTTTGATAAAATACTAACAGGAACAGTTTTATAAAAAAAATAAATTGTTCAATCATTTTCAGATATTGTTTTGAGCCGATTTGTTGCTGGTACTGTTAAAAACATATTTTAAACACATTGGACGGTTCAGATCATCATAATTTGATCAAGAAATAGGAGGTTCACACCGTAGCAAAATAAGGATCCCTTATTAGAAGCTCACTCTATATTAATCCGCTTCTAATAAGGGATCCCCTATTTTGCTACGGTGTGTACTTCCTATTTTCCGACTAAATTTTGATGATCGGAACCATTCAATGTGTGTAAAATATGTTTTTAAGGGTACCCGCAAGAAATCGGCTCAAAATAATATCAAGAAGGTCTTGATATAAACAGTTTTGATAAAATACTGACAGCAACTGTTTTATAAAAAATTAAATTGATCAAGTCTTTTCAGATATTGTTTTGATCCGATTTCTTGCTGGTACTCTTAAAAACATGTTTTAAACACATTGGACGGTTCAGATCATCATAATTTGATCAAGAAATAGGAGGTACACACCGTAGCAAAAGAAGGGATCCCTTATTAGAAGCTAACACTACATTATTCCCCTTCTAATAAGGGATCCGTTATTTTGCTACGGTGTGGACCTCCTATTTTCCGATCAAATTTTGATAATCGGAACCGTTCAATGTGTGTAAAATATATTTTTAAGTGTACCCGCAAGAAAATCAGCTCAAAATAATATTAAGAAGAACTTGATCTAAATAGTTTTTGATAAATACTAACAGGACTAGTTTCATAAAAAATTAAATTGATCAAGCCTTTTCAGATATTATTTGGAGCCGATTTCTTCCTGGTACTCTTAAAAACATGTTTTCAAAAAATTAGACGGTTCAGATAATCATAATTTGATCAAGAAGTTGGAGGTCCACATCGTAGCAAAAATAAGGGATCCTTTATTATAAGCTCACTCTATATTAGTCCCCTTCTAATAAGGGATCCCTTATTTTGTTACGGTGTGGACCTCCTATTCTCCGACTAAATTTTGATGATCGGAACCGTTCAATGTGTGTAAAATATGTTTTTAAGGGTACCCGCAAGAAATCGACTCAAAATAATATCAAGATGGACTTGATTTAAACAATTTTTGATAAATACTGACAGAAACAGTTTTATAAAAATTAAATTGATCAAGCATTATCAGATATTGTTTTGAGCCGATTTCTTACTGTTACTCTTGAAAATATATTTTAAACACGTTGGACGGTTTAAATCATCAGAATTTGATCAACAAAAATTGTAGGTCCACATCCTAGCAAAATAAGGGATCTCTTATTAGAAACCCACTCTATATTAGTCTCCTTCTAAAAAAGGATCCCTTATTCTGCTACGGTGTGGACCTCCTATTTTCTGACCAAATTTTGATGATCGGAATCGTTCAAAGTGTTTAAAATATGTTTTTCAGGGTACGCGCAAGAAATCGGCACAAAATAATATCAAGAAGGACTTAATCTAAACAGTTTTTGATAAAATACTAACAGGAACAGTTTTATAAAAAATTAAATTAATCAAGCCTTTTCAGATATTACTTGAGCCGATTTTGTTACTGGTACCCTTAAAAACATGTTGTAAACAAATTCGACGGTTCAGATCATCATAATTTGATGAAGAAATAGGAGGTCCGCACCGTGTCAAAATAAGGGATCTCTTATTAGAAGCTAACTCTACATTAGTCCCCATGTAATAAGGGATCCCTTATTTTGCTACGGTGTGGACCTCCTATTTTCTGACCAAATTTTGATGATCGAAATCGTTCAAAGTGTTTAAAATATGTTTTTCAGGGTACGTGCAAGAAATCGGCACAAAATAATATCAAGAAAGTCTTGATCTAAACAGTTTTTGATAAAATACTAACAGGAACAGTTTCATGAAAAATTAAATTAATCAAGTCTTTTCAGATATTATTTTGAGCCGATTTTGTTACTGGTACCCTTAAAAACATGTTGTCAACAAATTCGACGGTTCAGATCATCATAATTTGATTAAGAAATAGGAGGTCCGCACCGTGGCAAAATAAGAGATCCCTTATTAGAAGCTAACTCTACATTAGTCCCCTTCTAATAAGGTATCCCTTATTTTGCTACGGTGGAGACCTCCTATTTTCTGACCAAATTTTGATGATCGGAACCGTTCAATGTGTTTAAAATATGTTTTTAAGGGTACCCGCAAGAAATCGGCTCAAAATAATATCAAGAAGGACTTGATCTACAAAATTTTTGAGAAAATACTGACAGAAACAAGTTTATAAAAAATTAAATTGATGAAACCTTTTAATATATTTTTTTGAGCCGATTTCTTCCTGATACTGTTAAAAACATGTTTTAGACACATTGGACGGTTCAGATCATCATAATTTGATTAAGAAAAAGAAGGTCCACACTGTAGCAAAATAAGAGATCCTTTATTAGAAGTTCACTCTATGTTAGTCCCCTTCTAATAAGGGATCCCTTATTTTGCTACGGTATGGACCTCCTATTTTCCGACTAAATTTTGATGATCGGAACCGGTCAATGTGTGTAAAATATGTTTTTAAGGGTACCCGCAAGAAATCGGCTCAAAATAATATCAAGAAGACTTGATCTAAACAGTTTTTGATAAATACTAACAGGAACAGTTTTATAAAAAATTAAATTGATCAAGATTTTTCAAATATTGTTTTGAGCCGATTTCTTCCTGGTACTCTTAAAAATATGTTTTCAACACATTGGACGGTTCAGATTATCATAATTTGATCAAGAAATAAGAGCCCACACCGTAGCAAAATGAGGGATCCCTTATTAGAAGCTCATTCTATATTAATCCCCATCTAATAAGGGATCTCTTATTTTGCTACGGTGTGGACCTCTTATTTTCTTACAAAATTTTTATTATCGGAACCGTTCAATGTGTTTAAAATATGTTTTTAAGGGTCCCACAACAAATCGGCTAAAAATAATATGAAGAACGACTTGATGTAAACAGTTTTTGATAAAATATTGACAGGAACAGTTTTATAAAAAAAATAAATTGTTCAATTATTTTCAGATATTGATTTGAGCCGATTTGTTGCTGGTACTGTTAAAAACATATTTTAAACACATTGGACGGTTCAGATCATCATAATTTGATCAAGAAATAGGAGGTCCATACCGTAGCAAAATAAGGATCCCTTATTAGAAGCTCACTCTATATTAATCCGCTTCTAATAAGGGATCCCCTATTTTGCTACGGTGTGTACTTCCTATTTTCCGACTAAATTTTGATGATCGGAACCGTTCAATGTGTGTAAAATATGTTTTTAAGGATACCCGCAAGAAATCGGCTCAAAATAATATCAAGAAGGTCTTGATATAAACAGTTTTGATAAAATACTGACAGGAACTGTTTTATAAAAAATTAAATTGATCAAGTCTTTTCAGATATTGTTTTGATCCGATTTCTTGCTGGAACTCTTAAAAACATGTTTTAAACACATTGGACGGTTCAGATCATCATAATTTGATCAAGAAATAGAAGGTTCATACCGTAGCAAAAGAAGGGATCCCTTATTAGAAGCTAACTCTACATTATTCCCCTTCTAATAAGGGATCCCTTATTTTCCTACGGTGTGGACCTCCTATTTTCTGACCAAATTTTGATGATTGGAACCGTTCTATGTGTTTAAAATATGTTTTTAAGGTTACCCGCGAGAAATTGGCTCAAAATCATATCAAGAAGGACTTGATGTAAACAGTTTTTGGTAAAATACTGACAGGAACAGTTTTATAAAAAATTTAATTGATCAAACCTTTTCAGGTATTGTTTTGAGCCGATTTCTTGTTGCTACTCTTGAAAACATGTTTTAAACACATTGGACGGTTCAGATCATCATAATTTGATCAAAAAATAGGAGATTCACACCGTAGCAAAATAAGGGATCCCTTATTAAAAACTCACTCTATATTACTCCCCTTCTAATAAGAGATCCCATATTTTGCAACCGTGTGGACCTCCTATTTTCTGACCAAATTTTGATTATCGCAACCATTCAGTGTGTTTAAAATATGTTTTTATGGGTACCCGTAAAAAATCGGCTCAAAATAATATCAAAAAGGACTTCATCTAAACAGTTTTATAAAAAATTAAATTGATCAACCTTATTCAGATATTGTTTTGAGCCGATTTGTTGTTGGTACTCTTAAAAACATATTTTAAACACATTGGACGGTTCAGATCATCATAATTTGATCAAGAAATAGGAGGTTCATACCGTAGCAAAATAAGGGATACCTTATTAGAAGCTCACTCTATATTAGTCCACTTGTAATAAGGGATCCGTTATTTTGCTACGGTGTGGACCTCCTATTTTCAGACTAAATTTTGATGATCGGAACCGCTCAATGTGTTTAAAATATATTTTTAAGGGTACCCGCAAGAAATCGGCTCAAAACAATATCAAGAAGGACTTGATCTAAACAGTTTTTCATAAATACTGAAAAGAACAGTTTTATAAAAAATTAAATTGATCAAGCCTTTTCAGATATTGTTTTCAGCCGATTTTCTTGCTGGTACTCTTGAAAACATGTTTTAAACACATTGGACGGTTCAGATCATCATTATTTGATCAAAAAATAGGAGGTCCACACCGTAGTAAAATAAAGGATCCCTTATTAGAAGGGCACTCTATATTAGTCCACTTCTAATAAGAGGATCCGTTATTTTGCTACGGTGTGGACCTCATATTTTCTGACCGAATTTTGATGATCGGAACCGTTCAATGTGTTTAAAATATGTTTTTAAGGGTATCCGCAAGAAATCGGCTCAAAACAACATCAAGAAAGACTTGATCTAAACAGTTTTTGATAAATACTGACAGAATTAGTTTCATAAAAAATTAAATTGATCAAGCCTTTTCAAATATTGTTTTGAGCCGATTTTGTTACTGGTACCCTTAAAAACATGTTTTAAACATATTGGAGGGTTCAAATCATCATAATTTGATCAAGAAATAGGAGGTCCGCACCGTAGCAAAACAAGGGATCCCTTATTAGAAGCTCACTCTATATTAGTCGCATTCTAAGAAGGGATTCCTTATTTTGATACGGTGTGGACCTCTTATTTTATGAACAAATTTTGACGATCGGAATCGTTCAATGTGTTTAAAATATGTTTTCGAGGGTACCCGCAAGAAATTGGCTTAAATTAAAATCAACGAGGACTTGATCTAAACAGTTTTTTTATAAAATACGGACAACAACAGTTTTATAAAAATTTAAATTGATCAAGCTTTTTCAGTTATTGTTTTCAGCCGATTTCTTACTGGAACTCTTAAAAACATGTTGTAAACACATTGGACGGTTCAGATCATCATAATTTGATCAAGGAATAGGAGGTATACACCGTACCAAAATAAGAGATCTCTTATTAGAAAGCTCACTCTATATTAGTCCCCTTCCAATAAGGATCTCTTATTTGGCTACGGTGTGGACTATCCTATTTTCTGTCAAAATTTTGATGATTGGAACCGTTCAATGTGTTTAAAATATGTTTTTAAGGGTAGCAGCAAGAAATCGGCTCAAAACAATATCAAGAAGGACTTGATCTAAACAGTTTTTGATAAAATACTGACAGGAACAATTTTATAAAAAATTAAATTGATCAAGCGTTTTCAGATTTTTTTTGAGCCAATTTCTTGCTGGTATTCATAAAAATATGTGTCAAACACATTGGACGGTTCAGATCATCATAATTTGATCAGGAAATAGGAGGTCTACACCGTATCAAAATAAGGGATCCCCTATTAGAAGCTCACTCTATATTAGTCCCTTCTAATAAGGGATCCGTTATTTTGCTACGGTGTGGACATCCTATTTTTTTGACCAAATTTTGATTATGGGAACAATTCAAAGTGTTTAAAATTAGTTTATAAGGGTACCTGCGAGAAATCGGCTCAAAACAATACCAAGAAAGACTTGATCTAAACAGTTTTTGATAAATACTGATGCGAAACTTACTTCGCTTTTGAAGGATCGACCAAAAACAGGTTCGGTTGGATAGGGTGGAGACCTTGATACAAACTTTAGACCAAACAAGGATCTTGGTATAGAGGACCGCGATACAAGGAATGAGTCAAAGCAAGGATCGTGGTATATGGAAGACGCCACAACGGTGATGATGAGCCGTTGATAAGTCGGGATGAACGCCACGGATTGAATCCGATAAGTTCGAGTTCGTGAAGAACTAAAGGAGAAGAATCTCACAAGTTTTGATTATAATCTGAGTTAAAACAATATCCTTCAAACATTACAATATTTATAGGAAAAACTAGAGCTAAATTTAGGTGGCCGGCCATTGAAGATGGGCGGCATTTGATGAATGGCCAAGATGGGTGGTCATGTTGATAATCCGTGCACCTCCATTTGGGAAAAACAGCCAAGACTTTATTGTTGGGCGGCAATGCATAAATGGTCCTTGGCTATTTTTAGAGAGTGGGCGGCATGATGTAAGCAATGAGCTAATTGTGGGCGGCAAGACTTGAATGCGGGCGGCAACCTTCATTCCGTGCTTCACAATGCATGGCCACCTTCATTACATGCAAGATCTTGGTGGTTTCTTGCATGGCTTCTCGCGTGGGAAAGGTGGTCACCATTAGGCTCCTCACAGCTTCTTGTAATGCTCGGGCTTTGGACCTTGTAATTGGACCGTCCGGGATCAGCACCTCCTTAGCTCCATCTTTGGGATCCATAGCTCCGTCTTGGTGATCCGACAACTCATGATCCGAGCTCGTATCATCTCCTCCTTCCTCGAAAAGATTCGTCCTCGAATCTGAACCTACATCACAAGGAGATAAATCAGAAACGTTAAAGGTAGCACTCACTTGATACTCACCCGGAAGGTTGATCTTGTAAGCGTTGTCGTTGATCCTTTTTATCACTTGAAAGGGGCCATCTCCCCTTGGCATCAGCTTGCTTGCCCTCTTTGAAGGGAATCTGTCCTTCCTCAAATGAACCCACACCCAATCCCCTGGTTTTAAAACAACTTTCTTCCTCCCCTTGTTGGCTCGAGTAGAGATTTGTTCGTTCCTTTGCATGATTCGTTGCCATGCTTCCTCATGAATCTTCTTCACCTTTTCTGCCTTTTTCTGTCCATCTAAACTTGAAAGTTCACTTACAGGCAAAGGAAGTAAATCCAAAGGGGTTAGAGGATTAAAACCATAAACAATCTCAAAGGGCGAAAAATTAGTAGAAGAATGAATAGTGCGATTGTAAGCAAATTCCACAAAAGGTAAACAATCTTCCCAAGCCTTTAGATTATTTTTAAGCACAACCCTTAAGAGAGTAGATAATGTCCTATTGACAACCTCAGTTTGCCCATCTGTTTGTGGGTGGCAGGAAGTAGAGAATAGCAAGTTCGTTCCTAGTTTTCCCCATAAGACTCGCCAAAAATGGCTCAGAAATTTTGCGTCCCTATCACTCACTATACTATTAGGTAATCCATGCAAGCGCACTATTTCCCTAAAGAATAAGTCAGCAATATGGGTAGCATCATCAGTTTTGTGACAAGGGATGAAATGAGCCATTTTCGAGAATCTATCAACAACCACAAAGATTGAGTCTCTACCTCTCTTAGTCTTAGGCAACCCTAGTACAAAGTCCATTGATATATCAGTCCAAGGTCCATTAGGCACGGGTAAAGGAGTATACAATCCATTAGCATTCACCCTAGACTTAGCCCTCTTGCAAGTAACACAATTAGAACAAATCTTTTCTACATCCTTTCTCATATGTGGCCAAAAGATGTGCTCCTTAAGCATGTCTAAGGTCTTAGCTACCCCAAAGTGTCCCATTAACCCGCCCCCATGAGCCTCAAGTACAAGCAAATCACGCATCGAACAATTAGGAATGCAAAGCTTGTTTTCCCTAAACAGAAACCCCTCATGCTTGTAAAATTTATCAAATGCACTCAACTTGCAAGCATTAAAGATAGCACTAAAATCCTCATCTTTTTCATACAATTCTTTGATATGCTCAAACCCAAGTAATTTAGCATTAAGAGTAGATATCAAGGCATACCTTCGAGACAATGCATCCGCCACCGTGTTTTCCTTACCTTGCTTGTATTGTATGACGTACGGAAACATCTCAATGAACTCCACCCATTTGGCATGCCTACGGTTGAGCTTGTCTTGTCCCCTCAAGTGCTTCAAAGATTCATGATCCGTGTGGATCACAAACTGCTTGGGCCAAAGGTAATGCTGCCAAGTTTCCAACGCTCGCACCAATGCATAGAGTTCCTTGTCGTATGTCGAGTAGTTCAAGGCTGCCCCACTCAATTTCTCACTGAAGTATGCGATGGGCTTCTTTTCCGTGATTTTGTTGATGGCGCGGCAATCAACACACATGTGCCATGTTCCATCTTTCTTTGGCACCAGCAGCACGGGAACCGCGCATGGACTCATGCTCTCTCGGACATGTCCCTTGGCCAACAGCTCCTCAACTTGTTTTTGAAGTTCCTTGGTTTCCTCCGGATTGGCTCTATAGGCTGGTCGGTTTGGAATAGGAGAACCCGGAACAAAATCAATTTGGTGTTCAATGCCTCTAATTGGTGGTAAGCCGGCGGGCACCTCCTCGGGCAAGACATCCTCGAATTCCTGCAAAACCGATTGAACTTCTGGAGGGATGGAAGAAGAAAGATCATGGTGAGAAAAATTGGCCTCCTTGTAAACAATCAAAATCATCGGCCGATTAGTTTCATAAGCTCTCCTCACTTCTTTTTCTTTTGCATAAAAGCTCACTATCTTTTTTTCCTCTCTTCTTTTTTCATTGTCCCCCTTTTCACTCTCTTTTTTTTGACACTCTTTTTTTTCAACTCTCTCTTTTTTTTCATTACTCTCTTTTTTTTCACTCACCCCCCCCAGTGATTGCTGGATTCTGATTTGATCTTCAAGGACTTGCTTTGGTGACATTGGAACTAGAGTCACATTTCGGCCATCTTTGGTGAAGGTGTGCCGGTTGGTATTCCCGTTGTGCAAGGTACTACGGTCGTATTGCCATGGGCGACCCAACAAGATGTGGCTTGCGTGCATGGGCACAACATCACAAAGGATTTCATCTTTGTACCTGCCAATTGAAAATGAGACAAGGACTTGTTTATTCACCTTCACTTTACCGGTTTCATTCAGCCATTGAAGTTTATAAGGCCTCGGATGCTTCATGGTTGGCAGCCCCAATTTTTCAACAAGTAAGTTACTAGCAACGTTGACGCAGCTCCCTCCATCAATGATCATGCTGCAGACCTTTTCCTTCACAAGGCACCGCGTGTGGAAAATGTTCTCACGCTGCTCAACATGGCCGTCCTCTTCTTCTACCGTTTGTGCACTAAGGGCTCTCCTGATCACAAGTACTTCCCCTTTAACGGCATATTCACAATCACTATCATCCTCAAGTGGTGGCACCTCCTCTTCACTAGCCTCGGACTCGTACTCCCCATTTCCCAGCGCGATCATGACTCTCTTGTTTGGGCACTCCGAAGCCTTGTGGCCAACTCCTAAACAGCGGAAACATTTGATGTCTCTAGTTCTTTGAGATGAAGTGGTAGGAGCTATACCTTTATCCTTGTTGTTTTCCCGTGGCTTGGTTTGCTCCCCTCGGTTGGCATAGTTTGGATTTTCCCCGGACTTGGTAGGTTGATCCACGGATGGTTTAGGCCTAAACGTTGAACCAGCAAAAGGAGATTCTGACTTGGCCATTCTTCCCCGCCGAAGTTGCCTCTCTACCTTTATAGCCATGTGCACCACATCCTCAAGTTCTACATAATGTTGCAGCTCTACAACATTGGCAATCTCACGGTTTAGCCCGCTCAAAAACCGTGCCATGGTGGCCTCCCTCTCCTCGGTGATATTGGTCCGGGTTATGGCCATCTCCATCTCCTTGAAGTACTCTTCCACACTCTTGGAACCTTGCCTAAGTTGCTGCAACTTGAGGTGCATATCTCGGTAATAGTGGGAAGGCACGAATCTCTTCCTCATGGCAGCCTTCATCTCGGCCCATGTCTCAATAGGCGGTTCATAGTTCCTCCTCCGACCTATTAACAATTGATCCCACCATACTATAGCATAATCAGTGAAGGCAATGGCGGCAAGTTTTACCTTTTTCTCTTCGGAATAGTTGTGACAATCATACATCATTTCAACCTTTCTCTCCCATTCAAGGTAGACGTCGGGATCACTTTTTCCTTGGAAGGGTGGGATGTTCAGCTTAATGCTCCCCAAGTCTCGGTCCACTCTATCCCGAGAGTCATGGCGGTGGCGCCTTCTCCTCTCACTTGGAACAGCCCTAGAGTGGTAGCTCCGCCTACTTTCATCACTCTCATCTCCATCATAGTCCCCCCTGGACTCATTTGGCTCCTTAGGACCCCTCGGACTAGGCCTCCTTGGATGAGGAACTTGATACCGCCGATCCTTTTTTAATTCATCCATTTCTTCCCGAAGTTCTCTTAAAGCCGAATCCCACTTTTGGGACATTTGATGTATAGCCTCTATCAAGAGCTTATTGTTATTGTCTCCTTGGCCGCCTCCGTCTCCTTGTGACATGTTTGAACCTGAAAAGAAAACAAAATCACACACCAAGTGTTTAAATTTCCCAGAAAAAAACACTCACCACCCAAGTGTTTAACTCTCGGTGCTTCTTGGCTCTTTTTGCACAATGACCTCTCTTTTTGCCTTTTACCACTCTTTCTTACTCCACAAGTCCTGCAAAAACTCAAAACTCAAACAGATAACAAAACAATGGCCTCCAAAAGACTTGCGCTTTTTCCACCACAATTCTTGCTTTAACCCGGAGATATGAAAGGAAAGATAAGGTAGAAGGGAAAGGAAGTTTTCTCTTGTGATGAGAAGAGAAAAGGATAACAGAAATAATTGTGAAGAAGGAGAAGAGAAAAAAACAGATTTGGCACGGAGAAATTTGGAGGGAGAAGATTTGGAATGGTAAACAAGTAATTAATGACACTTTGAAGGAAGAAAACAATTTCCAACGGCTTCCAATTTCCAACGGCTTCTTCTTCTCTTTTTTTTTGCCTTTCTAATTCGTCTTTCTTTTTTTTTTTTTTTTTTGGACGAAAATTCTTTTTTTTTTTTTTTTTTTTTTTTGATATTGAAATGAGAAGAAAGAAGGAACAGATATGGAATTTTAGAAACTAAGATAATTGAAAACAAGGATAGATAAACCTGATTTGGATTCCAAAAGCTCTGATACCAAATGATGCGAAACTTACTTCGCTTTTGAAGGATCGACCAAAAACAGGTTCGGTTGGATAGGGTGGAGACCTTGATACAAACTTTAGACCAAACAAGGATCTTGGTATAGAGGACCGCGATACAAGGAATGAGTCAAAGCAAGGATCGTGGTATATGGAAGACGCCACAACGGTGATGATGAGCCGTTGATAAGTCGGGATGAACGCCACGGATTGAATCCGATAAGTTCGAGTTCGTGAAGAACTAAAGGAGAAGAATCTCACAAGTTTTGATTATAATCTGAGTTAAAACAATATCCTTCAAACATTACAATATTTATAGGAAAAACTAGAGCTAAATTTAGGTGGCCGGCCATTGAAGATGGGCGGCATTTGATGAATGGCCAAGATGGGTGGTCATGTTGATAATCCGTGCACCTCCATTTGGGAAAAACAGCCAAGACTTTATTGTTGGGCGGCAATGCATAAATGGTCCTTGGCTATTTTTAGAGAGTGGGCGGCATGATGTAAGCAATGAGCTAATTGTGGGCGGCAAGACTTGAATGCGGGCGGCAACCTTCATTCCGTGCTTCACAATGCATGGCCACCTTCATTACATGCAAGATCTTGGTGGTTTCTTGCATGGCTTCTCGCGTGGGAAAGGTGGTCACCATTAGGCTCCTCACAGCTTCTTGTAATGCTCGGGCTTTGGACCTTGTAATTGGACCGTCCGGGATCAGCACCTCCTTAGCTCCATCTTTGGGATCCATAGCTCCGTCTTGGTGATCCGACAACTCATGATCCGAGCTCGTATCAAATACTGACGAGAACAGTTTTATAAAAAATTAAATTGATCAAGCCTTTTCAGATATCGTTTTCAGCCGATTTCTTACTGGTATTCTTAAAAATATGTTTCAAACACATTGGACGGTTCAAATCATCATATTTGATCAAGAAATAGGAGGTTTACACCGGAGCAAAATGAGGGATCTCTTATTAGAAGCTCACTCTATATTAGTCCCTTCTAATAAGGGATCCCTTATTTTGCTACCGTGTGGACCTCCTATTTTCTGACCAAATTTTGATGATCGCAACCGTTCAATGTGTTTAAAATATGTTTTTAAGGGTACCCGCAAGAAATCAGCTCAAAACAATATTAAGAAGGACTTGATCTAAACAGTTTTTGATAAATACTGACATGAACAGTTTTATAAAAAATTAAATTGCTCAAGCATTTTTAGATTTCGTTTTGAGCCGATTTCTTGCTCGTATTCTTAAAAATATGTTTCAAACACATTGGACGGTTTAGATCATTATAATTTGATCAAAAAATAGGAGGTCCACACCGTAACAAAATAAGAGATCCCTTATTAGAAACACACTCTATATTAGTTACTTCTAATAAGCGATCCGTTATTTTGTTACAGTGTGGATCTCCTATTTTCTAATCAAATTTTGATGATCGGAAACGTTCAATGTGTTTAAAATATTTTTTTATGGGTACCCGTAAAAAATCGGCTCAAAATAATATCAAGAAGGACTTGATTTAAACAGTTTTTCATAAATACTGACAGCAACAGTTTTATAAAAAATTAAATTGATCAAGCGTTTTCAGATATTGTTTGGACCCGATTTTTTGCTAGTATTTCTTAAAAATATGTTTGAAACATATTGGACGGTTCAGATCATCATAATTTGATCAAGAAATAGGGGGTCTACACCGTAGAAAAATAAGGGATCTCTTATTAGAAGCTCACTCTATATTAGTCCACTTCTAATAAGGGATCCGTTATTTTGCTACCGTGTGAACCTCTTATTTTCTGACCAAATTTTGATGATCGCAACCATTCAATGTGTTTAAATATGTTTTTAAGGGTACCCGTAAAAAATTGGCTCAAAATAATATCAAAAAGGACTTCATCTAAACAGTTTTATAAAAAATTAAATTGATCAACCTTATTCGTATATTGTTTTGAGCCAATTTGTTATTGGTACTCTTAAAAACATGTTTTAAACACATTGGACGGTTCAGATCATCATAATTTGATCAAGAAATAAGAGGTCCATACCGTAGCAAAATAAGTGATACCTTATTAGAAGCCCACTCTATATTAGTCCACTTATAATAAGGGATCCGTTATTTTGCTACGGTGTTGACCTTCTATTTTCAGACTAAATTTTGATGATCGGAACCGCTCAATGTGTTTAAAATATATTTTTAAGGGTACCCGCAAGAAATCGGCTCAAAACAATATCAAGAAGTACTTGATCTAAAAAGTTTTTCATAAATACTGAAAAGAACAGTTTTATAAAAAAATAAATTGGTCAAGCGTTTTCAGATACTGTTTTAAGCCGATTTCTTGCTGGTATTCTTAAAAATAAGTTTCAAACACATTGGACGGTTCAAATCATCATAATTTGATCAAGAAAGAGGAGGTCTACACCGTAGCAAAATAAGGGATCCCTTATTACAAGCTCACTCTATATTAGTCCACTTATAATAAGGGATCTGTTATTTTGCTACAGTGTGGACCTCCTATTTTCTGACCAAATTTTGATTATCGGAACCGTTCAATGTGTTTGAAATATGTTTTTTAAGGGTACCTGCAAGAAATCGGCTCAAAACAATATCAAGAAGGACTTGATCTAAACACTTTTGATAAATACTGACAGGAATAGTTTTATAAAAAATTAAATTGATCAAGTTTTTTCAGATATCGTTTTGAGCCGATTTCTTGCTGTATTCTTAAAAATATGTTTCAAACACATTGGACGGTTCAGATCATCATAATTTGATCAAGAAATAGGAGGTTTACACCGGAGCAAAATAAAGGATCTCTTATTAGAAGCTCAATCAATATTAGTCCCGTTCTAATAAGGGATCCCTTATTTTACTACCGTGTGAACCTCCTATTTTCTGACCAAATTTTGATGATCGCAACCGTTCAATGTGTTTAAAATATGTTTTTTAAGGGTACCCGCAATAAATCGGATCAAAACAATATCAAGAAGGACTTGATCCAAACACGTTTTTTATAAAATATTGACAGGAACATTTTTATAAAAAATTAAATTGATAAAGCCTTTTCAGATATTATTTTGAGCCGATCTCTTGCTGGTACTCTTAAAAACAAGTTGTAAACACCTTGGACGGTTTAGGTCACCATAATTTGATCAAGAAATAGGAGGTCCACACCGTAGCAAAATAAGGGATCCCTTATTAGAAGCTCACTTTATATTAGTGCCCTTCTAATAAAAGATCCCTTATTTGGCTACCGTGTGGACCTCTTATTTTTTGACCAAATTTTGATGATCGCAACCGTTCAATGTGTTTAAAATATGTTTTTGAGGGTACCCGCAAGAAATCGGCTCAAAATAATATCAAGAAGGACTTGATCTAAACAGTTTTTGATAAATACTGACAGGAACAGTTTTATAAAAAATTAAATTGATCAAGCCTATTCAGAAATTGTTTTGAGCTGATTTGTTGCTGGTACTCTTAAAAACATGTATTAAACACATTGGACGGTTCAGATCATCATAATTTGATCAAAAAATAGGAGGTCCACACCGTAGCAAAATAAGGGATCCCTTATTAGAAGCCCACTCTATATTAGTCCACTTCTAATAAGGGATCCGTTATTTTGCTACGGTGCGTATCTCCTATTTTATGACTAAATTTTGATTATCGGAGCAATTCAATGTGTTTAAAATATGTTTTTAAGGGTATCTGTAAGATATCAGCTCAAAACAATATCAAGAAGGACTTGATGTAAACAGTTTTTGATAAATACTGACAGGAACAGTTTTATAAAAAATAAGGGATCCCTTATTTTGCTACGGTGTATACCTCCTATTTTCTAACCAAATTTTGATGACCGGAACAGTTCAATGTGTTTAAAATATTTTTTCAAGGGTACCCGCAAAAAAACGTCTCAAAATAATATGAAGAAGGACTTGATATAAACAGTTTTTGATAAAATACTGACAGAAATTGTTTTATAAAAAATTAAATTGTCAAACCTTTTCAGATATTGTTTTGATCCGATTTATTGCCGGTACTCTTAAAAACATGTTTTAAGCACATTGGACGGTTCAGATCATCATATTTTGATCAAGAAATCGGAGGTCCACACCGTAGCAAAATAAGGGATCCCTTATTAGAAGCTCACTCTATATTTGTTCCCTTCTAATAAGGGATCCGTTATTTTGCTACGGTGTGTATCTCCTATTTTATGACTAAATTTTGATGATCGGAAACGTTCAATGTGTTTATAACATATTTTTAACGGTACCCGAAGAAATCGGCTCAAAATAATATCAAGAAGGACTTGATCTTAACAGTTATTGATAAAATACTCACAGGAAAAGTTTTGTAAAAAATTAAATTGATCAAGCCTTTTCAGATATTGTTTTGAGCCAATCTTTGTTCGTACTCTTAAGAACATGTTTTAAACACATTGGACGGTTCAGATCATCATAATTTATCAAGAAAAAGGAGGTCCACACCGTAGCAAAATAACAAATCCCTTGTTAAATTCTCATTCTATATTAGTCCCATTGTAATAAGGGATCCCTTATTTTGCTACGGTGTGGACCTCCTATTTTTTGACCAAATTTTGATGATCGGAACCGTTCAATGTGTCTAAAATATGTTTTTAAGGGTACCCCAAGAAATCGGCTCAAAAAAATATCAAGAAGGACTTGATCTAAACAGTTTTTGATAAAATACTGACAGAAATAGTATTATAAAAAATTAATTTGATCAAGACTTTTCAGATATTGTTTTGAGCCGACTTGTTGCTCATACTCTTAAAAACATGTTTTAAACACATTGAACGGTTCAGATCATCATAATTTAATCAAGAAATATGAGGTCCACACCGTAGCAAAGTAAGGGAATAACTTATTAGAAGCTCATTCTAGCTTCTAATAAGGGTTCCCTTATTTTGGTATGCTGTGGACATCCTATTTTCTGACCAAATTTTAATGATTGGAACCGTTCAATGTGTTAAAAATATGTTTTGAAGGGTAACCGCACGAAATCGGCTCAAAATAATATCAAGAAGGACTTGATCTAAACAGTTTTTGATAAATACTGACAGGAACAGTTTTATAGAAAATGAAATTGATCAAGCCTTTTCAAATATTGTTTTGAGCCGATTTCTTGTTGGTACTCTGAAAAACATGTTTCAAACACATTGGACGGTTCAGATCATAATAATTTGATCAAGAAATAGAAGGTGTACAACGTAGCAAAATAAGGTATCATTTATTCGAAGTTCACTCTAATAAGCGATCCCTTATTTTGCTACAGTGTGGACATTCTATTTTCTGAACAAATTTTAATGATTAGAACCGTTCAATGTGTTTAAAATATGTTTTTAAGGGTACCCGCAAGAAATCGGCTCAAAATAATATCAAGGACTTGATCTAAACAGTTTTTGATAAATACTGACAGGAACAGTTTTAGAAGGTCCACACTGTACCCAAAAATAAAGGATGCCTTATGAGAAGCTCACTCTATATTAGTCCCCTTCTAATAAGGGATCCCTTATTTTGCTGCGGTGTGGATATCCTATTTTCTTACCAAATTTTGATGATCGGAACTGTTCAATGTGTTCAAAATATATTTTTAAGGGTACCTGCAAGAAATCGGCTCAAAATAATATCAAGAAGGACTTCATCTAATCAGTTTTTGATAAAATATTGACAGGAACAGTTTTATAAAAAATTAAATTGATCAAGCCTTTTCAGATATTGTTTTCAGCCGATTTCTTGCTGGTACTCTTAAAAATATGTTTTAAACACATTGGACGGTTCAAATCATCATAATTTGATCAAGAAATAGGAAGTCCACACCGTAGCAAAATAAGGGATCCTTTATCAGAAGGTCACTATATTTTAGTCCCCTTCTAATAAGGGATCCCTTATTTTGATACGGTGTGTACCTCCTATCTTCTGACCAAATTTCGATGATCGGAAGCATTCAATGTGTTTAAAATATGTTTTTCAGGGTACCCGCAAGAAATCGGCATAAAATAATATCAAGAAGGACTTGATCTAAACAGTTTTTAATAAATACTGACAAGAACAGTTTTATAAAAAGTTAAATTGATCAAGCCTTTTCAGATATTATTTTGATCCGATTTTTGCTGGTATTCGTAAAAATATATTTCAAACACATTAGACGGTTCAGATCATCATAATTTGATCAATAAATAGGAGGTTTACACCGGAAAAGAATAAGTGATGTATTCTTAGAATCTCACTCTATATTAGTCCCCTTCTAATAAGGGATCCCTTATTTTGCTATTGTGTGGACCTCCTATTTTCTGACCGAATTTTGATGATCGGAACCGTTCAATGTGTTTAAAATATGTTTTTATGGGTACCCGCAAGAAATCGGCTAAAAATAATATGAAGAAGGACTTGATATAAACAGTTTTTGATAAAATACTGAGAGAAATTGTTTTATAAAAAATTAAATTGATCAAGCCTTTTTCAGATATTGTTTTGATCCGATTTCTTACTGGTACTCTGGAAAACATGTTTTAAACATATTGGACGGTTCAGATCATCATAATTTGATAAAGAAATAGGAGGTCCACACCGTAGCAAAATAAGGGATCTCTTATTTGAAACTAACTCTATATTAGTCCCCTTCTAATAAGGGATCCATTATTTTGATACGGTGTGTATCTCCTATTTTCTGACCAAATTTTTATGATCGGAACCGTTCAATGTGTTTAAAATATGTTTTTAAGGGTACCCGCAAAAAATCGGCTCAAAATAATATCAAGAAAGACTTGATCTAAACTATTTTTGATAAATTACTGACAGGAACACTTTTATAAAAAATTAAATTGATCAAGCCTTTTCAGATATTGTTTTGAGCCGATTTCTTGCCAGTACTCTTAAAAATATGTTTTAAACATATTGGACGGTTCAGATCATCATAATTTGATCAAGAAATAGGAGGTCCACACCGTAGCAAAATAAGGGATCCTTTACTAGAAACTCACTCTATATTAGTCACCTTCTAATAAGGGATCCCTTATTTTGCTACGGTGTGGACCTTCTATTTTCTAACCAAATTTTGATGATCGAAACCGTTCAATGTGTTTAAAATATGTTTTCAAGGGTACCCGCAAGAAATCGTCTCAAAATAATATGAAGAAGGACTTGATATAAACAGTTTTTGATAAAATACTGACAAGAATTGTTTTATAATAAATTAAATTGATCAAGCCTTTTCAGATATTGTTTTCATCCTATTTCTTGCTGGTACTCTGAAAAACATGTTTTAAACACATTAATGGACGGTTCAGATCATCATATTTTGATCAAGAAATCGAAGGTGCACACCGTAGCAAAATAAGGGATCGCTTATTAGAAACTCACTCTATATTAGTCCCCTTCTAATAAGTGATCCCTTATTTTGCTAGGGTGTGTATCTCTTATTTTCTGACCAAATTTTGATGATCGGAACCGTCCAATGTGTTTATAACATATTTTTAAGGGTACCCGCAAGAAATCGGATTAAAATAATATCAAGAACTACTTGATCTAAAAAGTTTTTGATAAAATACTGACAGGAACAGTGTTATAAAAAATTAAATTGATCAAGCCTTTTCAGATGTTGTTGTGACCCGATTTCTTGCTGGTACTCTTAAAAACATGTTTTAAACACATTGGACGGTTCAGATCATCATAATTTGATCAAAAATAGGAGGTCCGCACCGCAGCAAAATAAGGGATCCCTTATTAGAAGCTCACTCTATATTAGTCCCCTTCTAATAAGGATCCCTTATTTTACTACGGCGTAGACCTCCTATTTTCCGACTAAATTTTGATGATTGGAACCGTTCAATGTGTGTAAAATATGTTTTTAAGCGTACCTGTAAGAAATCGGCTCAAAATAATATCAAGAACGACTTGATTTAAACAGTTTTTGATAAATACTGACAGGAACAGTTTTATAAAAAATTAAATTGATCAAGCATTTTCAGATATTGTTTTGAGCCAATTTCTTACTGTTACTCTTGAAAATATGTTTTAAACACATTGGACGGTTCAAATCATCAGAATTTGATCAACAAAAATTGTAGGTCTACACCGTAGCAAAATAAGGGATCATTATTAGAAGCTCACTCTATATTAGTCCACTTCTAATAAGGGATCTGTTATTTTGCTACGGTGTGGACATGCTATTTTTGGACCAAATTTTGATTATCGGAACAATTCAATGTGTTTAAAATATGTTTTTAAGGGTACCCGCAAGAAATCGGCTCAAAACAATATCAAGAAGGACTTGATCTAAATAGTTTTTGATAAATACTGACAGGAATAGTTTTATAAAAAATTAAATTGATCAAACCTGTTCAGATATTGTTTTGAGCCGATTTCTTGCTGGTACTCTTAAAAACATGTTTTAAACACATTGGACGGTTCAGATCATTGTAATTTGATCAAGAAATAGGAGATACACACCGTAGCAAAATAAGGGATCCCTTATTAGAAGCTCACTCTATATTAGTCCCTTCTAATAAGGGATCCCTTATTTTGCTACAGTGTAGACTTCCTATTTTTCTGACCCAATTTTGATTATCGGAACCGTTCAATGTGTTTAAAATATGTTTCTGAGGGTAGCCGCAAGAAATCGGCTCAAAATACTATCAAGAAGGACTTTATGTAAACAGTTTTTGAAAAAATACGGACAGGAACAGTTTTATACAAAATTAAATTAATCAAGCCTTTTCAGATATTGTTTTGAGTCGATTTCTTGCTGGTACTCTCAAAAATATGTTTTAAACACATTGGACGGTTCAAATCATCATAATTTGATTAAGAAATAGGAGGTCCACACCGTAGCAAAATAAGGGATCCCTTATTAGAAGTTCACTCTATAATAGTCACCTTCTAATAATGGATCCATTATTTTGCTACGGTGTGGACCTCCTATTTTCTGACTAAATTTTAATGATCGGAACCGTTCAATGTGTTTAAAATATGTTTTTATGGGTACCCGGAACAAATCGTCTCAAAATAATATCAAGTAGGACTTGATCTAAACTGTTTTTGATAAAATACTGACAAGAACAATTTTATAAAAAAATTAAATTGATCAAGCCTTTTCAGATATTGTTTTGAGCCAATTTCTTGCTGGTACTCTTAAAAACATATTTTAAACATATTGGACGGTTCAGATCATCATAATTTGATCAAGAAATAGGAGATCCATACCGTAGTAAAATAAGGGATCCCTAATTAGAAGTTCACTCTATATTAGTCCCCTTCTAATAAGGGATCTCTTATTTGGCTACGGTGTGGACCTCCTATTTTTTGACCAAATTTAGATGATCGGAACCGTTCAATGTGTTTAGAATATGTTTTTAAGGGTACCCGCAGGAAAATGGCTCAAAATAATATCAAGAAGGACTTGATCTAAACAGTAAGAGTGGACTAAACACATCGCCCAACAACTGTAAAAATCTCTTTGTCTCATGTCTTCCATTAATATTTATTGTTGATTATCTCGTTGCGATTAATGTCATTCTAAGTTGATCAAGAAACAAAAAAATGGACGTCACCCTATTTAGCCCCCTCTAGGTGACCTTTCAAGACGGGATTCCTAACAGAGTTGTAGGTTTACTTAGTTTAGGATAAATGTGATGGGATGCCGAATAGATTAATTATTAGGTTTCCAAATATGTTTTGAGGGGGACTAAGTGTGTGTGTGTGTGTAAGTAAGTCCACAAGTAGAAAAAAAAAATTGGTTGGGGGGTGATTTTGGCCAAAAACCATACAAGGGTTCAGTGTATTGTTTAATATTTTAAAATAGAAAAATCGAATTTTATTTCTCTAGCTCGCTCGAACGGCCTCTCTTGAAATTCTACAATTGCTAAGATCTAAAGTTATGGCAAATTGATGAGGAAAATTTATTTTGGTATGATTTATGGCCAAGTTTATTCGGGTTTTGTGGCTAAAATCTCTATTTAATCAATAGAAGAGGTTGTTTTTCGTTTTACACTTACGAAATCAGAGAGTTTTGTGAGGGTTTTTGGTTGTTCTTGAGCGTTCTTGAGGGGAGATGTGCTGCCCATTTTATTTCCAACAATTCACGCTTGTTTGAGCTTTGTTCTTTGGAATTAAGGTAGGTTTGGTTACTGATACGAATGAGCTTCGTATGTTAACGGATCGTCCAAGAACAGGTTCGGGATTGATAAATAAGATGGAACCGTGACACAAACTTTAGATCTTAGAGCACCTTGGTAAAGACCTCGACACAAGAAGAATCAAAGCAAGCACCTTGGTATTGGGATGACGCCACAACGGTTGTGATTGAGCCGTTGATAAGTCGGAGAAGGTCGCCACGGAATTGCTCCCGATAAGACCGAGTTCGTGATGAACTAAAGGAGAAGAAATTCTCACAAGTTAAATTTCAAATCTGAGTTGTTTTCATCCATGAACAAGCTTACAATTTTAAAGGAAAAACAAGAAACAAACAAACTAGCTAGGGGTGGCTGGCCTTCGTTGTAATGATGAGTTGGAGTTTTCCTGCCCAATAGTTGGATGTGGGCGGCAAAAGGGAGTGGTTTGTTTGGGTGGTGGTGAAGTTTTCAAACAACCAAGTGAAGAGTTGGAATAATGGTGGCTGGCAAAGCATTTAATGCTTTGTTGGAATGTTTGTTGAGTGGAGATTAAACAAATCTTGCAAGGGGGAAAAATGGCTGGCAGTTGTAGGGTCTTGAAGGCATGTTGGTTAATGTTCTAGAGTTGCTTTTTGGATTAATTGGGCTGCCCATGCATGGAGGGTTCTTCTTGGTCCGGGCTGCTCAAGGCCGGGCCTCATTGCTCGCGGGTTCTTCCATTCCGGGCTTCCAAGCAAAGGTGGTCACATGGAGGATCTTGGTGGCGCCTTGCTCAGCATAAGAGGTGGCCATGCAGCTCCGCACCACGTCTTGTAAGGCTCGGGCCTTGGATCTTGTAATTGGGCCCTCCGGAATGTGTAAGTCCTCGGCTCCCTCCTTGGCTCCATTGTCTTGTGCATCATCTTCCTCATGATCCGTGCTCATGCTCGTATCAGTTACCTACTAACCCTAGGAATAATCTGTTAATTGTTAATTTGTTGTTAAATTTCGTATTGAAGCATGTTTAGGATGAACTTCACATGTTAGGGTTTATTCTTGGTATTTTTGATAAAACCCTTCGATTCCATGAATTTTATTATTTGTATTGTTTAATTGTTTGCGGGAAAAGCATGCTCTATGTTAGTATTATCTACTCCAGTAGCTAATTTTGTGATATCTAGCTTAGAATGCATTTTTAATCTGTTTGAATGAACCAGAAAGTGCAGAAAATCCTAACTCAGAATTTGAAAAAAAAAGAAGGTTCGCTCAAGCTCAAGCGAGTTCTACGCCGCTCGAGTGACCTCTCTAGTTTTGTCAGATTCTGACTAGCAACCCATTTTTTAGTACCCATAATATGGGAGCTTGCTCGAGCGGTCTGTTGAAAAATAGATAGTTTGAACAGATTGTTCGAATTAGTTTCAGACCATGTTTTATGTTTCTAGCAACCAGTCATAGTTGTTATGTATGTTGATATTCTACGAGATGTATGCATGTAATGTGTAGAGTAGAATGATGTAACTTTGAAAGCATGAGATATGTTGATGGGACATGTTGAGATTATGAGACACGTTAATCGTATGGTGATGAGATTATTATGGTTTTTTGGGTTCAATAGTTATGTTGCCCGAAGGTTGTGAATACTTTTCATATTTTGAGATATTGTGACTAATGTGATTGGGTTTATCTTGGAAAAACCTAGAAGTACGTTAAGGATACTGGTTCGAATGACACCTAAATAAAGGGTATTAAGTGCGCGTTATAAAATAGAGAACATCGTAGAAACTTTGTGGAAGTTTAACGGAAATTGACAACTTGGTGTGATTGGCCTGGTGTGACATGTGATTACGTGACATATATGAGATTTATGTTATGAATTGATTTAAGGGCCCCTACTAGGAGAAGTTGGAGACAGTAGAGGGTGACTTCGGAGACGTCTACAAAGGCAGCTCTGGACCCCGAGAGAATAACAGCTAAAGTTCTGTGCATCTTTGAGTCTATCAAGAGAAGTGACTAAAGTACGTAAAGACTATTATCAAGTGACATCATGTTCATGGGATCTAGATAGGGTGAGGTATGTATTGACTTGATAAAATGGTAGAAGGTTCTTTCCTTGTCGCGGGTTGTGATTGGAATTATAGCCCTCGGGTCGGTAAGAACTGGTCAATGCCAACTAAGGGTCCTATCTAAGTGTCTAAGGGAGAATATTGTACTTCACGGTGTACCTAGAAACATTGAAGGACTTAATAAAACTTACCAAAGTATTAGTATTTTTCGCTTGTTATTTACTGTTAGTCTTAATTCCACACTTGTTATCTAAACTGTTTAGAGTTCATATCTGTTATGTGATGTATCACCTATATATCGGTTTGGTTTTTCGGGTAACTTTATTTACTGAGTTTTATTATTCATCGGTGCGACTTCTCTGCTCCTGGTGTTTCATATCAGATGGAGATGAGCAGACGGAAGATACTTGTGCAAAAGTGCTGAGTGTTGATGGAGAGGAGCTGTTTGCCTGGATGACGTACTCTTAGTTTTAGCTCTGATATTTCTTTATTTTGAGGTTATGAATAAATGTAAACCTTGAGGGGTAATTTGGTCATTTTTAAATTATGCACTCTTGAACTTGGTTTTAATCTTTAATTAATAAATAATTGTGGGTATTTCTATTTATATCTTGTCTTTTACTAAAATAAGATTTTAAAATGAATTATTTAATGTTCTGAGAAATTGGGGCGTTACAACTTGGTATCAGAGCTCTAAGTTTGACCATGCTCGCGACCTAGGGTAGATTGGGTAGTTTGCAGTTCACTTTTGAGCGTTTGTTTTATCTGATAGTTAGTTGTACTTATAGCCTTTTGATTATGTCTTATTATGCACCGTATTATCATAAGTCTAATATATAATTATTTACTTTTACTAGATGGCTGATCATGAGTATGTTGTTATACCTATGGGATGAGAAGTTAGGATGAGGATTTGGATATGGGTGGGGAGTTAGTAGATCCGCCTACACCACCCGCACCATGACTTGTTATGAATAATGCTAGCTGGTGCCCATGGAATTACCGAATTAGGACCCCGGTCTACTAACTTGGCACTTTGATTTATACTTGGATCGCACCTTTGGTCCATTGTAGTTTCAAGGCTTTGTTGGGTCATTACTATCTTGGACCAATGTACATCTTCAATTGTGTGTTCAAGCGCTACCGCGTCGACGTACCATAGGGCTTCGATCATTCTATGGACGCTACAGTTCTAGATCACTGGTGTCAGACCAAGAGGCCACATGATGAAGGACGGATAGTGTCTCCACGTGACAATGTGGACTTCATGGACCTTAAGGTCTACCGAGGTACCCTTTGCCATCATGGAGATTGCGACCCGTTACTAGTGGGCCGGGTTAGCGTGACAGCTATTGCAGAGTTAGGTGGCATTGCTATGGCCGAGATGAGGTGACTTGGAAAAAAGAGTGGTGGATGCGTGACAAGTACCCGAAATTTTTCTAAGAGAGTTTGAGTGTTGAGAGTAGAATAGTAGGTAGAATAAGTATTTTTCGGTGAGACAACTAAGATAGGGAAATGACAATTGTTGTTTTATTTGTGTAGTCTTTCTATCTTTCATTTGTACTGCATCGCTGTAAACACATGATTTAGAACAAAAACTTAGTCTTATTTTTTATTTTATTATTGCACTCTCATGTACTACTCTTTAAAGACTATTTAATTGTTAAACCTAATAGACCTACTTCCTTAAAACTCGAACTTGGAATTATAGCCCTCGGTAGGCAAGCCAATGCTAACTAAGGGCTCTATGCTAGTATCTAAGTGAGGATATAGTATACTTCACAGTGTACCTAGAAACAATATTGAAGGACTTAATAAAATTTACCAAAGTGTTAGTGTTTTTCGCTTGTTATTTACTATTAAATTTAATTCCATGCTTGTTATCTCAAGTGTTCATAGTAAATATCTGTTATGTGATATATCACCTATGGGTTTGGTTTTCGGGTATAACTTTATATATTAGGTTTGATTACTCATCGATACAACTTCTCTACTTTTGGTGTTTTATACCAAATAAAGATGAGCAGAAGAGGAGCAATCCGCATAGGAAGTGTCGGGTGTCGATGGAGAGGAGCTATTCGCCTAGATGTCGTAGCCTTTGTTTTAGCTATGATATTTCTTTATTTTGAGGTTATGAAAAAATGTAAATCTTGAAGGGTAATTTGGTCATTTTTTAATATGCACTTTTGAACTTGGTTTTAATCTTTAATTAATAAATAATTGTGGGTATTTTTATTTACATCTTGTCTTTTACTAAAATAAGATTATAAAGTGAATTATTTAATGTTGCGAGAAATCGGGACATTACATAGACATAATATCTAATATCCTTCTCCAACTATATTCATTAAATATATGTGTGTGGACGGGATATGCAAAGTCAACAAAGGAGGAAAACGAAGTGGGAGTGATATAGTGGTTTTAAAAGGGTGGGATGATTTGGGATTAGGGTTTTTCTTTAATAAGGTGATGGGATGGATAGTGCATACATACATACATACATACATACATACATAATTATACTAGTATAGGATTAAAGTACACATAATAGGTATACATGTGAATGCATGGTTAGCATATATATATATATATATAATATATGAAATTTCTTATTTAAATTTTACAGGTAGGCATGTATGTGTAGCACGCGTTCAAAATATAAAAATGCAAAATTTTTTAAGAAGTGCAAACTAAATTATGTTATGCAAAATTTTAATTGGTTATTCGAATCATGAGTTAAAAATAGTCACAGAAACTATTTACTATTGATTTATTTTCTAAAAAAATACTGATTTTACACTTACAAGATTTTATTTTGACTTGGTGTATAAATTCATTAATAATCTTCACTGTTGTACATCCAAACACAACCACTGTAACCGTACTTATACATGCATGAAATACATTAAGCACAAATTATGCATAAAAATAATACAATATGCACAAGAGGTCGGCAAAATTTTTTTTGTTAATTAGAGTAATAGATTTGTAACGCCCCGATTTCTCAGAAACATTAAATAAAATATAGTAAAATAATAAAAGAACTAAAAGATAATATTACCAATATTGCTACATGGATACCAGTAATGGAACAAGAGTTTAGCTGGAACAACATTTAAAGTACGGAGTAGAGTTTCAAAATACAACAAAAGAACTCTACATGGATCTGCATGAAACGCCAAGGGCGTGGGGGAAAAATACGCACCAATGAGCTGAGGAAGCTCAATAAGTTATCTTACCCTTAAACGATCCCTCGACGTTTGAGTCAATTGGCACATCCATTTTACAAAACCCAATTCCAGTTTGGGACTGAGTGTGTTTATAATGGAGTATGCTGGTGATAGTATAAGTTAAATGGTCAATTGTAATGGTGTATATATAGAAGGCAGTCGTTGTGTTTCTAAAACGCAGTCGTTTTAAGGAATATAACCCAGAATGTATGACGTCGACTAGAGAGAGAAGTGATGTCAGTGACTCCAGATGAGGTCTCCAGTCCCGAACAAAAGAAAAATATGATTTACTGGAGTATGGAGTCCCATTTATATGTCTCAGACCCTCCTGGGACTTTGCACGCCACGTGTTAATATTACCGTGGCGTGCCCGCGCTGGAGTCTGTGGCCCCGCAAGGGGACCCCCACAACTTTAATTTGAATGTGTGGGTGAGATTCAAACTTAAGGTTAATCCGACGGTCATTGTACCGTTGGATGTATAATGCTGATGTCCCATCACTGTCTCCCACTAGATAATTACTATGGTATCCTTGGTGAAGATCCAATAATGAGTTTCCACGTGTCTGTGGACCACAAAAACTGCAAATATCCCACTGAGTCTCAAATGTAAACAAATTTACAGTTAGGCCCCCAATTGGAGGGGGTTAATTGTGATGGACGTGGATTGCTATGCTTTAAGAGAGCTTGTGTTGTCCATTTAGCAGATGTTGTGAGAGACCATTGTTGTATCCAGTACTACAAAATATACACATTGCATCAGTGTGCAATAGAAAATACTAATTTACGTCTGTTACGTCTAAGCTCAGGTCATGTTCAAAGGTATGGGTAAGAGGGGGTTTCAACCTCTAACCCCTCATAAACAGAGTGGAAAGAGGCCAAGGTTTAATGGGGGGAAGTATGGGTCATCCAGTAAGTCTTTCTACGGTCGTCGTCTGGTTTGCTCATCACACTGGTCTAGTCTACTCATCCTAGTGGCGTGGTCTACTCATCCCACTGATCTGGGCTGCTCATCTCACTAGTCTCCTCTGCTCATCCTGATCTCCTCTTCTCAGCCTGGTCATCCTACTCACTAGTCTCCTCTTCTCAACCGATCTCCTCGGCTCAGCATGGTCTCCTCTTCTCAACCTAGTCATCCTACTCACTCGTCTCCTCTACTCAGCCAGTCTCCTCCGCTCAGCATGGTGTCCTCTACTCAGCCAGTCTCCTCTTCTCAGTCTAGTCATCCTACTTACTGGTCTCCTCTACTCACTTGTAGTACCCTAGGTCCCTAATTGGTATTTCATGAGCATGTTGGCTGAAATTAAAATTTAATTAAGATGCAAGTATGTGTTATTATATGTGGTGGCATGTTTATTTGAGTATGTGAGGTAATGTTGTTCAATTTGATTAAGTTTAGATAATTAAATTGGCTAGCATAATTTTTGTTAATTACATGTATTAGTAGATGAGTTTAGGATTTCTTTTAAAATAAAGGTAATAAGTGAATATAGGGTTTAATGTGTGATGGTACACCTTAGCACTTGCACTCTACCACATAGGATAATAAGTTTAATTTTCTTTTTTACGTTTATCTCTTCCACCGCTTCTCTGTAAAATTGCAAACGATAGAAACAATAAAAAGAAGGGCAACGTACAAAGAGAAGAAGAGAAAGGGAGAAACCTAGATCAAGACTGGGGAAAAGTTTGATTGAGTTGAGATTTAAGCCATAGGTGGTAAGTACATACTCTTTTATGTTTGATTTCATCTTTTACAAGTTTGGTTTCATGTTTCTTGGTAGGGTTTTGAGTTTAGAGATCATAGAACCTATTCTTTTATGATGGTTTGAGAGTTTAGGATGAGTTCTTGATGGATTCATTGATATTGGGTATGAATTAAGAAGTTTTGAAATCTGCAGAATTTGGAAACCTAATCATAACCTTATTTTGGTTTAACTTAGTTAGGGATATTCCTGGACTCGAAAATTTATGAAATTTTTACAGAGAACTGTTCTATATGTCTTCTATATTAAGTAAAAATTTCAGAGTCTAATTCGAAATACACAATTCTACAAAATTCACGAACTTAGCTACTATCAGATTCGTCACAGCGCTGACTACACCGACACACTTTGGGAAAACAGCCATAACTCTTACCACGAGTATCGAAATCACGCACCGTTTATTTTGTTTGAAAGTAGATACATTGAACTTCAATAATATGTAGAGTTTGAATTTTATTTTTACTTGAGCAGAAACAGATTTGAGTTTGAAGTTGGTTAAGATGCAGTTTCTGCAATTGTTATGTTTCTAATTGAGTGTCCAACTTTGGAAGGACATAAATATGTTGTATGTACTTCATTTTTTTTAATCTATCTCTTGTTATTGCGAATCTTTTGGGTATACCTTTTATTGACTTTGATATGGATACTTGTAATCGCATATCTGTATATTCTGGAGTTGTTAGACTTGCACCTAATTTTAAGACTTGGACTCTAGATTCTTGTTTATGAATTTTAGATGCATAGAAATTTAGAAATCACTTGGAATATGTCTAATATACGTTTATGATACTTATTTTGTATAGGAGACTTGTGTAAGAGCTTAAAGTCAAGGTGAGCGTTTAATACCTTGGTTATATGTATTTTCTCACTTATCTTGTAACTATGTGAACGATGTGTTTTGTGTTTAAACTATTGAGTATGAGCATGGATACGGAATTGATAGGTATAGTATTTTGAAAATTAGTAGTGTCATTACTCCATCCTCATTCCTTTGGGAACACTAGTTACGTGCACGCTATGAATACAGGATATGCTATGACATCTAGTTTATCCGCCCAAGGACGCTTGGGGTATGAAACATGACAAGTATGAATGATGGGCATCATAAATAATATGAAAAATGTGAAAGGTTATGCATATTTGAATATGTTATCGAACGTTTTTAACAATTTCTGTATCTTTGCTAAACATATAGTCTTGGTATTGTTCATTCATACGAGCGAAAGCTTATGGAGCATATTTATATATGTTCCAAGTGATAGGAAACTGAAACAGGAATGAAGAAGCCTTCGAAAGCCAACTTGTGGACACCTATTGTGTTTTGTCATGTACTGTATGATTGGAAGTACTTTAGTTTTTGTCTTTTTTTTTTTTGTAAGTTAGAGCTATGTATAGGCTTTGTTCTTACTATAAGCTTTTGTAATTAAAGTTGTGTGGACATGTAAGGACAGTTATAGCAACTCTGAGTAGTTTTGTAATATATGAATATAATTTTGTTTTGTTGATGTTATTCACAAGGGTATTAGTTTACTATTTAACGTTCAGTTGAATTTGATCCTCCAGGTTTGTATAATCTTAGTTTTGGCCTTGGGTGATTGTGCTATCACCCGGCATCTGTTGCGATGGACTTGGGGAGAATGGGTCAAGGTCGTGACATCACTGGTCTCCTCTGTTCATCCTGATCTCTTCTTCTCAGCTTGGTCATCCTACTCACTGGTCTCCTCTACTCAGCCAGTCTCCTTGGCTCAACATGGTCTCCTCTACTCAGCCAATCTCCTCTTCTCAGTCTAGTCATTTTACTCGCTGGTCTCCTCCACTCATTCACTCACCTCCTCTACTCATTTTGGTCATCCTGCTCATTGGTCTCCTCTACTTATCTGGTCTCCTTTTCTCAATCTGGTCATCCTACTCACTAGTCGTCTTACTCACTTGTCTCCTCTACTCATTCTGGTCATCCTACTCACTTGTCTCCTGTACTCACTCACTGGCCTCCTCTACTCATCCGGTCTCCTCTTCTCGGCCTGGTCATCCTATTCACTAGTCATTTCACTCACTCACTGGTCTCCTCTACTCATTCATTGGTCTCCACTACTCACCCAGTCTCCTCTCCTCAATCTGGTCATCCTACCCATTTGTCTCTCTACTCACTCACTGACCTACTGGTCATCTCAGTGTGGTCATACTGGTCTACTGCTCATCCCAGCATGGTCATCTCGATAGTATTCATCTTCAACCTTTGGCCCACCTTCATAACTTGTTGAAGGGGACTTTGGGAATGATCCAGGGCATTCAATTGGATAAATAAGAGAAAGAAACTTACATTGTAGCTTGATTCAACGGTTGTGAAGGAAATTGTAACAAGTGGGTCTCTCTCTCTTTTTCTCTAAAATTTGTCTCTTCTCTTCTTATTATTCTCACTTCTTCCACCCTCTAAATATTTTTCCCCCTCCCCCGAGTGGAGGGAATAGAGGTGGTATATATATGCATTTGTGGTCATCATGTGGGAGGACAAAAAGAAAAAACTTGGTGTGCAAGTATGATTAATCATGGATGTTGAGTGTGGGTTTAGAAATTGTCATGGATGTCATTGGTGAGTGCTACTTGGCTGACAAGAATCTGAAAAAAAAACAGTAAATAAGAAGAGATTTTTAGAAGCAAAACCATGGGTCTATCACTACAAGAAAAAATACAATTCCCGACTAAACGTTTAGTCGCCAATAGTCCACTATTTAGTCGCCAAAAGTATTTGCCAACTAAAAAATTTAGTCGCCCCTTTTGTCACCGAATCGAGGTCAAGAAAAGTTTTTGCCGACTAAATACGGTTTGGTTGCCAAAAGTCATAGTCTTTGCCGACAAAACAGTTTGGTCGCCCAATGTCATGACCTTTGCCGACTAAGATGTTTTTGTCGCCAAAAGTCATGACTTTTACTGACTAAACATTTTAGTCGGCGAAACGTCTGACTTTTGCCGACTAAATATTTTAGTCGCCAATTGTAATATCCACGTGGCGCTGACAAAAGCAAAAAAATCCACATACATTGCCATATAGGATCTCTAACAGCCACGTGGCACTTACTGTACCAGAATCATGATAATATATACCCTAACAATATATCACTACCAAGATTCGAACTCACCACCTCTTCCATAATAACCAAACACCTATCCACCAGGCCACTTACACAATTATGTTTAGTAGTAAAAATATAAATATTTATTATATCAAATGAACTCACGAATTACGTATACATATATATATATATATTCGTATATACATACATATACATATATATAGTATACACATATATATATAAATGTAATACAAATAGTATATATATGTATATATCCGTATATTCGTATACTATATATAATATATCTACAAATACAATATATGTATACATATGCTATATATTATGTACTATATGTATATATAGTATTTGTATATATATCCGTATATTCGTATACCATATATAATACATGTATATCCGTATACATATATATAGTATACACATGTATGTTGATACAAACCTCACTAGGGTTGCGAAAACTCGTCAATTAATGTTGAATTCGATTCTGGGATTGACAAACGCAGATTCAAACGAAAGGATTACTGACCCGTTGTTTAGGAAAACAAGAACCAATAATATCAAGGATAACAAGGATTATTGACCCGTTGTTTATGACTGAAACAAGAACCAATAATATCAATTGAATTGAACGCTACAAGCAGATACACTTGTTTGTTCGTTGAGAGTTCAATGAAGAACAAAGGAGAAAACTTCTCACTAAATTGTATTATCAATCAAAAACTGCCCTCACATGCTGCTTGAACCCCCTTAAATAGGGTTAGGGTTGTGACTAAAATAGACTAGAGAATAATAAAAAAAAGGAATCTGAATAAAATCAAATCTAATACTATCAAATAGGAAAGTTGACTAATTCTTGTGCTCCACTCCAAAAATGGCGCCCAGCTCTTCTCCATTGGCTTCTTGGGCTTGCTTCACAGGCCCATCCTCCTCTCTCTTGGCCTTTTTACATGTTAGCTTCATTATGGCTTGGACCTTCAATTAACTCATGGCAAGTTAATAAGTTAAAGGCCTTTTTTTCATCCACCCAGTCAAACTCGCCCAACCCTTTTAACTCGTGGGCAGCGATGAAGCTCCCCATAGCTTGCTGAATATGTCTTGTCCTTGCTCGTGTCATTGGCACGTTAGGCACATGCAAGTCTCCATGCTCTTGTGCCACAACTCCATCATCATGTATCCAATCCTCGTCATTCCCCCTCTCCTCAAAAGGATTCGTCCTCGAATCAGAACCTACATCAAAAGGAGAAAGATCAGAAACATTGAAAGTTGAACTAACATTATACTCACCTGGTAGATCGATCTTGTACGCGTTATCATTGATTCTGGCTAAGACTTGGAACGGGCCGTCTCCTCTTGGATTCAATTTAGACTTTCGCTAAGTTGGAAACCTTTCCTTCCTCATATGGATCCATACCCAATCACCAGGTTCAAAAGTAACCTGCTTCCTTCCTTTATTTGCTCGCATGGCATATTGCTCATTCTTCTTTAATATATTTTGTCTCGCCTCGTCATGAATCTTCTTCACCATATCTGCCTTTTTCTTACCATCAAGACTAGAAATCTCATTTACAGGCAAAGGAATCAAATCCAAGGGTGTTAATGGATTAAAACCATACACGATTTCAAAAGGTGAGAAATGAGTAGAAGAATTATTAAGATCCTTCGATGTGAATTTGCAAGGAACTAGTCTCGATTGGGGTTGGTTCGGATAATGAAGGATTATGATGAAGTTTTGGGAACCGGGTATTGATGAAGTTTTGGGAACCGGGTATTTTGGAATGAATTTGCGAGTAGGCGCAGCGGAAATTATGTTAGGAATGCGGAGGAATTTTAGAGGGGTTCGTGGAAAAGAGTAGAATTTTGATTCAAGATTAATGGTTCTTGAATCGGGGATTTTAGACGTGAAAGATGGAAGATAAAATGAGCAAGTAAATTCGAGAAAACCCTCTCGTTAACTAGAACGAGCAACCTTTCTATATTGAATATACTTGAAAGTTCGAACTCAATCTAACAATTGAAAATGCTAGTTTAAATCCGAAAAGTTACAAGAAATTTAGGGAAAGAAAGAAACTACGAGAGCAAGAAATTACAAGGGAATTTAAACTAAAAAATTGGCTTAAAGTTTGATCAATATCAATAATCCAAAATAAAGCCTGCTTAAAGACGAAATGTCCTCAACTATTTATAGCTGGAAAATCCCCAAATTATTGCCTTTTAATTAGCCGCTTGGACCCGGTCATGCGGTTGGTGGGTGGGCGTGGTTGGCGGAAGCTGTTGAGGAGGTTGGAGACCAATTCTTGCGGCTGATGGAGCGGCTGGGCAGTTGCTGCTGGGCTGGGCTGGGCTGGGCTGGCAAGGAGACTGACCTTATCTTCTAACTTTGGTTCTTGGATTTGTATATATAAGCTCCATTGGTCCTTGGACTTTGGGTGAGCCTCTTCGTGGCGTAAATGTTGGAGCATCATTGCCACGAGATTTTGGTGTTGGCTTCGAGTACGCGATGCGATCGGAGCGATCGTATCAAGAATGCACAGTGCGATTATATGCAAATTCAACAAAGGGTATGCAATCTTCCCAAGACTTCAAATTCTTTTTAATTACAGCACGCAATAGAGTGGACAAAGTCCTATTGACCACCTCGGTTTGCCCATCAGTTTGTGGGTGAC